>OW679194.1:50499520-51151392 GCA_940337035.1 Agriotes lineatus | reverse complement strand
TTTATTTAAAATTCATTAAACTTGCAGTATGAAATAAACCGTTGTATTCACCACGAACGAAAAGTGTTTTTAAAGGTCCTCGCAAGTAATTCCGTCCTCGGCTGACGCCTCGGACGTAAACAACTTTCTCGTCTTTAAAATGCCACTTTTCGTTCTAGATAAATAAACTACTATTAATCGTTTAAAATTGCTTCACTTTTTCTTATGACAACACAGATGTGATGTAACTTCTTTATTACGCTGGTGTATTTAGTGCAACACTTAATATATTCAGTTTACAGAAACACTGAGTTTTCGAATAAACAAATAAAATTTCTTGCTTGATAAGGGGAGGATTAGAGGCACTTATAATAAAGTATGCATTAGATGATTGCTTACTCATAGACAATGATTGAAAAACCACAGGGTTCCGAAGCTAATGGCAAATTACACATCAGAAGGCCCTATTAGGATCGGAAACATATAAGAAATGGTGAGAAGATATAATACCAGATTTCAATAAATTGAAAGAAAACACTACGAACTATAATACATTACAAACGAAGCTGGTTATCTAAGAAAGGTAAGGATGCAGTTTTGCTGGAAGTTAGAAGGTATCTTCAGCCTCTCGAATTTAATGAAGGATTTATTAACGTTTCATTTTAAGTTATCGTAAAAGTGTTTATGTACTGTCGATCAATAATATACATTTTATATACCTCATCTTCAGGCGTTGTAACAAAACGTTAGTTTGCCTTTCTGTCGAGACGTTGAGTATTGTGATAATGAATTGCCCTGCTTGTTTACTCTGCTAACTCAGTATGCATAAAACTGTTTTAAATACCTGGTAGTGGTTACGAATATTTGTCAAAAACAGGAAGCTGGTCTGCATCTGTATTGTTCTCGGGCTGAAACTGACTTCAGCCATCATACATTACAAAAACTAATTTTATCACACAAATATAATGACTTTAAAACACATACCAAATTATAAAGAAAAAAAATTAGAACCAATTATAAATACAAATACAAGTATAGCTTGGGGCTACATGCATTTACATTTAAACATACAGAAAACAATATTAAAATAAAACGCCAAAATCATTGTCTTTAAAACGGGAACGTTAAACTGTCTCAAGATGATTCTATCTGAACCCTACCTTGTACGCCATTGCATGCATAAACATCTGGAGCAATTGACATATTTAGGTGCATTCCTTTTAGCGCGATCCTTACACAGCTGAAACGACTAGTTATAGCTTTAGGTAGGCTTCCGGTATCAAATTACCTGGGAATACTCGAGGCCTGGAAATTACTGTGTTACGTACTAAACTCGCCTTCGAATAGCGTCACCCAAATGTTGAATGGCGTGACGCATCAAACTTTACGACATTAGATGCGGGAAAATTACTCTAACTGCTAGCTGGTGCAGCAATGACGGCTGAAGTCACGGCTTCACAATGGACGTCCGGAATGTATAATATAATATATAATTATGAGTTTGTGTAATGATCTGGTGAACTATGAAAATGGCGTTTGTTGGACACGCTGTTCGCTGCACTCAAACGTATGCAGAAAACTTGAAATACTGCATGGGGGGTAGGACATTTCTATTTCTTTTGCAGAATTTACTAGAAGCCATTCACTCAAATCGAACGATATACTCCTGAAATTCATCGATGCACCCATCGCAGGGATGGACTCGCACTTTTTGTTATGCTGGGTTGCAAATTTAAGCCTAATTAACAATAAAAAAGCATGCAAATACAAACGGGCTGTAAATGTTATCATGCACATAAGAAATACTGGCAAGGTAACCAGATTCCCGTTTCAGCGCAAAAAAAGTTTGTCCGCCTTCGGGCGTTAATTTTTTTTTTGCTCGCTGCTACCACTCTAGTTGCCATAATACTTAGAAAAGTACTATTTAGCTAAAATATCTGTGAGAATTGCCTTGTTTCTATTAGCAACGATTTATATAATCTAGATCTCTCCATTTCAAATAAAATTTCGATCTTACATAACACTATATATGCAGCTTAGGCGTAACTTGCTCCTTTACTACTTACAGTGCTATCGAATTTTTGGTTAGAAATTGAAAACACCGAGTCTCAAAAAAGTTATAAAGCTTTAGATTTATACAAAATGCTGCTGGTAGCGTCATCTGCAATGTACGTACATAAAAATTGTGGTCAGATCTGGTTTTCTCATCTCGAAAAACATTATAACTATTTCAAAAACTATCAACTTTTGGACTAAGGTAAGTTGGGTTAGATCGTAATAATTCAGGAATTTGTGGTAGACTTTTGTATGGACTTTTTAGTGAGACCCTGTATACTATAGCGAGGAAGTTGGACTAGAAGCTTTGTGGTGGCATCCTTCCAATCGAGAACGCTCATTGATTTTCAATATTGATGTTAATAATAAAGATGACAACCACAGCGAGAAAAAACGGTAAAGGATTAGGGATATAAAATAGAAATTTACGATACAAGTGTGTAAAGCAAGTCTTTAGTCACGAGTGGGGCAGAGTTCAAATGCGAGTGAGTGTACGTTTTAAACCCCGCGAGTGACTAAAGATGCTTTACGCATGTGCATCGTACAATATTTTATCTACGATAGAATCTTGAAATCACGGTAAATATTAAAAAAAATATTTAAATGTAAATTAGAATTACTAGCAAACGGTCGTAATTTTGGGTGGTTAAAAATTTTAAAATACGTTGCTACTGACGACATGCCTAATGAATCATTTAAACACGTTGCTTCGGCTCGTGTTGTTTCTAAGCAACTCGTTTCGTGAGGAAGCAGAAGTTTTTTTGATAATTCAGAGTCGTTTCGTGGTATTATTACTGATTATACCATGAATACCAATAAGAGAATTACACTAAAAATGAATGTAATGCGTATCGTAAAAAACTTGTTGGAAAGGACATGACATTGACAGCTGATAGCTTAAAATTGAAAACACCAAAACGATAACACCACGATGTTTTCACTTATTAAGCGATCTTATACATTCTGAATGGTATAATCCGAATAATTCAATTATTGACGTTAATAGTTCTCAGCATTTTCAATGAGTGAAAGCGGAACGGCTTAAACTGATAAAGTGAAACTGATAAATTCGCTTCCGATTGCTAGCATATAGTGGCGTGACACATGAGGCCATCGTTAGCTTCCTTTCTGTTTTCTTTCTGAGAAGAAAAACTAGTCGGCCTTTATATCAGCAGCTGCAACACGTGAGTAAAAACGCTCACTCCACAAGCAATCTTCCTTCTTGAGGGCGAGGACAAGACTGAGCAGTTCTCTTCTTTGCGTGCTAAACACAACGCAAATAAATAGCGTTACTTTGAGATGAGGGTGCATATAAAATATTTATTGCAAGCAAGAATTTCATAACTACAGACGCATTATTTTTTAAAATTTTGGATATAAAATGTAAGCAAAGAACGTTACTCGTATGATAAATAGTTCGTCAAAGAGCGCAATAGATGGTTTTCGAAACGGTTTAAGATGAAGAAGATCTGGCTTGGATTGCGTCTTCACTTCATGACAAGTTGAATCCTATTCAACTTGTTGAGAAGTGAAGCGAATACAATTTATCAAGTTTCATGGGCTATGACTAGGCACTTTATAAGGTAATGTAGACAGAAATTACATAGAATAATGATAACTACAAGATTTCCACAACACCTCATCAAAACACTTCAAAGTTTAAATAAAAACGCAAACATGTCCTGTTATCACCGGCTCTGCTTAATGTTTATATTGACGAAGTTGTGGGACACTGAAGTGACAATTTGGACTAGTAGACTCTGCCGATGATCAGGCTCTGATTACATTTACAGAGAACTACATGCACTCAGCATTACACAACTTAAACTTAATAGCTGCAAATTATAGTCTTCTAACTAAAATGAGACACTCTATCCAGGCCCTTGCAATAGCTCGCAAACAGCGTAATCCCACGAAGTAAAAACTTTATAATTTCGAAGCAACTAGATACTGGGCAGTATGCTATAAGTTTTTGCGAAGTTGGATTGGGTCCTCCTTCAGTTGGCAGTCGCATTAGCATTACTGCCGGTGTTTCTACTATTTTGTATTTTTATACGATTAGAAGCGAAGTAGGTACATAAAAACTGAACCTGACATATTCAATTTGAATTAAGAACTTGAGGAATATCGAGTAAGAGCCCCAAAGGTATTACCCCAACACCGATCAAAAGGCAGAAGAAGGTTTGGAAACTTTAACAAAAGGTAGAGTTGTAGCCTAGCCTACAGTGGGCGTTTAAAGTCAATTGTGTGTGTTACATTTAAGAAAACCTTTTAAACGTCAAGAACTGATTTGTATACATTGCGTCTATAGCACAGAGTAACAAACATGTTCCTCCACGTCACCAAAGTGTCAAAGTCTTTCATATACACTGTCCAGCAAACTGCAGTTTCTTCAAACAACGGGCATTCCATATCGTAACAGCATTTAAGCACCCAACTAATAGAAGTACGAAGGAAGAATCACGCCTCCTGCTAAGTCAAAATAAGTCAGTTATGCAGTTGAACGGTCCAGGAGAAAGTGAAAAGATTTCGAATCGGCACAGCAAAAGTGCGTTCAACGCTTTTTAGACAATAAACACCAGTCCGAGTTCCAATCTTAAGCTGACCCAACGCAACCAGAAACAATAAACCCGATTGACAGGCCTAAAAATTCTACTCGACGGACAATGGGCAATTGTAAGCTCAAAATTGTACGAAAGGGTCATAAAATCCCTTCTTTTTGCTTAAGGAGCAGCTATTTAAGACTAGGCAGTCTGGCGTCTCGATATTGCGTCTCCATTCTCCGACTTGTCTTATTTTTAAGCAAAACGAGGGCTCTGGTCAGTTACCAAGTTTCTTAACACCAAATAAACATGCATTACGTATTACGAGTCCAGTATGCCAACTTTGAGTTTTGTGGAAGTTCTGGTCAGTTTCCAGATTCAGCTTGCCATCGTAGTTGGATCACTTTAAACAACTATAGAGCGTTGGTCAGATTCCACGCTATTAATCTCGATTAATCGTCCTTTAACGTCAGATACTTTGGAAATCGCGTAAATATTAAATCGCGCAGTAAGACTTAATCGTTTTATGTAATAATCATTGCTTTCGTAATCATCGCATATAGTTGCACCGTTTTCAAATGTATTCTGGTATATTTTATTGTATGCTCTCATAATAATAAAAGAGTTGTTATTGTTGTCTACATCGGTTATGTCTTATTAAATTTAGAACTAACTCTTCACCGTTCCAACATTCACCTCCAAAGAGTGATCAATTTGGAAATAGGCTGAAAGGCCTATGCTTTGACGATGACGATGATGAGATTCAAGTAAATAATATAGAAAACCGCTAGTTAATGTCATCTACAAAAAACTGCAACACAAAGAGTTAGTAATTAACCATGTGAGTACCATCACCCTGTAGAGTACATAAATGTAATCAAATGAAAAACATTTTGCTGTGTGTCTGTTAAAGAGTCAGTTCGAAAACTGATATTTTAGCAATTGAAAGTGATCATGGTGGTACCTAATCAAGTATATTTCTTGCATAAAAACTAGAACTTTTGTTGTTGGAGGGAATTTGCGTGGATTTTCGTACCTAATAATTTTCCTATTTTTTATATTTGTTTTGCAGCGACCAATTTTTCTATAATTTGATTTTAACTTACCTTAGTTGGAGAGATAAAATATATAGGTCAATTAAGTCACTAATGTCGCAACTTAATTTCGCGTTTCATTTTTATCTTCTACTAATTTTTCCAGTTTTATGTGCCCTTATTTTGTATACAAAAATCTGCAAAGAGGTGTACACGAAACGCGCTCCCAGGTGAATATGTGACGGGAGTTTCTTGTCCGCCGCTAGATTAGCTGAGCCAAGGGCGCATTCAAATGCGTTATAAAGATACTATATTATTCTGTCCCGTTTCTAATGTTTACCCTGTATCTGTTAGATCTCATTTTTGCCAATGATAAAGCCTGAGCTTTGTGCAGATTATCACTTTTATCTTTTTTAAATAAAAAAAGTGGAAGTTTTGACACTAAAATATTCTGAAAAATTAAAGACAACTAAAGCTAAAAATATCTTAACAATCCTAATAATACTGAAACAATAAAAGAAACCACTCGGTAGTTCGAACTAAATCAATTTGAAAATAAAATAAATTGAAAAGCGGGCCTAAGAATCGTCATGAAAGGGACGTTGATTGGAATTGTTTTACTCCGAACCTCCCACGCAAGTGACTCTTAAAACGAACCCAATAATATTGATACAATAAAACAAAACACTTGGATACACGAATTACATCAATTATCAATTTAAAAAAATTACCGGTGGTGGGATTCGATCTATATTACCTGCGTATGCGATTGTAACCGCACCTATATGTTACAGTAGGCCATGCAGCCCCACTGATATGTGTGCGACGCGCGGCTGTATTTAACAGATTGGTCGTATTATTAAAATGTTTTTATTCTTTTGCCACATTATCCTGTATCTGTTGGGTCATGTCTTTGTCAAGTGTAAAGCCTGACCGATGTGCAAATTATTACTTTCATCTATTTCTCAGTTAACGCAAAAATAACAAAAACTTAATTTTTTAAGGTGCTCACCCTGTATGTATTTGCAAAATATCGTCATCCTCCAACAATAGTTTTTGAGTTATACAGACAGACAAACGGAATTAAGAAAACCTGTTTTTCCTCGTCTAGAGACCCTGAAACGCAACGATCTGAAGAAATCTCGGAGTGTGATTTTTTCGCGATTACAAACTTCCTTCGTCTTTTAGACGAGGGAAATAAAAATACAAGTACATTATTTTAAGCCAACTTCAAATATTTAGAAATTGATTAGTTTAAATGTTAGAAACAATATTTTATATTCAGATCTTTTTCAGGATGAACAGGACCTGAAACATAAGTCTAAACGAGTTGTGAGTTAAAATGTAACCATGTAATGAGCCTATCTGACTAAAGCAGTAACTGCTTTCGTGGAAGTGTCTTTTAATACGTTGCCTATTACCCATTGTAGTTATAAAGACCACGAAAGAAATTATTTAAAGACATAACAAAGTACCTGCCTTAAGTAGCTGCAATATTTCACCTTGTAATATTGCAGTTTAGTGTGCAATTTTCATATATCTTCATACATGTCGCCGTTTAATGTAACGAAACATTATTTTCCGTATTCTTAATCAAGTGAGTGATTCAGAGTATTTAACGAATTAAAGTAAATAGAAAAAACCTAAATGATATATATTCTATATTATTTACATAGTTCTATATCCATATCCAGTTTAACGAAGTACAAGTAATACATCGTTTTCTAAATAATTGTATTTGTACATAATCGCGGTAACTTATAACATGTGAAGCAAGCTAAATTAATGATTTTTTATTAATAATTATTTATCAACGATCTTGAAAGTTTAAATTAGCAGAATACGGAGATATTATTTTTGTTTGTGGATATCACAATCATAATACGCTCCCTGCTTTCAGAAAAGATTCGCCTATTAAATAGATAAGATTGTTCTTACATGTAAAAACACCTCTGCCCAATAATGATAGATGCAGTCTGAATAATGCAATATTCGTATACGAGTCATGCAACACCTTTAGACTTTTCTTTGTAGTGTAGGTACTACTGTACTTATTTAGCCGTGTCGGTATTGTACGAGGAGCTCTAGATTAATAATCGTTCTGAGCACTTTGAATTGAAACTTCTGAATAATATTGATTTTGTATTTACAGGAGTAAATCCGCAGTTTTATGCCATACGCCCATGCTAGGTTTATGACTGTTTTATAAATTAATAGTAATTTATATTATATTGTAATTTATATTATACAAGATGTTAACGTTAAATTTTATCCACGAGTGAATCGTTTAACGTCATGACAAAGTCGAGACGTTAATGATTCAAGAGTGGATAGTAATAACTTTATCGTCGTGTATAATACATTTTTTTTTCTATAGCAAGAACTTTAACAATTTCAAAAGAAATTAAAGAAAGTCAATAACATTTTAAAATCTCAGTAGTTAGATTGGGTTGCTAGAATAATACAAAGCTGTAATATTTAATTTAAATAAAAGTTGCTGTTAAAGTAACACTTGACCTTTTGTTTTGAGTCGATTAAAGCACACTTGAACATGTGCTATAGAAAAAAAGTTTATTTTCTAGAGACAAAGGCGATTTTTACTTATACGTTTAGTTCTTTTTAGTGTATTGCTTTCATGTCAGTTTACTATCCAGAAGCAGCCCTAGGTATCTTCCTTCATTGGCTCTTGTAATAGGTGTAAGGTTTATTTGAACTTATGAACATGAAAAATGCTTGAAGGTAAAAGGGATACGGTTTAATTTCTGTTATCCTCCATTTCTGCAACCAGTCTTCAATTTAATATAGGCGATTTTGTAACTTACTTCTTGCAGAATTTGGTTTTCCATCGGTGGATAAGATGGCAGTATCATCAGCGAACGTTGCTATTACGGTATGGTGTGTTTAGAAAGTCTGAGGTGCACAGTAAGTATAGTTATGGTCCTAGTCTGCGACCTTGTGATATTCCCGATCTAATGGGGTAGCTTAACTTTGGTTTTAATCTTAATCAGTATTACTCTATGCTAAATAAATAAAGTATTTATTTTGACTATGATTTCCAATATTTGATGGATGCTCGAATGCTATTCCCGAAATCGAAATTTGTAATGCGGTAACCAGCTGTCTAATAATTCATCATGTTTTCTTCTTTTATACATCCGCTTCTCTGAGATTAAATATTAGGGGTAAAAGGCTAATAGGCCAGTAAGAATGTTGCTTTAGTAGGGGGTTTACTAGGTTTTCAGATTAATACAGTGTGTCCCCGGATGGACGTAGCTATTCTTGTAAACTTCCTTATTTTGCTTTCTCTAGCAAGTCCGCAGCCATTACCAAAATTTCAAAATAACCACGTTGGCAAAATTTATATTAGTATAAATATTGCTATTACTTATTTATCTCCATAAAGATAAAGAGATCAACTTTGAGATACAATGTTCAGATTAGATGTGTGAGCTTCTATTGAAATTTCAAACATCTTTTCCCAGTAATACTTATACTTTCCTTTCAAATAAAAGGTACCTACTTTATTCTTAACCAAATTTTACGTTGTCTCGTTTTCTAACCACCCTGTATGTTATTTCGAAATTTTGGTAGTGGCTGCGGACTTGCTAGATGAAGCAAAACTTTTTATGAAGAATGTCTGTTCTTCCTAAAATGCAAAATAAGGAAGTTTACAAGTATAGTTAGATCCATCCGGGGACACACTGTATAATATGAGCAAATTCAACTTGTTTGGCCAGTAGGTTAATCGTAGAACGGAGATTGTAGTAGGCAATTTGATTCATTCTCTTGGTAACTGAGTATCATGGTGCGTTTTAGTTCTCTTATCTTCATCGGTGTTGTTATATACTACTTACCAAATCAATTTGTATCCATTATCGCACTCTTTTTTACAAAACAAAGAATAAATTACACCAGAACTTATTGATGAAGATAAAATATTGAACAATACAGGTTTGCTTATGGCACTTAACGAAACTTGTTTGATTGCAGCAGAACTCGGCTCCCCGGCTCGTTCTGGCAATCAAACTCGTTTCGTTAAGATGCTCGTAATCAAACTTGTATCGTTAATATCTAACTATTTCGTTTCTTGATGTACTTCTGTGGGTGAAAACGCCGTGATTGGTAATGACAGGGTCGTGGAGCCCGACGAAAACGTTACACGTCTTTATCACGTTGATTATATGTGACTTGTAGGTATCGTGCAAACAACTCTGCCTTTTCCTTAACAGTTGTTGCATATTAGCGTTACTCGTTTCTTAATGGTGAAATAAATGATCGAGACTTATAAATATCACTCTAATAATTCTCTTCTATTACGCTGTATAATTCTCTACTTTTGGTTGTTGTTGAGATGGACTCCCAGATGGTATTTTTGGCGTTAGAGTCTCCGCCGATAATGAATGTAAACCAAAAATGTTTCAAAGTAAGATTGGAAACGCTCTTTTGTGTTTCGATGTTTTGAGGAACAGTTAATTTCTGAAAAATTGACTATTCAAACGTTGTTTATTGACTCGTGATATAATCTAGCCGAATGCAACTCGCGTCGTCTTGATTATCAAATCATTCCTGTTTCCACTCCTTCGGACTCGCGTGATTGTCAAAACAATATATCTCGTGTAAACAGAAATGATTATTTGATAATGAAGAACCCACTAGTTGCATTATATATGATAAGTTCTTACTTATATTGCAGACTAATCCAATTTGATTATTTTTAATCAAGTGAGTCAGTTTGCCAAATCATATCACACTTGAAGTGAAGACGACCCTAGGGTGATTTTCAATCACCATGGAAACTACCTAATTAAAATTCAGTAGCATCCTATGACAAGTTGGTGGCACTGTAAATCTAAGTCAAATTCGAGGTTAGCGGGTTAGGTTTTGCGTCAGTCTGTGTCAAAACTGACACAACACCTAACCTAATTAATCAAATCAAATTAATTTGTCAGAAAAATGCCTTCTGGCTTCGGTAAAAATTATTAATTTATTTAAGAACTTATCTTCCCGAATTCACCGCGGCCAGTGATAAATCCTTATAATTTTGACAAATAATATTCCTCAAGTGCGTTACTTTTAAGAAATGTCTAGGCAACGCACTTTCGGGTTGTTATTTGTCAAAATGATTGCGGGTGATTATCACTGCTCTTGGTAAATTATAGCTGATAAACAGCTTAGAAGGAAATTCGCAAAAAACATTTCTCTCTAAACAGACCAAGCAATCGAATACTATAACCTGAAAAACATCAAGAAGTTTTGCAAATTGGAAGTTTAGCACAGTTTCATATCATAAATAACATACTACATTTGCGACCTTTGTGCGTCCCCAGTCGCTTCGGCATGTTGGATAGATGACGCCCATAATCGGTTTTTTGCTAGTATGTTTTTTCCAGCTAGTATCTCTTCTACAAAACAAATTGTATACAAATTGTGGAGGATCAATTATCTACAAGTTTCGTCTGAAACAATTTTTTGTAAAGTAAATACTTTTAGGGTTAATCAAATTTTTATTTAGAGTTTATTTCTTAAAATTGCATAAACGCTCCCGTGTACTCGTTATTTATTAATTATTAATTAATTTGATAGTTTATACTCGTTTTCAGAGCACCATAACGTTGAGTAAATGGTGCGTTCTTTTATTGTGGTTTTCCGAGTAGCTTAATCCACATCAATGGTTTTGGTGGATTATTCTAAGACCACAAATTTAAGAGAGCACCCCTTACTTTTCTTCCTTTTGATGCTTTGAAAAGACCAGGTTGATTGACTTTTACTTCCGCAGTGCTTGGTTGAGTGTCGTCTTCCACTTCTGTACTCCCCTCTTCGGAATCCTCTTCCTTAGCATTTTCGTATACAGGCAGTTTCCATTTGTCTTCCTCGAAGTCGCTCAAAATGTCACCAACTTTTTCGCAGGACTGTCGGTTGCAGTGAATACAAATAAAAATGCACCTTAAACCCTTCTTCCTTTTTTGCATTTACGATAGAGACATTTAAGCAGAACTTTAGGAGCAGGATTTTAATTTTGCTGAATGGAGTAAGTCCACTCTTACACTCATCCATCTATATTCTTCCGGGTTCTTGTAGACACCTTACGAAGTCTGATTCTGGTAGTAGGTTTGGAGCAAATTATCTTATGCTGCTGCTGTGGGTGGAAGTAGAGCAAGATTCAACTTGGTTTTTCACCGATCTAGCGAAATGTTGGTACCGGAGAAAATCAACTGATCTATTTTTCAGAAAATCCGTACAGTGTAGTTAAGAACTGTTCTCCTGTTGCAGTAATGGTGTTGAAATCTACACTTTCTTCTTTTCAACACTTTTACAATTTGGTTTAGCTCCTCGGAATGTAGAAGAATTTTCAGGAATTTCTTCTTTCGTTGATCGAAGATTGTAGACGTCGTGCCACAGCTGCTAGAAACGTGCAAAAGTAATATGTTATCTACCACTGTTTGTTCAACCTAAGCACTTTGTGAAGCGTAAACGTTTTCTACAGTTTTTTTTTTGCCTATAATTTCAAGAAACAGTACCCTTTCGCCAGTGCTACTAAGAGAATAAGGAGGTCGATATCTCCTTCTATAATAAAAACAGAATTAAATGATGACATTTAATCGCTGTCCTTAAGATTTATGTGTCAGCATCTTCTATTGCTCGTTGAACGGAAAAATTTTACTTCTCGAATTTCTTGAAAAAGCCCCTCTTGTTTTTTTCGTTGGCTAGAAATCTCACCTCTGTGCATATGGTGATCATCTATTCTTGGAGTAATACATTCGCGGGAAGTTTACCTATTTGATGAGAGTATTCGTTCCGCACCTTTCATGTTTTTGTTTGTTGCTTCAGGTGGATATCTGGCGAATGCAATTATTGCTTTAGAACTGTAGTGTATTTGTCCGTACTGTATGTACTTGAGTGTGTAGAGAGCTCAGATATTAGTATAAATGACAATTAATAAATAATTAACAACAAGTACAATTTCGTGCGACAAAGGAGCATTTATGTTATTATAAGAAATACACTGTAATGCTTATGAAGTTAACTATCAGACTAGTAACTTCATAAAAAATAGTTTTAGACGAAACTTGTAGAGAATTTTATCCTGCACAATTTATATAACAACTATTTTTTGTCCATGAAATACTGAAAAGGAGATAACTAAAAAACTGATTTTGAACGGCATCTATCCAAGATGGCGGAGAGAGCGGACACGCATCAATGTCGCAAATTTAGTATGTTACTCAGAATATGCTAAATTGCCAATTTGTGTAATTTGTTAATTTTTTCCAGGAAAAAATGCCTATTGCTTGGCCTAAAAAGGAATTTCTAAGACCAGTGGTATATACCGGGTTTTCATTCTCCAACTCTAACTTAGGAATGTAATTTTTTTTTAAATTTTGTTTAGTACTCAACCAACAGCCGTTAGGCCAATTATAGGCGTCGCTGTGCATTTTATGGGGACTTCCAACCCCACTAACGACTGTCATGATATTATTATGAGATCGTGGACCAACTATTTCCGTAGCAGCCGTACCACGAGGCGCCGAGAGATGCAGCCGTGGAACTCCCATCCAAGTTCTGACCAGAAAGAGCGTTGCTTAACTCTACTGATTGTACGTGGACGCTTGTTCAAGCCACACCACCCGGGACCCAATGATATCAGTAGAAATATAAAATTATTGTGCATCGAATGTTACTAATAACAATAATATTTATAGACGTAGTATAAAAATTATGGAAAAAATACCTTAAAATCGAATGCACATGTAAGGACAATTCTTCAAAACTAGTACGTTCCTGTATTTTCCGCATAACTTAAGCTAAATTCGTAGTTTAGTGGTGTAATCAAACCTTTACTCTGCCTGATACTTTCGTCCGCTCATTGAAACGTTAACGCTCCGCAGGTTAGTTTAGGAACTTTAATTTAATTCTCAGTTCGCAGGCTGTTTAGGGGCATCGGTTCAATTGTATTTATCCGTGTTCTAAAGCTAGATATGTTTTCTGCACCGGTTACAATGACGTAGCCCGCTTATCGCCTTCTTTATTGCTTCCGCGGCGACAAGAAGCTGCAATGAAACGCCCGGTGCTTCCCCGAAATATTTGGTCATATGCTGCATTTGGTGTTGCAATACTTTGAAATTAGGCGATTGAGAATGTAGCGTGTCGTTGTAAAAGAGAGATGCATTTTAGGACGTTGCAACCGCCGTTGGGCTGCCCGCGTCTTCTGAATTCATTCTCGTTCCGGCTTTGGTTAACTTAATAAGTAGTTTCTTGGTGCGAGGAGCGCGCCCTGCGCCCTGTGAAGGTGCCTTCGTATTAAAAATTAACTGTGTGCTTTCCGTCAATTTTTGTCCCTTGGAGAAGTTGAATTGTTTCGTTTCGTGGCAACTCTTGGTGCGTCGTCGTGATGTGTGCATTAGCTGTCGGGGTTGAAGTAACGCAAGTAAGGTAGTTTTGGTCGAAGAATCCTTTACTGGAAGGTTGCGAGACCTTCATTTTCGTATTAGCGGATTTATTCACCGGATTCTCAAACGAACCAACTCTATCTTAGTACGTTGACATGTCGTATCTCGGCAGTTTCATTATTCTTTACTGCAAGTGTCGTTGCGATGTCTTTCTACCCTTGGGGGATTATTATCGTCTTGTCAACCCCTGGCTGTGGTAGACATCATTGAAGCTCTGTTACCGCACCTCTCAAACACCCCTTCATGCAGTACTAGGGGTTTCAAACTTAAGATTTTTTATGCCATTCGATGAACTTTGTTTTTACGTAAGTAATTTTAACCATTTCATTTTGTCTCCATATCTGTACTATTATTACATGTTTTTAACTTAGTAGGTTTCATTTAATCAATTAATTTGAGCGTTATGATTTCAACTGTTGGAGGCGAGTTGGTATTGTGTTTTCTTTGTAAGGAATACAGAGGATTGTTGAAGAATATGAACTAAAGGTAAGTTTACTGATCTTGCAGCTGGTGGAAATCGAGCACTGCAGACACCTTTATAGCTCCGTCTATATTTTCCACTTTTACGTAGACGGGTTTCCTTATCAACAGAAGTGGTGGCACTAACTTTTCACATCATTCACCCCGTTCACCGGAATAGTATCCCTAATTCAAATGTCGTAAAGAACCTTCCCTCTTGACTGAGTTCTTCTAGTCGGAGCAACCTTTGTTACCGTACATTGTAACAGAGTTAGGGCTACGTATTTTAGGTATATTTCCCGATTATGTCGTAAAGTCGTGTTCGTTCGGTAACACACTATGTTGATTGCCTATGTTCTACTTTGAGAGTGAACACCCGGTATATATTGCTTATTGTAATTGATTAAGATTAAGTGACTGGATTATCAGCATTAGACAGTGATGGAGACGTTGGTGCTATCAAATGGGATTGAGTCATTGGCTGTCCATTTGTATTGGCTCTTTAAACTGCAGTGGAGTGCTAGTTGAGGGTAAGCATTGATGGAAATACTTACCAGTAGTACTACACCGAGTTCTGTGGGCGACCCAAGTTGTCACTGAAGGGGAATATGTCCCCGATCTATAGTGCTAAAATCGCATCTTTGCAGTTTATCAATAACACACTGTTGCGTGCCACATCCATACGACTTGAGAATAAAATGACATCGAACAGGAACATGACGTAGAAGAAATAGATGCAAATTGTATCAACTGTATCAGGCTACTGAAAACTTCATAAGATTACAACGTAGCGATGAGTTTACAGGATGGAAGATGGTAAGTCCATACCAATTTGCCCAATTTGATTTAGTCTTTTCCTTGACCAAGACCTGGAATGGATGGAATAAACACTACGCTACCGTTTTCTGATCTATGGAAAATTATTAGACAGTAGTTTAGCATCTCACTCTGCTAGTGAGCTGTATATTAGTTGTGTTTGCACATATTCTGTATTGTTTGCTAATCAAATAGCATCGTCTATATAGCAAATGTTGTTGATCCGTTTTCCATTTGTATTAATTTCTGTTGACGTACTTGATACTAAGAAAGCATTGTTTAAGGGTACATTCAACAATAGAAGCGATTACATACAATGTTGATGGACTTTTTCTAAAATTTTTATACTAGCACATTTGACCTTCAATTTTGATGTTTTTTTTTGTGGCAACTATGCACTTGTACCTACTGTGTCGATCAATGCTTTGTAGAATTTCCTTAAGTTTTTCATATTGAAATGTATCGAATGCTTTCTGGCAGTGTAGCATGCATATATACACATACATTACACAAACAAAATTATTCGGTTTAATCGTTATTTCTACCTGCATTAGTTATAATATAAATAGAAAATATGACCTCCCCAGTTTGAAACTGTGTTAGTAATGCTTTATATGCGCAATTGATATTTCATGTTTTTTTTAGTATCCCCTAGCTATTTAAGATCTGCTGCTAGCTGTTCTCGGCTGTAATAATTGAACGTCAATGATTCGTTTCTACTTTCTTCTGCGCCTCGTCTAAGTCTTACCGACTTCACCTCTTTCTATCTTAGGCTGGTACTATTGACGAATTTATCTCCTATAGTGGTGAAAAAGTAGTAAATGCAGTTACCTAACATCTATAAAATAGTTTTAACTAGTAGAGATATTTCGGCGACCCTGACTCGCCTTGTCTCAGGCCATATTCCTACATGGAATGAAGTGCCCGAACTTTACTTTTACACATACTTGTAAGTCTATTTTAACTTATTGTAAAAATTGGAACTAACAGTCCTCAAAATATATGGAGAAACTGTAATTATATCACTTTTCTCTACATAATATTGAAAAAAGATCTTTGATATGGATTAAATTAAAGTGACAGTGAGTTTCATACTGTCGAATAATGGTCGAAAACATAAAAGGCGAGTTAGAGTTTGTTCAACAATATTTAATGATGGAACATACAATTAATGTTTCTTTTTCTTCGACTTCTCCCCATAGTGCTATTACAGTTTCGGGGTTGAAGACTTGATCTATTTGCCGTAAATGTTTCGGCCTCTTGTTGCTTCATTCTTCTTTTACTGTTTCCCTTCATCTTCATACTATTTTTATTAGATTTTCTATTCCCATCCTCATCTAGCATATTTGTTTTGGCAGTCGATTAGGTGTCATTTATTGTACGTAACCTAGCTATTTTCATTGAATGTTTTTTATTTTATGTGTCGAGGAATCTTGCTCTAGTTGGTCTGTTATTACCAGGTTGCACATTCGGTCCTTTTTTATCTTCTTCTATATCTTTCGTAAGTACCTCATCTAAATTACTGTTATGTTTATGTTTGCCGACCATAGTTCATCTTTCTGCCCCTATTTTAGAGTGCAGGTAGTAGTGGGATATAAACTGGTTTCTAAATAGACAATTTCACCTTTTTGTTGATATCTTCCTTCCATTATTATAGAGTTATTACTTTAATAATATAATTTTCTGGGTTTACTTGTTTTGTTTAATAGTTCTTGGTCTATAATATATGATCTAACAACTAAATTTTATACACTTTTTCATATACTTTGGTTATTCTTTTTAGTAACACTTCGTTCTGTCACTATGTTTTTTCTGGGTTTTTCGTCGATCTTTGATTCCTACTACAATATCTATTTTTTCTGTAGCCGTTCCGAAAATAAAACTTTCGGTATGATTTATTAAATCGAAAGTCCCACTTTACACAAATCGTACCGAAAGTAATATTTTCGGGACGATTTTTTTTACTTTCGGAACTATTTTTTTTACTTTCGGGAAGATTTTGTGTATCCATGTAATCTATGTAGACGGCCTTGGCAATAACATCAACCTGTTTTTTTATTATGACAGTGCTTGTCATATAACATTCATGTGTGTTTTCACTTTTCCATTCCAAAAAATGGAAATCAGTAGTGAAAGTGAGGCCGAACTAATTCCACATGAGATTAGTGAAGCTGCTAAAGCGGCTACTTATGAATTATTGCCGCTAAAGTCAAGAGAGAGGTATGAATTGGTCTACAATTTATTTCAAAAATGGAGCAATGATAAAAATGTGCATACTATAAATGAAGAAGTCATTCTTGCATATTTTAATGGAAAAATCTAAAACCTTAAAGCCGTCAAGCCTCTGGAGCAATTACTCGATGCTTAAGTCCACAATTAACATTAAAAATAATATAGATATAAGCCGCTATCCCAAAGTTATTGCTTTCCTTAAAAGAAAATCCGTTGACTATAAACCAAAAAAATCAAGAGTATTGAATAAAGAAGAAATAGATAAATTCTTATCAGAAGCTGGAGATAATATCTACCTAATGGCAAAGGTAATATAATTAAATCTAATTTCTCTTCTTGCTTTTGATGATTTTTTTTGTATGTTTAGGTTGCATTAATAATTGGTTTGGCAGGCGCTTGTCGTCGTGAAGAGCTTTGTAAAATGAGTTTAGATGATATAGAAGATAAGACAACCATGTTAGTGATTAAAATTCCTACTTCTACAACGAATATGAAAAGAACATTTGTCGTCATTGGAGAAAATAATATTTCGTTATACAGAAAATATTTGTCATTGCGTCAAGCAAACACACCTCATCGTAGATTATTTGTATATTACAAAAACGGAAGATGTACTACACAACCTATTGGTATTCACACTTTTGGAAATATCGCTTGCAAAATTGCTAATTTTCTTAAATTACCGCATCCCAAAGAATACACCGGGCACTGTTTACGAAGGAGCTCAGCCACTTTACTAGTTGATGGTGGTGGTAGTATAACCAATTTGAAGAGACACGGAGGCTGGAAATCAACTAGTGTAGCAGAGGGATACGTAGAAAATTCTTTAAGAAACAAAATTCACTTAGCTTCACATATTGAAAAGGGCAGTTACGAAATTAGTATCTCGAAAACTAGTACAAATACTAATACGTCTAATACTAACTGCAACACTGCCACTTCTGTTAATATCCCTAATAATATTAATATAAGTAATTGTTATAGTTGTGTAATTAATATTCATAAGTAATGTATTCATGAGAGTGATTGTTATATGTAATTTGTATAATATAAAGTTCATAAGTAATGTATCCATCCATATTCTTTTTAACATAATAAACGCCAGCAGAAAAAATATTGTACGTAACACGATTCGAAAGTGATTTTACGGGCCTCGCAGGATTCCAGGACTCGCCTACGGCTCGTCCTAGAAACTTCCTACTCATCCCGTAAAATATCACTTTCGGAACTTGTTAGGTAAATTACTATTAACTTTCTGAATTAGCAATTTATATTCTTCATGGATATTTTGATACACGTCGCCATCTTTAAAAAGATCTTACATTTCTCATTACATTTTATCAAAGTCTTGTTTGCACATAAAAAACATGATGATGATTTCTTCTTAAAAATGTGTTGTCACACACATCTGCAAATTTTGAAAACTCAAACTACATTTATCCGTACTTATATGAAACATTTCATCTTCTAAAACGCATTATGTAATAAAGAAACATGTTTGATGTGGTCAATAACTATATAATTGGAGTCATTATGCTGGATAGACACCTTACTGTAAATTGTCTGTGATTTCATATTTAGCCAGACATTATATTTATGTGTTTGTACTTTGTAATAGTTATCGATGGGTAAAAAATGCAGGACAAGCGTATTGCTCAAGACAGAAGAGGATTGTGTTTTGCTAGACAAAAAACAACAAAGCTTCGGATTTTTTCTTCCGAAATTAAAGAACTAAATTAAAGGTTTCAGTGTTAAATATTTATTACCCCGTTGCATACATAAATATAAAATTAGACGTCCACTTACGCATATACTATAATTTTCCCCGAAAATCGATTTAATACCAGGTATGCCTTCCATTCATGTGAAAATTTTGTGGGGTCGTTATTCAACCCTGCACTTTCAGTGTTCTGAAATATAGGCCAATTTTACACGTGCTATGCTAGTTGAGCAATAATCGTCAAACTGAGGAAATGTTGTCTGTTTATAACACATTTAGACGTCATATCTAATCGCTAAGTAATGTACCTCGAAATTATTGAAAACTTTCGTTCATGAGAATTCGCAAAAATGATATGAAGAAGAGAGTTACGTGAGTTATTATTTCGAAAAAGGCTGCTACTGATAATAATTCAATTATTTCTATACATAGCAGCTGAAGGAAGTGGAAATATTTGCGTGATGCAGCAGTAATTGGAACACGTAGTGTGTACTCGCACAGGTACAGTAATAACCAGGTAGCTTGTTTCTCTAAGTTGTTACAAAAACAGCTAATAAGATTAAGTAATATACCCAAGACGTATGGTTTACTGAAGTTTTTAATAAGTTGTCGGAACAAGAAAGGCTTAATTTGTATTTGATTTAATATTTGTATTTCCATTCCTATAGAGAAACTTCTTGCTTAAATAGAATAAAACAAATATTTGTACAAATTTGGCTATACAGGCCAAGTAATCGCCTACGTTTTCAGACAGAAAATATATTACGTACCATGACCATTATGGCAGATATATTTATATTTTCGGAGCTATCACTGTCATGTGTGATCATTTTCAATCTGTTTTTGAAAATCAGTTACGACAACTCTTTTTACATTTGCTCTTTAAGCTCTACCAACAAACAAATATAATAAATGAAGTTTGAGCAACGTAATGTTAATTTTCACAACATTGCTTGATTTCAATTAAAATTAAATTTCATGATGCAAGCAAGAATGTGTGTAATAATTATTGGTGTTGCTGACTTGTAAACCTTACAAGCCAAGCTTTAGTTCATGTTGTTCTAGTGTCTTTTGACCTTAATTCAAAGCAACTGTGATCTGATAAGAGAAAGCTGCTAGTTGTTCTAAAACATTAGTACGTATAGATTCACAAACAACAAAGTAGCCAAGTTTATCTGGGTATCCTTGTTGATGTCAGGCATGTCAGTTGATAGTTGTTGACGGCTATCCTGCTGTCCTATCAATTCTGATGTTGTTTATTCCCTTTATCCATGCCTTTTGATGACATCCGTTGTTGTACCATATATGAACTAGTTATGGCAGTAGTCTCATCTCTCTACATGGATTACCGTAGCTTGAAATGTTGATGTTTAACTAATTGAATATCTTTGCTATCTCAGTTGTTTTTCATTGTCTGCTATCCTGCTATACTTTCAGTTCTGCTGGTGTATATTCTACATAATTTTTATTTGTATTTTATCCATCCTCTAATGACAGCAGTTTCTGTAGGTACTGTATAGGAACTGATTATGGCGGTAGCCTTGTTATCTTGTGTCTTTACTTCGCTACGTATATCGCCTTGGCTTAGTGTGAATCTTGATAATAGTTGCTATTTCAGTTGTTTGTTATGTTTTGTCGTGGTGTATTCCATATCGCCCTTCTTAGCTTTATTCATGCCTTCTGATGATATCAGTTGTACCATGCAGAAATCCGTTATAGCAGTGCCCTAAATGTTTGGTGTTCTATCTCGCTAGACAACTCACCATGGTTTGAAATGTCGATGTTTAACTAATTGAAGATTGTTGTCAGTTATGCTGCTATCCTACCAATTCTTCTGTCGTGTATTCTACATTGCCCTTCTTTGTTTAGTCTTCTGTTGACATCACTTGTTGTACCATATAGAATTTCATTAAGGCAGTAGCCTTATTATCTTGTAATCTTATTTCCCCTCTGTGGATTACCATAGCTTAAAGAATTGAATATCTTTGCTATCTCACTTGTCTGTTATGGTCTGCTATTCTGCTATACTTTTAATTCTACATTTGTGTATTCTACATCATTCTTCTTCATCTTTTATCAATGTCTTCTAATGACATCAGTTGCTGTAGGTACTATAATATAGGAACCGGTTCTGGCGGTAGCCTGGTTATCTTGTGTCCTCAATTCGCTACGCAGATTACCAAAGCTTGGTGTGTATGTTGAAAATTGTTGCTATTTCGGTTGCTTGTTATTGGTTGTTATCCTGCTATCCTACTAATCCTTCTGTTGTGTATTCTACATCGATCTTCTTCATTTTTAATTCATGTCTTCTAATGATAGCAGTTGGTGCACTATTTAGGAACTGATTATTGCAATACCCTTTTTATCTTGCTATCTCATCTTTCTACATGGATGACTATAGCTTGAAGTTGATGTTTTACTGATTGAAGATTTTTGCTATCTCAGTTGTTGTTATTTTCTGCTTTCCTGCTGTCCTTCCATTTACTATTGCTTATTCTACATCATTCTTCTTCGTGTTTTATCCATGTCTTCTAATGACAATAGTTGCAGTACCATATAGGAACTGGTGATATCAGTAGCCTTATTATGCATATTGTGTCTCTTACCTCGCTACATGGATTACCATCACTTGAATTGTGCGATTTAACTAATTGAAGATTGGTGCCTGTTATCCCACTATCCTACTAATTCTCCTGTCATGTATTCTACATGGTCTTTCTTCGCTTATCCATGTTTTCTAATGATATCACTGGTTGGTCCTACTATATATGAACTCGTTATGGCGGTAGCTTTATTATCTTGTGTCATCATTAGCTACATGGATTATCAAGGCTTCAAGTGTTGATATTTAAGTAATTGAAGATCGGTGCCTGTTGTCCCGCTATCCTATTAATTCTTCTGCCGTGCATTCTACATTACCCTTCTTCGCTTTAACCATGTCTTCTGATAACACCCCTTGTTGTACTATACAGGACTCTTTAAGGCAGTAGCGTTATAATTTTTTGTTTTCACCTAATCAGATGGATTATCATGGCTTAAATTTTATATGTTTAACTAATTTTACTAATTGAAGATTAGTGTTTGTTATCCCGCTATCCTACCAATTCGTCTTTCATGTATTCTACATTGCTCTTGTTGGATTTATCCATGTCTTCTGATAATATTACTTGTAGGTACCATATAGGATATCGTTAAGGCAATTGCCTTATTATCTTGTGATCTGATCTCGCTACCTGGATCACTCTGGCTTGAAGGCTTGATGTATTACTGTTTAAAAATCTTTGTTGTATCAGTCATTTGTTATTGTCTGCTATCCTACTATCCTTCTAATTCTACTGGTGTGTATTCTACATCGTTCTTCTTCGTCTTTTATTTATGTCTTCTAATGACATCAGTTGCAGTACCATATCGGAACTGGTTATATCAGTAGCCTTATTATCGTGTGTCCTGACTTTGCTATATGGGTTACCATGGGTTGAAGTGTTAATGTTTAACTAATTGAAGGTCGTTACTATTTTAGTTGTTTGTTATTGTCTATTATCGTGATATGCTACCAATCATGCTGTTATATATTCTGATCAGTTGCTTTAACATATAGAAAGTCGTTATGGCAGTAGCCTTAATATCTTGTGTTCTGTATGCTGCATTATTATTCTATATGTAAATTATAACAATTATTTGCTAGAACATTTACTTTTCACTTTAGCCGAGGTATTTCGTAATTGCTGAGCAGAACTTCGCCCAAACTTGATTTTATTTCATGATTTCTCCATTTCCCTAAATCTTATATGTTGTTCGCTCTTGTTTTGTTTATAATGCTCGTAACACTTGATCGCTAGTTCGATCTCCGGTCCCGGTGAGGTTTTTAAAAATAAGAAAATGCCGATGAAAACTTTTACAGAATGCCATCATTCGGAAGTGATGTAAAGCTGTGGTTCCTATTTTACTGCGATGTAGGTATAGCATATAAACAACTTCTTGCTAGGGTTAGAACTCTTTCGTTTTGGTAAATTTCTAAGTAGGATTTTGACCATATGACAACAGCAGTTGGTGTTTAAGGTACCTGGCACTCCGCATGCCTACACCTTGTCAGTAATAAACTGTGTATTTCAAATTCTGGGATTCAGCTCGCCAGGATGCATAGTATACAATAAAGTAGCACAGATATCTAATTTTGAACATTTAGAAGCGTTAACAAAGACCAGTATTCAGCGAAATGCTGCACAAGGGCTGCAAAACTGCAAGAATGGATAGCCATATCAGCGTGGCGTAGGTTTTTCTGCTGGTGTGCAGTGCAGTTACACGATGGGGTAACGCAACGAAACAGTTTCAGTTGTTTGGTGAGGAGTTGAGAAGCTTAGATTTATCAACAATAACTTCAAACAACTAGAGTAACTGAGACAAATGGAAGATGGCGTGATGTAATTCCGAAATTCGTTAAACATGTGCAAGGAGGGCCCAAATGATGACCCTCAAACGGCTGATGGCTACAGGTGAGTTGTTTCGAAATACTGTTAGATCCTGGTTTAACCAATTGGCTTTTAGCAGTTAAGAAACCAACGCACAAATGCTAAATAAAATTTTCAATAATTTTGAAGGACGTAATACACTCTTAATGTGAGCAATAAAGAGCTCTTCGAAAAATCTGTAGCACAGCACCAAAAGCAGTATCTGAATGAATCTTCAAAAATGAACCAAGAAGACGCTTTTCCTATATATTGACAATTTAAAAGAAAATGGATATCAAAAGTCACCAAAAGTCACTACCTAAAGGATTTTGAAAATTAAAATTGAAAAAGAGGTATATGCAATATAATGTACACTATAGAAGCAGCGGCGGGAAGGCAGCCGAACACTTCATTTTCCGGCTTCAATAGCAGTATTGCTTTTCTATTTTTAAATATTTTCGCTTCATTACTAGATAAATGTGTTTTACATTTACTCACAAAGCTACCTAAATTATTTACTGTCCAAATTTCTTCTTCGTTTTCTGTTAAAATAAATGTTTTTTAGTAATCTATGTCCATGCTAATTAACTATCACATAAAACATTAATTCCTGTTTTGGCGATGTTTACGACTTTGACCAGACGAATCTACCTTCACACGCACCGAACCAAAGCTTCGTCTTGTAAATTCAATTTCGGAATGCTACCTGCGTGGATTTAAGTGTAGGCAAAGAAAATGTGCGATGGATTGCGTGCAGGCAGCGGGCAGCAGGCTTATGGATTTAGCTCGGGGCGCCGTCAACACTAAACAATGACCCAAGTTCGAAATGAATGGAAATGACGCCCGCAATTGAGTCATTAGCTCTGCAGTCGGAACTTGTAGAAATCTGATATAGTCGAGGAAGTACAGGGGAAGTACACGCAAACTTCTGTGTTTTGTAAGAGAGGCTGAAGCGATTTTAATGTTTATGGGCAGTTCCTGGGAAACTTATGGTTATTTAATTTGTGCTTAATGCTCGACCCCCTTGCATCTCGTAACTTCTGGCGACCCCTTAAAAGTTATCGGCTGACCCGATGGATAATATGGTAGAAGGAAGTAGTTATGCTAGAATGATATCGTAATAAATTAGTGGATTGTATAATTTTTGTTTGATTAGTTTCAATTTTTCCTGTTCCTTGGGCCTTAGGTTATGTTTTAGTGATGAAATATAGTAAACGCGACTAACACTACAATCTTTTACTGCTTATTTATGGATCGTTACAACCTATTATATTTTCATTCGTGCCGGCAATATAAGCAGTTGTCTCTGTTAAACATACAATGTTGTACATAATAAAAATGTTATTTTCTAGTATGTAATTTGCTTGTATTGCGAGGTTTAGAAATATTGTATCAAATGGCTTACCTAGATGACTTCGTTGTGCCAGCTATTTATAGACGTTGCTGAAATAACTCGGCTTTTTTAGTCCATCTATATTGTAACTCTAGTTCTACCTAGTGTTTATCTCATAATTGTATTTATTTGAGTTTGAGGTTTCTTATTTATATTCCACGATTAAATATTAAATTGTGTGCTATGGATGAGTGCAGTTAGAATATATGATCGATCGATATTTGTTATGTCCTCGTGGTTAAGGCTAATTAAAGATGTTGTAGTGGAAATATATGTTTATTAAATATATACAACTTAGACAGATCTCATACAAATACAAGTTACTGTTAACAAGAGCACAACTCGAAAGTCTTAAAAACTAACCCAAAACCTTTGTCCGGGTACCTGCCTTTGTCCCTTAGGATAAGCCGCAGTTACACAGCGTTGCCAAACCTCTGCTACACCACATACCTCCCATTTAAGTTCGCCTCCAGTTATCATATCTTAACCTAGCTTATTTAAACTTAAACTAATTTGTGAAACCTACATTTTCACCAAACCGGTCAGGTACCGTTCGTGTCCTTGTGCTTCTTCGAACCTCCTGCACCTTTTCCTCTTTATTTCGCTTACTACTACCTGGCTGGTTATTCACTACAGGACTAACAATAACAAAAGTTTCATTATTTACAATATTTTCGTTGACAGCTACCTCCTGTCCGCTGGTCTCGATGCCGGTTTGAGGTATTACCAAATCGTTTTTAGAATCTGACCTCCCTATTTTTCGGCGCGTAAAGCTAAACTTGTCGTACCTAATAATTTGGTTAATGTCCCTTTTCCACATCTGCCCGTTTTCTGTTATTTTGCAGATATATGTTACCTTTCCTAACCGCTTTTTTAACTATAGCCGGTGTCCACTGCTTATGGTTTGCCGACCGATAATCCCTTACCATAACGCTATCTCCCAATTCAAACTCTTCCTTTCTTCCCTTCCCACGGGCGGGCGTTTCGCCACTATACTGTGCGTTTGGTTTTATGCTATCTAACCGAATCCTCAACTCTCTCCCCTGATATAATTTCGAAGGTGTCTGCTGGGTTGTTGTATGCGGTGTACTTCGATAATTTATTAGGAACCGACAAATCAACGTTTCCGTTTCGACTCCCCTATTAATCGAATCAAAGAAAGCTGCTCTTAAGGCGTTCTTAAACGTTTTTACCGCTTTTTCTGCCGCTCCATTCGACGCAGGATAAAACGTAGGAGTGGTGATATGTTTGATACCGTTTTTCTCCAAAAATGATTTAAACTGTTTGCTGGTCAACTAAGTTCCATTGTTGGACACCAACAACTCAGGAATTCCCATGCTTTGCAAACGCAATTCGCAGTTTATTTATAGTATTGGCCGTGTTGGCATTGTTATGCATGTCATGCACTTCTACCCACTTACTAAAGCTATCCAAAATTATTAAGTAAATTTTGCCTTTTACCCTGGCTGAAGGTTGCCACGGGGTTAAAGCAACCCTTGGCGGATCTGACCTTGTTCTTAAACATGGGGCGCAAGATTTCGTTATGTTTTCAATATCTTGATCTAATTTGGGCCACCACATGTAAGATCTCGCGACCGATTTCATCCTAACCGTGCCCTGATGACTTACATGAAGCTCTTTTAGTAACTCTATTCTAAGTGCTTTTGGAATGATCACTCTAAATCCCCACATTAGACAACCTTGAATTTCGCATAATTCAGTTCTCTTATTAAAATGCGGTTTTAATTCTAGATCACTCATTTTACTTGGCCATCCCTTATTTACAAAATCTATTACCTTGGCAATAACCGGATCGCAACTTGATTCAATTCTAATACGTTTACTGTCAATGGGAGTATTTTGAGCTTTAATAAAATTTAAATAGGACAGTTCTTCGTTTGTATCTTGCTCATGCGTGATTTGCAAAGACAACCTTGAAAATCTATCTGCTACCACGTTTTCAGACCTTTTGATATACTCAATTTTATAATTGAATCCCGACAAGAAAATTTCCCAGCGCTGCAGCCTACTCGCTGCCATTTGCGGAATTCCCTTATTCTCACCGAATATAGCTATTAATGGACGATGGTCTGTTCTCAAAATAAATGTTTGCCCTAGCAAGTAATTCTGAAACTTTCGAACCGCGTAATATAATGCTAATGCTTTCTTGTCAATTACGGAATAACGCTTTTCAGCTGGCGAATAAGTGCATAAAGCTCCCGCAACTCCCGATTCTGATGCATCGCTTGTTAGTATTATTGGTAAATTAGGGTCAAAGTGTACCATGATCCTATCTGATGCTATTTGTTTTTTTAATTACTTCAAACGCTTCCTGACATTTCTTATTCCAACTAAATTGACGTCTTTTATTAAAGTTCATACAACGGAGTCATTATCTGTGCTAAGTTTGGTACGAACTTGGCATAGTAATTAACCATCCGGGCAAAAGATGTTACCTGAGTCGTATTTACTGGATTAGGAGCATTCAAAAAAGCTTGTACTTTGTCATTCAAAGTTCTAAGACCTTGTTTGCCTTATGACGTGTCTAAATAGACAACCTCGGGTTTAAAGAATCACATTTCTCCAGATTAATTTTTAAACCAGCTTTTTTCAGTCGTTTGAAAACTGCCGCCAAATTTTCTAAATGAGTTTTTGAATTTTTCCCGGTAACTATCGTCCAAGAAATTTGCAACTCCCGCAATACCTTGCAACAACTGTTCCAATTTCCTCTGAAATATCGCACTTGCGGGGGAGATTTCGAATGGTAACCTGTTACCTTGAAATCCCTTTGTTAGTGCTCCACGCTACAACCCTAGCTGATTCATCGTCCAGCTTGAATTAAGCATAAGCCATTGTGAGGTCAATTTTACTAAAATTTACACCTCCCCTTAGCGCTGCAAATATTTCTTCGGTTCTTGGTAACGGATACTTAACGTCTACTAAGTGTCTATTCACCGTCGTTTTATATCTCCGCAAACTCTTATAGATCCGTCAGATTTCAGCACCGCGACTAAAGGCGGCGCCCATTGGTTACTATCTATTTGCTTGATTATGTTTTCTGCAATTAACCTATCTAATTCCGCTTCTACCTTGTCTTTATATGCAAACGGAATAGATCTTGGCTTACAAAAAATCGGTTTTGCATCAGGTTTTACATCTAAGTGAATTTGCTCGTATTTATACGTGCCTAATTTGCTCTGCTCTGCTACACCACAATATTGTAATTATTTATCTATGCAATTTACGCATTTGTTTTCTATTCGCTTTTGATGTCTTTATATTCAAGGCTTTCTTCTCACGTTAGACTCAAATATGCACAGCTGTCGAAAAGCAGATAATTTGAAGAAGGTGCCAGTCTACGATCTAATTGCCAGAAAGATTTCCAATAAATAACAACTTGAGGAAAGAACAGTTCCCCAATCAATTTAAGATAAAGTAACATAATCCACACAAGCAACATTCACAAGAGAAAAAGGTTCTTGTCCACCGATAACTTTAAACTCTAAATAGAAAAGCAATATCACAGAAAGCAGCTTCTTCTTCTTCATATTAGAACCAGTACTACAAGAATAGGGAGCCAGATACTTAGAGCTATTGTTAGGATATTTCAAATTTTCTTCAACTGGCAGAAGTTACTTCTCGATACCATTTTGAGTGGAATTTGCTTTTGTCCGCTCGGTTTCACGCCAGGTGGGGATGAAGTGATTTCGTCATGCATTTTCAGTGGGATTTTTAACACCTAAGCGAGTGCATAGCGTTGTAGCTTTCCCAGCTCAAGTTCAAGCTACGTATGTCAGTTCAAGTTTAGGCATTTAAAAGAGAACGTGTGAGATTATTATTAGAATTCCCCGGGGGTAAATTGAGGCGCTATTAATACTTAAGAGTGTTATCTCATTACGGTCGAAACGGGATAAAAATATTGACTTCTCTCGTATGCTGAAGTAACGGGGTTGTGTGGTTCTTAGGTGACGTGTGTTCTTTGCCAACCCCTGTTTCACTCTGACGAAACAGACTTCCTCTGAATTTCCGCATCTTTCTTCGGATCTCAATCTGTTTATCTTCCTTTTGGTGCTAACAGAAGTAACTGATAGCCAGGAACGCCCTATTAAGCTTTAATACCCTGCGATATGCTGCCAGGTATGTACGTTGCGCCTACATGCGTCTACAGGAGAACTTTCAAGTCAAACGCGTTAAAAACCATAATATTTTATCTGCTACCGTATTGGTTTAACTAGATTAATAAACCTCTTCAACACCCTGTGTATTGAAGCCGATACTGATGGTTAAAAATTTACTAATTTTCTCAGTTATACTGTACATATAGTAACGTCACTTAGGGAGTTACTAACTGAAATTCGGTTTGTAGATGTGGAATAAATTGATGGTTTTATTAGGAGTTTATATCATCGCCGTGTGATTTATTGTGTGCTTTCTTTTACATTATAAAGCAAATCGCACGGTGCGTTTGGAATAATTATTAAATCCAGGTTTATTAGGTATTACAAAGATCGTGTAGACTAAATATACGTTTTTGACTATAGGCAAACCTGTAAAGCATAACCCTTAGACCACCTCGGTGATTTCCATTTTGCAGTCAGGAAAATTCACTTTTGGCATAATTTTATACTGTCTTTAGACATTAATTACAAGCTATCTAAAACACCCACAACCTTGCCGCTAATGAATACGCCCATTTCTTGACTACAGTTAGCTGGAACACGTCTTTTATTGCAGGGATAAAGTAGTGTTTTGGGTTATCGTCATATAAACCTTACTTGTGTATTAATTACCGTTGTAACAAAATTTTGGCTTGCCAACTTGTGGTTTTGTTTTGTATCTTAATCGCAAAATCGCCCTGACACACTTCACATTTCAATAAAATGACGAAAACATATTTACTAAAATAAAATAATTTTGTTTGAAATTCGGTCAAATGATTGGACGAAAACCACAACTTTTACTGCAGGTCAAACTTTTGGTCTACAGCTATAATTAAGCCTTTATGAACGTACTGCATTCAATTATGGGTGACTGCCAGTACCTCTAAACTTAAAATTCCAGATTCATAGTGGTTCGTACCAAATGTTATCACTTAGCGTGGTCTTGAAGTCCTGGTCATTCAACATCTTAACGAATTAGCGAATAAATAAGCAGACAGTACACGTGAACTGAGTCGGTTAAAATGTTTCAAACCAACAGATCAATTAATATAAACGTAGTAGATTTATACGAGCACATTGAAATATATGTAGCAATATTGTGTCGATAAAAGGTTGATAAAGAAGGAGAATAATAATGTTGCGTCGATGATCTGGTTCTCATATCCAGAGACTAAGATCATCCTTAAACGTGTACGTTTAAAATAGCTAAGTAGAAGTTGAGCTTGAAAGTTTAGTAAATGCACATTAATAATAAAATACTGGGAAACCTAATATTCAGCTATCTTTTTCTTCATCGTTTCTTTTTTACAGAAGAGTCGTGATCTCTTGACTTCGCTAGGCATTTTGGTTTCCAATTCTGTAAACTATTTCTGGCCATATTTCTTAATTATTTGCATTTCTTGCAGCCTGATGAACTGTACTGTTGGTGGCATTCTTTACTTGGTCTGACCATCTACTCAGGGATCTTCCACGAGCCTAACTCCGTCTACTTTATCCTGCACGATCATCCCTTTCAATCCTGCCTTGTTTTGTCGAGTAATATGTTTAAAGAATTTTAGTATGTGTTGGCTTACAATTTGTGGGTTGTGGCATTGAGAATTGAAGCGTTAGTCTGTCGCGCTGTCCACGAAATACGCAGCATTCTTCTCCACACGCACGTTTCAAAGGAGTTAATTTTTTAATGCTCTTCATCTTTGACCAATATAGCATAATCGGGAATATGAGGGTCTTTATAAGCATCTTTTTTGGTGTTGATAGTATTACCATTGTTTTTCCAGATCTTTTTCATATCTCATGTAGCCGTTCTTGCCATTGAGCACTTTTTTTCTAAATCCAATGAGCTGCCTCGTTGGGTTGGCGATAAAGGCACGTAGATATACATACTGATTTACCACTTGGCATTGCTGTTTTTGCAAAATGTCCGGTCTATTGTTATTTGCGTGGTCGATAACCGTGAGCCTAGTTATACTTGTGTTGACTACTAGGCCATAATTAAGACTTTTCTGTTCCAGTCTATCAAATAGTTCTTGTAATTCTTCAGCGCTGTTTGCAAATAGGGCAGTGTCGTCTGCGTATCTTAGATTGCTTACTGTGTATCCTCCGATGGCAAACCCTTCGTACCAGTTCTCGCGAGTTGTTCGCATTATATATTCTCCGAAGATATTGAAAAGAATTGGGGAGAAAATACATTCTTGTCGGGCTCCTTTGTTTAGCTGATAAGAGTCTGCTAGTCGGCCTTCTATTTGTACTACCGCAGTACTTCCATAGTACAGTTGTTGGATCAACGAAGTAAAGATGTGAGTAGTTTCTAGAGTTCGTTCCATATAATGCTGTCAAACGGCTCCTGGTACTCGATAAAGCATAATGTAGACTGGTTTATTGAATTCCCGTGACTTTTCATAATTTGCTCAGTACATGTTCCAGCCTCTTCTGGTGGGATTTTCCGTTACAAATAAGCTTTTATTCTGTCATTTATGATGTATAAGGGTATCTTGCTTGCATGGATACTAAGTCAATTAGACGATAGACATTTCTCTTTGGAACCTTTATTTGTGGATTGGTATAAATGTCTATTTTATGTAGTCGTCAAGCCATATCCCAAACCTGTTTGACTAGTTTGCGTATAGTGTCAAATATAATTTCAACCATGGCTTGTGCAGGATATTTATTAGGTTTTAACATTGATTATTTCCTTCATATCCATAATAATGCGTAATCACCATGGTTTCTGTCAGTTTAATAATGACTAAAATTCAAACGTCAAAATTTAACCGCGGTTAAATTTATGTCAAAATTTAATCGCTTGTGCATAATTTTAACATGATTATTAAAGGTGCTTCACCAACTGAATTTTATCTATTTATTCAGGAAATAATCACGCCGAACATCCCTCGTGCATGTAAACTAGCCTGAATAAATTTTGACGATTTTCTGTCAGAATGTTTTGCTCTGAAGAAATATATCTCGTAAATTTTCCGCTTCAAAATCCCTCGTGCTGCGCACTCGGGATTCTTGTTGAGCGGCAAATTTACTTGACAAATTTCTTAGCAAAACATTCTGGCAGAAAAAGTCAAAATTTAATCGGCTATTTTAATGCACTTGGGATATTACTGTTGATTAATAACTATAAAGATATGCAACGCAACGTTAAAATCTGTACTGCATCTCCCTGCTACCCGCGTCCCCCGCGTCCAGCAACTGATTCACAAGATCGTGGCGCCGCTAGCGCGAAATATCTCAACTTCCTTTCTTTGGCCACGGTGTAATTATCTTTTGTTGAGTTGCACTTTGTGTTATCAGTTAGGCAGTGAACATATATAAACAAATAACAAAGATTACGACGCTAAGCCATTTAGAAATGTAACTTTCAATGCTTTGACCCTATTGTCAACGTTCTTTAAGAATACGTTGGCAACGGGTGGCCAACGATACATATGTTAATATTTGTTTCGTAGGTATTTTTATTTTAACGGCGAAATATGGGAAAACTAGATTCACTGTCAATTTCCAAAATATTTTATTTTTATTTGGTTTCCCCTGTTCATTTACTTGAGTTCGTATTTTTATTGGAAAAACCCAGGTTAATCGTTCACAATACGAATATTTAGAAAGTAATTTCTCCAATAGTATAAAAACGTCAAAGTTTAAAAAAGAGACAAGTGTAAACAAATACGAGAAAAACACATAATATTAATTTATTCGAAACGTTAATTTCCCTAAAATAGATCGTAAACTCGATCAGAGCCGTAACGAGAGTATTAAGCGCTTGTGGCAATTTTATAACTTGCTTCATCCAAACATGCAAATAAAATTAAAAAAATTTGAGAAATTTCAAGGTCAAACGTGTTAAAATTGAAAGAAAGCTTTAACTTGATGCGAGTTTGAATGCAAATTGACAATTTTTAATGGAGCATTATTATAATTTTTTTATTTTAATAAAAATTGCAGTAATTTTGCGCCCTCAACGCAGTTGCGCCTGTGGCGGGCTCCACCTTTGCCACGCCCTAGTTACGGTTCTGAACTCAATAGGTTTCAATCATACAAATAAGTATATATACATTTCATTTCAAAATTGTCTTTAAAATCTTAAATTAAATAAACTCTATTACTACATGTAAATTTAAGACAATATTTTGACTTTTCTATGTTCCTTTTTCATTTTACTAGAAGCTATTCGCATTGAGTCGATACGTTCAGTTTCATTTTTAAGGTTTTTATAAATTTTTACCTTAATTAATAAGTTAATAGTGTCCTTCATGTGGTTCTTACAAATTTGTTCACACAATTGTGCGGTTTCTGTAGTTAAATAGTTCGTGATATTTTTAGCAACATATTTGCCACATTTAAAATCAGTGAATGACACATTAAAGAGCGACAATAACTTAGAAATAAAATTTATAAAGCAGTCTGACGGCCACTTCAAATATTAAATGTTTTCTGCACCATAATCCTTACACAGTAAATAAAATTCATTGCCAGAATACAAATCTTCTTCAGCCTTGACAATTTTATTCTGGCATATTTCGCAGTTGTATTTATTTAAAAGCTTAAATGCTAAATAGCCAGCAAGATAAACCGTACTACAGGATTCCAAATCTATGCTGGTTGTAGAAGTACTTGGTTGAGGGTCAGGTGCAATAATCCTGTCAGCATACAGTTGTGGATCGATTTTAGAAGTTATTGGGTCTGATGTATTAACTTAATTTTCAGCATCTATTTGTGGCTCTAACAGTTCAGGTTCATCATTTAATTCTAATGCTTCAGCATCGTCGTTTTCACAATTTGAAGAATCTAAGCCTGCTTGAAGCCGTATGAACATATTCTGCTGCATCGATATTCGAAATTGTCGAACAGAAGGTGTCGGATTATATCTACCCCGGTTTCGAATTACGGAATTAAAACTTTCCAGAGCATCCTGATTGATGAATCCCGTTAATAAATATTTAACGTCTTCATTTTTTAAATCATCCCATAATAATAATATTGCACGAATACTCCATAGGAATCCATCGATGCAATAAATATTATTGCGCCTTTTCCCATCACTGTATACTTCAATATCTTTAAAGTAGTACTCTAATCCTTCTTCTAAATTTGTTACACAAGTATTTGCAAATACAGATAGTGGTCTTCTATGCGGGTTGGGGTCTTTCAAAATTCTGCTATTTAAGGAATCGAAAATTTTGTTAATAGTCTCCACGAAGTTTGCAGTGTTTTCGCCCGTTGAAGATTGGAGCTCTTTTGATTTTGAAACAGTTTTTACTGCTGAAGCTACTGAATGGCTGAAAATTTGTCCAGCCAATTTGACTCTCATCTTCTGGAACGTATTTGGATTAATATGAATCGGCGTGATTTTTGTTAACGCGCGAGAGGTGTTACTGCTTTTATCTATTTCGTACGTTTGCACAATGTCATTCCACGAAATACGCTTCTTACAAATGTAGATCTGTAACTTGTGATTCATGAAGTTATTTCGCAGGCTTTTTAGGAGATGAGGAAGATCGAAACAAGTATAGATTTTCATGTTATCGACGTATATCACTGGATTTTCTTTGGTAGCGCCCAATTTTGACAAAGCGCCCCTATTATTGGTTCCTTGGTCACATACTAGAATCATGGGCTTTAAAGAAATAGTAATTAATTCGAAAATAACTGTAGTAATTAAGTCCTTTAAAAGATCGCTCTTTATTGGTCCCGCAGATATATGATAGCAAAAGGGAATTTTCCAGTTGTGCAAGAGTCCTCGTAAGTAAAATACCATCGCGGTATTGGCAATTTTGTCGTTTCGTCCCAAGTGTCCCAGATCCTCATAACCTTCAATTACATCTTGCAGTTTATTATCCTCTAGTTTTTTCTTAAGAATGATTTCGTCAAACATAACCAGGCACATTTTTTCTCTGTCACTCATGGTTCCAACTTTAATCGCTAACTTTTTTGTTAAATTTGTTTTTACGCCTGTTGTCATATTTGAAATTTTCAACCAAGATTGGATCGTTCTTACGGATGGTAAAATAAAACCTAACTTTCTTCCCATATACTTGTAATTTCGTGGCGATTTATAATACAAAGATAGCGCTAACTGTTTTTCATTATATGACCAACGCGTGTGTTTTCTGTGAAATAATTGCATGTTGGTGAAGTTCTTTACTGCTTTACTTTTATTGATGAGCGAATTTTCAACAATGTTTTTGGTGGAAAATTTCCTACACTTCAATTTTAATCGATCGTTCTGAATATTCCTTGCTTTCATTTTTTATTAAGTAGATTTAGTTTAGCTTTAAGTTTTTTGCACATAGGTGTTAGAGTTAAATTTTTTCCCGTTTTTGGAGATGGCATATTCAATAGTCTCGTGCTGACGACGGATGACACAGATGAATCGCTTTCCCACAATTTGGAGGATTCTTTTAACTTAATGATTTTCGATGGGACTGAATTGTCTAAATCCGACGAAGAGTGAGAACGTTTATGTTTTGCCACATACGTTTTTAATTCACGAATTCCACTAGTACCCGCTGCAGGTAACCTCGGAGAAATAGTTTCTTGTGGAACATCTGAGACCAAAAAATGTAAATTGAAAAAGGCAGCATAATCGTATAAATAACATAACTTTTAGGGCCGGCGCTAGGCAATTTGGCGCCGGAGGCAAGTTTTAGTTCTGTAAATATGTGCCTGCCAAATAACGCTATCAGCAATGCTATCAGTTAATCAAAATAAATTATTATACTCTGTTATGTTTACAACATAATTTTTATCAATTTTAAACAAACTACGTACCTACCCATTAATAATTTATTTGTAATTTAAAGTTTCCTTTAGGATATGCATGCTTCATACAATCATATAAAAAAGCATAACATTCTTTTACCCACCTAAAACCGACCCTGATAACTTTCCCTCCGACCATATTAACTAATGAATGTAGGGAAATTCGGCTACATTTCCTCGACTAATTTATGAAAAACTGTAACACGACTTACCTTCCACAACTTTATGTACAGGGATAAGGTTCACGATTTCATCAACGTCAACAGCAAATTCTTTCGGTATTGCACATTTTTGTAAAACTTTTCTCACAGAACTGCATGACAGCGGCGCAGGAATTACTGTAATTATGGGGGGGCAAATTTGTTTTTCTGAGGGTTTTAACATAACTAAGTGTTATGTTCGACTGTTTCATAAACACTTTATTATAGTATTATTTAGCGGTAACAAAGTGCCACTTAACTCCATAGAGTAAAGTAAAATGGCCGACTGTCAATGTCCAATAGTTATTAACAAAATAAATGTCATTTTATTCAAATCAAGAAATCGTGTCTTCTCGTTTCGAAGTGATGTATGTCTGTCAGTTCGTAAGCCTGACAGTTTATTAGTCTGTATGTGTCCTCTCTACAGGCCAGATGGTTTAATTGATCGGCCTCAAAATTTTTATCTGTTTTTAATATAAATTTGGAGATCCCAGTAATTTTTGGTGAAAATCGGGTATCCGGATATAGTACTTTACTCTTATTTTTTTCTGTTTTCCCAGAAAATTTTATAATTGTTTGATAAAAATTAATAAGAATCATTATCCGACACCCTAAGGGTATATTGATACCTACCGCCCCCGCACCCCCCCAGAAGAACAAGAAGAAGATAAAAATTTAATTTTATAGAACAAGATGGCATATCGTGTAATTATATACAACTTTTGTTCGAAAAGATTTTAAGTATAACAGTTTTTAAAAAAATGGCAAAATTAAAGTTTTACAGGCAGTAAAAGAAAGTCGTGGTGACCACGCTTTATTTTTTCATATGGAAATGCAATCTAGAGAAAGCATTAACAACAAACATTGTCACTAGATTGCATTGTGTTGGTACACAAACTTGTGGTTATTATTTTTGCAATGAGGTTAGGTTTCATGTTGATTAGTTGACACCGTAATTATTTTAAATTATAATTTTGGCTATGATAAATTGAAATTATCCTTGGTACAATACCTACCTAATTAATTAAAACCAAATTCTAAAATCACATTTCAAGTTTATAATAGCCGGAGCTACAGCCTGTTCAATAAACATAAGAACACAAAGTGGCCTTTGATTTTCAAAATTTCATGGTGTACTTCCAAAAATGTATCTTTGTCTACGAGTGTAATTCCAAAAAGTTACTAAAACAAATAGGTTAAGGGGGTGACATTTACTTCCCATCTGTTATAAATGTTATGAATAACTACCTTTAAAGGATATTACACAGATACTGTGTTGAATACTATCGACGTAACGTTTATTAATAGGCTATGTATTTTTATTACATTTTATATAACTTTAAGTGGGAATTTCTAGAAAAATATCTACTTTAACATTGACAATGAGAAATACGAATTGTCATTTTTAAAATCAAATCTGCCTGTAAACAGGTGTGGAAACCTTTGTAAAACAAAATAAAGAATCCTTAGCACAAAAATTATATGCACATGCCAACTTGTGTTTACTGAATGCCTTATACAATTTAAAATAATGAAATGTCAACCTGTCGACATGAAACCTAACCTCACCGCAATAATAATAACCACAAGTTTATGTACCAACACAATGCAACCTAGAATTTCGGCATTTTCATTTTCATATGAAAGAAAAAAGGACTATATCAAATTCTCTAATGTCGACCTATAACTAAAGACGTGTTTAATAAATTCTACGTGTTTTATTTCTGCTTCACCTACAACAGAACAACGAATTTTAGCATCTGGTATAGATTAATTTGAAAACCCTATATACACATTTTTTAAAACCTCATAGACTATATTAGGGGGGGGGGGCAAATTACACTATTTGACCCCCCGATATATTCTATGAGGGGGCGACCGCCCCCCTTGCCCCCCTCTGTTCCTGCGCCCCTGCTGCATGAAATGTCTTTAGTTGCAAAGTGTTCCTCACAAATTAATTTCTGACATAAGTCTTCATTGTCCATTTCTGCTATAATAATGTTACCACAATTTTTTTTCCATTCCTCGCATCTTTTAACATCCTTGACGGGGAATTTAAAATAACTTAGGTTGCGCTGATTCTTTATAGAATTATTACAGTTAATATACACACAGGTATGACAAACCAATGGCTTAGGCATTGCTAATTAATTAAATCAATGCTTTGAAACACAGAGCACGATCCAACCAAAGCTAGATGTTCACACGACGACTGTTGCCGGTAAACTGAAAAAGTTTCGGTAGAAACGGCGAGACACGCGCCATCTGTAGGTCGCTACATTTCTACAGCACAATCAGCTCCGTAAAGCGGCGTATCTTCTTCTACTCTATTTAATCAATGGTTTTAATCTATTTCTGACCTGCTCTACTTCCCCTCTCACTATTGAGGATTCTTGGTTGCAATATTCGTTAATCTACACTTTGGATTCATTATCCTTTATCTAATAGACTTGTCCGTCCGTCCGTCCGTCCGGGACGCTGTTTCAGCAGCCAAACCGTAAGAGATAGAGAAACAAGTTATGAAAGTTATATGTTTGGAATGGTCATGTCAGCTCAGGAACCGAATTTCAGTCACGTGACACTTCCGGTTTTCGGGAAGTCACAAAAAGACCGTTTTTCAAATAGAACGCGTATTAAATAAAAATGTTTCAGCAGCCAAACGGAGCTGCGACCCTCTGCGCCTTAAAACGTCGATCGGTTAGGCAACCACTTTGACACCTTCCAGGTCTGGATACAGTTTTTATTTAATACGCGTTCTATTTGAAAAACGGTCTTTTTTGTTTTTTTAAATGAGACAGTTGTCTCACTGGATTGCTTGTTATTAAATAACTTATACCAGTATTTTCTCCACACTTTCATTACTTCATTTATATTTGATATTTTATTTCCATCCTCACTCTGGATGGTCCATGTACGAGGTGCACAACTTCTGGTTATTGTCATCACAGCCCGAAAGAGATTATTTGTTAGTCTGTTCAGCCTAGTTCTGAACCACTGTACATAATGTAAGGTAGTCGTTCTTGTCTTGCCGACATAATCGTTGCATTATTTGGTTTAGTTGTTATGTATCCAGCTTTTGTATTCCAAATATTAGTACTTTTCCCGCTTCCTCTAAGTCGAAGTTGATAGTATAGCTATGTTCTAAACCTAATTTCGTTTCTTTCAAACACTGGCGTTTTCCGGCACATTGCATTAAATTTCATATCTTGGGCAACATTTTATATTTAAATTCACATGCGTTTGCTTGCCGTATGGATGACGTAAGTTAGGTTATCGCATCTTAATTACTTTTTGGATCCAAAGCGTCGGTCCATTTTGTTTGCCTGGGCTACCCCGTTTTTCATGAGAAACTCTGATTTAATATTGCGCCACGATGACGCAATTCTTACGTTTGTAAATGTGTTAAACAGAGAACAAATTAAGTACTGCTTGAGCGCATTCATTTGGCTTTAGAATTCAACCCCGGAGCTCAAGAAGGCGATAGAAGGTGATAGTTTTGTTTCGCTACAGCGGAGGTCTTGGCCTTCGCCGACCGATGTCAAAATTAGTAAAATCAAGAATGGGAGTTACCGGTCGAGTTTGTGGTTGTTGAAATGGCGTTTTGCGTAGTTATTCGTCAAAGAATTCCGTATCGCGGAGTCGGCAGCTTCAATTGACGCCTTGGGGACCTCTTTTGTGTCAATCGTTTGTAATGAAGTCACGTGTACCTTCCCGTATCTTGCCTATCGTTACGTTCTTCGTTCTATCCTTCTTGGGTATTTAACACCATCCAAACCCACTCGGCGGATAACATCCTATACTGTTTCTCGCCGTTTCTTCGAGTATTTTGAGGGCAGTTGCTCGAGCACCATTTGCAGCTCCGTTGGACATCATCATCGTAGCAAGCTGAACCCCTACACGGGGTATGTGTTTTGTTGTAGTGATTTTAACAAGCGCACATTGTGCAGTGAAAAGTGATTTGCGAAGTGTCGCCATGTCACGCGTGTCCTTTAAGTCAAATTGAGTATTTATCGTCAAGTTTTAATGATTGTACTTAGTTCAATAGTTGTGTAATTAAGGTCGTTACCGTTTTTGAGTAAGTTAGATTATTTGCTGTCAAGTTTGCCGTCTGTGTTTCGATAAAATTTTTTGCGCAATTAACAACACTAACCTTTATTGAGTATTCCATTTGATGTTCATTGTTCACATATTTCTACGTAAATATAGTTCATTTTCAATTAGTAGTGTTTTTCTTTAGTAGATTTATGGTGTTTGCATGTGTTATTTTGTGATGTAGAGAGATTCAGAGAGCTGTAAGCAAATGCAAGTTAAGGTAAGTCTTTCCCCAATGAGTGTTAGTCGGCAATCTTTGTTACAGCCCATCGTAACATAATTGGAGCAAGATATCCGAGGAATTTCCCGATTTTGTGTCGTTTTATCGGGTAACCGAAGGTTGAATAGTTTGGTTATCAAATTCATCTCGTAATAATGATTTCGTCCTGTAACAAATCATTAAAAAATGGGCATTCTAATACAAGACACTATATTATATACATGACATTACGCCGACGACGAGATATGGCCTGGAAATTACAGATAGAATATAGCAATTGGGGCTTGGACATGAATATAAAGAAAACCAATTGCTCGTGCATATGAGGAAATAACAAAGATTTTTTACTAGAAAACTATCAGTTCATTAAAGTATTGATCAACAGGAAGCAAAAAATATAAAAAAAAACAAAACCTTACCTATATTCAAAAGCATACTAACGTATGGGGGTGAGCTTTGGCATCTTAATGTGGCAGAAGAAAAGAAATTACTTTAAACAGATCCGGACTGTTTAGGAGGATCAGCAAGAATATTAGAGTTGGCATGAGTGACAAACCTCATATTTAGAGAAATCGTGAATATGAAAACATTTTCGTTGTCGAATTGATCAAAGTCTGGTATGGCTAAGTCCAGCGAAACCTGAGAGAAGCTGTTTGGAACATTCGAGGTGCATTTCTGTGATTTCCAAGAAATGATGTGTTTTAACATTTATAGCCTCAAAATTAAAATACTATGAGGGTACTGTTCTGGATTCCAAGTATCAGTAACTTTTTTGTAGTAAATGGTAATAATAGGAAATCTCCAGTCTCCAGCGTCAGAGACCAAGTAATATTATAGCTTAGAAGGCGATCTCCTAGTGAAATACAGATGTTTATGTCGGTTTCCAGCTCGAGATACTAAGTAATTATGGCTTGGAAAGCATACCTTTGCAGAGGTGAATGAGCATAAATGTTAGAGATTTTAGTAAATACAATACTTGATTATTTAATTATTAAAAGTAAACACAACACAAATGATTAACAAACGACGCAGTTCATTCACACGTTGTAGATGGATTTCGTGTTGCGTAATACTATATCGTAGGTAAACCAGTGCTGACCTTGGCCAAAAATGTTGGTTTATTATTCCAGAACATTCTTGGTCTAATTAAACCAAATATATCTTTAATTAACAATGTTAAAAACAAGATTAATGCTTAATAAGATAAAAAATAACCTGTAATAATCCGAATTCACGCAGTAAGTATTTATTTATGCAAAACACTACTTACCAATGTATTTACCTACCTGATTTCGAACTTTTTGTAAAGGCAACGATGTGGTGAGTAGCATTGATACAATTCCTCTAGGCTTTTCTAGTTTGGGGTTGACCAACCTAATCGCAATAACATTTTTGTTTTCTCAATAAAGTAGTACATGAAAGAACAGGTTTCATTGTTTATTACTGGAATTTTAAAAATATTTTATTTAGAACCAAACTTCACTCCAAAAGACTATTACAGTTCAAAACGAAATTCGGCTGTTTAATTACTCTTCATCAGCTACACCTAATTGTGATAAACTTAAAAACTGTAAAATCGACTATTAAAACTAATTTTATATATTAATCAGATTTTATTGATTTTTGAGTATAACAACTGATTTTTACATTGGTGTGCCGATTTATAATAAATAATTATTTATAAGAAGATATAATATTACAAAAAATTAGATTTGGCAATAACGTTTATTTATGACGATTTTTTATTAATCCAATTAATTTGATGGTTGAAAATAAAAAGACCGTGGTAGTTTGAATAAATAATATATTTATTCCTATATGCTTAATTAGTATTTTGATATAATAGTATGTAGATCACTGATGGGAAGTTTCAAGTTTAATAGCAGTAGCTTTAGAAATTACAGCTAATGGTTATAAAGTAAGTTTTTATACATTTAAAACGTGATGCAAAAATTGGTATCGTTTGCTTTCCAATGCTATTGCTAGTAAACTCAAAACGTAGAGACTTAACTAAAATAGTACGTAGGTACATGCACATACAGTTAGTTACGCTAGTCTAACAAAGTTGAACTTGTATTGCTGAACTAGTTTTAAATAGTATCTATTAAATAATAAATATATTATGGAATGCTGCTCGACAGGACGTTTATACACAAGGGTCTTATTGTTTCTTTCATATTTACAACTATCTTAAAAACATCAGAAGTACAGAGTTAGGACTATTCTGTGGGCACAGGCAAAATCTTAAATTAAAATTAGTAACCTGTTGTGCACACCAGAAGCACGCAACACTTGAACGAGGTGGAGTATTTGTAATTATAGGTTGCTACCATAAGTAGGAAGAATTTGATGATGGATGTCTGGTTGTGGCCTGGGGACATTCGGGGGACGGGGTGCAGGCGATCAATCGTCCAGATTAATCGCGCAGGGTACCTGTTCAAGAGGATACAGACTGTTTTTGTAAACGCTTTGGAATGGCATTCTGGATTTAATTAAAACTTCAGAAAAATCCGGTGGTTACTCCAGGAAACGTCTAATAGATCAGCTTAAAATGTTGTTACTTTAATGTGAAGAGCTGGAAATGCAAACTTTGCTGGGATACAGTAAAATAAAATAGTAGCTCAAAAGTCAGTTTTCAAGGTTATGTGGTATTCATGAACAAGGTAGAGCCTGTAGTTGATACATGATACTTCCACAAATTTTAATTTTCTATCAGAAACATGTGATTACGGTCCTATAATAAAGTTTTAATCATTATACTTCTATCCATTGCAAATTAACTCTCTATTAATGTTTATTTGCAGATTTATTTGTAATAAATTGTTGAATCTGTTGATTTATGTATATGTCTATATTTATAAATTATAAAAATGGTTACTGTGTGTTATAATAATTAATAGTTGAGATTGTTACGTTAATTCTTCGACGAAACAAATTTTTATACACCTTGCTATACTCTTTTTGCTCTCTGAATTTTAAGTTATGAGCTAATTGCTTTATTACCAAGTCACGACGTTGATATTGAGCACTCTCATTGTGACGATTTACTTTATTCTCGTAACAAATTTGGCGTTCAACTTGGGGCTAAACAGTCAACTGATGAATTCAGTAAAGAATCACAAGAAAGTAAGCCCGAATCGCTTGACTTTGCCAAAGCAATGGCTGCTCTAAGATGATATGGAAAAACTAACAAATTGTCAGTAAATTAATGGCCTATACGCAATGTGTAGAAAAATCTATTTAAACGAAGAAATAACGTCGCAAGACTATATATAACGATTTTTAAAAATGTGGCGAGTTTGCAATGTCTATAAATATTGAAAGAATAGTCACTTAAGTTTTTTGGGAATTTAGTATAAAACCCTTCATGGTAGTTATGAAAAATTGACTGTATTAAATGCGTGGCGTTGCTTATATCACTCGATGTATCAAATAAAAGAGTAGTAAAACTCTGGGTGTTTCTGGGTAGTGCTTACAGTAAAATGATGATTTAGAAACACTTGCTTTCAAATAAAACTGTAAAACGGTATAAAAAATGTTAAAAAAATGTAAATTAGAGGAAACAAAGTAGTGAAGTATAATGGAAAGCAACAAAACCTTTCAGAACGTGCTATTTTGTGAGCTACTGTGTATTCATACCTTTATACCTTTTCATTTCAATGTTATCTATATTAAATCCTTACCTAATGCCAGTCAACACTATCATCTACTCCAGAGGTTAAAGTCCGATTTTTGACATACTTTTTCTGAGTAAAGAAATATATCACCAAGAAAAAAATATTCCGTGACATTACTAACACTGAATCCCTCTTTATTGCCTAGGCTGAGTATAATGTAAACTCTTTATTACTTTTTTCTTCTTCATCAGCATCATATCGTACATTTATGGTACTAGTAAATTATTGTATATTATTTACTACATTATAGTACTAGTAGGATTGCAATAGATGAGAGTGAATCTGTAAGTGAATGGCGAAAGTCTTTGGAATTTATATTGAATCCTTAACATTAACTTATATGGAAACTATATATCTATTTAATTTAATTCATTATCGGAAATTTACTATGAATCCACTGTTCTGTATTAAAGTCCAACGAGTAATTCTGAATGGAGCACATCTGCACAAACATAGAACAAATATTTTTTTTAGAAAACAGATAATTAAAATGTATATATAAAATAACATTTTGAGGCAACGGAATTTGTAATAAATCCATTTGAAAACAGTAACGCAACAATAATAATAAGATAAACTTTAGTCAGTGCGTATGCAATTTCTTCAATAGAATGCTGACATACAGATCGAAATGGGCGGAGCAACTTATAACAAAAGATATAAAATTAAACCAATAGCTACGTCTGCTCCCAGGTTATGGCTTTTGTATAAAAAGCGAGAGTAGGTCAAAACATATTGCTGATGTTATTAATGGCTGATTCGGATCTTGTACGCATAATTAAATTCTAAACTCTATTCCAGGTGCCTATTTTATTTTTGATTTACAACTCAATTTCGTGTGCTAAGTAACCCCCAAATTAGTGGCCCCAACCTGGTCATTACAGCCACAATTTTGCTGGCACAGGTTTTATTTTAGGTAATACTGAAATAGCTTTTCAATTGAAAGTAAAAGCAGCTTAAGCACGCATTGAATTGGAAAACAGTTCATGAAAATCATCTTGGTTCGCTTTAAACTTTCGTGAAATTAAAAAATATTAACAGTGGTTGCATTCTATACTAGGTGACTGGTAGTGACTACTAATCAGAAGAATTTGTAGAAAACATTTAGTTTTTTTATTGCCCTACAGTGGGCGCCCATGGCTAGAAATTTAAAGAATGGGTTTATCAGTAGCAGAATCATTTTCCTTCTATGCGAAATTATGTGGAATTGTGTTGCAGCAAATAAAAAGCGACATTAACATCTAGCGGTCTGTGATATTTCATTATAGCAATGGGGTTTCCAGATTTCTGAAACGATATAAAATTAATTTAAACGCCCCGTTCAGGGACGTGCGTGCTCGGTTTTAATTTCCTGTTCAAAATTGCAGTCCAATATTTAAATGTACTATTGAAAATTTCATTAAAATAAATGCGAGGTTGATATTACATTTACAATTTTCGGCCGTTTGCATGTTGAATGCTGAAATGAGAGTTTTTAAGGTTTCCAAGTTTATTATTTAATTAAAATTGGTTTTGGTTTGAAGGTAGAAAGTAGTTCTTAGGTTATAGGGCAGTAACAACGATATTTGGGATATCCAATAGTTTTTTGTTGAATATAGATTTTAAGATTTCAAATGCTGTTTCACTTACTTCATTTCAAAGTAGAAAAAATAAGCTCAAGTGACTATTGTTTATATTTTTTTCTTGTAGGATAAAAACTGCTCCGTAATAACTATTTCACCTTAGAACAGCTGCACCGTTTTCGAAAGAATGAACTTAAATGGAAAAAATAAGGCAGGCTTGCCTTGTTTTTAGTCTGAAATATATTTACTCTTTTTTGCAAAAAAATGTAGTTAACATGCAATGTTTGCTACAAGCAATAATTGAAAAATGTATCAATGATGTACATAAATCGAGCAATGCAATGAGACTTAAATAAATGACTATACTACGTTTAACAAAACGACTTAGTAGAAGCCCCTCCCACAAATCAGCGTAAAATTCTTATTGGCATGCCGATTGTACTCGGCTCGACTGACCGAGAACGGTCGATATCAGCTATTACGTCTGTATTGGTATAAGTATATCTAGCTTTACATTTTGTTGTTTATTAGTATAAATGGATATTACTTTGTATTTTTGCACGGAACGCTTTTATTTCAATTAAAATCATTTTTAATTAATTATTATACCGCGTTTTTTAATTTGTAACCTAAGAAACGGATTTTTCCGCAAACTGTACTGAGCAAGAATACCGTCCATGTAATTTTATTGCTGAATATGTTCGTTAACTAGTAAAAAAGTTAATAGACCTGGCCTGATTTTAAATAGCTTTCCAATTTCTGGTTGAAATACTATACCAGATTTGTGTATCAAGTACGTACGACTACTTTGAAGAAAGCTTTAAACAAAATAAACAGTAGTTCAGATCTACCGCAAATGTGTGCAAAATAATTTCATGTGAGTCAGATGTAAATTATAATAAATACACAGATATGAGGGTTGTAGATAGCGAGAATATCCACAGAAAATTTTACTAAAACATATAATATTTAAAAGTTAGTTTTCTAGGTACGGACCTAACAACTCATCACGAAAAGGAAAATATTTTTAATTTTACAATTCGGGTCCAAGCTTGGTTTTGTTGAAAGAATATTGTCGTTTTGCAGATAAAAGGCTACAGATTAGCATGAGAAAATGACCACAACTGAATTTAAATAAGTAAGTCCAACAACATCGTCCAAGAGGAAGGATGTGGAGGAATGGATATGGCTAAGAAATAGAAAATTTAATGCAAATCTAATTCGATCGGACCTTTTCATTTAAACTGCTAATATAAGCAATAATGTAATCTTTATGTAGTAATCGATAATTAATCGATATTAATAAATTTATTGGATTGCTATGGATTCAAATAATTAACATTGATTAATTTCAAAATCGGCCACAATAATTACACCAAGAAAGTATCACAGACCAAATGAACCATGTCTTTCTTATAAAGTTAATAGGAAAAATCAATCAATACATGTAGATGTGATTTTCTATTAAATAGTCATAAACTTTGCCTTGGTCCTGCCTAGTAGATGATGATTAAAAGCTACGACTAGAAATTTGTGACACTCTTAACCCTTAGTTAGTCGATTGCGTGTAGACAGTATACCAATCCAATACCGGCTGTAAACAAGGCTTCAGCTCTGCGGCCTGACGTTAGCACAAAAAGGCCAATGATTGAATCTACTCCACCTCCACCCTCGAGATAAGTGGCTCTCGTTGGCCAATTCGGCCTTCATATGCTGACGTCAGGCCGGAGAGCTGAGTCTTTGTTTTTCAGCTGGTATTGACCAAACGCATATACATTCGTGGAACTTCGTTATTTTTCGTACTATCTATAGCTTTGTACTCTTAAGTATCACTTAAGCCATATGAGGTTCAGAAGTTGCCAAAGGAAAAAATAGTGCGTGGTTTGAGTGCTACAATGTTGACCTGTGTAGGAAGTGCACCTAGCTATTAATAATTTAAGCAATTTTTAATCATTTGTTTTACTGGGATTGTGAAAAACTATGGAATGTTTGTTTTATTATGTCTACGTTTATTCTGTATCTAGAAGAAATCCAAATTATCTTACTGAACAAGCTATGGCATAGCTTCCACCTCTTGTGCGAAGACTATTACGAATGAATCTGAAGAAGAGGTGGTTTCATAGAAGAAGCTAAACATGTTCCAGAGAAAGAAATAAATGAAACGACTCCGGAGAAGAAGGTAAAAAGGAACAGACTTTTGAAGATGCGTCCGACACATATACCAAATGTAGAAAAACACAGCAGCGACCTATTGTGAAATATTTCCTTCACCCTATGCTAAAACAGGACGACATAGCACATTCAATAATGGCATAAATATTTACATACGTTTATAACAAAATATTCTAGGACTAGAGATTGTAAGGAAACCACTAGGAAATAAATTTTAGTGTTTTTCGTCTTCTTTATCTTGCACGTCTAAAGAAATTGAGATAAATACATTTTTGTATTTAATGGCAGCCTTAGGCTTTGATAATGTAAACCTATTCGAAGGCCCACAGATAGAATGGCTTGCATCTAAGTGCAAGAAAACCTATTGTGATGGAGATTTTATAACTATTGAGGTGATGGCGGTTTTGGGACTTTGTAGCTTCATCCAACAGCTGTCCAATAAACCCGCAAAATATGAAGTTTTTAGTGGTTGCTATTCAAAAACGTTTTATGTTAGTAATTTGGAATTGTATTGTGGAAAACAATCGTAATGGCCCTACCATTGTTCGAGCTCCCAAGTTGATGTACAACGGTTAATACAACCTTATAAAAGAAAAAAATAGAAACTTCACCTGTGATAACAGGTATACCAGCTACCATTTAGCCGAAAAACTTTTCGAAGACAACGTTACATTAGGTTGGATATATAAAGAAATCTAAAGTAGCTCCTGCCAAACAAAATCTGTACAGTTCCTTTATCCACGTTTGCATTCAACCATACATGATTATGATCAGCTGGAGATTCAAAAGCCTGATAGAATTTTATAATTCTAAAAAATATGGTATTTATAAAATTGATAAAATGTCCAGTAACTGCACTGTCCAAAGAAGAACAAAAAAGTGGCAATTAGTTGTCTTTTTTCAACTTTTAAACGTAGAAGGTTTGAACGCTAACATTATCTATAATGAAAGATTTTTTAAAGGAATTGTTACGTTCACTGATGAAACCTCACTTACGGTACAAGGCAGAAATAAGAAATTTACCAACAAAAAAAAACTCTTTGAAAAGTTATATCAACCGAACAAAGACCGAACCAATTCAATTACAAACGCTTTTAAACAAATAATATTATTGAGAAAAATATATATTTTACTGATTTTACTTAAACTTTAACTGTTACTTTATCATAATGAAACTATTTCAACTTGTAATTACTATGTAATATAATTTTTCATTGTTTAAAGAAACTAGACTTAGAGAATGACCCCTAAATCTGAATATAGGGACTAACTAAGGGTTAAATTATGTCAGCTATATTAACGCAATAAACTTTATATTAATTTCCATACTTTCATGTACATATTTAATACAGCTAAATTGGGACACCATGTCATATTGCCGAAATAAAATATTATAAAAACACATTATATCCTAGAAAATTTTAATTGAAGCTGGCAACGTTAGATCTGCTGTAAGTCAAATTTACCGCTAGGTGTATTTTCTGGTGTTTTTTATAATCTACATTTTTTTTATTATTTCTCTTATTTCAGAATTATCTATAAAAACCAACTATAAGTAGTATCAGTATAACTCTTGCACTGGAAACCATGACAAAAAACTGCTTAAATGGTTCTAGTGTCAAGTAATTTTAAATATTTACCTCGAAATGCATAACTTAAAATTTAGAAATAAGTTTTGTTTCGCAACAGAGTAACACAATGCCATACCAAAGACAATGCAAAAGCACCAAGAGCGCGTATTGATCTCAGCCCGGATAACCACAGTTTCCCAGGCGTCGATCGCCGCCATAAAAATCGACACGCTAAAATACAGACACTCACACAACCCACAACAGCAAAGAAACGAGTTTTACCTATGCCCAGAAAACTCAACAAGTCTCGAGAACATACAAATTATTGCACACTCCGCCGCCGCACAGACCTTCAAGTGTTCAGCAAGGACTCTATACTGAAGGGATTCGGCCTTCGCGTCTTCTCGCCGGGAGGGCTTGCGGTGAGGTCCACCCCAGCCTCCGTCACGGGAATCACGTACCCGAGATCGGATGCCTTTAAGTTCTCGGATTCCGCCCCCGAGTCTCCCACCACGTCTATATCACTATCACTGTCCATCCCCTCGTTGCCTCCCCTCTGGGTGAGGTACTCCCGCTTCAGGGACACCAGGTCGACGGCGATGCCTTTGGCTCGCAGCTTGCGCGCCTGCCTCTCGAGGGCCTTCTGCAGCTTCTTCCGTCGGCGCGCCCGCTCCCGAGCCTTCAGCTCCTGCGGCGGGATCGGCTCCCCGGAGCAGGACTGGGGATGAGCGTTGTGAGCGGGTCGTCCTGGGCCTTTCTTCGTGTGCTCCTTTTTGCGCCACTTTGCCCGCCTGTTTTGGAACCAAACCTGGAAGGGAAAGTTCGAAATTAGAGTAAGTTTCAACCATTAGCAAACATTATGTCTAACTATTCTACAGTTTCACCCTTAATTTTACAGGTACACCTCAGATTTTTCGGAATCTGTAAATACTACTCAGAGAGAAGTTTTCTACTCGTTTTTCGGCAATCATACAAACATTTATAGTGGTCATGGCCGCTTGAAATACCATATTCTTCCTTTAAAATGCCCATTACAAACACCCTCTCGAGGGCGCGCCTAAAGATGACTTAGAAGCACATAAGAAACATGATAGGCCTATATTAAGAAGAAGACGCACTGGCGGAACCAAGGGGGTGTCAATAGATCCCATTGACACTGAGTGTTAAAAAATGTAATCGGATAAAAAATTGACTTCTTCTTCTTCTTGTTGTGCCAATCCATTACTGGATATCGGCGATCATTCTGGCAATCATGACTTTGTTCGCAGCAGCTCTAAATAGACCTATCGTTGTCTCTGAGAACCATGTTCTGAGGTTCTTCAGCCAAGAGATGCGCCTCCTACAGGGGCCAAAGTTGACTACTTTGTTTTAATTATAAACAAAACGCACCCTTAATTTAAATTTTAGTTTTCCGAATGCTTTTTCAACATTCTTCATTTCTTTTTAATTCCAATAGGCGCAAACTTGCCCTCAACACAAAACGTTGGTGGAGTTTTCGTCGCTGGTCGATTCTGTAACCTGTCTAGTCTATACCAGTCTCCACTAGACAAAACAATGAACTGTACTTGATGCATAGTTATCGGAGTATTTTTAAATTTTGCTAATAATATAATGTTTTTATTGTTTTTTTTAAATTGTACTAGTTAGTCAAAGTTTAAAATATACAAAGCCTTCAAATTATAGTTAAGCACTCGTATGTAAAACAATGCTTAATTTATAACATTTCGCCTGAAAGCCAAAACATGCTTGATTTTCAAGTAATTGACATTTATACAGAGATCTCAAACGTTACACACAATAAGGCATTTCATAACTGGTTTTATAAATTGTTATTCTAAATTTATTCTCTTTGTTTTATTTAATTTTTAAGAATGGCGCCACCTTCTAAAAAACAAAAAACATTTTACGCCTTTATACAAAAACCAAAAACCACTGCCCTTCATGTCAATCAGGGTAAGACGGTAGAAATTCAAAATCCAGAGAAAGCAAATGATTTTTCAACAAATTCCACAGAAACTGAAACTCTATCCACTTCTATTTCCGCAAGTAATGGGGACCTTATTTTGACAACACTGATAGACTTCTTGAGTCTTTCTAATTTAAAAAAATTGAATTATTGGAAAACCCTTACGGTTCCCGAAAAATATGCGTATTTCCTTTATCGGAAAAAAATCACATGTGAAAGTAATTAAAATATGTTTTAATCTTAGTTATTTGGATATCGTCTATTCGTAGATATATAAAACAAGCAGTTTTTTGTGGGTTTTTCTTGAAAGAAAGCATGTTAAATGGCTCAAATAGTTTTTTTTTAATGAAAAACAGTTGAATTTAGAGGTATGAAGTAACATATAAAAAAAAGCTCAAATAAAACGCTTTTCAAAAATGCATACCTACAGAACCTTCCATTTGAAAAAAAACGAAATTATTAAATTTGCTAATGTTTAGCATCATGCGACCATGTACAGATTGCCCCAGGCCACTAGGACCATAAAAAAAAGCAAAGGGACTTTACATGTGGCCGTAATTGTATTTAAAAAATTTAAAAATCGAATATATAGGTACCTTGTATTTATAATGATCTTAACGACCTACCACTATCGTACATTGATTGTTCGTTTGTTAAACACCACGACGGCCATATGCATATTCTCTTTGCTTTTGCAGTGGTCCTAGTAGCCTGGCGCATTCTGTATATCAGTAATACCCAAAACCACCAATTTTCTCTGGAAAGGTACCTACCTAGTTCACGAAAAGCGTACCTACTTTTTTGGTAACGTTTTTCTTCATTAAATTTTTTCTCTTACAGCAGCCGCCTGAATTTCAGCATTGTTTTGCATAAAATTGTTGATATATATCTCCAAAACAACTAACAACTTGATATAAAATTATTAGTATTGCAATGCAAAACTTTCAAGCGAAACGTCAAAATGTAGGTAGGTCTTTCAAATGAGGTATCACATAACCCCCTTGCCATTTAAAATTTTTGAGGAGGAGGCTCTGGAGGGTGGGGGGATAAAACGTGTTATGTAACTTTTATGTAAAAATATGTCCCCCTCATTAATATTGTTGACGTGTCTCGGCGATAAAGTTTACTTTTTTTGTTATTTTTGTATAGCTTAGATAGCTAAAATAGTTCTATCTTCCTATTTTAAAGTATAGTGTTAAGTTATTTTTATTTGTTGAAATCGAAAAAAAAATCAAATATAAAAAATCATTTTTTATTTTTGACCTCTCTAAAGATCTACCTAGTACCATCCCATAGTAGGCATTACCTACCTAAACTATTAGTTTAGCATTACTGTTCAATCTACAAAAATTAGTTACCGGGCAAAGGATGCATGTGGCCTCCACATGTAAAAATAAGAGAAAGGGGGGTGGGAGAGCACAGCCACCCGGTTAAAGGGGACTCCGGGAGGCAAAGCCCTGCCGTAGACGAAATTTTTATGATTGTAGAGAGCTCTTACCAGTAATGGCACAGTACAGTAATGGCAGGAAAAAGTACAACAAAATCAATAACTACGATAAAGAAAACATTGGAGAAATGGAAAAATATTTATTCTAATAATATTAAAATTTCAACATGAAACAAGGTAACAAAACAATAAAATAGATAGGAGGTAGGTAATTTATTATTCTATTCCTATAAACTTTGAAATTCAAACAAATAACGAAAAAATATTCTTTACCTATTATGATTTATAAACTTTGAGTTTGGAACAATTATAACGAAAAAATATAGATAATTATGATCACAAGCTTTGACCGTATAGGAACTTCTACCACAGAATAATAATAACCAGAAGGATATCTTCCACACAACCGCATTGATGTCGACGCCGACAACGGGTGACCTCGAACCTTTGTATTCCATGGGCTCTCCCCAAAGCCGCTACCTACACTGGCCGTTTCAGGGTAGAATTTCAGGGTAGAAACGTCTCAAGGCTATGAGGGGCCGGCGGTCAGGTAATACGAGATATCCTTCTGGTTATTATTATTCTGTGCTTCTACACTCTATTCCATTATACTAATTATACTTAGCAATATGAATCTCAACAATAATTTTGATTTTAAATAGACTGATCTATTTGCGAACTTTGCAGTAGATCACACTCCACATTCAATATTAGAAAACATACTAACTTTTCTTGGGATAAAGAAGCTCTTAGCTTATTTTTGATTATTTTTACTTTAGAAATTACGCGTTCAAAGGCTATTTGGGTGCATGATAATGTCAGTAAGTATTTGTAGGCTAAGTACAAATTACTATATGTAATGGCGTGCAAATTATATTTGTGTAAAATTTTAAAGCAAAAATTCATACACCCCGCACAATCACCATTTATCCTCTCACCAATGCAAATATTTAATTGAAAACTTGGATCTTCTTCAGTGTCATTTTCGTGGTCATCGCTATTAGTGTCGTGGTCAGGGGTCGTGATTGGTTCAGTCACAGTCACCATAGATCGCCAGTGTGGACGAGCGGTTAGGGAGTCAGACTGCGGTGCCACGGTACGGGGTTCAATCCCCACACCTGGCAATTGGCGGGCGGCCCACCCAGTCGCTTTAAAAATTAGGTACCGAAACCACAGCTGTGGAAGTAGGGAAAGTAAGGCAGTCACCGAAGGCGTGATGCTAACCACATCACCCAGTACGTCGTTAAAGGTGTGTTAGATTGAATGAGTTTCGGAAAGAGATATTTCGGTGACCCCGACTCGCCTTGTCTCAGGCCATGTTCCTACATGAAATGAAGTGTCCGAACTTTACTCTTTTTACAGTCACCATAGGCTGGGATTGTTCTTTTTGTAAAGTGAAAAAAAATAGAAAAATGAATCAATTCTTGTTTTATGATGTCTTGTGAGATGTTTGTTAGCTTTGAAATTGCGACAAAAGCGAAATCAGGAATATGTTCTCCATTTAGTTGAGCAGTAAGTTGCAGCTGAAAGTTCTGTAAACTTCCTCATTTTTAGTGAATCGGTTTTCCATGCTTTGCATTAATTGATTAAAAATCACTTTATAGGTTTTCTCTTCAAATTTTTTCAAAACTCTTTCTTTCGTGGAATCAATAAATTTATCCCTGACAGTTTCTCTTGGCATTTGATATTCAAGGGTAATACCACAAGCAGTGGATATATTTTTAACAAATATTTTGTAGTTTCCATGTAAATTATTGCGTTTAAATTTCACGATACAAAATCACATCACAAATGTCACGAGCCGAAGGCGAGTGACATTTAAATGTGATTTTGTTGAGTGAAATTTGCAATAATTTCTATGGAAAAGACAAAATATAAAAAAAATATATATCCACTTCGAGTGGTATTTGGGACGACTATTTAACAATATTAATACATAACGATTAACTTTATTGAAAAATATTCCAACAATTAATATAATTATTCATTTTTAATTAAATTCAGCGTAATACTTCCAAAACACAGCATTTTAAAATGTTTAAAACAAGCCACACAGTTTGTTGGGGTTTAGTGTTACGTAACCTAGCGATATCACTAAGGACAGAACATCGTTGCTAAGCGATACTTTGCAACAAGGCTATTTATTTTTTGAGTACGTACATTGTTTTGTGAATATTTTGCATAGTGCCCAATATTCAGTGATATACTGCTGTTATTGGTTGAAAAAAGCAAATGTCTGCAATGTGATTGGCTTACATGTTATAGTGTTGAATAGTCTCCTATATCTCAATACTGGAAATTCAGTCTCAATTGTTATGCCATTTTCATTTAAATGCGCGTTCTCTGTAATTGAATCAAGGAGTTTTGTGACACTAGCTATTATCTTTTCAAACCCGTTGAACATTTTTTTATATAATTTTTTGACTGATTATATGAAATGCTTGAATGAAATCCAGACCTTTTGTTTGTAGGTACTTTGAAGCTGGGGTTAAATGATGGAATATATGCAAAAATACAAACGAAATCACCAAATTTCATACTTACTCCAAGCATCTAATAAACTGTTTGCTTCAGAACTCGTTTTACCATCAAAAGTCATTGCTCACGTAAATTGTATGTAGTACTGTCAACAGAGTGGAGAACAATTCCCGTGACTGATCAGTGACATATCCAAAGAGTGTTCCAATTGCTCTGTATTTTTTTAAGCGCTTCAAACATTTGTGCATTTTTTTTGTTTTGATTTTTGGAAAAAAAGATGTGTGGACCTTTTGGCTTCCAAACTGGATTGGCCTATCGGGCGTTTTCCCGGTTGCCCGGTGGGCCGGTCCGACACTGTGCCCAACTGTGAACAGTCTCACCGTGCACGATTCCAATCGCCAAGCTCCGGAAAAGTTCTACCCTCTGCGGGATTCGAACTGAGGACTTGCTTAATGCAAGCCTAGCGCTTTCCCAACTGCGCTACTCTCTCAACCGAGTAATTTTTTGAAATTATTCGAGTACTTTTCTGGCTGTAACGGATCTTGCTTTTAAATTTTCTTTTTTATTTTTATAAATTTTGTTCTGATGTAGGTATATAATTTTTGTTGTAGACGTAAATGTTCATAAAAGCAAATTTTAAGCGCGTTTCCATTAATTTTAAAATCACTATTATTCGATCACCCTTATACGCGCTGTTTGGCATAATAATAGTAATATTAACATTTATTAATGTTAATACGCATTACATGCGTTTACATAAGTCAAAACAGTTATTGATAAGGTTCGGACAGATTTAATGATACGTGTTTTCAAGCAAATGCTCACTGGCGTACGCTGAATATTTTTTGAGAAGATCAAAATTTAGTAAAGATTCTCGTCACTAACATCAACTGCCCTTTGACCTTTCAATTTCCATAGTGATTGTAATAAATACATATGCCTTATTGCTTTCTATCAAAAATGTTTGCAATAATTTTTTCAAAATAACTATTAAAATAACTCCAAGTTGCCTGTATTTCATGGTTAATAGTGCATAAATAATTAGATAATTTTTTTTTTGGCTGTACTGTAATTTATATTTATTTCTGTGAGACCCATATGTATAATAAAAGCCCACTCGCACGCATCTAATTTATTATCTTACTTTAAAAAGCCGGCATAACTACATGTGCTGCAGCGCATCAAGTATGGCTTGGTTGCTTTAATACTATGCAGCTGTAAAAGGGGAAATGTTTCAGCAAATTCTGCAGGGATATTCAAATTTTATAAAACTGTTTAAGTACATATGTTTTATACTTTTTAATTCAAAGTTTGGTTTGGACAACCATTACAGTTTTGTAAATTGATTGAGTTATCATTAAATCTGTCCGGACCCTAATTATGGGTATCATAACATTAAACACATATGATAAATATTCATATGCCAGGTACAACATGTTAAAAGGTAGAGATCGTGTGCAGCTACTTTGGGCGAAGAAAGCTGCTAATAAGCGCAAATGTCAGCATGGAGTTAACGTGTGGAATACCACAGGGGTCGGTACTTGGGCCAAGAATATCTATTACAATGGGGTCCTGCAGATAGCGGTACCGCAAGGTGTTACCCTAATTGCATATGGGAACGATCTTGCAGTGGTAGCAAAAGCGAGAACAACAGATGAATTAAAAACGAAGATCAACCACACACCACTAAAGATAAGCAGCTGGATAAAAGAAAAAGAACTTAAGCTGGCACCACAAAAAACCGAGGCGGTGCTGCTGGTCGGAAGAAGAACCATAAGGAAGCTGATAATAGAAGTGAAAATCAAAATATCGGAAGCACTGAGTAGGATAATGCCAGCTATTGGAGGCGCAAGATATAGCCGAAGAAGAGTGCTGGCTAACATTAATCAAACTGTTGCTTTTTGGGACACAAACACACGTTCAACATAAGTCCTGGGACCTCACAAGATTATTTTCTATTGCAAAACACTATGAAAAATTTGAAAAAAATGTTCCTTGCCTGTTAGAAAGTTGTTACCACTAATTTTTTGATCTGTTGGTAATTAATTTTTTGCCGGCTGTTGCACAGGAGATTGCCACTGCAGATTGTTGTCCATAAAAGCTAAGGTACTTAAGCACTCTTTTGTTTTTTCCTCCAGACTTCACGTTGATTACAGGAATATTATCTGCAAATAGTATTCATTTTCCTGTGGTAAAGTGTGCAGGCAGATTGTTGACATATAAAAAAAATAGTAGGGCGCCCAGGATTGACCATTGACCACTATTTTCTCTGACGTTTCTTGGTTAAACTAACGATTTGCCTTCTATCTTCAAAATAAATTTTGACTGGTAAATGTGGTAGGTCCTAATAGATATTCGTGAACCACTGTATCGACGCCTTTACTTAGATCGGTTTAAAATCGAGTCAGCTATTTATCCATGCCTACCGTTAGCCGATAATTTGCATTTGCATATTTCGATACCTTTAAAAATATTGTCCGTAGCGAGATCTGAACTCACGACCTTTTGATCAGCAGTCTAGCATCCTATCCAGTAGACCACATTCATTTCGTAGTTGTGTGTCTATTACAGGTAACGTGAAGTCAAATCGATAAATACATATAAAAAAGCTCCCGCCTCGCCTAAAATCTTTTTAGTTGTTTGCATTAATATTCCATACAAAGTGGTGCAGAAATCATGATGGCAGGTTATGGTGTCCATCCAGTCGGTGGGATACCTGCACTAAACTTCATATTCCGACTTTCCTTTAATGCCAAAGTAGTTGTTGAATTCAGAAGAGTTATGCAGTTTCATGAAACCTTTCTTGTCATTTTAATTTGGTCGCAATTAATTGAGCAGTTGCGGCAAAATGTACAAATTAGTAAAAATTGTCCAGCCCGAAAGTCATACTTCGGCAGATTGAGCCAAGTTAACATTTTTACAATATGACAGAGGCTACTTTTGAAATACATTTAGATATATGAACCGAATGTGACAACCCGAGTGCAAATTACCAATGATAGAAACTAAGATTTCGTTACATTAAGTTGACGTCCTTGCATGGTTGAGTTTAAAGAACAGAAATCATTTTTCCTTAATTTGAGGATATTTTTTATTGAACAAGGGCTCAATTTCAAATACGTTAAAATGTAAAGGAAGTGAAGTGGGCTCAAGGATTTGAAAAAATAGTTTTTAAAATTTTCCAGAGAAAAGAGGGTGAAGTGGTTACATAAAGATATAAATCCTAACAAACTAGTTAGAACAGGAAATGTAAATGTTATTTAATGTCATAATCGAAAAAGTGTAAACTAATTGAAAAAAAATTACACAAACAACACTATTACCTGTATATTCAGCAACAGATAATGCAATACAACAAGAACAAAACCAAAACGTATCATTAGTAGCGTTAGAAGTTAACGATTGGTTAGGAATACTCTAAGAAGGCATACCTCTTAGAGGCAACTTCTGGAGAATGCTAATTTTGCAACACTTGTTTAACAATGTTGTAATTTATTCTCAGGAACAGATTTCCTTGTCTATCGCCCCTGTTTTATTGCTTAATGAGAAAATCAGTTCTGGCTTGTTAAATTTTATTATAGAAACATGTTGGCTGTCGCTTGGTTGCGTTTCAGCACCGGTATATTAGCGTTGCAACAATGTATTTCTGCAGGTGTCGATCAGGTTTTCCGTTTTAATTTTACAATAATCAAACGACTTTTACGTAAACGCACAGACAGAAATAGCTTTGATATGGAAATTTTAATACTTGTACGGAATGAACATGAGATGTAATACCCGAGAAATATGTAGATAGAAATTCCATTTGTTGTTAAACTTGTATTGGTTTCGATGTCTCACAATTTTCGTTAGTAGGACCTCTCGGGATATCGTTTAATAGTCGTGTGGTGCTTCTATTTTGTGCAGTTTTATTTCTGCGGATTCAATAGCATAAAATACGATATGTAAACAATATTAAACCACCTGAAATCACTATTTTTTAAAGAAAGATAATACATTTTGTACGTCGTCACCAAAAATACATAAAGCTCTTTTTTTGTTTTTTCTGAAGATCCTCTTCTATATGCTCCATATAATTTTTTCTATATGATTCTCAGAGAAAGTCTAGTGAAGCCCTATAAAGGTGGTTAAAATCGTGGTGGAAAATGTCGTAAAGTACGCTACTAATATTAAAGACAGGAGTGAGCACATACTAACCAAAAACGTCAGCGATATTAAAAATACTCCTTCACAAATGAGCGTGCAGTTCGACAAACCAACTGACGTTCAAATTACGTTCAATTGATAGTAGGATACGCTGTGCTTATGCAACGAAAATGAAAAAATAATTGCGTAATCTACTTGAAATGGCAACCAAAGCAGCCGATGCGTTCAAGTTGATCCAATTGTTTTTTAATCATCTTGAGTTAGCGTAGAAATTGATTGATTCTATTTGTACCAATACAGTTCATTTCATGATTAGCAAAAGTTCTAGAGTCGTTGCTACGATCAAAGAGAAACTTCCAGGAATTGTTTTCTAGGCAGACTCAAAACTTGCTAAAGATGAAAGAACTGAGAATTGTGCAGCCACCTTAATTCGTGGACGTACCCTATTTCAAGCATTTTTTAAAAAAACCAGATCGAGACGTGCACCATACAAAGGTACATATAGTGAAATTTCGTGATTAAAATTTTCGAGGATCACCCTCTTGCAAACCATATTGAGGATGAACGTGTTACTGCTAGGCTGGACTGTTTGGCCAACATCTTCAGTTTGCTTAAAGATTTTAATATGTCGATGCATTGAAGGAATGCATATAATATTCAAGCGAAAGAAAATCTTGTGGCATTTACAAGGAAGATACTTATTTGGAGTAGTCGTGTTGAGTGTAGAAATGGGATGAACTTTCCATGATCGAAGATACTCTTCCCCGTGTAATTACTTTAATAGACGATTTATTTAGATATTAATAATTTTAATATGGTGCATGGGCTTCTCCCATTAAGTGCATTTTCTCTATAACTTACTAAGGGCGTTTAAAAATTGAATTCCGTATTATATTTGGCGAGAAAAAAAGAAGAAAAAGGGGTTGATATTTTAGTTTAGTTGAGCCTGCAGAACTGCTAAGTCTGCGCAGATTAAGGAAAAACAGTTTAGTTTGTATGGTTGAACACGAATCAGTTAACGTAGGTGTTTCGGTTTTTGTGATGTGACCGTACAATTCTGTACCAGTAGTGGCTATTTGGTAAAGAAGTAATGTGCCGCTTTGAAAAATTTACTACGTTTATCGGATCTACTCAGCTTCCTAATTCCGGGTCGTCTTGAAGAACAACAGAAATTGCATATCGATATCTGATGGGATTCAAAGGAATAACTATCGTCCATCGACCCGAACAAAACTTTCCGTTCATTGAGTAAAGATGCGCGGGGCATACTTATGGAAAGTATTTGAACTGTCTCTACCAATTCTTCAAACGAAGTTTTGGAAAAGTTCTCTTTATGTAGCTGTCAGAATTGCGCTTTTGCACCCTTTCCAGGCTTTCGTTTCAAGCTAAGAGTTATATTGTGCGAAGACCGCCTTCCATCGCTCAACTTTGGCGGTTAACTTATCTAAGAAGTCATGCGGTGCCATGGTTTTCGCATTTCGCTTGTCAGGGACTGGTGCATGGTGGTTCATCGTAAGATATAATCCTCCTCTAGATAAGGCCTGCAGCAAGAAGACATTGCAGAGGATTGGGCTAATGCACTTGTAATATTGATTCACAAGAAAGGAGACACCGAAGACCTGGAGAATTATAGACCTATTAGCCTACTATCTCAAATCTACAAGCTATTCTCCAGAATTTTAACCAACCGCCTAACACCGAAGCTGGATTTCTACCAGCCAAAAGAACAAGCAGGGTTTAGACGAGAATTTAGCACTACCGAACACTTATAAACGATAAGAACACTCTTGGAAAAAACAACAGAGTATAATATACCCCTTTGGCTGGCATTTATAGATTTCCGGAAAGCTTTCGACACCGTCGAATTATGGGCAATCGAACAAGCTCTCAAGGAAGCAAGAATTGACCATCGATACAACACCCTAATATAAAACATTTATAATAAAGCCACTCTACAAATAAAATTACATGACACATCTGACAAAATAAACATCGGACGAGGAGTAAGACAGGGTGATATATTGTCGCCCAAGCTATTCACTCTAGTCCTGCAAGATGCGCTAAGATTAATTAATTGGGAAAACCGGGGCATCAATATCAGTGGAGAGAGACTGCATCACCTACTATTCGCTGATGACATAGTCCTGATTGCTCAATCAAAATCAGAGCTAGTGAGCCTCATCGAGGACGTTCACAGAGCAACCGCCCGTATTGGCCTTGAAATTAATTTCCAGAAAACAAAATACATGACAACAGAGAACGAAGACGTCAATCAATATGTCACGCTTGGAACAAACAAGATCGATAAGGTAACCAAATACAAATACCTAGGACAGACTATAACCGTAGGAATGGCGAATCAAGAACTGGAAATAAACGAAAGGATACGACTTACGTGGGCTGCCTATAACAAGGTAAAGTACATACTAGCTACGAATATTCCAATTCCACTGAAAGCCGAAATATATAATCAATGCATTCTGCCAGTGACAGCCTACGGCGCACAGACCTGGACATTCACTAAATCTATACTGAACAAATTGAGAGTTAACCAACGAGCAATTGAGAGAAGGATACTCGGCATATCGTTGAGAGATCACAAAACGAATGTATGGATAAGAGAGAAGACAAAGGTTATAGATATCGTTAACCACATCGCGACATTAAAATGGAACTGGGCTGGTCACTTGGCAAGAGGACAAGACAAATGAAGTGGCAAGATAATACGATGGAGACCGTGGAGTAACAGCCGAAGCGTAGGAAGACCACAAATGCGATGGAGCGACGACCTCAAGAGAACAGGAGGCTTAAATTGGTAACAGGTAGCTACTTGGAGAAGCTTTAGGGAGGCCTATACCCAAAGGGTAGAAAACGGCTGAGAAAGAAGAAGAAGAAGAGATAAGACCATCTTTTTCTAGTTTGGGCTCTATTCATCCACTCGGTTCTTGCTAATCGTTTTGTCATCCGACCATCTGGATTGAGGACGACTTCTACTTCTCCTCTCGCCCACCACTATATCAGTTGGCAGATCCAGCGGTCATCTCTCATTCTTGCAATGTGGTCCACCCAATTCCATTTCAGTCCACATATTATTACTACTACTTGTATTACTGTGAACCATCTGCGAATTTCTTCATTCGTTTCTTAGCGATGGTCAGCCTTAAGAGGGTTGGGCAAAAGTTGAATCGACAGCAGATAATCAAGACTTATCCAAAATGTATGCAAAGATGCAACATTGAAAGAAAACATCAACAAAATCAAAATTGAAAGAGGCGTGAGACAAGGAGACACCATTTCGTCCAAGCTCTTTACACGTGTGCTAAGTACTGGTTTAAAGAACTTTAATGTAAAAATAGAGTGCCAGTGTTTAGAAATTGGGCTAAAAATAAACACTACTAAGACAATATTTGGTACCTCTATGGGAATAAAACTACTGGTGAAATCAATACGACTAAAATAAAAACGAATTTGTACATCTATCTCGTCCAAAAATACAAATATTCAGAGACAATATCAAAGATGATATTTAATTTTAATTTACCGAATACCTTCACAGACTGATGGAATGGAGATTCGAATCTAAACAACAAAATTATAAATAAAATGAAAATTGTCCAAAGATCAATGGAGAGGAGGATATTAGGGATATCCCGGGAGAGACTGGTCGGGGATTGCACTCAGGTAAGTCTGATTTATAGCTATTAAGGCAATTAGTGTTTTACAGAGGATTTAAAAATCGAGGTCGATCATGTTAAAATTCGAGCGAAGCGAGAATTTTATGATCGACCGAGATTTTTAAACTGTAAAACACGAGTTGGCTTCAATATTTTTTCTACAGCCGAGGAGTTTGTTAGCTTAAATGCCCTAGGGGCTTCGCCCCTCTCCAAAGCGGCCCTCGGAGCTCCACCCCTCTCCAAGGGGGCCCTTGGGGCTCGGCCCCTCTCCAAGGGGGCCCTCAGGGCTCGGCCCCTCTCCAAGGGGGCTCTTGCAGTTCCACCCCTCTCCAAGGGTGCCCTCAGGGCTCCGCCCCTCTCCAAGGGGGCCATCGGGCTCCGCCCCTCTCCAAGGGGGCCATCGGGGCTCGGCCCCTCTCCAAGGGGGCCCTCAGGGCTCGGCCCCTCTCCAAGGGGGCTCTTGGAGCTCCATCCCTCTCCAAGGGGGCCCTCGGGGCTCCGCCCCTCTCCAAAGGGGCCATCGGGCTCTGCCCCTCTCCAATCGGGCACTCGGGGCTCCGCATACAAATCGGTCCGATATAATAACTGTACTTTTAATCTTCACAAATAAGGTTTTATAAACTCTTAAAGTACTCCGTGCTTTAAATGGAATGGCGTGTTTTATAGACAACATAAAGCACGCCGCATATGACCCTTGGAAACAGTTTAAAATCACGGCTGTAGAAATAGTATATTAAAGTATGAGTGGATAACAAGATCTTTAAAACACGCGCGAGTTTTCGAGCACGACGGCGTAGCCGGAGTGCTCGAAATAGAGCAAGTGTTTTAAAGACCAGTTATCCACGAATACTTTACGCTATTTTTTATTATACCTCCAATACTGGAAATAAATTACGCACTAAAAACTTAGAAATAATTTTTGTCGTGATAAATCGAGAGGGCATAATAATATTGCTACTATAGTTACGAGAATTATTTACGTTGTTGTCGCGTCCATGTCCGTTGTTGCATTCAGTCGTTTCCTTGACAACCTTTAAAGCTCGGCGAGCTTTAATCGCCTGTATTCGCACGCTCAGGCGTGCTTTAAATGGCGATTCTGATGCAGGTATAATAAAAAATATGTTAATTATTTTATTTAGCGTGCGTTGTTTGCGTTTATTTTAAGTAGGTTATGATGTGATAGAGCAAGTTGTATGTATTTGTATGTAATTACCGTTGTGAAATAATTTTTAGGGCATATTCCTGGTGGTAGTGCAGCAACGCCTTCAGCTTTCTTCACCAGCGTATCAATATTGTCCAATGTGGCATTTTTTAAGGGCTGTCGGCTAATTTTATTGATAATATACAAGTATAATTTTTAGAATTTATTTGGGAACCTTGATGCTGTCACAGCTGCAGGGCTGACCCGCTCAAATATTATATTATAAATGTTATCCTATTATAGTTCTTTAAAACTTCTATTTGCGATATTATTTGTAAAGCACAGTGCAGGTTCGCATGTTTTGCACCTAAGTAAGCATTTCCAAATCCCAATTTGTGCACCTTACACGTTTATTTCGGCAGAATGTTTTCTTAGTGAAATTTTTATTATATCATCGGCTTCAACACTAGGTGGCGCCCTAAACAATAACAAAATCCCCGTACTGACTAGTTTGTTTTCCCTGTTTAACTACTTGCCCATTCCACCAGTTAGTCGTAGTAATCTTTTAAGCCGGTTGCAGGTACTAAACGGGTTTTAATCTGCAACAATGTGTTAGATTATTTTCGACCTCTTTCGTTTTGCTCAAAATTACGTTGAGTTGATGCAGCGTTAATAGTTTTTTTTGTCTTGATAAATTTCTGAAGACGGCTCTGCTTAAAGTTCAACCATGGGTCTTAAAGCTACATGTTAAATTCCATTTGGCCCAAATAATAATGCGTTCACGATCCGTAGATTTTGCCCCGTAAACAGTCTTTGGAAGCACGTAGTTTATTAAAAGCATTCCCGTCCAGTTTAGATTTCGTCGAATTGTGTCCGTGAATTCATTCTTTGTTTTGCATTATTGATAACCCAGGCTAACGCTAAGTTGTGTGTATTGCTTTTTGTTGTTCTTGAAATTTGATATTTACGCCCGTGGACTTCCGTGCGTGGCATGGCAAGTGTGTGGGAACCGTTTTCTTTGTGGTTTGTAAACTGGGGGTTTCCCCTGGTTCTTGCCAATTCAGCAATTGCATCACCCGTTAAAGCCTCCTTTGTTGTGCTTTCAGCCCACGCATTTTACGTCCAGGTTTGGGACTATTGAAATAAAGTTTGATAAACCCTTAGTTAACCGTGCATGTCGGATTGTTAATTTTGGAGTTCAAAACTTTCTTCCGTTACGTTGTTCTTAAGCCCTGTGCATTTGAAATAATTAATTAGTAGCGAACCCCCGAATAAGACAGTTGAGTGGCGAAGTTCACACCCCGGTCCTCGGAGCCGGGGGGGGGGGGGGGGGTTATGTTGTTTCGTGCTTAAGTAAGAATGTATTGGGTGGTTTTCGCGCGGCAATTAATGGAGTTTCTATCGTGCCGTAATCACCATGGCAAAGTTCGTCGGAATCTTGAGTGCCGAGGGAGGCAATGTTTTAGTACAACGTATTTGTGGGGCGACGAGGTGTCCTTTCGTTTTGGAGTTCTTGCTCATTGGATTATGAGAAGAACAATTTTGCACTATTGCACATCAAGATAAGACGCTTCTTCTTCAAGCCTCCATTCTCGTATTGGGAAGTTTTGCATCTGCAGATCCGGTTACGTCGTGCTATCTTCACCGCCGCCCTTGGAGATTGTTCGTAAGGGGAACTCCAGCCGAATTTCCGACCTCACCGTCTTCAAAGCTGTGGGTGCTGTAATTGCTGCCGCCGCTGAGCTCCTCCGGATTCCTGCCCTGTAAGGTTCACTTACCACCTGAAGCATGTTTTGACTCGAGGTAGGCCCGATTTTGTTTATTGTATCTCGCTGTGTATTGTTTATTGTATTCCGTCGTGTACTACGAAAGTGCCTGGATGCCTAGTGTACGCTGCATTTCGTTTTGAACTTTGCGCCGGCTAATATTATAAAGGAAACCTTATTTGATTATGTGTGAGTTGTGGGAAAATATCCTTGTTATGTTTTTTTGTAACAATGTACTTTTTGTTTTGTAATTAGCCATTAAGGTAACTCTTGCTTGGGATCCCCGATAATTTTCAGTTAGGGTGTACCGTATGTAAAATCAACTTGAAATTCATTGTGTTTTGATTATTAAATACTAATTTGTTAAAGACAGCCTATTTTACTAGTAGCCTTTGAGAAACCTTTGGGGTCTTCTACCCGTAATTGGCCAAGGCCACCTGTACTAAGTGTAAAGCCAAAACACGTCTCTTTTGAGAAGCAAGCGCTAAGACTTGGGCTAGTGTCAGTTTTCTTTTGTGTTGATCTTCTAGGAGGGTGGCCAATTTTAAGGTAAGCTAGCTGTTTCACGGCCATCCTGCATTTTGTACCAGCCGGCCTGGAGGGAGCTTGGTGAGCGACGGCGAGGAGCAGGCAGTTTGCAGCCAACCCAGTACTCCGTGGGTAAAGCTCTGTGGCATTTCTCGTTTTGGGTCACGAGGGCTGTTAATTGATCAAAACGAGTGGCGTCCTTTGGCAATTCTTTTAAGCAAGCTTTAGGGTAAGTACCCCGTCGGTTTTTCATTCAAGTCTTCGAACTACCCCTTCCCGACTGAGCTAAGTGCGAGTAACCGGAGCAACAAAATCTGCTCCAACACATTAAGATCTGTGTTTTCTGGTAAAGCCGGCGAACCCTGTAGTTTGTACCCGATTTTTGACAGTGCTCTTGATCAATGTCGATCTGAGCATTTAATACCGTAACAAATGTGTAGATTTCCAATTTCTCTCTACTGTATGTAGAATATAATGGTCTTGTTTTTGGTCATTGCCCACTTCATTGCTTGTTCTTGGCTTTCATTACAATAGCTCACTGTTTGCGTCTACTTTTCGCAATGCTACTTTTGCTACTGCTGCCTGTTATCTTACTTACTTATTTCTTTTTTTCTTAGACAGATATTGTTGTTACTTCTAAAAAGTCGTTTTGTTTAATGAAAGTTTACTTAAAAATTCATATGACATTTTCTACAATTGTCAGTGTCATATACAGTGTGTCCCAGGATTGATGTTACAAGAGGGGATACGGACTAAAAAAATGAATTTTATTTTAAGATTTGTGGGATTAGGTCGTGTTTGGTCTGAAGAGAATTTTAAGAATATTTTCAGTTTTTGAAAAAAAAGTAGGCATTGACAGTGAAGCAAAACTATTTTCTTTTCAGCTAAACTATCCGTTTTGTTCATGATATGGCAACATTTTACCAAGAAAAGTTGTTCATAATGATAAATTATGGCGCTATACAAAATTTCAGGAAGATTTATCTTTTTTCATTCTATTCCTTCATCCCACCATGCTGCTCGTTTCTTCCTGTCTCTACGATGTTTTGTTTTGTACTTCCGAGTTTTGTTCTATAGAATTGTTTCCTCTCCCTCTCTATTCTTGGATTCTTTCCTTAATTAATTGTTGGTACTTTTCTTGCTTCAGTTTACTGACGTCAAATTTCGTTGTTTTCTGGTAAGAACTGATTTTGCATTTTCGATACTTTCTATTACTACTGCCTTCACCAGCATATGTTCAGACTCTGATATTGCTCCTCTCATTGTTCTTGTGTCTATTATACCTACTTGAGCTATGTCAGGATATATTAGGACATTATCGACTTGATTTATAGGTGAAATCCGTGTTCCCATGTGAATTTGCTTATGAGTGCTTTCAATTCGATAGGGAATATATTCTTTGTCATTTAAATAAAGGTAATGACATTATCAATATTTGAACCTGTTGTAAAAAGGGTAACAATCATTACCGTAGGAGATGCCAACAAAGGTAACTTTTCGATTTATTAGTATTACCCAATAACCCAATTCTCAGTGTGGTGAAACATAAAAAAGCCACCATGAACAATCCGAACATTAATCAAGCATCGTTAGCAAGTTCGCGGCGAAGTGAGCAGCCAATATCTATCTAATCGTCACTTTTGTGCGCCACATCGCCAGATATATAAAGTCATCAACCTTAACACAATCAATTTGCATGTATATCATGCAATTATAACAAACTACTGCCGCGATACGCGCTTCATAGCGCTAAAATAAGCCCTAGGGCCCAGTAAATACGGTCCACGGCGTCGGTAACGGATACATGCTGTATCAGGCTGGCCACTACACGCCACTAAGACATACTGCCAACATCACGCCCCCAAATTACCATGTTAATTATAGTGTTATACCGTTGGGGTGCTAGCTAGCGTGCCGGTGAGTAATATTTGGGAAACAGGGTCTGTTATTCATTAGGTTTTGTTCTAGTTATGCCTAATATAGTTTTCTATCATGCTCGCGCGGCCCCGCTCCCCGACGACCGACGGAGACGACGCCATCGCGCGAAGGGAATTTCGACGGAGCGCGCGTTTTTACCAACTGGCAGCTGCACGTTCGCTCGCTGGTTCGTGAAAGATATTTAAGCTTTACTGACAACGTTTAGCTGTGATTTAACAAGAGTTTATTGATGTCTGTAACAGGGCTCGAATGTTATTTGACGGAAACATCCACAGATTGCTTTTAGTTTGGACTCTTAAATGGCATTGTTGCCCTAAGAAGCCTTTTAATATTTTATCTTATTCACCTTCAATATTTGCATAATGATGTTTGAATTATGCATGACCGAAAGTGCGAAAATATAATGCTCTTATTTATTTTAAAATAGTTTGCACCAAGAGTGCAAAAAAATGTGTAGAGGTATCAAAAGGATTAAAGTGTCTTTTAATCCCTCATGTGATTGTCGTCCTCCACCATACACTCGGGATTCTCGGGATTAAAATATTTACCTTAGACTACTATTTTTCGTATAAAGAAGCAGTTTGAAATAAATTAAGCAGATGCAAATCTAATATCTATGGGCCAAAAATTTATATTTTATTAGTTTACAAACATTTAATAAACACCAATAAATAACATTTAAAAAATAATGGGTCGAAACCGCTTTGATTATTAACGTTACGAAATATAACACTCATTGAAGCTTTCCGGCAAACAAAGGAAGTGGTGTAATTATTTTAATCGTGTATCGATGAGAAATAGCTTATTGTGACATTTCATGCCCATTTCATTTATGATGCGATAAGAACCATAAAATGTCTTCTTTACGCAACTTTTGCTACTGTAAAATTGATATAGGCCTTTGTAGCTGCCGCTTGTTGAGACTTTAGACTAGAGATAAAGTAATTGTGTTAAATGTCACAGTTCTTTGTAATTCAATTCAAACAATTTACATATTCTCGTTTCGCGTCATGCAACTTCCTGTTGAACTGCTGAATTACGGCTTACACAGCATTATTTATTTGGTGAAATTGGGAAGATGTATTTAAATAAATAAATGTGACTGTCACTTACAAAAATACCACGAGGCGTAGAAAGCGGATAAAAGCGAAACAATTTTCATCAAAGGAAACAAAAACAGTAGGTAGCATGTCCACACTCAGATTGCAGTTGGCAATCTTCCTAAGTAAAAAAAGATGTATCAGGTAATTAGATGTCTATCAATATTTATGTAAATGGTGTTAATAGCAATTGTAACAGGATTTCAATCAAGGGGGTTTAATATAATTCAAATATGAGGTAGAGATGGTATCAGGAAGCAGATAAAAGCGAAATGAATATTGCTTTACTTAATTTAACGCTTTTTTTGTAATTGGTCAGAATTATGTTTTCCAGCTACTAGGTACTCTTACTGTTTATATTTTGATTTTAATTTACTCTTGGGTTTAATAATATAATTCTATGTTTTCATATAAATAAATCTGATTTCGCTCAGTACGACAGGAAGATGAACATAAATTTTCATTAATTAAAAACGAGTGAATATGTTCAAGTAGATACCGAATGATTTATGATTATAGAAGTAAATATCATTAATAATATAGAAATTTATAAACTTTTGAAGATGCGGTAAAAAACAAAGGTCACCTGTTAAAATAATGTATTTTAAAATTTCTTATAAATAAATGTAAAACAATGTATATCTCTAAAGCCAGAGAAAAACATTGCAACAATTCTTATGTAAGAAACATACGTTACTCGCTTAAACCCATTACTGAATAAAATCTGCTAAATCGGATAGGCACATTATTAGGGGTCGAACCTTATATGCATTAAAAAGGTGGTTATATATGGGTAAATATCCCATAATAGGAGAATTCCATGTCCACGCTCGTTTTTCCATACGTAACTAAAAAGGTTATCCAAGTGATCTGAAAACTAAAATGAGTTTTCTGTGGCTCTCTAATAGATTTTTGTACAGATTCACTTACAAGTAGAAGTGCACCTATAATAGCCGGTAGCTAAGCATTTATGGCCGAACTAGTAAATTGCGCTCGAGCTCGCCAGGGCGAGACATGTGAACTAGCGAACTATAAACGCCAATACCGACCGTGCGTCGTATAAATTTTTTGAATACTGGACAAGGACAAGAACCATTTTTATTTTATTAAAAAGTTATCCAAAACTATTTGTTTTAAAAGTGGTGTGATTATTGTTATACTAGCAGTCCAGTGAGACAGATGTCTCATTTAATAAAACAAAAAAGACCGTTTTGCAAATAACGGGTGTTCATAAACAGTCGTCATCCCAGTTGCTTTGAAAAACAAAATGTTATGTCTTTGATTAATTCGTGCAACACAATGAAACGTCATTGAGTACTGTCATAGCGCATTTTTTCTCAATTTTAATAGACATACGTTTCTGAAGTCAAAACCTACTGGGATGACGACTGTTTATGAACACCCGTTAGAACGCCAATTAAATAAAAACTGTACCCAGACCTGGAAGGTGTCAAAGTGGTTGCCTAACCGATCGACGTTTTAAGGCGCAGAGGGTCGCAGCTCCTTTTGGCTGCTGAAACATTTTTATTTAATACGCGTTCTATTTGAAAAACAGCCTTTTTTGTGATTTCTCGAAAACCGGAAGTGTCACGTGACTGAAATTCGGTTCCAGAGCTGACATGACCATTCCAAACATATAACTTTCATAACTTTTTTCTCTATCTCTTAAGGTTTGGCTGCTGAAACAGCGTCCCAGACAGACAAAACGGCGTCCCAGACAGACAAAACTGCGTCCCAGACAGACAAAACTGCGTCCCAGACAGACAAAACAGCGTCCCGGACAGACACCTCTATTAGATAAAGGATGTTTGGCAGTACAGTTGTTGGTGAGGTTGTTTATGTCAAATTCGAGGTTACGTTTTGCGTCAGTTTGTGTCAGACTGACGAAGAATCTAACCTGCTAACCTCGAATTTGACATCGACTGACAGTGCAGACAATAGTATACTTCAGTACTTCCAAATGTATAACACGAATCACAGGCGTTGCTAAGTGCTACCGTCCTAGGCCATTAAAGCGTACCTACCGGACAAACTCAGAAAGAAGCAAGAACAGGATTTTTCATTAAAAAAACAAAGAGAACTTGTAAAAAAGAGGGTGCAGAAACATAGAGCTAAAATGACTGAAAAACAATTAGAGAAGAAACGAAAAAAGATAGGGAGAAATACAAAAATAAGAAAGAAGAAGATCGTGTCAAAACTATTAAGCCATTGAACGAAAGAGCAAGAAGGAAATAGAGAAATAAGTGGAAGGAAGCTAGTACAAAGTATCCAAGTAAGAAGAGGTTAAGGTAAGCAGCACAAGAATTAGTGATGGGCATAACCGGACAATTTTCATAACCCAATTATTTGCATTCGAATGATATTAATAACCGAATGATTATTTGAATAATCATTCGAATAAATTTCGGCTCTCGATTCGTTTCGATTAAGTCAGCCGGTTTGCCGGTTGGCGGTTTGTCGGTTAGCGGTTCACCGTCATCTGCATCGGCATCGTAACTTGCAGATAGCAGAGGAACTCAGTTAATCGTTAATTATAATAATTGTATAAATGATTTTTATTTGATTTCTAAGGAGTTTAAACCATTGAGAATAGCTATATCAATACTAATCATAAAGAAATTATAAATATGTGAATACAAAGTATCTATTGAATCTATTTTTAGTTTCTAAAATTCTCTAGTAGCCACCCTTCCCTTTTCGCTTGTACATCATACCGGTATATTTTAGAATCCATAATTTATCTACGTTCAGCCTTCCGCGGTTCTAAGGACGCACACTTAAAATTTTAAACATCGAAATCCACTTCTTATCCCACGTTCATATGATATGACGACGGATGTGCATGGACTGCTCCGTTATTAAAAATTAAATATAAATCTGTTACGATATTGGAAAATGTTATTTCGCTTTCTGTTTATCCCTTATTAGGCATAATCAACCGCGTTTCAAAGCAAAAATTTAGGCCGTTATAAATTAATACCAACACAGCTTCGGTAAATCTCATACTCAGCAGAGCGTTAGCTTTAATAGGAACCGCCCCATAAATTTAACTGGTCGACTGGGAGTCTCAAATGTGTTAATAACATCAACAAGCAGCCGCGAGCCTCACTTGGGTCAATCAGTACAATCTGCCTTGCTTATGGTTATGAATGACGTATTATTTAAAAAATTTCGATCACTCGCAGGTCACTGAGATACGGCACGTAGTACGTATCACGATGAGGTTATTTTTCATTCGAATACTTGGAACATAACCGAGTTACAGAGGTTATTTCAATAACCGGATAACCGGTTATTTTTCATTGGAATAAGCCCATTACTAACAAGAATATCTGATTAATAATTCGCCACCAACTACCGATAATGAAGAGGTGGAAGAAAACGTGCATCAGCAAATAATTATGCCATTAAGTAAAGGTACAGCTAAGCACAAAATAAATGACAAACATTAAGTAGTTCTTGACAGCAAAACAACCCCCCATATCTTAGTAAAAATAGCAGACAGTACGCTAACAAGCAGAAAGAAAGTGGACAAAAAAGTTAAACGCGATAGAGCGAGTTGCTATAGAAAACTAAAACAAGCAGACAAAAAAATCGTGGAATTAAAGAAACGTCAATCTCATTAACGAACAAATTGAAAATTAGCATTGCATCACATATCACGGTAGCAACACGAATGGTCCTTGAAAATGCAGTCGAGAAAGGCTTATGTTTTCAGTGTACTCAGAATATAATGAAGATATCGCCAGAAATAAAATGGCAAAATTGCAGAAATATCATTACAACTGCTTAATTAAAAACAATTGAAACTAGAACACCACGCATATGTATTTGCGTAAAACTTGTATAGTTGGGCAAAGTAATAATCTACGTTTTAATTAACTAAAGAACAATAAATAACTTTTTATGGTGATCTTAAACTGTATCGTTCTACTTAAGTCTTAATAAAGTATTAGAATAGATTTGTCATAGCTGTGCTACAGATAATGTTAAAAGCTAATTTTCTTATTTTAAACTGCTTAACCACCTTTTCACAGATATTTTATGCCTTACAGATACCATACTAATTTTTTAGAGGCTACTTTAAGGTAAAAACTTAGGTGTTACCGAAATTACTTTTGTAGCAGATTTCAACTTAAAAATACCCACAATTTATTTAAAACTTAAAATTCAATGAATTTTAATACATATATAAAACGATATACATAGGCTGCAATCGTAACATCATTTTTCAACTGTTCCCTCTGTTGAATTGTCCCATTGTGTGAAATTACCCATATGCACTTGTATATACTTTAAATACTATCTAAAATATGCATTAATAGGCAACATCAATGTTAAATATGCACTATACATACAAAATATGCACGGTTAATTCTGAAAATGTACAGATTCTTGATATACGAACTTTAGTAAAGAAAAAGTCAAAATAAAAAATTAACACTTACATTTTTACTTAAATAGGTACTTTCAGGGAGGAATAATTACAATTAACAAGAGATAATTAAATATTTATTTAAATTAACCAGATGAAAACCATGCCGTTTGTCATCGAGAACATATTTATAAGCCGAAACACGTTTTTAGATATCAAAAGATGTTATAGAAACGTACTTCATTTTTAAAATCAGTCCAGGCTCCAAATAATCATAATCTACAAATTTCCATTTAAAATATGTGTTATTTGCATAAATTTATCATAGCTTGATTTTTTAGTACGTCTTAGAGATCTTTATTATTTTTTTCTTATTTCTCGGCTGGAGCACGCTGCAGTTTCAATTTGAAATTTTTAGGTAACCTTACTGAACCGTTGAGAGGTAAATGCTGACGACGGGTGCAACACCTAATGCGACAGTGATGACGAACACGACGAAAATGTTGGGGTCTAACATGTTGTAAGTATAGTATTCATGAAGAAATAAATTTTCCAAACCAGAAAGATCAAGACGCCAACTCTAAAACAACAATAAGTAGAACAGAAATCGAATCACAAAACAGAACCCCTTTCTAAATATAGTCGACTTGAAAGCCCCGGTGCAAACCGATCAATTTGTGAAACGCCGCAACCAAATATTTGAGGAAAAATCGTCCCTTTTGATGCAAATATTGAGTGTACAAAAAAGCCTTTGTCAGATGAAATAAACTCTGCAGAAACTCCCTTAGATACCTTCAATCTCTTTCTTACTGATGCATTGCTAATTAAGATGGTGACTAAACCAATTTATATGCATTTGAGAAAAATTCTATTTTGAGCATGACTATGACATGCCAGTATTTCTATGAAGTTTTACCTAAAATATTGCAAAATAATTTTTGTAAAATCGGTTTCACAGAGTCTGACGTCACCTTCTGATCCACAAGTTTCATTCCCATTATTCTATGTTGTTTGTTTTTTTTTGCTAAGGTCTCTTCCTATCATGGTTCTTCTAACGTTGTCTCCACATGTTCTTGATGGCCTTCCAGGTTTTTTTTCTTTCTTTGGATAACGTGCTCCCGCTGGCCTTTCCTCTTCCATCCGTCTCACATGGCCGTAACAGATTAATTGTATCTTATCTATGTTTTAGATTAGTGTGTCATGGACATTCATAACTTCTTTTATCCTCTAATTTGTTACATGCTTTCTTCTGGATATTCTTGCTGATCTTCCAAGTATATCAATTTCCACTGCATGAATTTTTCTTTTTTTGGGCTCATTTACGTTCCATACTTCTTTTCTGTATGTCACTATACTTTTTACAAGGCGTTGTATATATACTGGTTTTTCTATCTCGTTACAACATATATTACGTCCAGCGTTTTTTCATGAGTGTTTAAAATTTTCATAAAATTTTAAATAAACTAATTTCATAGTTTTATGGTCAGTGAGGAAAATGAATTATCACTAAATGATAAAATGACCAAATTGATAGTAATTTCTACAGAGCAACAACATTAGGAAAATTCATAAAAAAAAATAATTGAAAAAGTCCAAAAATTCAGAAACAATTATCAATGAGACTAACAGAAGAGATCATGTCAAGAATAGTATAAGGAAGACTGCATTTAAGAAGATGTGGAAAGTACTATGCAGCAGAAATCTTAGTTTGAATTTAAAAAATCATACTCTTAAGGTGGTAACTGTTCGCATTCCACGGAATGGAATGCTGGACTTTAAGGAAAAAAATCACTGACAGATTGGAAAAATTCGAACTATGGACATACAGAAGAATCTTAAAGATAAGTTGAGTGGACCGAATCACAAACGACAGTCTGGTGAGAAGAATGGGAAAGGAAAATAAAGTTGTAAACACTATCAAAACCTGAAACTGCAATATTTAGGGCATGCGATGTGGGGGAAATAGTATAACTATCCAAGGAAAAAATCTAGGATAAAAGAAGTTAAGGTAGAAGATGGATATCTTGGGCGAGCAACTTCAATTGTAGCTCCACCAACTTATTTGGAGCTGCAACGTCAAATATTCGAACCTTCTTAGAGGAGACGGCACCTGAAGAAGAAGATTGTGCTATTTTTTTCTGAGTCGCTCCTGTAAACCTATTTTAACATGTTCTGTCGTATTGGTGTAGCAAATGGTATTAAACAAACTTATAGAACGTTTTTTTCTCTATAAGGTGTTAGTTTTAGGAGTTTAACTGGTATTTTAGCAGAATTCAATTCTTTTTGATCTATAGCATTTTTATGGTAGTACTAACTCGACTTAAACCCCAGGCACTATGTTCCCATAAGAAGTACAAATAAATTACAATTTACCAATTTATCCTTGCACTATAATTCTCTTTAAATTATTATAAATTTATTCAAGATTTGGTTCAGAAATGTCTAATATGGGAGGTACGACACCTTACTTTTAATGCGCATCAGTTCTAACACATCACTGTTATTAAATTGTACATTCTACATTAACTTATAATTTTGTAACTGAGAATTACAGGGCCACGGTAAGTTCTATATTAATTCTACATTAGTTTATAATAATTATTTATAGGAAACTGTAATTAGTTTGATAGTCTCACGCTAGATGGAGTAGGTGATTGTAACTAACCAGAGCCAGTAGATATAGAGAGTACCGCCATTCTTTGATCCGTGAAAATGCCGCTATCGCCGCCATTTTTGTTCCCACCAGCAATGACTGATTGAGGTATGTCTAAAATTTTACTTGAAATTGGCAAGACTGTAAGTCTATGTCAAATTCGAGGTTAGCAGGTTATATTTTGCGCCAGTTTGTGTCAAAACTGACGCAAAAACTAACCTGCTAACCTCGAATTTGACATAGACTTACAGTCTTGCCAATTTTAAGTAAAGTTTTGGATTGCCAACAAACGTCACGTTGACGGAATTGTGTGACAAACCTCAAAGTGACGCATATGTCAGAGGAATAAACATGGCGGACGTGGCGGTACTCTCTATATCTACTGGCTCTGTAACTAACCAGAGCCAGTAGATATAGAGAGTACCGCCATTCTTTGATCCGTGAAAATGCCGCTATCGCCGCCATTTTTGTTCCCACCAGCAATGACTGACTGAGGTATGTCTAAAATTTTACTTGATATTGGCAAGACTGTAAGTCTATGTCAAATTCGAGGTTATCAGGTTAGGTTTTCCGTCAGTTTGTGTCAAAACTGACGCAAAAACTAACCTGCTAACCTCGAATTTGACATAGACTTACAGTCTCGCCAATTTTAAGTAAAGTTTTGGATTGCCAACAAACGTCACGTTGACGGAATTGTGTGACAAACCTCAAAGTGACGCATATGTCAGAGGAATAAACATGGCGGACGTGGCGGTACTCTCTATATCTACTGGCTCTGTAACTAACTACAGTGCCTTTATATAGACAGTGGCTACAATACAACTAAGCCACACCCCCGCCGCCATATTTATGCAAATTTCTAACGGGTGTTTATTTAAATCCGTGATCAGAGTCGACTGTAATACGTGTTTTACGTTTGGCAGTACTGAAAACATTTGAGATTTTCAGGTTAAGATTTGCGTCAGTTTGTGTCAAAACTGACGCAAAACCGAACCTGCTAACCTCGAATTTGACATAGACTGACAATACACTTTAGTACTGCCAAAAGTATAACACGAATCACAAGTGATTTAGCATAAACATGGCGGCTAAAACCACGTGATCTAGGAAGCCAATCAAAAATAGGACACCCCATTGTCGCCACTGTCTATATAAAGGCACTGTATAACTAACTAGAGTCCCTGTATATAGGTTACTAAGAGTTAGGCAAACAACGGGATACATTTTGATTGGTTTGGATCACTTTTTGCAAGGCATGTGTGATAAAAGTACCTTTTTTACATATTTTGTAACATGTTACGACCGATAGTTTCACACATGCAACCCTAAATCTTGACTAAATTCCTAATAGTCAGTTCTAGAGATCCGAAGAATGATCAATACTCTGAAAACCCTCCCATCAAAGGCAAGTTCCCATAACCTCTTTGTTCGACATATGTCAAATATCTAATTTGGATCAAAAATGTATGTCAAATCAGGCTGTTTGCCCAACTCTTAGTAAACTATATACAGGATCTCTATAACTAACTACAGTGCCTTTATATAGACAGTGGTGACAATGGGGTGTCCTATTTTTGATTGGCTCCCTAGATTACGTGGTTTTAGCCGCCATGTTTAGGCTAAATCACCTGTGATTCGTGCTATACTTTTGGCAGTACTGAAGTGTATTGCCAGTCTATGTCAAATTCGAAGTTGGTAGGTTAGGTTTTGTTTGTTATTTGACACAGACTGACGCAAATCTTAACCTGCAAATCTCTGTTTTCAGTACTGCCAAACGTAAAACACGTATCACAGTCAACTCTGATTACGGATTTAAATGAACATACGTTAGAAATTTGCCTAAATATGGCGGCGACTTAGTTGTATTGTCGCCACTGTCTATATAAAGGCACTGTATAACTAACTATAGCCCCTTTATTTACAAATAGTAGCGACATCCTTTGATGTTGCCGCTGGGGCAAAATCACGTTGGTATCCCTTAAGTCCCTAACATATTTGAAAATCGCCTAGGAAGTTGCATAATTAATTAAAATGTGACATTGACAGTTGTTGTGTTTTTATTGATTTTTCTCTTCGGGGGCTAATTCAAAGTCGAGGATGTGGAAATGCCAGGGTGTTGTGACGATAAGTGTAAAAATAGTGCCAGAAAAGGATTTCAGGTATTCAGATCTGTTATTTTTTCACTGTTTACACTGAAATTTATCGTTTAGTAACTTTTTGTATATTCATGTTTGCATCAGGTTTGCTCCACGATGTCGCTACTATTTGTAAATAGAGGGGCTATATAACTAACTTCATAGCGTTTTGGGTAGATAGATTTGCGTATTTAGATTATTAATAATTGCCAAAAAGCATAGATGTAACAATGTCTACTTTTACTTTCATGTTTCACCTTAAAAACTTTATTTTCGATACCGTAGGGTCTTTCATACCTTCATTAAATCAGCGTAGTTTTAATAGAAAATCTCTGGATATTATCTTGCTGTTCATCCAGTTACATTCGCAAGTTTGATCTCCTTCTTGAGAAGAACTTAAAATATATTCACCGAACAAATTTTTCTAGACAAATGCTTTATATATTGTGGTAGATATCGTGTGCATATGTGGTCGATGTATAGTCTATAGTCTCTCTAGTCTTTAGTCCTGGAGACCTTTTCCCTATTTCGTTTTGTATTAGACGATATATCTTTAGAAAGATGTTCATCATCTGAATTCATTTTACGAATTTTAGCTATGTTTCAGCTTGTATGGCCAGTATTAAGTTATGTGATAGCTACTGTAGTAACTTAAAAGAGTAGAGGCCGATGCCAATGTAGTTGGAATTGTTCTAACATGGCTGACGACGACTGTAATGCCATCTTGATTTGTCTTAGCAGAGTCAGGTTGGTTAACTTAATATTTGGAATAATTTAAAATTGTGATTCACACTTATATTTTAAGTGTACCTGCAAGGATTGCTGTTTTGTTTTTTTTAATGCAAAAATCGATATTAAGGTACAAGTATTAAATACATTTTTAGTAGTCATATCTTGCTCTTAACAGACTAATTTCCATAGTTATATTGGTATATAATGTATTAGTTAATTAAAGTGGTCAAGATTATAAGTAAAAGTAGGTATTTGATAGCCATTTAAATTTCACCAATGCAAATTCTGGGAGTAATCTGCGTTAAAGCGCAGCGATTTGAAACTTTTTAGATAGAAAGCGGCAAACAAAAAGCGAAAACGAAATCCCTCAAGTGTGGTCACCCCCATAAAATCTCCAATTCAAACTAAACAATCCGAAATTTGATTATCAGAATTCCCCAGCCCACACTTCGGGGGCGATTTGAATAAAACGCGGCCGGAGCCCTTAAACTTAAAAATCAACGCCGCCGCGTCCAGGCAATCAATTTGGGCGGTCAGCTTAGAGCAGCTGATGCGGCGGTCAAAACAACGAGTTAGGGCATATCAGGGCGTAATCTTGCGGGCTCGGGATCGATCCCCGGGGAAGAGTCCCTTCTTCGCCCTTCTTGACCCGGGAAGTAAACGTATTGGCTGTCGATACGTACGGATGGTGCGTCGGCTTTTTATATTCCGGGCGTATGGACCTGTCGCCCGGATGCCGCTCCGGGAATCGGAAGTGAAGCCGCGCTCCCGAGGTCGGACCAACTAAAGAAATAGATAAAGACCCCACTGAAAGGAAACTCGGAACTAGAAAGAGATAAATTACAATTGGCGAAAGTTTCTAGATAAGGATATTTGTTGAAAATAGAGTTTCAGTGGTTAAGATGCGATCTGCAAGCTCGGATTGATTTTTTATTTGCCGCCAAGCAGTGGGATAGAAATTATTTTGATTTGTTCGAAAGTAATTATTTCCAGAACATTGCTTCAACTTTTCATTACTAAACATCTTCAATGTTGCTATAATTAATTATAGATAAAGTAACATATGCACAGGAATTTCACATTTCTAGGCACTGTAACTTTTAGAATCACAATGCGCCTGGGATAGTTCATTATTTATTGTACCTATCTAACATAGTGGACTATGTTATTTTAAAAGAAAAACTACAGTTTGTTCTCGAGTAGATGTAGCAGCCAATTGATTTTTTTGCCAAATGTTGGTCAAATCATTGAAAATGCTAGCGTTTCGCTTCTTAAGTAGCTTCTTCAGAATAATTTAAATATAATTAAAACATGTTGCTTTCTGATATACAATTTATTTTAAATTAGATAATCGAATCGATTAAAATATTCGGAAGTATTACCAACTTTCTTATATTAATTAATACATGTTGAATTATTAGTAGATAACTCGTTGGGTGAGAATTTGTGATTCATATATTGGAACTGAAATATTTTACGGTTTCAAGTTAGAATTTGCTATTAGACACTTTAAAAATTTGTCAAATAATAATATTGACAGATTTATGCTGTAAATAACTTCAATTATTGTAATACTATTTGATCACATTTTTCGTATGTTAAATTTTCGTTAATAAGTTTATATTAAAAATTGAAAAAGAATTGTTTAATGATATTATAAGTGCAATTGAATTTATTATTGTATGGATGTATAATTAATTGGGTTTGATGATTTTTTTATTTTAATACATTCTATAACGAGTATTTTTAACATGTGCCTTTGTATATAGTATTTTTGGTATGTTGAAGTTAAAATTATATAAGTTATTTACTGATTTTGAAGTGCTGTATTTGGTTTATTTTGTGCTTAACATTTATGTTTTTCTTGATTGTTCAGGTTGGGAAATTTGTTCTTTTAAATATTGTTTGGTTTGTCCTATACAGGGTCATTTTTAAGTTGATTCTTTCCTTTTACCAGGATATAAAGCTTAAAGCAATAAGCATTTTTTTCATGTACCACTTTTCCGAAATATCAAAACTAACGGAGGTACAGGGTGTTAAAGTTTCAAATTAGAAACTAAACTTTGGCCCAAAGGCGGCTGGACAATTTTATTTTTATTTATCTCTGTTGTCAAGCAATGACCTGTCAACTAGTTTTCCATTGTAATTTTATTAATGTTATTGCTACAATAATGGCTCATGTTTATGAGAATAATGAATTAGTGAATATGCTCAATATTTACTCGGACAGTCCTCAAAATGCCACTGCCGCATAGCTCTTATACACAGAACGTATGTGTAGAAGCGAATGGTGATAATTTTGAACATATCATTTAAGTTATATTAAGTTTAGTTTATTTTTTGTTAAGTAATTTTAGTTCTTAATTTGAAACCCTGTACCTCCGTTAGTTTTGATATTTCGGAAAACTGGTAAATGAAAAAATTGCTGATATTTTAAGCTATATATCCTAGTAAAGGGAAAGAATCAACTTAAAAGTCACACTGTATAGTTGGCGTTACAATTCTTACAATTTATTTGATAAACAATATTTGATGTTATATTTTTTCAGTGGTATCTTTATAGTTCATATAAAACATTTGAGGATGTTGTGGTCTTAAAATCAGTTTTTGTATGGGTTGCTTTAAGTTCCTTTTCTATTTGTGAACTGACAACTTGTTATTATTTGTATTTTTTCTAGAATTCCATATTTTTTATATATTGTTTTAAAAAAAAATCTATAGCGTAATTATTTTTTAAAAAGATATCTGTTATGATCTTAAAATTTTTCTTGTGGTATTTTTAATGTGATAAATTATTGTATTCTACTAATCCTGTAATTATACCTTTTTATATTTTTCTGTTGTGCATGAATTGAAGATTAACCCCCCCCCTTGCCCTACTCTAACTTGTAAATGCCTTAAATTGTTTTAGACACGTTTTAGAATAGCAAACTATACCAATTTAGATGTTTTAAAAACCGTTGAGGTAAATAAAAAATTTAAGATGGCCGCTTGGCGCCGTGATGATAAATATGCCTTTTACTGGAAAGGGGGGGGGGCATTTGAAAGGGCTCATTGAGTAAAATATGAGCCTATAATTTTAGAAAACTTGATAATCCTAAACAAAGTGGCGCCAGTTTTAGTATTGAAGATCAAGAATACTAAAACAGCCGCTATCTTGTTAAAGATCATTACTATTATCTGAAATTAAAAATTATAGGTTAGTATTCTACTCGACTGAGCTCTTTGTATTTAAAAAAATATTCAGTATCATAACTTGCTTCTAAAGATTTTAATCTTCCCTTGTTAATGAATTACTGCTTTAAATAGGTACTTCAAATCACTTTTTGAAAATGACCAATTTAACAAAGATTTTGATTAAAAATTTAGAATTTTGCCAAAACTTCACATTTAGATAGAAAATCACTTTTAAAAAACTTGTTTTGGTTTTTGTTCTATCTTGGCTAGTAAATACGTTTTTATGCAATTATATAAAAAAATAAATTTGACAGATAATTTTTGTTTGGCATTTTCAACCTCTGATCGCCAAATTTTGATGTTCCAAAAAAACTTAAAATGTTCCCATTTGATGCCAACTGTGTGTCGAACACAGTTCTACATAAATATTTTAACACCATATTTATTTTTCTTTGCAATGTTGGATTCTTTCAAATCCAGAAGTAGTACTGGCAATCAAAGAGAAAAAGTTAGACCAATCCTGTTACATAATAGGTATTTATATAACAGGTAGATAATAAAGGATTTTATTGGACGAGTCTATTTTAGGGCCGACCGAGCTTTGCGAGCGAGGTCAATTAAGAGGACGAGTGAATAGAGTCAGATTATGTACGAGTTGCTTTAGTTCGGCTGCTAAAAGAGAAAACATCTAGTTAATAAATTTGATGTTTATTCTGTGACAAAAAAATTATATTAGTGCCTTGATAGCTATTGACAAATTTTTCATTATAAATATTAACAAAAAAAAATGTGTTATATTCATTCCTAAATAGTTAAGCGATATGATTCTTCATTTATAAATACAATTTCTAGTTAATGTTCAACTTTTTACAAATGTGTTATGTTAGGTGTCCATTTATTGTAACATTTACCTACTTGGTAGTGACAGTACAGTCTAATTTACTTTAATAATAATTGTACTAGTGCAATAAAGTGTCACTTTATTTTTATTTTACTTTACTTAATCCTGATGCCTATCCACTTTTCGATGTAAGGCGTTATTTTACTAGTACTATAAAGAGCTACTTTATGGCCGCAAAATTATGCCATAAACAATGTTCAGGCCTACGAAAGCTGTGTGTTTATGACTGCCATTCACAACGCTGGTTTTAGCAATCTTCGAACAACTCGCTAATTATCCTAGTCTGTCCTCCAGGTCTATTCCCTAAACTGAAAAAACTTAGACGAACTCATTTTTCAAATTACCAAGAAACGATTATTGCGGTGGTTTGCTGAACAAGAAGTAGCATTTCATCCAAAGGTATTTAAGTATTTTAGTATTGATGTACAAACTGTATTAACCTTTATGTTGAAAAGTAAACATGCTTCAAAATTCTTAGTTGTTTGCTTCTATCTTAAGTACAATAAGTAGCAAAACAACCCTAATACAGACACTTTCTATTTGACGCAAACATACGAGTTGTTAGAAGCAAACATTTCTGAGTATATTTATTGAGTACTTAGACCACCTCCGCTTCTAAATCAAAAACCAAAATCCAAACGAAGAGACAACCTTAAGCATCAATTTTAATCAAAGCATATTCTACAAAAAAGCTATGTAAGTAAATATTTTCAATAGTTCCTTTGAACGTACGTGTAACGGCTATACCACTAATCATCACAGATATGTCTATAAACGATAGCGTTTTTATGATAGCTACTTCGCTAGAAGAATCAAATGATGTACAAATTTACTCTTTATTCTCCCAGTGCTGAGTGTCAGTGTCACATCCAAAAGCATATTCACTTGTGAAATGCGCGTTTTTAAAATTTCATTGCAGAAAATAACCGTTTTTAGTTGTTATAAAGTTTGAATCCCAGTAATGAGTTTATGAATTCTAGCCATGGCTGTGTACGGAAGTAAATTCCGGTTACTTTTAAACTTTTCAAACATTGTAAGTTACAAGGTTGGTTTAACGTCAGCAATGATTTAGAAATTTGACGAAACTCAAGATTACTATATCGCAAAACTCAAAAATCATTAAATATTTTAGCAATTCAGTATTAGCATATGCATAGTACATTTCAACTGCTCAATTTTTAACAATCCTTAAAAACTTGCAGTTTTTAGGCAATAATCTATTAGCAAGTAGTAATTATTCAAATACTTTTCAGAATTAATTCTATCTTCAACGCAAACTTTCTTTCATGTACATTTTAGATTTTAAAGGGTATTTAACGAATTTGTGCCAATAGGCAATTAACGTCGATTAAAAACTCGGTTTTAGACAACTCATAATAAAACATGCATAAACATAGAAATGCTATAATATATTTGCATTTAAAAAGCGGTAATTTCTATTTAAATTTGTTAAATAATATATTATACTTACGCTTATTGAACTAAAAGTTGAGATAACAGTCATTCTTTCTTATGAGGTTGAGAATTTTAATTAAATCTGTATACCAAAGGAAGACTTAATTGGAGAATAAATGTAGTTGATTCAAATACGGGAATACAAAGCACAAGCATTCATTTTTAAGATATCAGCACATGTAACAATTAATTAGAATGTACATTTTAATACTAACTCTGATCGCTTTAATAACTCTAGTAACAGCAATGTCGTATACTAGCAGCTAATTAGTGGCGGCTCTTCTTTAGGGACGCAGGGGCACTAGCCTCCCAGCCGTCAACAGCATATATGGAATTAGAAAGAAGTAACTAATTGAAAATATATTTTATCATCTATTCTACGGTTATAATACAAGGTTTAAGTAACGAAATCCGGAGGTAGCTATTCGATACCGCTTAAAACATGTAAAACCAGATCCAAGAAGTATGTCAACATAACATAAGTTATGTGTCAACACACTCACTGGTATCAATGCACCGAGCCGCTGGCAGCTGTTAGCAGCGATTCGAAATAGAGCCCAAACTTATATGGCAATTACGGGTCAAAATTCTGACGCTGCCCTTCGAGCTATTACAGTTTCAATGTGAAGCAAAGACTAAACAAAGTTGTAGCCCCACCAAGAGTTAAACTGGCGTTTTATTTATAAACACTGTACTTCCGAAATGTAATACCACCTGAAAGTAAAGGCAACCAGTGCGTCTATAAAATAAATGTGCAATCTTTCATATTGAAAATAAATGCAAGGAAATTCTTCTATTCTTGCGGGACCTGTTTAGGCATAATCTCGATTGGAGTTGGAGCTCCTTTATTTATTTTGGGCGATTTTGGTTGTTTCATGCGGTTTTCTACAATAGAGAATAGCATAACAATGTGTTAAATTAAAAAATTTGGATTAAATTTCAACCTGCGAAATAAAGGTGGAACTCGTAATTTTACAACATATTTTTTTGTGAACATTTACAGGAAATCGGATGGTCTGTTTGTTCCATTACTAAATAAATAAATGTGTTTCGGTTTTCAACACATCTACACTTTGTGTTAAGTTTGAATACTTTTAGTTCCGTAAATATGTTTTTTTACTATTAAAATTTAAAATCACTGCTATATTTAAATTAAAACATCGACGGAATGTAGGACATTATTTTTTGCTTAGTAGCTATTAAAAATTGAGAGTCCAAATACAATTATCAGGAGCCGCCACTGCAGCTAATAAAACAATGTTTAAAATGAGGATCTCCTAAACAGTAAGAGATAAAGATTCGGTAATATTAGATAAAATCTCAACGTTTGAAATACTGTTTTGATCCATATTTAATTTTTAACATTTTTGCTTGTCTAGACTTAGTCTCTTCTATAATTGGTATTTAAGAAATGCTTTTCATTTTTGGTGATCACGCATTATTATGGATATGAAGGAAATAATCTCTATATATTTGCATCTATCACAATGCCGATTTAACTTCTAACGCTTATTTAATACTTATAAATTTTATTAAGGAAAATAATATTATTAATTGTAATCTAATACCGTGAGATAAAAAAAAAGATTCTGAGCAGTTTGGCAGTACTGAAGTGTATTGTCAGTCTATGTCAAATTCGAGATTTGCAGGTTAAGTTTTACGTCAGTCTGTGTCAAACAACAAACAAAACCTAACCTACTAATATCGAATTTGACATATACTGACAATACACTTCAGTACTGCCAAACGTATAACACATATCAAGGCCTGTTCAAAATCATTTTTTTTTATCTCACGGTACCTGTACGAAGTATTCTAAATAGAATAAAATGCAGCCGTTTCTATTTCAAAAATAAATTAGTGTATAGGTATATTTAAGTACACAATCCCTAGTACAATGGAAGCTCTCTTCATATCTTGAAGTTAGCAATATAGTTAACAGTAAATGTACATACATTTTAAAACGCCTTCTGATTAATAGCTAACAAAGAAATACAAAACTAATTTAGGACTGACCTTTAGCCTAGCAATATACTCGTATTTAGAACTGTGACTTGCAGCTTTAATCTTCTTGTTGGGAAAGCCGAATTTAAAGGATGCGAATTGCAAAAGAGTAATGGGGAGAGTTCTTTATAAGGAGCAGTTTCGTGGGACTTCAATGAATAAATTTCTACAAAGTAATCGCCCAAACCAACCTTAAAATGAATGTTGCTCTCATATCAGCCATTGTTTATGAGAAAGCATTCTTGTATTTCCATATTACAGTTTAATTTCTAATAAAACGAATGATGCGTTTACGTCTTCCTACATAGCGGGAAAAGTAGACACCCAAGTGCAATATTTTGTTTTCAAATATTTAGTGATCGCCCAGAAGGAAACAATGTAAAATGCACTTTTAAGTAAAATTTTGTAATTGCTGAAAATTTTTACTTATAAAATTCTGCTCTATTACAATTAAAGATTTGAGTTTTGGCACCACTCAGCACATCATTGAAATTTTCGGAAGTTTGATAAGCGTAATTTTAGTTTCTAACTTTTTACAATTTTTTTATCGTAATATTTTGACGATGTTATAAAAAATCTATTAGTTGCAAACTTCCTATAACTGCATATTTTTTTACTGGATGGATAAAAACTTAGTTTACCCTTCTTATGTATTTTAATACCCTTCTTGTATATAACATAAATGCTCACTACTGCGTTTATTAAGAGAGGGCGTTCGAGTTAAACAAACCTTTTTTAAGGTTGGACATCTAAGAACCAGTATAGTAATATAGTATTGACTTTACTGTGTAAGCCAAATTACTCTTATCCATTCACTTCAAAATACTTTAAATAAAATATTTGCCCTAACATTTTATTTTATATCTTTGACTTGGCTAGCGCAGTTTATAACAAAATATCCCATCTCAGGTGGGTACTTGCTTTAGAAAATTTTATCAAAATTATTGTATAAAATTGTTTGGTTATAGACAAGTTATTTGAGAATGACTTTAAATCTTTCACCTGTCACTGTCAACTTACTAATATTGACACTTAGCTGAATTTATACTTGATTAACACAAATCAGTTCCAATATGTTGAAAAGAATAAGTATTTTTGTAAGTAATTGATGATTCCACTGTTAATACTAATTATTGTTTATTAATTACATATACCTGGATATCTTCCACTTTTAAAAATGGATCCAATTTTCCTGTAGAAAAACAGCACAAACACAACCAAGCTACTTTGTCACATGTATTTGAATCTTCAACCAGGAACCCCACTGCAATTAGAAACCCCAGTGTTACAATGTACCAAACATCTGCAAAGTGTCACGCTGCTACTCCAACAGCCACCCTGCTCTCCTAGATGGTAGAGCCTTTATTACATACAACTGCAAATCCAAGATGTAGTCTTCTTTACAGCAACCAACATGGTATCCAATCCTCCCATTCCATTCCATAAACACCGACCCACCCGCATAATGAATTTGTGACAGCAAGCCCAATGAAAATTCAATTCACTTATGTCTTCACCTCGACTGCGACCCTCACGAACTCGAACCAGCAATTCCCGTTCCAGGTGATAATTAATCCATTGATAAGTATAAGCCAGCATACTCATTCAAATTATTTACAGGTATCTACGTATTGACAGAAATCCACACCACAGCTCCTCCAGTCAACCCAATTAGTACGGACTCATCTCACCAATTTCAATATGCGTAGTTCTTCCTTTATTAACTGTATGGTCCTCTTCTTCACATTAAAACTCGTCTCAGTTTTTTAAATTCTCGTTTATTCCATTCTTTTTTACTTAATTTAGTCCTTTGCACCCTTGTGTATCATTCCTTTAATACACTTTGGTTATAAAGGATCTATTTAGTAATTTATTTTCAATACAAAATAATTATGTGTAATTTTCTAAAAACTGAAATCAGTTGTTCTTTAATAATAATTTTTACTATAGCAATTTTTAATTGTAAACATAATGTTTTAAACTAACATCCTGGATTACTTTTTACTACATACAGTACATTTTCTTAATTAATCTGACAAATTCCAAGTAACTTATTTAAATATTAATTCCTTATGACTATCTTATAGTTTGTTCTAATTATTTACTTTTTAATTATAAATTGCTCTTTGCTAACTTCAATAACCATTCATTTTTAATCCAAAGATAATAATATTAATTAATTTTTTTTAACAATAGATCGGCAGTCCTAGTCTGCAACTATCACAATAGTTTCGAAAAGATAGAAAATATTCGTAAAATGTTAGAATTCTTTTGTACTCTCCATGTTTCTTACTTCTTCTTCTTCTTCCTTTTATTAAGGGCCAGTGGCCTTTTTTAACCACAATATATGTTTGTTACAACTGCTTTAAAACCATTTATTCTATATAGGTACAGTAAATATGTTTTTCCACTACCCATATCGTAACACAACATCGTTGTAGGTGAAACTTGCGAGGTCACTCGTTCCTAAGCGCGTAAATATTGCGATGCGCGTAAGTACTACTTACGCGTTCAAGTCAGTAAAGTAATTATTGTAACAACACTAAATTATTATTTAAATTATGTCGGTAGTAGAAGAAATGTAATACGGTACACAGCGCATACGCTTTCTATTGTGCTCGATGATTTAACAGGACTCGGTTGTTAGCCTTGTCCTGTAAACTACTTCTTGGTTCAAGAAATTTCACTTATACATCTAGCAGTGTAAATAATGTTTATTAAGAATTAAAGAAAACACATTTGAGGTTTAAGTGTTTTCAAATATTTGAAAGCAAAGTAATAATTAATAATAATATTTAGCCAAGAACTGTCTTATACATATATAAACGCGTCTAGTGCTTGCCTACGTGTGTAACGTTTTCATCGTCATTAATCAGGCGAAGTTCGTCCGTGATCGGTCCTGTTGGCACGGCTCCTTTCATAACGCAAGTATAAGCAAACAGCGTTTTTAGCCAAGCAGCTACAGCGACTACAACATTTTTTTCTTTGCGAATTAGTGTAATTCGCGTTGCTAAGTGTTTCTTTTTACTGTTTCAATATCATTAGAAATGCTAAAATACTTTCATCTATTTTTTACGCACTTTTGAACACTTCAACCGTTATTCGATCTAGCAAAAGTTGCTTTTCTTTATTGAAGACTTAAAAAATCCTCTTTAACTCTTTTATTCGCGTTAAATTTTAAAAATGCAAAAGTTATTTCAATTAGAATAAGCCCACCTATGTGATGTCTCCAAAGTGAATTTAAAAATATTTATTCTGGACCATCTATCACACTCCCTAATATTATAATCAAAATAATATTTGAAACAATGAAAACACTAAAATAAAATTGACAACTGGGGAAAACTATTTAGCAAGGCTGTCATAATATTAATCTTTTAAAAAATATGTCTCTATAAGAAGCTTTGAAATAGAAAGCCACTGAACATTTTAAAGCAGTAAAAATTGCATAAAACAATTTATAATGAATATCGGCATTTCGTTATAACTAACTTTTGTTGAATAATTGATGGGAAATAAACGAAGCGTTAAAATAAAAATTTTACATTCCAACTTCTCAATTAGGTAAAATCCAGAAACAAATAGCCTTGTTAGCAATCTCTACAGGTATTCATAAATTACCAAAATAAGCAAAAATAATCATTCGTCAGAATGCACGCCGTTCGTCGTGCTTGTTTTTGGGTACAAAACACACACCAATCACCAGCTTTATTTGCTTTTCATCTGCCTTAAATGCCTACGTGTTATTTAGCGATTCTTTCATATGCTAATGTGGGGTTTCTTGCAGGCTAAGAAATTGCGTCGCTGTTTAAGCCATCGCCTCCGAGCCTGTTAAGGCACCTATAATTTGTTAGGTTTCCTTCGGAAACAAAATAATTAACGCTGGAGCCACGAATTTGCATTTTTATCGCAAGTTTTCATGTGCACTGCTACAAATCGACTTTAAATGAGTTATTATTTCGCCGTTAAGCATGCTTGTAAGCTGTAACGACTTTATTTTATTACACCTTAAGTAAAATGATTATGCACGTGCCGTGGCTATAATTATCTTGCAATCAATCTTGAATTCTATTTTGTGCGGGTTCATTTAGATTACTTATTGAAATAGTTTTGTCCATAAATTAGCTCTGCGGCGAGAAACTGCGCAGAAATTTAACATTAAAAACCGGATTTTCAAATTTCTTAAAAAATTTACATTAAGATACTGATTATTTGTTAAACAATCGTGATTTTTAATTATAAGAGGCTGAAAATGTAGCATTCTAGATCAAAATACTGCTAGATTTCTATTTTATTACTGCTAGCATTCAATTACAACAAAAAAGTCTTCCGATTATAAATAGATAGTGAAATACCTTTGCAAGATTTTCTACACTAGTGATTAGAGGGCAAAACAACAATAATACGTCAGAGAGGTAAATTATATTAAGTTAGAATGTTGAAAAAAACTGTGGTTAACTGTATTTTACAAGGCTTTAGAGACCAGAGACTTGTCTTTAAGATATTATTATAAAGAGAGGTTGTAGCGAACGTACGCATAATGTTGAATTAGAAAATTGTGCTTATAGGCGTTATAAAAACGTAAAGTAAAAGCTTTAGAAATTTTTAGAGTGTATAACTACCTACTGTGGAAAAAGAGGAAAGGCGATCAATAAAGAATGATGGTGGTAAATGTCACAAAACATGTAACGGGCCAGCTAGATCCCTCGCCGGTAATGTCTGTTTTCATAGTTAAATCCCAAGCGAACTTGTATTTTTCATATGTATTTCTTATGTATTAGACTCTAGTATATTATATATTAAAATTATAAATGTTCTTAAAGCTGCTCCTGCGCTGAAAGTGTATTATGAATTTTGGTATTTGCGAGTGCAGCAAGAAACACAGGCTATACACGAAATGCTGAGATATTTTAACTCATGCAGATTTAACAAAGAAGATGGCAGTCGCACGCAGCGTCTGCTGAGAGCTGTACTTGTTTGCGACTCATAATACGCGAATTTGCCCAAAGCGTTAGTTAAAGTGTCCTAAAAGGGCTTGTAGTAAATCGCTTGGTGCACACAAGTGAAAAGTACAGCTAGCCAACGTTTGTAATGCCAAAAACGCATTTTTCGGGTGTGCCGGTAAGTACCGGTGAGTTAACGGTTAGGGACAATTTAAGACGTGCCGTTTTCAAGGGTACGCAGCCGGGTTCCACGTAAAATGTTTGCGCGTAAGCGTGATAAGATTATTTCAGACGGATGTGATTTGTTATCGAATAAAAGATGTGTAACATTCACGAGCAGTTAACAGGGCCGAACTCAGTATCGGCTTCAGGCAATGTTGACACTGCGTTTTTGTTAAAGACATTTTGACATTTGCGCTTTTTTAAAGACAATTGTTTTAACATTATTTTGATTATGTTTAACGTTGTCAATGCAATTGTAACATGCCTGCGAGTAGTCGTAAGCTATAGCGCATGTAGATTGTTTGATAATTAAAACTTGATTTCTTTTATTTCGTTTGTGTTTTTATATGTATTTTTTGTGCATTGTTTAAAGTCAAGTTTCAGCCGACACCAACATAAGGGGAACCACACTCCTGTTTTGGTATATGACGATCTTTCATAGGCCGCGAATTGAGGTATTAAGAAAATGTCATGTATTCACTGGGCTAGCAAAGGGGTAAAAGGGCAAATAATTTCAAATATGAACGGGTATGAGACGTCTTGTTCAAATGTAAAGTAACGTGTGAGAGCAGAAACCCTATAAACTGTTACAAACACAAGAAAATCTTCAAAGAATGGAAGGCGAATAGAAAAATGTTTTTCACAAAGGCAAAAGTGGCATTGAAAACACATAAAATTGGAAAGAAGTTAAAAAGGTAAATAGTTAAACTGAGCTTCTAGACATCAAATCCCTTTTTCAGAATATCTCGCAAAGAAAAATACGAAAAACATGGAAAGCATAAGAGAAATATATACAATAAATAGGAGAATAAATAAAAGCTTTCACACTAACAAAGGCGTAAAACATCTGAACTCGCTATTAACTTTATTAATTTATCTTGTTGCTTCAGTCACGCGTAAATAAATAAAATACAGAGTAAATTAACAAACGAATTAAATACCCAACGTATGCAGATACGAAAATATAACGCTACCGCGACTGCATATGTTGTAAGGGAGTGATTCAACTTGGAAAACCCTCTTATACAGGGCTGCCCGTTGTGTGTTTCTGCAAAACTTGGCAAGTTGTTACTTGCTTGGTCGCCCAAACAATGAGCAGTTCCGAATGTCGACATTATTCCAGCGATTTTGATATCCGTGAACTGTTTGCAATACGGTGGTCATTACAAAGTGAGAATGTATTCATGGCATGTCGTTAGGATGTAATTGGAATTCCAGCACCATGATATCCCACTATAGTCATTGCCTTTTCTTCTTTGCCACCCATTTTGGCCTTAAAATCTCCAATGAGTATTGTGTAACTAGATTTATTATTGCTAATAGCTTCTAATATATCTTCGTAAAAGAGTTCCACATCTCTCTCGCAGTAATCTGGTCTGACTTTCAAACTGTATCAGTTATTCATTCTGAGTTTGAAGAAAGCTGCTCTAAGACTTATACTTCCAACATCTAGAACTCGGTCTATATGCTTCTTATGGACAATGAACCCAACTCTTTTTGTTTAGGACTGTTCTTTAGTTTTGTAGTAATACATTTCCGGAGTTTAAGGTAATTTGACTTTGGTCATTCTTTAGGACTTTGCTTCGACTTACTATAGTACCTATGTGATTCAGTGCTTCTTCAAAATCAAGTCAATTAATAACGTTCAGGTGTTCCAATGTAGCTTTACCTATCGTAGAGATCCTTTGCACCCTTTGGAGGCCTTATTTGGTGTTTGCAATTCTTTTTAACTTTTGAACTTAGGGGTTTTGGCCATTTTACCTACAGCAATGGGCAATGCGGGTTAGTAGTATAGAAGAGGATAAGCTAGGGAAGTTTTAAACAAGCAGAAATAGAGTAGAATAATAAATAGAACAAGTGTCCCAGTTAGTCCCTCCTACGGCAGACGGATGTTTCATTGATCTATTGTGTAGCCGGAACCCAGGCGACGATATTCCATTAAATTGTAACGCGTTGCACCTAATTTCAATGTTTAAAAATATGAAATTGTAACGATTTGGACAACTATAGGGCACAGGTGTAATTATTTCTATTGATAGGCTATATAAACGTCTACCGCAAAAGAAGAACAGAATGAAAAATGCAAGAAATCCAAGAGCAGAGTGAATAGACATTTCCATTCTAAAGAAAAGAAAATTGTCCATGCCACGTTTATAAATCTTAAGAAGAAATTTTACTCAGATTTCTATGCAAACCCTGTCAACGTAATGACGAATATATAAAAATAAACCCTAAGATCCGTGCTATCCCACTAAAGCATCTCAGCGGAGTTGCTGCTTGTTGCCTATGTATACTGACTTTTGCAAAAAATTGTAATAACAAAAAAATTTCGTGGTCTTACATTAAACAATGGAGGGTCAAATGTTGAATTAAACTGAAGACTTGGAGTCCTCGACAGTTCGAAGAAGAACCAGCTGATTTGGTATGGACGTTTAGAAAAGATGGACGTCGAAAGATTACTATTGAAAATATAGAAATGACGACTTTGGAAGAGAAATAAAAAAGAAATACCCAAGAAGAAATGGTTGAAGTGAATCTAACTGAAGAGGATTCGAACTATGACTGCAAAAAACTAGTGTATGTACGTATGTCTATTAAACTGAGAACTATTAATAATTTAATAGGACTGTTGTCCGCGATTGTTACAAGTTACAAGTAGCCGCTGTAACATTAAACAATTTTAAAAGTCAAAACAAACAAGGGGTAAAAATATTAACGTTCCTAATAATACTTAAACATTACCAGGAAACACTTAGTAATGTGAATTACATCAATTTTCAACTAATAAAAACATTACCGGCGGTAGGATTCGAACTTCAGCACCTGCGCAGGCGACTATTTGTCGGACGTAGCCATTCAGGACCCTTTCCATTTCTGCGATGCAGCTGCAGTAAACACAACGCACTTATCCGTTGCCCCTTTTTGCCTCATACAACATTTATCCTGTACTTGTTGAATCCCATTTTTGTCAAGGTTAAAGTATGAGTATGTGCATATTATGACTTTTATCTATTTCTGAGTTAAAGCAAAAATAAACAAAACTTAATTTTTTAGGTGCTCATGCTATCTTTATTGGGTCCAAAATATGTCCCTTTTTGTCAAGAGTAACGTGAGCTACGTGTAAAATATTACTGCACTGCACTCTGCATATATTTCACCGAAATTTGTTCGGTTTCATGCCAGGTAGACATATAATCCGCATGAAAAATATCGTACTCCTGCAACAGAGTTTTCGAGTTATATCGGCAACAGACAGACAGGCCGATAGATGCAATTGAGGAAATTTATTTTTTTGTCATCCAGGGGCTCTGAAACGTGAAGATCTAAAGAAATCTCGGAAGGTGATTTTTTCGCGATTACAGTATTTTCTTCGTCGTTTAGACGAGGGAAGTAAAAATCGATTTCGAAACGATTAGGTGTAGTTATACAACTCTCCCGTAACAAATAACGTCTTTGACATCTCAGCTGCATTCAAATTTACACCTACATAAATCGCAACAACGAATGGTTCTCCAAAGCAACATCTATTCCATGAAAGTATCATTTCTATTACGGTTAGCGTAGCATAAGCCGAACATAAATTTCTAACGTAATTCACATGTTAAAATCACTGTAGCACATAAATAATATTAACTCGTGTTATTCGTTACAACAAAATGGCGCTGGGATGACTGATTATTGTTTCTATTTTACATGCTTTTACACATGGCATATTCAGATTTATATATTTTGAATGAGGTCGTGTATAGTGCGACTCTACCAATAAATATTTACAGTACAGAAAAAGAAAATCAAAGCAAAGTATCATTAATAAATGTACTTATCAATGATAATAATGTGTTTAAGTAAGTACTATACTCAATATTGTCTATATGAAAAACAAAAATGTTAAATAATTGTTTTACTAACTAATCACTGCATCATGACAGAAATTTGGATTTGTTCTACTATTCTAAATATGTCTTAGGTAGCTGTTAGTTATACCATCTTCATTCGTCATTATTAAAAAATACTTGCCTATGTAAATTACTGCAATATAATAAACATGAACTTTGAAATATTAAATTAAAATAGTTAGGAATAAATGGAGGCTCGCACATAAATTTTCGAAGTTTAACAATTAATTTATAAGGCAATTACCAGGCGTAAGAATTTGTTCGTGAGATTATCTGAAAAGACCATCTCCGATTATAATATCTCGTGACATTAATATGTATTAGAATAATAAAGATCGTATCGCCGTTTGGAATAACGATGTTAATAAATAAATCCAAATTACTAGCTGACCTCATACGGAATTGCTAATTGGGGATGTGCCATAATGAATGCCTCGGAGGATCACGCTCTAAATTAAATTATTACTAAGACAACTGTACAGGTGTGGAATGGGTTAGGAATATTAACTTAAGTGCGGCTTTTTACAATATGGTGCAAGTTAACTAGCGGCTTTTAAATATTGTGAAATATTGTAAAAAATGATACCGGCAAATTTTGGGTAAGATACCAGATAAAGAGTGTGCTTAGAGGGAAGAGAGGTAATTTATTAGATTAAATAAGTGTTATAATAAATTTTTGTGCAACTACTGTACGTTAATATAATAATTCTCAGCCTTGAAGCTAAGAGGGGGATCTATTTACTTTAGGTACCTACTCTGTAAATATACCACTGCTTTTAGCATGAGTTTCGCATAGACGGGTCAAGAATGGTTACAAAAGAAATACAATGTTTTGTTTTGCGTCTACGTAAAATTGTACTTTGAGGAAATTATCTGAAGAAGGAGACTTTTAAATGAATGATGCATAAGAAACTTTGTTAAGAAACAAAGAATTCTCTCTCAATATAAGTACTATTAACAGAACATCTTTGTGGAAATTTTTCAGGACGAACCAATAATCTCCGACGACATTGTAAACATCTTCCTGGAGTTTATAAATAAAATATACTAAAATAGAATACCAATGGCTTCAGTCTCATATCTCACTTTTTTAACAGTATGGGATTACGCTCACGCAAAGGATGACAGAAGCAAATAGTAAGTACTTAATAAAAGATACATACCGCTACTCTACTTTCTTTAAGGTCTAATCTCATGGCGAGTGCCTCCCTCATGAAGACATCGGGGTAATGACTAGCCAGGAAGGCCCTCTCGAGCTCTTCCAGTTGCCAACTATTAAAATTGGTCCTGCTTCTCCGCCTCTTCGAAGCTGCATTTTCAGAATCTCCACCTTCACCACTGCTGCTAGCTCCACCTGGAACAAAAATTGTATTCTTGAGAACTGCGAATACCGGGAAATATTGGAGGTCTCGTCATCTCCATTGCAGGAGCATTGGCCTCGATGTAGGCATTAAGACCCCGCGGTTACCAAAGTCGTATTGGGGAATCGCTGTAGAATTACAGCACAAGTTTTTGTAACTGCTAAAGTCAGTGGACATTGAACCCACAACTTCCACTGTTTCTTTTAATGCGTAGAAGGTGTATTATTGGTTTAGTTACAATTTGCAAGTAGCACCTAAGATTGTTTTCAGGGTTGCATTACTATTAATTGTTCTTCGTATAGTGCATTCAGCGGTTCATTCAAGCTCCAAGGAATTTAGCTACTGTAATTCAGTGAGTCAGAGAATAAACTTGCTTTCATCCACAATATGAATCCTTATCAGTACTCAGAATCTTAGGTAAGTAATTTGTACTCTAGCAAAACCTCTGTTAGAGGATATTATCGGTGGTCGCCGAATGTAGTACGAGGAGCGTTCAAATATAAATTATAATTTAATATTTATTCAAAATAAACTCAAGGACTCTAATGTATATCATGTCATTTTTTACTAAATCTTGCTCCCTCTGAATAAATTGGTGCCATCTTTCCGGAAGTTTCTGTATTCCACGAGAAAACAATCTTTTGGCTGTTGACACATCCATTCCCGAACAATTTCGATGACTTCTTCATTACAAAGATGTATTTCTCTCCCAGAAACTCTTTTAAGGGTCCAAACAAATAAAAATTTGATGTAGCAGGGTCCGAAATGTATGGTAAATAGGGTTGAATTGTCCATTTCAATTTTTGAATCGTAGTCAGGTTGTGAATAGCAAAATGGGGTCGAGCGTTGTCTTGTAAGAAGTAGAGAGAACTCGCCTTTTTTCCCAGCTACCCTTACTGATATTTAATGCAGAAGCAATATTCTTCACTGTGATATGATTATCGTTTCAAATAAGTGCATTTTGCGCTGTCAGTATTCTCTTCTGTTGTCGATATTTTTGGACGCCGAGAAAGCCGTCCATTATCGACACGTTCGAGGCCATATCACGATTTACTCTTTTTATAAACGCTTATATCTGACAGTGCTTGAGCTACAAACTATCTTGTAACTCTTGTACAAATTTCTGCCGGTTTGATACTTTCTTTAGAAAGAAATTTACTAATAATGCGTTGTTCGATGCTTGAATGCACTTCTACTTCACTCATGTTGGCCAAATGGACAAAAATGAATTGTGGCGACTCAACGACTGAATCAAGTTAAGACTTGTTCCAGAGCATTAACTAATGTATACAACTTCTATGCATGTTTCTCTCTTTTGGTGCGCAATTCAAATTATAATTCATACTTAAACGCTGCTCGTATATACACATGTTTTTGAAACAATAATTGAAAAACATCAACAGTTTTACGAGAAATCGATCTATTAAGACAATATTACTGCGTTTTAATCTTTATTGGTGTTATTAAATTTAATTATTCTGTTTTAACTGTCATGTATACTCTTATTTCAGTTTGTGATAGCTGCTAGCTGTGATAGCATATATCGAAGCCGCATATTTAATTAACAAATATTATTATTATGTTGCAGCAGCTCTAAATTCGTGTGAATGAATAGTAGTAATAAATAATATGAAATTAATATTGAGGTGTGTCCAAATTTTACGTGAATATGTAAAGTCATTGTTATACTGTGTGGACTAACCTTTATAATCAAATAATTTATCCAAACTAATGTCATACCATATCGTGCATCAGCCTTTATTATTAAATTTTACTGAATACTACATACTGTTGACCCTGTCGAGTTTACAGAACTTTCTGTTGGCTAAAGAAGAATCAAATAAAGGCGTCTTACGGCTTATATGATAAGTACGCGTGCCATAAACGTAAATTCCAGGAAATATTTATTGTTTAACCCTGTTAAAACATTAGTAAACTTTTTGTAAACTTATTTGTTAAAACGCATTAACAAAATGCAGCGTTTTGTTTGTGCGCTTTTAATTATTAAGTCATCATTCATTACTACGATAAAGGGTTCATTGTTATTTGTTTGCACGTACGGTGTAAACATTTATGTAAATAAAAGAATATATTTCAGTCAATAAACCAGTATTCATTTTGACAATTTTACTCACTCAACACCAAAGGGTACGCTTTCCAAGCCATACATTTGGTATCTGAGGCTGGAAACAGGCATAACCCTAAATTATTTGACAGGAGATTGCACTGATATTAGATCGGTACATATAAATACAATTTTTAACTGTACGAGTTTTTAAGGGTTCTTCATAAACATCGAATGTCCGTGTTGCTTCTAACGGTTTAGAATATTTCAATAACATCTTGCTGCTTAAGTTTTATGAGCCATTTCGAATTAGTTTTATACATTCAACTCTACTAGATGTGATTGTATGCATTTTACTTTTGATATAAGGTAGCTCATAGCACATAATGTATATCAAAATATATAGAAAATCTATTTTAGTGTTTCAAATACACCCTGTTATCTCAAAATGCGCGACTAAAAAAACTCACCAACATGTTCGGTAAGTGTGACGTTTCCATGTTTCTTCTATTCAAACCACGTAACACACGGAGGAGTGAGGTTTATCATAAATCAAAATATGAAACATTTAGCACCACATTTTGCGCAATATTGGAAAAAGTCATCAATCTAAGCATCAAGTTGAATAAACGTTGTAGCCTACAAGCAATTTACTGCCATACACCAATAATCAACTCAGAAGATGAAAAAGTGGAACAACTTGATGAAGACAAAAGGTAGACAACAAGAAAAAACTATTGCTATATACCATTGTCGGGTGTGATTTCAACGAGAAGATGAGGGAAAAACTAGTTAGCGATAATAAATTTATTAGAATCTTTGACCTTGGGGTTAGAAACACCAGAGGCGACATGCTGTCAATTAAATTAGCAGTAAAAAGCATTTTGAAGATTTTGAGATTTAAAAAATAGACACGAGGAACTTACTACATACAATCACTTTCGCAGACCAGGTGAATATCAAACATAGACCAAAAACCTTTACATGAACTGAACAACATGAACATACATACATCATCTACCAAGAAAGTAGGTGCTCATGAAAAGTAAAAAAATCAAAGCATCATACTGAAGAACAATTAACTATCTGCAGAGAACTAAACAAAAAGGTAAAAACAGAAATCTGACGAGGTAGGTATGCGAGAAATCCAGACCAGATAAATTAATACTCTATAAAAAGCAACAGAAATATGGTCGCTTTCAGATCTAAACTATCTAGGGACAAGTCAAAAAAAAAAAAAAATCAACCATCGGACAGCATGAACATTGTAAATACAATCACTTTTATTTCGAATGATACTCATCAGTAGTATCGAAACCTGGCGTCGAATTTCAACCTTAAACTATAGCAAACTCTATCGTAAATGAAATATCAAAACAAAAAATGAAATATAAAAACAAAGAAGCCCCCCGAGAAGATTGAATGCCCTGTGAAATCTATGAATCTATCTAAATACTCATACAAATACAAATATCAGCAGCATGGAAAAGTCCATTGCAGAAGTCATTCTTTTATTTCAAAGTAATTCTATTTGTATAAACTTCTAACCAAACTAATAACAAATCGCGTTACTGAAAAATTTTATATATTTCTACCGATAGGACAGACGTGCTCTCAGAAGAATTTCAGAGCTGTAGACCACATCAAAATATCTGGATTTTGAATGAAAAAAAAAGCTTTCAACTAGTTTGAAATATTTATTGTCCTGGCAGCAATCAACAAGAATCGATTTCAGATATTTGCCCATTATTCCAAAAAACATTTATGAACACGTAAATTAGTAGAAGAATATGTAGATCCAGTATATCCATAACACGGGAAGAGCTGGAAAAAGAAAACCAAACTTTGGCAATAAGTTGAAGAGTTGGAGAAGCATGGGCAGCTTTTGGAAAAATAAATCATATAGTCAAAGATACAGCTGTACCCATAGATTTCAAGAGATTTAGGAAATCTGCATTCTGCCTGTGACAACACATAGGCTGGAGACAATGGTTATAACCCAGAAAACCGCGGAAAAGTGAGAGTGACACAGACGGCGATAGAACGTGCAATCTGTATTAGTTTGCGAGAAGTGAAGATATTAGATAAAGAAAAACTACTAATATCATGCTTCAAATACACAGCTCAAATGGTAATTGTCTAAAAATACTTCTAGAGAAGATACAGAACACTGATAGTCACAACTGATCAAATAGAGACCACGACAAACAAATATATGGGTAGGAAGACCATCCACATGATGAATAACGCGTAGAAACTGGATACGACAGGCGTAAAACCGGTCGGAGGTAAAGGTAGTTGGTGGTTAGCTCAGGCGATCGTAGTTCACATTGGTGGTAGTTTACGTAGGATGTAAATCCATGTGGTGGTAAACTAAGTCGGTGGTATTTCAATTGGGTAGCCTTTCATATAGTATTTGTCACAAAATTCTTAAAGTTAGTAAGAAATCGGTGGTAATCCAAGTCGGTGGTATTCCACATCGGTGGTAGTTAGTACTCATCGCCCAAAACTGAAAGATTTAGGAACAGATAAAAAAGGGTTACCTTCAGGAGTGGATAGCTGCAATTCTGTAAATACGTTTTTTAGAAAACTAAAAATGTGTTCTGCAAATTATTTCTCTACAGTTGATTTTAGAATACCTACGGCGCGGCGTTTAAAATAGGTTTTAATATTTATTTAAAGCTTAGCTGCTACACAGTTCTTTAATCAATAATATAATTCGCTACAAGCCAAATAAAATGTAATGTAGACGGTTAAAATAAATGACGATGATGAAATGAAGCATTCGTTAGAAACTAGTTTTACGTACCATCTCTCTCATGATTTATTTCTTCTAATCATTCTGTGTACCAAGTTTATATTTTTTAATAATCCAAGTTGTTTAGATATAAATGGTATTGACTCAGAGTTGATTGCCTCGTCGAATTATTTTATTTAGCCTGTTAGTAAAATCCAGAAACCTCTAGCACTATTGTTAATTCGAGGGAGGTCATTAGAGCAAAGTAGGTTGAATTATGGGTTGCATGCAAATCGGAATTTAGCAATTTAGGAATGATAATGCACAAGGAAAATTCAAATACGAGGTTAGTTGTTAACTAATATAATAACAGTAGTGTTGCAAAGCGGCGATTGTTTAATTAAACTCTGACAGGCGAATCTAATGCAACAAAAAGCATAATTTATACGGTTGTAGGAATTGGCAGAAAAAGTAAATTAACAAAATACTTAAGAGATCAGCTCTGCTACAACAATAAAATAACAAAATCAGTTATATAACACTTTACATGTTTACATACTAATTTACTACTTAATAACATTATTTACAAATATAGGAATGAATACAGAGACAGTTGCCTTTTGTAGCATTTATATACAGTTGAATGCACCATATCATTTAATAAATAATTGACAAGGTGTTGCATGCCAATATAAGCAATGGCACCTGCAAAAACATTAAATTCAAATTACTTCTTCAAAGGTATTTGTGTTGCCTACACCACATATTATATACAATAATATGTATACCAATACCAAATAAAACATCTGGGTGTATAGCGAAATGAAGAGATATGAATATAATGAACACCATATAACTAGGGTTCTTTCATTTTAGTTCTATTAATCCTTCAGATTCGAGTGCAAGATTATTTCCAAGCACATTAAAATTCCGTTCGTGTGCAGCTAAAATCAACAAGTAGCAAATTTAATTGTAAAAAGTTCGGTGTGTTTCAGATTATTATTCTTTTGATCTCGCCGCTGAGGTCTCTTTAAATTCAGTTAGGGGAAGAATTTTAGTTTAGAGCATTCTTGCTTTACTGGGAAAACGGACGGCTGGTAAGGGTTGTTAACGGATTTGTATTTGTATTTTACCCAATGTTAATATGTAAAATATGTACCTTGTCAGCTACTACATTGACGCTAAACGGTGTATTTAGCCTAAAATCCATGCTGAGAGATATGGCCCAAGATAAATAAATAAATGGTAATACCTGAAACACGTGCACGTGATGCTTGTAGTTGATAATTTGACTTTTTCTTTGTTTGGTTTGTGTTTGTTTTTTACAAATTTGTATGTTAAAGTTTAGTTTTAGAATTCTGTAAGATTTAAGATAACCATATACGTATAATTCAAGCATCTTTGTTAAAAAAATATATATTTTTGTAAACTAGTTTTGACGGTACCGGCTGTAGCCACGCAAGCCTTTTATATGGGTGTTCTATAATATTCTTCTATTGGCCTCGTTATTATTTTTGTTAATAATTGCGTATAAGTAATATAACAAACATTTAAAGAGAGAAAAATATATTTTTGGAGGTATAATACAGTATTAGAGCAGTATCAGTTACATCTGAAATGGCTCTCATCTTCAATTTTCCAGTTCTACAATTGGAAGAAACAATTTGGTTTCACTTACGATGGTTTAATACAAAAGACAATTTCCTTGGCGATTCTTGTAAATTCAAGTATTTCGCATCAATAAATTCATAATTGCAACCTATTAACTGGTCTCAATTATTCAAAAATTAAAGTCTGTCAAGTAATTATAATATTTTTTTTAACATATCAACTGTATAGTAAACAAGTACGCTCCAAAGTTTTATAAGAATAATAAATGTCCCGGATAAAAGTAATTAAAAGAAAACCAAAGCATACAAAAATTGTTATGTAAATGTGCAATGTAAATTATTATAACCGATTTAAATCTCTCAAAATTCCCTCGAAATGTTTCATAAAAAACAATTTCAACCGTTCTATTGCATCAATAAAAAATGGAATTGCAACAAATGCTAATCAGCTGTGAAGCTTTTCTTTAATTAAGAATCTGAATATAAATATGTATACTTTTATATAATAGTTTAGATAACCAGATAACAGGTGGGTCCACAATGTTTTACTGTCTTGTCTTGCTGAGTCCTATATCAAAATAAATAGTTTGTGTTCGCACATGGTTTTGAGTCGGACAGCTACTCAGTAAGTTCTGGTGTGCCAGAAGAGTCCTACTTGGAGCCGTTGTTCTTTATTATAGATATCAACAACATAAGGTTCTTTTTCAAAAAATCATAGTTCTTATTATACGCCGACTTAAAAATATATAACAAAATTAAATGTACCAACGATACTGTCAGCTTTCAATCCGATTTAAATAGAGTTGTAGAATTCTGTGAGAACTGTGGCCTCGTCTTTAATCTCAGCAAATGCTGTTCTATGACTAGAAATTTATAACATATCCGTTATCGGTACCACATAAACAACGAAAATCTGTCCTCTGTCAATGAAGTTCGACATCTAGGAATGATTTTCAATAAAAAGTTAACGTTCGAAAAGCCTATCGACTACTTGGTTAATACCAGTTCCAGGGGTTTGGGTTATCAATTTAGGAAATGTCATAAAACATATTCAAACAACCAAACCCGTTATTAATGTGTACAATGCTTTTGTTTTAAGTAGATTAAATTTCGTCAGGGTAGTTCGGTTTCTTAGATATATAACATAAATCAGCAGCTTAGAAAATATTTAAATAAATTTCTAACACATTTACATTATAAAAAGTATACTAGTAATAGCCCCCAATCTTCTAAATTTGATAGAGAGGCGCACTATGACCGATTTTATAATATTTTGTGAAATTATAAAAGTCCGGATATTTTAATCCAAACATATTTAAGTGCTTCTCAAAGAAACTTACAAAATGTTGAACTATTGCACTTGCATTCCGAAGAATACTTAATCCCAAGATTCTCGGCTTTGTAGAATAGTAAGAAATGCCAACTACTTTAGTGACATCATTGATTTTTACAATTTATCACTGACATTATTAAAATATAAATTAATTCAGTACTTTTTGAAGATGAAGATCCTAACCTAGATTTTCTGGCGCAGAACCAGAGACCCGTACCTCTGAACCACATCTACTTGTTTTGTATATAAGATTAGATATGTAACAGTTCTATCCATATTACTATATCGATAACAAAGTAAATTGGTTTTGAAAAAAAATTACTTTTAAAAGAAAGCAATAAATTAAAAATGTTAAAGTCGCATAAAGTTGTAAAACACCATTCCTTTTTCCGTTTTGAAATTTGCCTTTTTAAACTCTCTTCAGCTTCGAAACAGTTATTTGACATATTCAATTAATTGTCATAATGTTAGATTCGCATTTAATAAATGTATTTTAATTTTTCTGGATAGTTGGTATAGTCGTAAAGGCGTGGTGCCTAAATTATGCACCCGAATGAGTGCTGCACTCCATTGGCTCCCGTGCTGTAAATTGCAGTCTCTTACAGAAATTGTTAATTGGTTAAATGAAAAAATGTGTTGAACAACTATTTCCAAATTATGTTTAAATGGCGCTTCGGAGTTACCAGGAAATTACAGTTTTACTTCAGTTTTGGTTAGAAACAGAATATAACCACAATAAATTTTTAGAGTTCATATATTTGTATAGTATGCATCTTGTCCAGTATATCATACAGTTATATTTTATTGTTATAGATGTAATGACAGTGATGTTGAGTAAGCATTAGTCACGTGATTTACACTTTATGTTATTGAACGAATACCGGGTGTTTTCACAAAATAACGCAACTATTGCTTGCAACTCTAATTAAAAAAGTAAAACAATGATAACAACGTTATTTTAAAATTATAATATACTCCAGAGGGTTGGAACATTTTTCCAGAACCCTACATCGGGAACCGGCTAATGCGAGATCTTTGGCAACACAAAAGGTACCGGAAGAGCTAGAATACGAATTACAGAAAATAAACTGGAACGTATTGAGCCTGAGCGAGACAACACTGCCTTCAGGACACAACTATATCACAATGCTAAAAAAATCGTTGGAGGTGTAGGATGTATTATAAAGAAAGACATAGCAAATAAAGTAACAAATAAAATTCTGATAGTGTAAATATACATTATACACTAATTCCCGATCACAGCGATGAGAAGTTGAAGAATTTTATGATTACGTTGTTACCCGCTTGCAAAATAATGGGAAACTTCTGCCATAAAAATTCTTAAGGGCAAGTTTAATGCAAAGTTAGGTAGACGGCAAGATTGTCATGAATAAATAGCTGGTCCATATAGACTAGGCATTAGAAATGACCTTAACGATACATCAGTACATTTTCTAGAACATAGGATGTACGGAAATTTTAAGAAAACTAACATGGGTTTTTCTTGATGGACGAAACCCGAACTTCTCATAACTGCATAATTAATGACATAACAGCAATATAAAAGTTCGCAAACAGCACTGATTACGGATTCGTATAAAGCAAACTGGCAAGAAATGTAAGAACAGGAAGAATTAAATTGACAAATTTAGAACCAGCGAAGAGTAATATCAAACAGGATTTAAGCAATGTCTCCTACTCAATGTTCAAGAAATATCTAGAAATGAATGAAGGAAACTAGAAGAGAAACAATAAAATTGGCAAGTGTTAAGACAGCTAAAGAATAAAGCAGCAAAAATCAGGAAAAATCTGCGCAGAGATAACGGAATGGAGGAAAAAAGAACGTTAGTGTCAACGATAGAAATAAGTACGGAAAATTGCGTGTCTTTCGACAAGCCAATAAAGGACAAGTTAAAAATGGCGCAAAAGCATATGGAGAAAAAAGATAAGAGCAAAGCTAACAGCTCATGAAGATAGATTAATGACAAATATTGGCGAGATCATAAATCCTAAGAACTTTAGCCAATAGAACAAAAATTAACACGTTGACTGCCGATGACTCAACTGGTGAGTCATGACAACTTTCCACATGACTTAACTGCTGGGCCAAGTGCAACAGTTTACTAAGTTAGTCAGCTTTGCTCCCGTTTTTTCCATTATTAGTTTTGAGGTTGCGTTGGTAACTTTGCTGAAATAAACGGAAAAGTTTCATCTAGACCTAAAAGATGCTTTATAGAATGTGAGACAGTAAGAATTTTAATGAAATTCGAACTGGCAAAAGCTTGGAAACATATTTGAAAGTGGTGAAAAGGCATTTCAAGCAAGTGAGTATGAGCAGGGCGAAACAAGTTCAAATGAGGAAGAGGGAATTCACGGCCAGATCATACACTATACCAACTGTTTGTTTATGTTGTTTTATTATTGGTAAGAGCTTATTAGTTATATTTTATTTTACTATTAGGCATTATGCTTTGTAAAAATATTTAACCCAGGCTTACCAAAAAAATAACAATTTGTGTTTGCTTATGTTATTTTGTATTTTTTAATAGTTTGTTTTTTATATTATTATGTCTTGTTGGGTTTGATATAAATAACCTTTTAATTTATGTTTCTTGTTTCTTTCACATCAAAAATTATAAGACCCAAGGATTGAGTCACTGGTGTATCTAGCAGAAAAACGATCTCAAATGCCAGTGACTCAACGCTTGAATCATAGTTCACTTGAGCTAAAAACCTTCCTACAAGATTTTTTAAAAATATAATAGTGACATTATGACAGGTTTCTGACAATTCTATCGGCAGTCAACGTATTAAGAGAATAGAATAGTGGACAGACTACAAGATTAAAATTAATAAATGTAAACTCAGAACAAATACCAAAGATAATATTAAGAGAATTAGGAAGTGCCTTAAGTGAAATGAAGAATCGACGAGCTCCGGAAGAAGACTGGATAGTCATAGAGTTCACTATGGAAGATGGTAGGTATGCTTAAATAATCAAAAATTGAATAAGGAGATTGGAGGGAATTAGTTAATCTTTACTTTAAAGAATTATTGCAGCTTTTTACAAAACTATTAAAAATGTACAAAAGAAGAAATGAAAATCAACCACTTGTGCTACAGATGACAGACCAAATGGACTAATAATAAAAATGCTTTATTTCAAGAATTTTGAAGATCGGTGCTTTTGAAAGGAAGAACGTTTGGGTGTAACTAAGTTTAATTAAATCAGTTTGTTTTGACTCTACGAATTACCCTTCAAATTTCGTCTATAGGGTTCTGAAATATTCTATATAGTCGGAAATATTCGCGTATTTTCCTTTGAAAATATTTGTAAGAGACATGGTTGGTTGTCTGTATCGCTTAAAAATGAACGACTGATTTTCTCATTTATTTCCTGTTATCCTCCTTTAAGAACAGACTAACACGTATACCATTATGATCCTTGCGATAATTGTTGTAAATAATGCGCCGAGAATAATATTGCAACAATTACTGTATATCGTAACCGCAAGAGTTATTCGTCTGCGAGTGTGCGCTGTCTGCATTGTAATTCGCTGTAATTCAAAACGAGAAAACTAACAGCAATTTACACATGCTAATGATATGACCAACTTTGTGGCGCTGACAAATAAATAAAGTCCGCACTAACAATTAAACGTGATGGCGGCATAACCGTCGAGCTGACGTTACTGCTAATGTATTCAGCCAACAGCAACGCTCGTTGCCTAGAAAATCCAATAAATCAGGTGACAATTGAAACCGATTCAGTTCTCTGTTTGTCTAATTATAAACGATGTAGGTTTGTTTATAACTGGCTGCAATTACTGCATAAATTATGTTGTTCCGCTGGCTTAGAATTACGGTGGACAACATGCAACCCGAACGCGTGTGAACATGCAGAGCGATTCGAGTTTGACAAGTTACACGAGGCTATAATGAAACCCGAAATCAGTTGTATCTGAAAAAAAAAAAATATTTATAGTCAGCCTGTGAAGATTTGAATTCCTAATAATTTTTTTATAGAAAAAATCTGTAATTCATTAAATATTTCTTAAGGGCGGTTTTTATTGTTTTTTATTGAATATTTTTTCAAAGAAGAGCTCGAAAAAATTTTCCTTTGCCCGTTAAGGGCTGCATTTACAATTTTTAAATAATTTTACTGCACATCAAGATAAATTTGCAAATTGTGTTCAAACATAAATAATAACGTTAGGCTACAACTCGGTAGCTATGAAACAATTTCAAATTTGTAAGGGGTACTACAATTCCACAGTCTCGTTTACGCCAGCTCTTTTGATTTTTTTTAGTTTTTTGTAATAATTAGTGTGGATTTTGATAGTTTCTCCAGCCCTCTCGGTCTTGGGTACCTTCTTCTTAATACACTTCGTGGTTTTCCATGCTTTTCTTGGTATCGTCATTCCACGATTGTCTAGGATGCTATATTTATATATTACTTTAAAGTATTCAACACAATATGTATCTAGGTCATCTGTGAATATTATTGTACTTCTACTCTGTCTATTACATTTTCTTCTGTTGCCATTAGTTATCTGACTTCCTTATGAGTAGCTCTTTCGAGTTTCGAACTCTTTGGGGAACGTCTTAGCTAGTCCACGTCTATATTTCGTATCCATAGCACAACATTGCCTGGCTTTGATGCTTAGACGTAGAATTTAAGCTGTTCAGCACGTTATGGGTTGCTCTATTCTATATCATATCTCCGCCAAGCCCGAACCTCTTTGTGAAACTTTACTCCTGAACGCTGTTGTACTTATAATATCGTTATTTTTAATACATGGAGATTATATCAAAATTTTCTATTTTCTATTCACTGCTAGATGTTCTGCTTTTTTCATGTTGACATTTAAATCCCATTCTTCATACTATGTAGGTAATTTTCTTACCCTGAATTCACTTGATCATTGTCGAATTTAACTGTAAATAAATATAATATTTACCTAGGGCACTCATCTATTGACAGTTTCGTTTCCAAATCGTAAGTGCATATCGCAACGAAGTGTAAATTTCTGTACATTTCTGCAATTTACTTTTCATAAATGTAAGTATTCACTAATAGTCATAAATACAAATCAAGTTTTACCTGTTCGATTGGTTTTCTTTCGGGCCTGTTGCTCTATTGTTTTTCAACAACTTCAAGGTTTTATTTGCTTTCCCTATTGCTATTGCTAATTTATTCTGATGTAGAGTAATTATGTGGATGTCTGTTATATATTATTTTCTATTTTTTGTCAAGTGCTATTTGCATTGGTTCACCCATTTACCCATGTTACTGTTACTGCTTTTGATACTTTGATTGTTCGTTGTCGTAGGTATTTCTTATACTTAGCCATACTTCGATAGATTGGACTTCTTCCAGAAAATTGTCTATTCCTTAACATTTACATTTATACACTAAATTTTTCTATTTTATTATTTTGGTCTTTACTTTTTGATTTACAGTTTTATATTAATTTTTTTTTTATTTTGAACTAACTCTTAGCTCGCCACTTTACGAAACTTGTATTTTTTCTCTGCACTTATTTATATTTAATGCTTCTTGTTCTGCCTGTTGAATCGCCGCCGGGTCTTTGTTGTCTTTATCAAACTTATCATTACTTTTGCAAATAACAGAAAATGAGCGGAGCCGAGTGTGGTGCATCTTTTGTTAATTATCAGTAGATGACGAGGTATATTTTAGAAAGTGGAATAAATTATCTATGCTTTATTTTTCTTCCTCTCTTATTTAGTATAAAATGTTTTCAAATCGTTTACTATGAGGTTGTAAAATATAGAATTTAAGGCAATTTTATTATACGTAAACTGATGACTTCAAGTAATATTTACACACTTTACTTTTATCAGTAAATGTGTCAAAAATTATTAATTACATGCATGGCATTTTTCTAATTTTCGAGTTTTTGGTTTTTTTAATATAACTAATTATGCTGTAGAAACACTGAGAATTTAAAAAATAAACATATACTGTGAGAAACTTGAAATTACAATGTGTATCTTGAAAACAGAACAAATGCAATTGGAAAAAGTTAGATTTCTTCCTGATGAAATAATGACACTTTACAAAGCTTAAAATTAATTGACGATAACACAATTTTTAGGTACAAGACCTAAAATAAAAAGCACTGATTTCAGCGTAGAACTTATATCTTGTAGTTACACAGCTTAAACTACAATTTGGAGTTGAAAATCAAAGCTATGCTACAGTTTTTGATGGCATACGATCGTTGCGGTGCTTGAATGATCAGTTTTATTTATAGTTATGATTGCTGTTTCAGTGACGATATTTAAGAGAGTTTTTTCTAGATAATATAATGAATAGCGTGATATAAAGATCTTAGTATATCACTTTATGATGCAAGTGTTGTTTTCAAACTCAGTGAGAAATATTCTACTTATAAAATAAAATATGTAGCAGAGTAATTGTCTACTAAAATTATAAAAATGTAAGATTAATATATCAATTATTATTGCAAAGAAGCTACAGTTAGAAAAAAGTTTAAAAAACATTTTTTTTTTAAATTGGCAGTGACAAATGTCCAACTCGGCACTGAAATACGAGAAAAGCAGTAAAGTTTTGGTGGGGTGCAGATAAACTTCAAAACCTACAAAGAAGCTTGTGCAGTGCTGCTGATAGAATTTGGTGGCACTAAAATGTAAGCAGATACTGCGAGCCGACACCGTCAACGTTTAATCGACGATTTTGTTGTAAGTTCAAACGGACGGCAATATATAAATATAACGAATAGACAAAATTATTAGTATTATCAAATAAATTGTGTAAAAATAAAGTTGGTTGAAATTTTCGAATTTCATGATTTTGCTCGATTAAAAAGCATAATGTGTCTCTCGGCACTTAGGTCTCCTTTTATCTGTTATTGAGTTCTTATAATAAAATTTCAGTATCATGCTTTTCAAAATGGTAATTTCATAGTTTTTGGTTACATTTCTGATCTGATCTGGTCTGGTTGTCGGATCCTCAATAAAATTGCATGTTGCTATTGGCGTTTGTGAAATGTAATAATAAAATACTTAAAACTATTTTTATTTCAAGGTGTAACTAGTTAATTGTGTAATAAATATATTCGTCTTTAGCGTCTGAATATGTTGTCAACTTGTTTAAATACTCCACATAAAAATAATATTTGCCAAATCACATTCTGTGTGATAATACTGGATGCAAGTCACACCACTGCTTAGTTTGACACTCTTAAAAATGCACCTTAGTTTAAAATTTCGTATAGAAAGAGAAGACAGAAACTTCTTATATTCAACTTTAATTAGAATATAGAATATGTTAAAACTATATATTTAAATTCCAATTAAATGATTAAAACGAAAGTACAAACATTGCTTAATTAACAATTTACCGCCTACAGCAAAATGACTAACCTTAAAAACTAAAACTCTTATAAAACGATCTCTTAGAATTTATTAACAAAAGTATCACAAATAGAATGCAGAAAAACAAAAACCAAACAGTTCACTTACAACCAAATGTTCTTGAACAGAATTGCATAATATTCAACATAAAAATAAACCGACTTTAATAACACTTTCTTACACCCCAGACTGTTAGAATTGTAACAAAAGAGAACTAAAAAATACATCTTTCGAACTACATTTAAAAATCACAATAAAATGGATATAACTTTTTAATAATTTAAAAGATAAAATGGAAATTAATAACGAATTTAATATAATATATCAGATAGATTGTAAAAACTGCGATGCTAAGTAGGTACATAGACCAAGCCAAACAAAAATTTAAAAAATAAATCGATATATAAATTCCATAAGATTAAAAATAGCTGCTCCGAATAAACCATACAGCTCTCTCTGATAACACAGTTTAAAATTTTCACAATTTTATTCCCTCAAAATACTGCCTAGCAAGAATGCTTAAAAAATATTCCACTCTTACTGTATTCAAATGAAATCTATTATTTGTTATGAGAATAAGTTTTCCTCTAATCTATTAAAATATCAACGCTGATACCAAATACAACAATAAAATAACATTTGTAAAGTGGTATGGAAGTATTCGACCAACATTTTGAAAAATCTTATTATTCAAGTAAAATTTGAGAAATTAGTTTCCTGACCTACTTGATTTAATTACCCATGTGCTACATTTAATGTAAATTCAACCTGTGCAACTTTATAAACTGAAAAAGGTGCTATGGAACCGAAATATATTTTTATCTTTACGGAAATAATTTCAGTTTGGGAAACTACGCTACAAGTTCTGTAATAATGTATTACATAGCAAGTGCGCTTAAAAGGTTTGAGGAACGAGGTCGTTAAGCCGAATATTTCAAACAACCGTCCCCCCCGTCCTGTAAATCATCACTTTCCAGACGTAGTATGTTTACTATTTTTTCTGCTTATATTATTGATGAAATAACATATAGAGCTTAGTTATTTACTTGAGGCAGGTAAAATATTTTCTGGTTTTTAATCAGGAAAGTATTTTAATGACTGGTTTTGTAAATAGGTTAGCAGGTTAGGTTTTCTTTGTTATTTGACATAGGCTGACGCAGAACTTAAACTACTAATCCCTAATTTGACATAGCCTGGTATAGTGCTACCAAAAATAAAGTAATGAGTGACTTATGGTTTTTATCTCAGTAGCGAATTATGGGTTATAGGCCACTTCAGAGTACTAAAATGGATCTAGTTATAGCCTTATAACACGGATTATATATGTTGGATAAAGTACTTTCCTGACTAGGTAGGAAACTATTTTTATGACTTTTTGTAAAGATCTAGTTTTCATAATAAAGTGAGTAAATCCTAAATTAAATAATGGGTTCAGGAACAAATATTACGGTACTATGCTCCAACTGTAATCAAGAAGATGCGATACAAGGTAAGCAGATTATTTGTATTCAGTGACACTTAATTTGCATTAACTTTCAATTAATAATGAAAAAAATGCGTCAAATATGAAATAAAACGTTGTACTTTATACATATGTCCAGTAGATGAATTTGGCGGACTTGTAACCTAAATAATCATTATAACTAACTGAATCTTTTTATTCATGTATTACAAAAACATAAATAGTTACTAATATTCCCCAAGATAAAATTATTGGTCAGGTGATACTGAAATTTTATCACAAAAATTGTACATTCCAGTTCTTGATACACAACTGCTACATGATTCGTTAACTCATAACATGACCTCAATTTGGACAGAATGTTAATTGGTTTTGTAGTCATTGCCAAGAAACATATTTAGTGACAAATTAAGCTTTCTTCTTTGCTTTGCAATATCTATCTAATTTTGTTAAAGTTGAATTTCATAACATTATGAGAAAATTAAATAATTTAAGAAAATCATATGTGGGAGTTATTCCACATCATACTATTATTAATCTATTTTTTATCAAGTTCGCTGGTGATATATTTGTTTTTATCATCCAGAACTTCAGTTATATCAGCTTTCTTTCAGTTATGCCCAACTTCTGGCAGCCATCTCGTTCCTAAGCGTAGTACGTGAGTATCAGCGAATCAAATTTACATCCCCGAAACCACAGAAAAATAAAACAAGTTGGCAAAGTTCGCGGTTGGAGCAAAATTGTCTGGTTCTGTTGTTATTTCTCGCAGAAACAAGAGCGAGGGACATTAATTTCCTGAAAGACGGCGGAGGCAGCGATGGAAATATACAAACTAAGTTTTAATTTAGTTCGCAAACGTCTGGACATCTCATAATTCTATAACTTCGCTGTATCTGGCGTATTCCCCAGGGGCCGCCGCATTCTATTTTATTTATGAAATACAACTTTATCTACACCATATATCTGCGTCTGGCGGGACTGCAATTCCAAAAATTGAATAAATCAAATCAAGTATGCGATCTGCAAGCTTTAATGGCGGGCTCCACAGAGGCCAAACTCGCGCCGGATCTTCCGGTATACTTATCAGGAAGATTCTATTTGTTGCGACGAATTGAATCTATATATCATGTTACAGCGCACAGAAATAGTCAACAATTCTGAATTATGTGGGCTCCACGTTGCGTTTTCATCGGCCGTAATAACGGATGGATTTCTATTTTCCTAATATAACTGAATATTGATATTATCTCACAGATTACTGCTATGCGATCGGGCTATAAATTGAAATTGCAGATATGTTTTGATGAACAAGAGGAGTGGAAGAGAGTTGCTAATGCAGATTTTCGTATATTCAGTAAAACTATTTCTTGTTTGATGCATATGAATATATACATGATGCCAATATATATTTTAAATAGAAAGTAAGGCTGTTTATAATCTTACTTCATATAGACAGGGTGCCCGAAAAGTATGCAATATGCTATATAGGCTACCATGTAACAACAATATCGGCAACACATTTAACAAGCTCATAGCTTTCACAGAAACCTTTTTATTTTAAAAATAATTTTTCAAAATTTTGGAGACTGTGGTTTCACTCAGCATATCGAAACGTTGTCCATCATATAAATAAAGGAGAACGATCCAAACGTGTGTGTCACGACAATTGCAGACGCGATGTCCCCATTTGCGTTTACATGCATTTCACCGTCGCCTCGATTTCGCGACCGGGGCGAAGCCCCGAGTGTCCCCCTGGAGAGGGGCGGAGCCCCCAGGGCCCCTTGAAGAAGAGCGGAGCTCCGATGGCTCCCTTGGAGAAGGGCGAAGTCCCGGGGGCCCCCTTGGAGAGGTGCCGAGCGCTAAGGGCCCCCTTGGAGAGGTGCCGAGCGCTAAGGGCCCCCTTGGAGAGGGGCGAAGCCCCGTGAGCCCCCTTGGAGAGGGACGAAGCTCCGGGGCTCCCTTGGAGAGGGGCGGAGCCCCGTGAGCCCCCTTGGAGAGGGGCGAAGCCCCGGGGCCCCCTTGGAAAGGGGCGAAGTCCCGAAGGCCCCCTTAAAGAGAAGCGGAGTCCCAAGGGCCCCCTTGGAGAGGGGCGAAGTCCCGAAGGCCCCCTTGAAGAGAAGCGGAGTCCCAAGGGCCCCTTGGAGAAGGGCGAAGTCCCGGGGGCCCCCTTGGAGAGGTGCCAAGCGCCAAGGGCCCCCTTGGAGAAGGGCGAAGCCCCGAGCGCCCCCTTGGAAAAGGGCCGAGTCCCGAGGGCCCCCTTGAAGAAGGGCGAAGCCCTGTGAGCCCCCTTGGATAGGGACGAAGCTCCGGGGCCCCCTTGGAGAGGGGCGGAGCCCCATGATCCCCCTTGGAGAAGGGCGAAGCCCCGAGCGCCCCCTTGGAGAGGGACGGAGTCCCAAGGGCCCCCTTGGAGAGAGGCGAAGTCCCGAGGACCCCCTTGAAGAGAAGCGGAGTCCCGAGGGCCCCCTTGAAGAGAAGCGGAGTCCCAAGGGCCCCTTTGGAGGGGGGCGTAGTCCCCGAAACCCCAAAGGCCCCCTTAGAGAGGGGCGGAACCCCTGGAGCCCCGTGGGCCCCTTTAGAGAAGGTCGAAAGCCCTGGAGCCCAGTAAACCCCCTTGGAGAGGGGCGGTTTTCCGAGGGCCTCCTTGGAGAGGGTCGAAGCCCCCTTGGAGAGGGGCGAAGCCCTGGGGGTTTCCTTCTTTGGTCTAAGCCTAAAACTGGTGGTAAATTGAATAGAATAGACCGCGCAATAGCGCGCGCAGCCCCGTTTATAATAAATAAATAAACAAAATTAAAAGTTGTCTGCAAAAATCATAAGCGTGTTAAATGTGTTGCTTACGTAGTTGTTATACAATAAAATGAACAGCCTGTATATCTCAGTAAATATCAGTGTTATTGAAAAATAGTCGTTTAGCATTTAGTTCTTTTTATCACCCGACGACATTTAACTATTAGTTTCTTGAAAGACAAAAGTACTCATTCGATAGATTTCTTATGCTCTTTTCAATGATGCAAAATTTTCGTATACTTACATTTTATATTGTCAAAATAATTGACTATGCCTTAGAAATATCAACATAAGTAATTGACCTTAAAGTTAAAATTTGATTATTTAATTTAGTGAATTTCGATTTAGGTAAATTCAATAGACTTTACAGTAGTGGCTCATTTATCTGAAAAGTATGGCATTAAAATTTTAATGATGCTGGAAAATAAGTTACTCGCACCTTTTTGCAATTTTCTCAAAAAATTACGTAAGTGTACTGAAGTTTTGACTAATTGAAAAGTGAATAGAAATGTCTATTAAACCAGCAGCCTAGAATTCGTTGCACCTTGATTTTTCAGAAAAAAATAGAATTAAATATTGGCTTGTTGGAAAACCGAATACTAAACAATTTTGAAACTATGAATTGGTTGATACATTTTTGAATAAATATATTTTCTGAAATATTTCACACTCTTTGATCACCATGTATGTGTTAGACTCAGATGCTGAATTTGCTTAATTGCCGAAATCAATTTGGCCAACGCCGTAACCATAAGCAAGTTAATTCAGCAATTGTGCGAATTAACTTTTACTCAGTTTCTGTTCTGAGCATTCCATTTTGGTATTTGAGAGAATATTAGAAAAAAACTGCGTACTGACATTTCTAGAGCCACATTAGAAATCAAAGTAATTTTCAATAGTTGTAATACCATCAAATTGTATCAGTTGATGACAGACAGTGCTGTAACTTAAGAAGAACTGATTTAAAATCATTATTTTTTATTAGACAACGTTGAAAACACATAGTTTACCAATTGGGGGCAATTGATAATAGTCACAAATTAAAATTTGTTCTTCAAGACATAGGGTGTAGGTAACGTAGAAACTGATAGTATCGAATTTTCTAATTGTGACTCTTGGGCACAGAGAAAATATTTATGGAGTTGAGGACAATATGTCTTCTTCTTCTTCCTCTTATTTTACGCCAGTCCCAATGGCCTGTTTTTACCCACAAAGTGGTTCTATGAGCCTTTTTACTCATAAGTCGGATAGGTGGCTAGCTTTGCCCTTGAAATCGAGGAACAGCTTTCTTGTTGGGCTTAACAACTACCAAAGGTTAGAGATGGGCGCGTGAGTGAGTATTCACTGATGTCGCGCACGTTTCACGCTTGTTTAAACACTCACGTTCACCCACGCTCAAGCTCTCGTTCACAGCGTGACCCTCCACTCATGACATGACCCGCAGCTTTTATTTCACAATTCAAATTCAGATAGAACAGATTGTTCAAATTTAAAACCAAAAAAGAACCAGCAACAGAACCAAAAACTCTAAAATAAAATATGTGTTGCACGTGAAATGACTTATGTAATATGTTGCAATCAGAATAGTAGGCACAAAAAGAAATAAATGAAAATTTACTACAATAGCTTACAACATGAGTAAATACTGATTTCTTCCAAACACATTCCTTGCAACCGTGTTCAAAGACATTACTTTTAATACCAGAACCTGTCATTGGAATTGACGTACAAGAAGGTGTAGGTTACGTCCGAGGAACTAAAAGTAAGTTCTACTTTGTCACCTATAGAATCAGACACGCGATTAACTGAAGACACAACATTCACAACACAGGTGAGAAGCTCCGTCGCTGCCGGCTGCCACACAGAAGTACAATAGCCTCCGCTCCAACTCTAGATCGTCCTCATGGGTAGGCATCGGGGAAGAGAGGCACCCTGCAGGGTTTTATTCATTACTAAATATTCAACGTGAAACGTGAATCACGCTTTGGAAATTTTCACTCATGTCCACGGCTCGATTTTCAAATACTACTCACGTTAACGATGGGGCCCTCCGTGATCCAGCGTGACCCGATTATTTCCACGTCACGCGCCCATCCCTACTACCGGTGCTATCATGGTAGCCGGAACGAGTACGATTTTTAAAATCCCCGTGTACCTGCCGAGGATTGAACTCGGTCCGGCCGTCTGAGATTCAAGCATGTAGCATTATCTTAATAGAAAATTGGTTATTTAAATTTAAAAATGTTTTCAACGTATTTTTTTATAATTTTGTAACTGAATATTAAGACATTGCGTTTTGGGATCATGGATTTAACAAAAGCGTTCTTCTTATTTTGGGGGTATGCAAGTATTTTTATCTACTATTGACCCTGTAAGTGAGAATTCGTACCTTAGTAACGCACACATAATGGTGAGTGAAACGATCGAGGTGACTCGCGCGCGTAAGTGTTACTAAGTGTGTAAGTGCTACTTTTGGGCCCAGGTCTATAAAGTAAATACTCTTTTACTGAATTTATTAAAGCATTGAAGGTGACGTTAACATGAGAATTCAATCTACGAAATTTTTGCTTATATGATTTTTTTGCATCAGCTCAATATCGCCAGATCATTTCGAGCACAATTTAACAACACTTATGTCGAGTAGAAAGAGTTTTTTATTGGGTCGTGGGTTTTGCAGGCTGCAGTTTTCAGTCTTCACTCGTAAGAAGCTACGTTCGTGTGCAATAAAATTACCCACCCACCCACTAGTGTGTACAACAATAAAAAGTGAGTAGTTTACTTTACTACTACTTGATTATACACGTCGACCAATATATTCCAATAAAATGTGTAAAACTGTTAAAAGCAGTAATAATTTAAAAAATAGTGTAATCTTACACAATTCGTATATCTTTATTAATTAATATCCCGAAAGCGGTTGGAAATACAAACTTATTTTTGTTAATTTATGAGCACATTAAATTATCTTTTAGCTAATTGTGCCTTGATTATTGGCCATAACTTTTCTTATTTGATCGTTCTGTTTGATTCGATGTGAGTGTAGTTTTCAGCAAAATTTTCTGTTATGTAGAAATGTTAGGCTACATGTTAAAATTTACAGAGTTATTGCAGAATTAAGAAAATTGACAATTTTAAACAATAATACAGAATCATTTAACACAGGTATACGAGTCTTCAAGTTTGAGGATTTATTAATCACTGTTAGTTTCTAATATCTGTATTTATAAGTTTACATTGATAAAGCATATTCGAATTTCTACTTAAAGCCAATAAAACTTCTTATATCCAATAATACCGTTAAATCAGATAGTCGACGACAGGAATTCACAAACATTTACAAATTTTTGGCAATGTAATTTAATTTATTTTGCATTGCCTCCTTTCTAAATGCAAAAAACGGAACGTATTTCGCAATTCACGTTGGCAATATAGGTATTTGAATCAAACCGAAAATATTTCTTTTAAGTTCGTTTGCACATACATATTAAAAAATCTGTAAATGGGTTTACAGCGAACTTCCCTCGCATGAATTAGATCAATTTGCAAATGAAAAAAAAATGTATCCCGCTGGGGTTTGAACCTGCATGCAAATATATGCATAGCGATCGTAACTGCATCGATAAGTCGAACTGCGCCATCCAGCCTTATTGAAATGAGTGCGGTGCGCGCCTATATTTAACAGAACGGTCTTATTGTTGAAACTTTTTTAATAGTTTGTGACATTATCCTGTATCTGTCGGGTCCTATTTTCGGCAAGTGTAAAGCCTGACCTATGTGAAAACTATTACTTCCTTCTATTTCAAAATTAACGCAAAAATAAACCAAATTTTATTATTTTAAGGTGCTCACCGTGTATATATTTGTCTGAAATTTTCACGGTTTCATGCCAGGTTGTTTGTGCAAGCTCTGTCAGTGCATTTCACAAACGTTTGAACCGAATTTTCAGTTAGTTAAAAATCAGTGTGTGTGTGTGTGTGTGTGCCTATCTTAATTGCATTTACCTGTTTGTTTCTACCGAAAATTGATTTTCTTGTAGAATAATTGTATTTTCTTTTGTTTTATTATTTTTAGTTTTGGGATTACTACATTTACCGCACTATATGTACACATATGTAACTATATATAACTATATGTTATTTACTGTATGGGCGCATTTGTATCTGTATTTAGTGCTTAACAGGAGTTTACACCTCAGGACTAATCTTTGCAATAATAATAATAATATATAATGTGTATGCAAAATATCATCTTCCTTCGACAAATAGTTTTTGTGTTATACCGCCAACAGAGAGACAGACAGAATTGAGAAAACCTGTTTTTCGTCATCTAGGGACCATGAATCGTGAAGATCTGAAGAAATCTCGGAAGGCAAAATTTTCGTGATTACAATACTTCTTTTATCTTTCAGACGAGGGAAATAAAAACGGTAACATTTAATAGTGCATATTTAAACACAAGTTGCAGAATACATGATTTGTCCAAGTTTAGAAAACTAGTCGCAAATGGACGAATTTTCTAAGACAAGTGCGATCTCATGAAACGGGTTTAAAATTACGAAGGACTAACTGTACCTTTGACAATAAAATATAATTATAAGTTTTGTTAACATCATAGTACAAATATTCTGTTTATTTTGACGTTTACCCGAATTTATCTTTAAAATATTGTTAGTTCTGAGCAAATTTCTTTTATAAAAGAAATAGCTATTTATAACGGTTTTACACTTAGAAATTTATTTTACGTACAGTCGATCTTTCGTAATTTTTAACATTGACTTGTCCTTATATACAACATTTCCGTTTGTATCCTGTATAAATTTGAATATATGTTCGTATGTCCAAAAATCCTGGCCAGACGACGTAGATACTTGAAATGTGGCACAGCTTTAAGGTCCTAATAACGGAAAAAGTCGAAAATTGTAGAAATGTTAGTCCTAACATTCGCTAGGGGTGAAAAAGATTACATTTCTTAAATTTTATAAGTTCTGCGCCAGCTAAAACTAAGACTGCTATAAACAGTCACTTTTTACACTAGAAACAGTACAAAAACATTTTGAGGCGATCGTATAATTATGTATTCACTGGAACAAGAGAGACTAAAGGTGTTAGAATAAGATAGACTAAAGGTCCGTTTTCTGATTGACGTGTAAAGGTAGATTAATTATATGAATACGTTTTGAATAAATAATTTATGTTACCTGGTTGTTTACTACTTATCACTGTAACAAGTACCTATTGTGTTAGTTGTTATGGATTATAGAATGTTTTATTCACTAGAGTATAAAGTAACATTTTATCCATCCTCAACATTACAATGTTACTTTACCATGAATATTTTCAAAGATAAAATACAGCTTTACAAATAGGTATTGGAAAATGGTTATTTACCGTACAAGTGCGTAGAGCCAGTTGGAGCAAAGTTAAAACGCGAGTGACTAAAGATGTTCTACGCATGTGTATTATGCAATATTGTACTTACGATACAATCTAAAAAATTAGGATTACTTCATTTAATAATAGATTTACCGTTATAAGAAAAAACGTTATCCTTGCAACTGGGCGTAATTTTCTGTGGTTAATGAATTTATCCAGTACTCAATAATATGAGTATATGGTATTTTATTATTTCGTTTTAAACAAGTAAACTGGGTTATTACTAGCTTGTTTACATCATTGTCGTCCTTGACACCGTGGCGTGGGTTAGTTAGCTTGTTTACAGGTATAACCTACGTTACCGTCAACACACGTGACTTATAAGTACTTAACTCACTCCTGTGGCTTATAAATATAGTATGATCAAAAATTATTTTTATCTAATATGGCTGTAGAATAGTTCCTAATTTATGAATGCAACTAGAAGTCACTTAAAAAATCAAATGTCAGGTTTGACGTTTAAGTAAAAATGTAGCTGCATTCATCAATTAGGAGCTATTTCATGGCCTTACCAGATGAAAATAATTTTTGATCATACTTTAGCTCATTCTTAATACATTTGTCACTTTGTCACAATTGTCAATACAAAATGTGTGCTTTTTTGGAATTTTTGAGTTATTAGACAATATTTTGTATGGCACGCGTGTGTGTGTTATTACAGATAATGCACTCGAGAAAAAACTCGTGGATTATTTGTAATATAACACACTTGTGTCGTAAATCACTATTAACTACGCTGCTACTGACTACGTGACTAATGAAATTATGTTACTAAATAATCGTTTTACAAACTTAAAACTGCCAACTCAAAGTCGATTTTGATTTTACACACTGTGGTAGATTATAGTTTTATGATGCAATACTTTTTCTACAACTTTAATCTATAAATACCGGTTTAACAAAGGTTTACATTTTCAACAGTTCTGATATATCTCTGGTGGCTATTTCTGCAATCGGTAGTTGTCAATAATAGTTATTAAAATTTTTACTTTAATCCTTACACGATGCTTTAATTTTTTAACACTTTCCCACTAACGAAAGAAGTACAATACGTTTTAACCTCACTTCTAGTTTAAAATATGTGACTTCAAAATTTGTGTTTACGTTTGGAGGTGTGCTGAAAGTAAACAGCTGTTTACTTTTATCACGCTGATTTAGAATAGATTATTTTTAGTTCAACAAGCTATTGGTAAAATGACTACATTTAGTAGGGTCCTATAGAAATATTTTTCAATAAAAAAAGTAGTAATACTAAATATCTCTTTGATGTTTTCCGCTTGATTTAGTTTGCAAATTATTTAATCCTTGCTTGAAAATAGTATATTAATATGATATAATTGTACATAGAACTTATATGAAATTAATGGAGAAATTGTAAACCTTGTAAATTAATTAGATATCTACACTATGTACGGTATTGTCACAAAACGACTTGGAAATATTTAAACAGTTTGTATTTCCAAAAATTGGTAGTTTTAAAAGTTAAATATGAACAAAAGTTGCTCCACATATATGTAGCCATATTGACATAGTAGAATGATTGATTAAAAATCTATCGGGTAGATATAAACTGCCTACTAGAATAGAATCAAAGCTACAAGAAAAGAACTAAAGCGTTACGCATATGTGAATCTGCGTAAATTCAGAAATAACTAAATATACTGCGATCTTAGATACTACTCAATGGAATATAATAATTAATAATTGTAATATTCATACCATACTGTAATATCATTGTGTTAAAGAAGTCGACGAGTACATGTTCTTCTGGAAAGAAAAAAAATAATATATGATTATCAACATTACGAAACTACTAACACCTGACCCCTTGGGTTTTCGACTTGAAATTTATTGAAATTTTAAATTTAATTGATATAAAATAATATAGTATAATAGAATAGAATATGGAATAATAGTAAGACACAAAAGGTAAATTCAACTACAAACCCTACATAATATAAATGTTGCTTATATATGCAAATTTTTTGCTATGAACTTATTTGGAACATGGTTTATTAGTTTTAAAAATAAAATCATAGTATTGACAAGCTGCATCGGAAAAATTTGAACTTTTGTTGAATACTACTGGTTTTAATAAATGTGAAAGCACGTGGACGATTTATGAAGTACGTTGTACAGCCGTTTCTAGGATTTATAGCTGTTGCGTTAAAAATCTTTTTTCAAATGATTAGAATATGATACATTGTTTAAAAGTATACATATATTTATAATGGATGTTTTAATATACGTAAACATCAGAAACACTCTAATGTGAAATGGTTGCGGATTTTAAAAAACATGTTAAAATAATTAACTAACTACATTCAGCACGGCTTGTAATCTGTAATAAAATTTTAATAAAGTCAATGTTTTTAGATACATAATTAGTTTTTATATCAGTATTTCCCCTTTAATTATTATTTCTGCTATTGTTACAAAGAGCAGCATTATAATTTCTGTTTTCTTAATAAAACAATGTGTTTATATAAAAAATATATTCGTTATGCCAAAATCGAAAAGTATCGCGCATTTAATTAATTTTGCCAGTATAGCCTTTTCAACAACGCAAATACAAGCTAACTGAACTAATTTACATTTATTTACTACATTCCACTCTTCCTGACTCAATTTGGGTTGAAGCTGCGCTTATAAATGAAACTCTTTTTGGGCACATACGCACATCGTTGGTAGAAATCTCCGCTAGGTGTGGAATGATCCACCCAGTCAGTCTCAATATCATACATTTTTACGCAAAAGTCATCGTTTCATAAGGTACAGATGTTTCGATGTGTTAGGGCATGTACTCGTAGCGGGGTCTGGCCACAACGGCCACTGGACATATCGGCCACACGTAATTTTTGCATGGACATATCGGCCACACTGGACACAACGGCCAAAAGCGATATGTGGACACAACGGCCACCTTGGACGTATCGGCCACAGGGTTAGCTGGACACAACGGCCACTCTGGACACTACGGCCACATTTCAGACGTGGACACAACGGCCACAGTGGACACAACGGCCACTGGACACAACGGCCACACAGAATTTTTTGTATGCCCATATCGGCCACAGTGGACACTTCGGCCACTTATCAGACGTGGACACAACGGCCACACTGGACACAACGGCCACTGGACACAACGGCCACACAGAATTTTTGTATGCCCACATCGGCCACACTGGACACGTCGCCCACATAGCAGACCTGGACACATCGGCCACCGTGGACACAACGGCCACATAGCGGACGTGGACACAACGGCCACCGTGGACACATCGGCCACATATCAGAGGGGGATAAATGCAAGGTTTGCCGGCTGACATAGATATACATAAGTGGCTGTGTGCACCTTCCTAGAGTTTAAGATAATTTGTTAACATTAACATTTCTTTTTGGTATATAACAGTATCGATATAAATCCTCGCAAGACTGAAAACCCTTGAAGGAATAGCGAGAAAGACAGCACTACGAATTTGATATGTACGGAAGAGAGACTTGCATACGCGCTACAGACAGCCTTTGGCTGGAAGGTATGGTTAGAGGCAAAACTTGATAAATTCGCTAATTTCGAATCAGCCGTGCATTTGAGGTATAGGAATACCCTATACCATTATATAGGGAATCAAATTGTGCATACAAAAATATAATATTATACAAGGTGTATGAGTTAAAATAAGAAAGTTTGCTCTTCTACTGTGCAAACCAAACACCTTGTATAAGTGATTTAAATTTAGAACAATGCAGAGATGTTTACTGAAGAACTTTTATATTTAAACTATTTTCATATTTTGACTAATAAAAGATCTATAGGAGCTTAAATTTCCGATTTTCAAAACCTTATAGTGGGCAGCACAGTGAAATTCTAGCGTTAAAAAAACAAAATGTAGCTAATACCAAGCTGTAATAAATGTAAAAAATTTAAACAAAATCGTGTAGGCAGTTTTTTGTAATAACTTTTCAAAAATTAAAAAAAAAATAAAAAATGCCATTGGGACCGTTTCTAGATTTTCGAAAATAAATTTCCTTTATGGTATAGTACCGTAAACGGACTTTTAAACAAGTTGTCGTGAAACCTGATCAGATAACTCATTTTTGACTTATGAGGCGTTAAAATCAAAATTTTGAAAGATATATTGCGGCCGCCATTTTGCAGTTAGAGAGTCCGGGAAAAAACTGTGCACTTTTCGGTCTTCTTTCCTATTCGCTACTCAGATCTGCAAAATTCGGCTTATAATAAAAAGCTACAAAAAAAACATGCCGCTTCTTGTTTTGGATTTTTTTGAAAAGCTTATTTTTTTAATGAATTGTCGATAACCCCCCCCCCCCTTTCAATTAAAGTTCCATGAAAATCGGTTTATTACTTTCAGCTGTAGAGGGGTTACGCACCCACTTTTTCAAGGTGTACTACCCCTAAAGAGCTTTAAAACGAATTGTCGTTGAACCTGATTCTAAACTTTTTTTTTGCCCCCAAAAATTTTCTACTTCAGCAAGCAATTGACTTATTCATTCGCATGACTGTTCAAGCATTACTATTCATTTTCACAATTATTAATTAAGGAAAGGCTTAAATTCTTAATTTTTCATGATATACTCGTTTTTTATTACTTCCCTCGTCTGCAAGACGAGATTTCTTCAGATCTTCACGTTTCAAGGTCCCTAGATGACCAAATAGTAATTTATACAACTAGTTTTGAAAGTCATACTTTTTTCATAAATTTGCAGTTTGACAACGAGGGCGAAGCCCTAGTTAATCAAGCAAATGAATGAAAAAAAGGACTTTCAAAAGGTGTTGTACACGTACTGTTTTTGCATAGTGATCTCTTGGTCAAAATTTAGTCGAAAAGGACTTCGGAATTGACAACTGTCAAATTGACATTTCAATAAAATAGTTAAAGAGGTGTACTTTTTTCACGATTTTTGCGTTAAAAAAGTGGAACTTTCAATACGATTTTTTGTTAAAGAAACGACCTTCACGATCACTGTGCAAAAAAAGAGGTTTTCTTAATTCCGTCTGTTTGTCTGTCTGTCCATCCGTCTGTCTGTCTGTCTGTCTGTCTTTTGGCAGGGAAATTAAAAATTTCCGAAAACAAGTTCACTTATATGTCAAGGGGGAAACGGCTTGACCTATGATTTTCACGTTTACCCCCACGAATCCCTCCCCAAAAATTTTAAATGGAATGACCCATTGCGTGGTATCTCAAATGAAATCTTATCTTATAAGGATTATGGCGATGTGTCACTTGCCCACGTTTTTATTTTCTCATACATTTTCTGAGAAAGTTTATCATTGCCATTTCAGGAGAACGGTAGGCCTAAGCGCTATCAAAACCTAATTTTAATCAGGTAGGCGTGGAAAAAAAAGAAAGCAATCCGTTGACGTTTTGTCTAACAAACTGTCACATTAGTTGTTTCCGTTTAGTCAGCTTCACCTACATAGTACATTGGTTTCCGTAAAAATGGTGTACTCTATTGCTGAAAAAATTGATCATTTCTCAATGCTAAATAAAAAAAATTCGCAAGTGACACATCACCATAATCCTTATAAGATAGGCTTTCATTTGAGATACCACGCGATGGGTCATTCCATTTAAAATTTTTGGGGAGGGATTCGTGGGGGCGCAGGGGGTAAACCTCAAAAGTGTGAATCATAGGTCAAACCGTTTCCCCCTTGACATATAAGTGGACCTGTTTTCGGAAATTTTTAATTTCCCTTTGGTTTCTAAAATATCTCAGGCGGATCGTTTTCAAAAAATCACCCTGTATATCTACCTCGCATGAAACCGGTGCAATTTCATTCAAATATATACAGGGTGAGCACCTTAAAATAATAAAATTTTGTTTATATTTGCGTTAAGTGGGAAATAGATTAAAGTAGTAATTTCCACATAGATCAGGCCTTACACTTAACGAAAATAGAACCCAACAAATAAAAGATAAGGTCGTAAAAAATTCAAAAAGTTTCCACAATAATACCCTTCGCTTAAATACAACCGCGTGTCGCACACATCAGCGTGTTTATTTTTCATTCAACTTAGTAATAAATACAAGTAATAATTTGTACATAGTGTAGGCATTATTCTTACCAAAAATGGGAGCGAATAGATACAGAATAAATTTTTTACAATACAAAAACGCGGCATAAATTAGCGGTTACTAAATATACCTGCGACGGAGAAATTAGAAAAGCCGGTCCTCCGTGGCTTAGATAGAAATTGCGCGTTCCCTTAGGATATCGCACTAAACGTTGGGGCTGCACACGCTGTCCGCCTGCTTTTCGAATTCGACTACCGGTAACGTTTTTTTTATTTGAAAATTTATTTAATTTATTAGAAACGTGAAGATATTTTTACTCCTAACTTAATTTGATTTTTAAAATTATTTATTGTCACAATGACGAGGAATGTTTTGGGTAAAGCCTTTTACAGAATTTTTACAAATTATGACAGAAAAAGTTAATATGCGCATCAATTGGTTTTTATGGCGTCGCCTGCTTGCTTGCCTAAGCTATCGCCTTGGCCAGCATTTGCAAACTCTTCCGTAAAAACCATATTGTCGTCCTTGATACATAAATAAATATTACTATACCGATATCGAACCGGGCAGCAGTCAAATTTTAATTTATTAATAGTGTTGAGTATACAGAGAATTTATTTTAATAGTTAACATAAGCGTTTCGTTTCTATGCCACTATTTAATCATACAGGTCATTTCCATAGTTACAAATGAGACCAATAGATTAGAGCGTTTATTTTACGAGTTAACATAGGAATTATTACTTGTCAAAAAGACAATTAAAAGTTATCCTAATGTATACCACTGAAGAAAATATACAACACACAAGTTGTTCCTACGTAGCCATGAGCGTAACTTGGAGCATCACTTTGGGGGGACAAAATCAAGACTTCACAACAGTTTTAAACCTAAATTGCAAAAAAATGCTGCACTTCACTTTAAAATCAAAATTTGGGGGGGGGAAGCAATGCCCCCCCTGGCCCCTCCCAAGTTACGCCTATGTACGTATCAAATTGTGCATCCAAAGATATAATCATATACATGGTGTTTCGTTTAACATAAGAAAGTTGGCTATCCTACTGTAAAAATAAAACACCCTGTATAAGTTATTTAAATTTATAACAATGCAGAGCTGTATACTGAATAACTTTGACATTTCAATTATTTTCATATTTTGAGTAATAAAAGATCTATAATAGCTTTAATTTCCGATTTTCAAAACCTCGTAGAGGGCGCCACAATAAAATACTGAGGTTCATAAAAAAATTAGCTAATAGCAAGCTGTATAAGTGTACAAAATTTAAACAAAATAGTGTGGTCAGTTTTTTTGTAATAATTTTCAAAAGTTTCAAAATTTTTGGAATAGCATCGTGACGGTTCTTAAATTTTCAAAATTAATTTTCTTTTAGGGTATATTACCGCCAAAGGGCTTTCAAACAAGTTGTCATTGAACCTGATCAGATAACTCGTTTTTGACTTGTGAGGGGAGGCGTTAAAGTCAAAATTTAAAAAATTTATAGCGGCCGCCTTTTTCAAATTTGAGTGTCCGATAAAAAGTGTTTGCACTCCATTTTCGGTCTTCTTTCGTATCTGCCACTCAGATTTGAAAATTCGGCTTCTGAAAAAAAAAATGCTACCAAAAAACAGGTCTAACTTTCGCTTTCGGTTTTCTATTTTTTCAAAAGCTTATTTTCTCAATGAATTTTCGATATACCGGAACATTTAAAATTTCATCAAAATCGGTTCACTACTTTCGGCTATAGAGCCGTTACATATATCCACACACACATCCATTCATACACCCTACCATCCCTACCGTAATGGTAGGATTTCCTACAATTTTTAATACTTTTTTTAATGTCCTTATTTTGTCAAATTGACACCTTTAAGACTTCCTTTTTTATGAAACTTTTTATTTAGTTTTTTACGACCAAGAAAAAAATCCACGGAAAAATCCAGGAAAAAAATCCATGGAATAAAAATCCACAGGAAAAAATCCATGGAAATAAAATCCAAATTTTTAAAAATGATTGTTGTTCAAAGTACTTCACTTGTTTTTGCTTTATACTGTGAATCATACAGCGTCTTCTGTTATACTAAATGACTTGTAGACATTATAATCAATTATTTTTATGGTTCTTACACGTGGTTTAAAAGTGTTACAAAAATTAGAGCAAAAGTCACGGTAAATACAAGTTAGTAAATGATGCCAATAAAGTGTGATTAAGTACTATATTATATCTCGTAATACACTGATTTTTTACAATAAGACGTAAGAAATCTTTAATGTTGCTGAAAATAATTTAACATTTGTTCTAATGTACCCTCAGCTGCATAGAAAAGTGGTGCAGCAAACAAATCTATTTACCCGAATATTTAAAATTTGTTGGTGGCACTGTGAGTCTATGTCAAATTCGAGTTTAGCAGGTTAGGTTTTGCGCCAGTTTGTGTCAAAACTGACGCAAAACCTAACCTGCTAACCTCGAATTTAACATAGAATTATAGTGCCACCAACAAAATTTTAAAATATTCGGGTAAATAGACTTTTTTTGTTGTACCAGTTTTCAATGCAGCCGATGGGTACATCACAAAATTAGACTAACTGCCCGGTAAATACTAATTGTAAGGGGAATGATTTCTTTCAGGCGGGTCACTTTGTATGTAATTAAGAAATGCACGTAACTAATACTGAATGGGATCAACACATAACAATACAGGGTGTTTAGTTTTCGAGGTACAATAAGCAACATTGGCAAATACCTCCATCAACGGTAAAACACAGCGCGTCGGATGGCTGCGTTATTTGACGTCAGCAGCGATGCATATCAAGTAACATGATGCACTTTTGGTGGTGTGTGAAGTTGTTTTGAATCAAATTTAAATGTGTTTAATTATTTCAACTGAGCACTCCCATCCGTTTTCTGTTTTTATAGATTTTCTAAAGTACAGGAAAGTCCAGGCGGGTTGGGCGAACGGCTTTGCTCATTTTGTATAGCTATGTCAGCGGGCAAACCTTGCATTTATCCCCCTCTGATATGTGGCCGATGTGTCCACGGTGGCCGTTGTGTCCACGTCCGCTATGTGGCCGTTGTGTCCACGGTGGCCGATGTGTCCAGGTCTGCTATGTGGGCGACGTGTCCAGTGTGGCCGATATGGGCATACAAAAATTCTGTGTGGCCGTTGTGTCCAGTGGCCGTTGTGTCCAGTGTGGCCGTTGTGTCCACGTCTGATAAGTGGCCGAAGTGTCCAGTGTGGCCGATATGGGCATACAAAAATTCTGTGTGGGCGTTGTGTCCAGTGGCCGTTGTGTCCACTGTGGCCGTTGTGTCCACGTCTGATAAGTGGCCGAAGTGTCCACTGTGGCCTATATGGGCATACAAAAATTCTGTGTGGCCGTTGTGTCCAGTGGCCGTTGTGTCCAGTGTGGCCGTTGTGTCCACGTCTGATAAGTGGCCGAAGTGTCCACTGTGGCCTATATGGGCATACAAAAATTCTGTGTGGGCGTTGTGTCCAGTTGCCGTTGTGTCCACTGTGGCCGTTGTGTCCACGTCTGAAATGTGGCCGTAGTGTCCAGAGTGGCCGTTGTGTCCAGCTAACCCTGTGGCCGATACGTCCAAGGTGGCCGTTGTGTCCACATATCGCTTTTGGCCGTTGTGTCCAGTGTGGCCGATATGTCCATGCAAAATTACGTGTGGCCGTTGTGTCCAGTGGCCGTTGTGGTCTAGACCCCTCGTAGCTTCAAAAGTTGTTGATTATAGTAAATCGCAAGGTAGCGTTTATATAATTAGTTTTGCCAGTACAGCTTTTTAACGTAACTAAATACAAAGAAATTCAGAAATGTACATGTATTTGCGAGGTAGCTATGTATTAACTCTTCAACTTAATTAATAAATAATCTTTTTTTAGATACATTAGTCACGTCATTGGTATACATTTCCGCCAGGTGTGGAATGGTCCACCAGTCACTAGCAATTCTCTAGAAGACTTACGCACGATTCATTGATTCATCAGGAATAGATGTTTTGATGTGTCAGAACATGTAGTTTAAGAAAAAAATATACGTTATGTCAAATAAATTGTTAAGGAGCGTTTAAATAATTATTTTTGCCGGTACACCTTTCCAACATAAATACAAATTAAGTTCTCGCTGACTCATTTTGGGTTAAAGCGGCGTAAACAAATGTAACTCTTTTTAGATACATTAGCCACGTCGTTGGTTGAAATTTTCACCAGATGTAGAATGTTCTATCAGTCACTCACAGTCTAGCAAGTTTTTAGGCAGAAGTCCTTGTTTTACCTTTACAGATGCTTCGATGCGTTAGAGCGGATAGTTTTGGAAAATATATTGTTATGCCAAAACGCAAACCACCGTTTATATAATTATTTTTGCCAAAACAGCTTTCCAACATAAATAAAAACTAAATGCACTAATTTGCATTTATTTGTGATATAGTTACACATAAACGCTTCAAAATCAACTGTCGTTGACTTATTTTGGGTTGAATCCGCGTTTATATTAACCATATTAGCCACGTTATTGGCATACATTTTTGCCCGGTGTGGAATGTTCCACCAGTCACTTGTAATAATCTTGCAGTTTTTTACATATGAATAATTGTTTTAGCACGTAGAGGTGTTTCGATGTGTTAAAGGATGTATTTAGAGAAGAATATATCCGCTATGTCAAATTGCACAGTAGCGTGTGTATAATTAATTTTTAACAGCTTTGCAACATACTCGTAGATATAAACTAAATTCACAAATTTTTTGTTATTTTCGATATATTAATGCATTTACGCCTTAAGTGAGACTTCAGTCAACGTCTTGGACTGAAAAACGACGATTGTTTGAAGTAAGTGGTGGCAGCTTATCAACGTCCAGACAAAGCGAAAAGCATTTCTAATGAATGGAAATTTAAAAGCAAATTACTTAACGCGTCTGGGCAACAAATTGCCGAGTGCGCCTGACCATTTTAATTGTTAATAACGCATAAACATGCGTTGGCAGATAAAAGGAAACTGTAAATCTTGGGAATTAAGCTGTGACCAGGGATTAACGTCTACGCCCGAAAGCCACTTACGATCATTGGCATTTAATTTTTAATTGCTCGCTCGCGTTATTTATAACTTCATAACTAAGGACGGGATATGCAATTCTAATAACTTAATACTCCGCCATAAATTGAGAGTTCCTTGACAACGCTAAATCGAGGAGAATAACTTCATGATGAGGCGTGTAATACGAAATTATCGGAGGGCACTTTGCATAAAGGCTAGTAATTGAAAGAAATAAAAATTAATTTATGGGTCTATTAAGATTTACACACTTTAAAATAATTATGGAATTACGAACGTGTGTCATAAGTCAACCATGAAGGTACTCATTATTTTCTCTGGGCTAAATTACAGAGTAGTCCGAGAAGCTCAGGACTGGATTAAGCAGCTCTTCTCGGAACCATTTCTTCATAGTGGAAACGATTTTTCTAAAAAAATTCTTACTTTGTAGCTTTATGCCTTGAATTGCTTCAATGCGACGGCTAACGAGTACAAAATTGAACCATCACACTCGCTTGGGTTAAGTGTGAAGTACCAGGAAAAGCCATTAATTTCTTTGGGTACCATACGAGAATAAAACACGATTCAATTAACATACCTTTAAACAATTTAGTTACACGTTCGGTTTCCGAGAACCCTCCATTCTCTGCAGTAAGTGGCCAAGTAAGGATTTGCAGCGATGATGGGTCATGAAAGCCAAGTTGCAAGTTAAATGTGCACTTTATGTGAGGTAGCAACACGTTTGCCTTTTTAAGCAGCGAATGGGCTTTAAATGTTAAACAGCTTCGAATTGGATATATCTGCAGTTGGGGTACATTAAGCAATAGTAAAATTTGCAAAACAATGTGACTACTGGAAGTAATTAGAATTGCATTTTGAGAGATCATTAAAATTGTTTATACAATTTTTAAGAAGTCGCATCCTGCTCAGGGCAATTAAATTTATCCTAAATTATTGCAAGAGAGCAATCGACTGATTATGAAGTTTTGGAAAGTCTATTGACTAATGATTATGTTCCGTTAATAAATTATATTTTAAGTAATGCGGAACTAACGAGGAAATTTTAAGAGTTAAGTACGTATTAAGTAATTTCTTGATATGATTAATGTGTAACGACGCTGATTCGAGAATTTTATGTCTTATAGTTATATCTATTCTCAGTCAATGGTTCTCCTCGTCAAAAACACTATGTTCCATTAATTTATAGTGTTATAGTGTCTTTACAGACAATGGCCGTACATTGTGAATTACATCGGTTACATTTTGAATGTAGGTATTTGAAGACACTTTTGAAGTTTTTCAAAAAGTGGCGCACCATTCAAATAAACAGGCGGCAGATATCAAACTATAATTTAAAAAATTAGGAGAAGCTTACAAGGTTTTTCTTTAAAAAATAATTGGCAAGTCTAAGTTTGTATTCATTTAAAACCTTTAGTATCAAAGTTAAAATATTTAATAATGTTCTAAAAGTTTTATATTTAAATAGTTGTTTACTGATATCTAAACACAATTTTTAATTGTACATTCTGCGCTTTCATAACCTGTTAATTTTAATGCCATTCCAACCTTTGGCAAATTCCAACGAACACATTTTAATTCTGTGTATAATGTTTTTCAAAGAGCTATACAGAGATATGAAATACCTGGCTAATAAGAATTTATGAACGATAACAGAACTGAAGAATTACTTACTACAATAAAGACCTATGGAACAAATTAACCAGTCTTATTAAAACGGAGGTATTAAAAAATTAGGTAGATTGTGTATACTCTAAGAAAAATAACTAGAAAAGTACTGAAGTAGACACCTATAAGAAATATAATAAAACGATCTCAAAATATCTTGAAACCTGTAACAGATGGGGAATTAAAGTAGACAAAAAGAATTTGAAGAGAGATAACATGCTACCAGAAGACAAAAGGTGATTTTAATTTTGATTAAATGGAAATAAAAGTTATCAATAATTTATTTCAATTGTTTTAGAAAACGCGCAAGAAATTTAAAAGTTTCAATATTTTGAGCCAACACAAAGCTGTCAAAGGTTGATGTGATAAGATAGTGTTAGTTTTTTCATAAGAATTTGTTTATATAAAGTTATATTAATCTGAACAAAACTTTATCTTTTAAATGCTGATTTGAGTTCGTTTAATTTTCAGTAGTTGGTTAATAAATATAAACATTTGATATGCATGGGTTCAGAGCTGGGCAGTAATTCATTATTTACCTTTTTCTTGATTTGCCTTGGAATCGAATTACCTTTCAAAATACGGCAATTGTAATTGGTAATTAACATTTTTGTTAAAATATACTTTGCAACTACTTTTAAAGTAATTAATTACTATATTCAATTATTCAATTATTTTTCAGTAATTAAATTACTCTAAAGTATTTAAAGTACTTGCGATAATTGAAATTACTCCGCGGTAATTGAATTATCTTCTGGTAATCCAATTACTAAATTACTGAACTCGATTGCTTATTAAATCTCCAAAAGTTACATGCAGGCGCGTATGTTTGTAGATGGGATGTCCATGTGTTGTGTCTTGTGTAGCGTAAGCTGTTCAGGATGTATTAATAATTACTGTGTAAGAAGCGAACAATATGTCTGCAATGTGCAATGGGGCACAATACCTAAATCGAGGCCACCGAGAAGCAACAAAGAATGCCCCACTTGTGGCAACATCAATTCCAGTGCATTTATGCAATTCAATCAATCCATTCCATTCCTTCGGTGTATAATCTTCGGCGTTCCGTGTCTACGACCCGTCTGGCATGTGTCGAATCCGCGTTACTTTCAATTCGTTAGTTAACATAGCCCTATTGAAATACCAGGGCTCTTTAACTGTTAGCGCATAAAGTTGTTTTAATCACGCACTCTGTGTATTTGTATATCTTGCTACATGTGTGAATAGATGTGTGTGATCGTCAGTAAATTTTGTTGAAATGAATAAACGGTTGTTGTCCATAAATTGTTATTATTTCGAAATACTTAGGGTGTTAGCATAAACATTCGTGGACCAGCAGCAGCCAAATTACTAATGAATTTTGAATAAAAACTGAAATTGTTTACCTCAACTTGCTTTTTAAACGATACACCCTGTTATTGTAAAAAATATTTAAAGGCAATTTAATGCTTGTAATAAGCATAAATAACAAGGTGTCAGCATTGGATGACAGACCCAACATTACAGATCATTATTAAAAAGGCGCCAGTTAGTAACTACAGATATCGACGCAGAAGAAAAACAAAATATATACAACTTAGCAGATAAATACAACGGTTTTGTAGAAAAGATAAATTAACACTTCGCAGTACGTACATGGGCCATTCAGAATACACCAGGGAAAAATAACAAACAAATGGGAAATATTTGAAGTATGGAGAGTGTAGACTGTAGAGGAACTATTCGATGATAATTTACCAGCAGAACTATAACAAAACACGCCACAACTATACATACTGAAAGTCAAAGTTACAATCGCCATAATAATGCTAAAACACGAAAAATTTCAAGAAATGGGCGATAGACCAGAAGAAATAATTAAATCCATGAACGAAAGTGACGTAGATATTTTTCACAAAATATACCAACAGATATGGATAACTGGTTGCTGGCCTAGTAAAGACAAATTTGGTATTGAAATTTGTGAAAACTAGAGTCTCAGTACATTATTACCCCATGTATGCAAAATCTTGGTTACAACTGTCAATGAGACTAAAGTACTACTTATTCTGGCAGATTCCCCCTGAGAAGGTAGCTTGTGTTAAAGGACGTGTGAATATCAATTCATTAATTATCGAACAGCTTTTGACAGCCTGAAGTGGACTAAGTTGGAGGTTGTATTGTCCGAAATGACAGTACCAAATTACTCATTTCTCTAATGCGAAATCTCTATACCCGCAGTAGCACTGTGGTTGAAATGGAAAAGCAGATAACCGAAGCCTGTAGAGTCAAAAAAGGAACTAAATTGTGGGCTCACAGAAAAATTTCTCACAAGCGATTAAATTGAAAGCGGAGGTAGTTGTGCAGTACATAGAATTTGGTGTTTGTAGTATCTATTTGTTATGCTTTAGGAAAACCCAAAATATTCGTGTACAAAGTAAGTACGCAATTGCGAGGCCACCAAGAGGTTTCGTGACGTCCCGATTGTTCTATGACCTCATCCGGAAGAAAAGCGCCTTAACCAGAAGCCAGGTACCTTTCCGCAGTAGGCACGAAAAAATTCCATACACCGAGTCATTCAAGGGATGACGTAATCCAATCCGAGTGCTATTCAATAGTGCCCGGGCTACGAATTTAATATAATCTGATATTGGGCACATTTGTAGTTTGCGCTATAAGCGATTTTGTGACCGTAAAGGAATGCCATTAATAGACAAATAAATACGAACGCAAATAGCAAAGACGGGTTTCTATGCATCAAATCCCAACGGCCGATTTCGATGCAGTATAATGTTGTCGTATTAAAGACAGTTTGGTGCCTTTTCAATATTATATAATTGTAAAAGTATCTTAGAGACAGTTAGTCTGTAATTATTTGACGTGTAAATGCATGTAAGCACGAGCTAATTTGTGTTAACAATACAGTCTTAGTTAATGCTGTTGTGCGTAGGAATGGCAATTGATTCTATGGTTTAATTGAATTTATTGTATTATGTGAGCATTTCAAAGTCTATATATCTTTGTGTATTTGTGTGATCAAATTGGCTTTTTTATGCATATTATTTGAACTTATTTTAACTCTCGATATTGCTAGAAGCGCAGGCTTGCTTGCTGTTTTGGCAGATAATGATGTTTCCTATCCACCATTTGAGATACAGTAAGGGCCGGTTGCAGAAAGCAATGTTAAGTCTCGTGTTAGCTAACATCGCGTCAAAGTGAACAAAATCGCATCAAATTTTGTTTACTAATGTATTAGTTACCATAAAGATTTGAGATTTGATGCGATTTTGTTCACTTTGACGCGATGTTAGCTAACACGAGACTTAACATTGCTTTCTGCAACCGGCCCTAAGAGTTCTATGTGTGCTGAGCTAGCTAGGTAATTAAACAGGGCACAAATTAAAGCTCTGTTACAAAAGTTAAACAGAACGACGAAGCTGTTAAAAGCTGCATTATTACACAGTGAGTGAATATTTGTATTGTACACACTTATTATATGTCGCTAGAAAGCCAATTGTAAAAGTGTATAAATCGAAGTATAATCGACGTGCTAGGCAATATTTTAAGTGGTTTTCGGTGGAATAGAAAGTGTTGAAAAGTTCTTAGTGCTTCCAAATATACATTGTTTTTTCTTGGATTTCTTCTGCAAGTTTCACTGTTCGGTTGTTACTACAAATACAAAAAAATAGTTTACATTTTGAAAGAACTTTTGGAGTTGTGAGATTCATTGTTATTTGAACCATTACATAAAGTTTTGGCATTTTGTTTATTTAAAAGATCTTTGCAAAAGTAAAACGAGAATTGGGTTGAAAGTTGAAATGGCTATAAATTATGCATTCAGTATTCCATATTAATTTTCCAGGAAAATGTCAGTTATCTGAACCTTTATATTATAAATGATAGCAATAATTACAAAAAACTACGCATAAATGTTTAAAATTCCATATTTTTCTTTTTTATAAGACCTTGAATATATGGCAGACGTCTGAAAATGACAATATTTTATACTTTTGACTAGATTTTCAAATATTGAGATGCGATATTATTTAGCTCGAATCTAAATCTAACATTTTTCTTACTTGGTTCACTATAAAGTTTGACTGAATTTCACACACAATTAAAACACTTTTTATCAAGAATAACTGAAATGAACTGAACTGAACCTCTTACTACCCGCTGTATATGATTGCATTCATTTGCATAACTTTTTAATGCAGCTCGCCTGAAAAAAACTTAAAGAGATGTTAAACGTGACAAGCAACATTATCATCAGCGTGTAGAAGGCATGTTAACAATGTGACAGTAAATTGCCATTTTACGGGCACGCGATACTCAATGAAGCTCATCGAAGCATTTCAGAGCTTGAAAGTGAGCATCTTTGTTATCTCCACAGCCAGCGTTTTGCTTTTTCCTTATCCAGGACCAATTTGGGGAGCACATTGCGTGCAATTACACAACTGGACCTGCCAAAATTGCTCTTACCGGTGCACGCTCCCGCTTTGGTCATGATCCAAGTTGGCGTGCTGGAAATTAGCATACTGCATTTAAGTAGACGATGCAAGTTGTTCCCGCATTGCATGTTCTTATTGCGCTTGTTTATGGACGCTTGCAGACTATCGTTAAGACTGGTAAGAGTTCCTAGGAATCTACCTTGAGTACGTTCCTGTTAGCCGAGTCATTTTAGTGCAGCGTCATATAATAGAGATGTTATGGTAATAACACACTGGCAGTTCCCTCTCTTGTTATTAAGTACCTGAGATTCGCCAAATTGATATAAACTAACCGTGTAGTTTCGTTAATGACTGTTTTTAACCTTTTTATGTATTTTGCTCGACGTGTGTAATTTCGGCTGATCATCGGTTATTCGGAAAACGCTGGATTAAAACGCACGGCATGAAAAATTACGTGCGTTTACTCGCGGCGAATCGCCGCACTTATTTTAATTACGAGGGTGGATTCATAAATCGTCGGACTTGGCTGAAAGACGAGCAACATGTTCAACTTTGGTTATCGTGGCCACTTTATTTCCTACCTGCCACTTCATTGAGAATTGTGCGTCCATAACGGATTATCAACCTTTTTACATGTTCAAACGTTTTGCACAAATTGATAAAACAAATACTGTGCTTTCATACAGTAGCTTATGCGATGTGTTGAAATGGAAGGAATTTAACCAAAATATAAAGCAAATGCATAGTCGATGACGTAACTATTTATTACGCCGAAGATGTGGATATATTTGAGGGGGGAGCAGCACAAAAATTGAGAAAACGCTTAAGTTTACCAGAAAGAAATCGCTAATATAAATAATACGAGACTCCAATGCTAGTAGGAATGGGTAAAGCAGATGCGGTAGGAAATTTCAGTTTAGGTAACCGTAATGAAAGAATACCATGCTATTCACGTGGAAGTCACTATTGACAATATAAATGTTACCTGAAACCAAAGTGATTACATTGCAACCCAGTCACACATGTGAAGACTAAATGTATGACAACATCTAGGTTAGGTGCACGTTAGTAGTCGATAACAAAATAATTCAGGAAAAAACGAAGTTTAAATATCTACGCATACAATCTGGTTATGGAATTTATGAGCTGGAGGTAAGGGGTCAAACTGCAAAAACGGCAATAACAGCTGTATATCCAAATGATGTAACATGGCGGAAAATATAGAGAAATCGAAGATAACTCCAGGCTTTACAAGACTGCACTTATATCTATATTGGCATACACAACAGAGTCTCGACCGAAACATCATGAACTTGGTGCTAAAACGCAATCTGCAATGATGATAAAATTGCTGTTCATCGACTCTTGTAGATGGTAGAAAGTATATTGCTTTATGGAAAACAATTAATTATTTATAGTTTAACAAAGTTTTATAATGTGCAACTATATGTACATAAATGTGAAAAGATATACACAAATACATATTTATACTGTTCAATAAGACAAGTATTTCTACAGGGCTCAGTGAACGAATGCCCTTATTACTGACGCGGCCTCAAAGATGCTAGACGGATCGTAGACACGGGGTGCCGAAGTCTGAATGACTGCTGTAAACCGAATGACACTGAAGGAATGAGCGAATCCTGGTGCTTCCCTCCCTGTCCTTAGCTTCTTGTCAATTGCGTCTCTTACTTTATGGAAAGTAGTATTAGGTATTTTGTTATGTTTCTATGCCTGAGGATTGCTTTATTACGCTCTTGCTGAAGCTGGAAGTTTGATCCGTGAAAGTGTTAGGTCGTTATTGTGCGAGCGTTTTGCGCCAGTCAGAGTATTCTATAATTCGTCTCTTTATCTGCGAGTGGTCAACCGAGTTTCCTTGATTCTCAATCGGCCGGAGCTATTGTCCCAAAAAGGTTTCGGGACTGCTACTTGCTGTTTACTCTCAAAGCCTTCGCTGTTTTGCAGTTCGCATTATGCCACCGAGATTGAGTTTACAATTGGGTGCTCTTACGTTGCATCTCCACATGCAATTTGTCACTTGCGATAACTCTCGCGTAACGTAGCGTTCATAGTGAGCCATTTGCTGATATCAGATGGACAGCCAGTCGGTCACAAGTTTTCAATTTTATGATTTTCTGCGCTGATTTTGTATGCCCTTTGCTGGATAATGTATGGGTGTTGATCATCTGTGCACTAAAAACACAGTGACTATATAGCTGATGAAGGTATTGAGAAATTAACAAGACACAAGTCGCTATTGGATCGCAGAAGCTTCAGAAATTATAATATGCTGATCTTGTCTCTTCTTGTCAAATGTGAAGAATGTCAAATAATACACATTATTTTATAGGACAAAATTTAAGGAAGAAAATTGGGAAAAGGCACCATAAAGATGGGGAAAAACTATAAACTAACGTCCACAACAACTGGACACTTGACAGAAGATTAAGGTAGATCTTGAAGGAGAATTCTTCGTCTTATGTTGCTCTAAAGAGAGAAACTGGAGACCTGGGAGATCCATCCTTGTATCTATCTATGAAAATTTATTTATAAAAGCTCATCTTCGAATTAGACAAATAAACGCAGGTGTTATTAATCCAGCATAAACTGAATTTGATATGATTGTTCTAAAGTGGATTTCCATATGGTTGTATGCTAATTAGAAGCAAGTTTAGTGTCAATTTCAACAGAACGTCTTTGCGCCCCTGGTGACTACTTTTTGTATCAGATGATCGGCAAGGATGACACTTGGATTCAACATTCTGATCCTGAGCAAAATCTACAATCGATAAAATAGAAATGTTTTGCTTCGTATTTTTATGACAATAGTAAATTGTAACTACCAATGGGACTGAGGTTTAAAAATCTAGATATTTTGCATAACAATGCGTTATTCGCTTTACAAGTCCAAAGATAACATCCTAAAATATCCTTCCTACTCGCCCAATTTTGAATTTCCTCACTATTATTTATTGTTTGAATAAGGAAACACACCTTTATTCGCAACCATATATGTAATGTTAACATTCCTGACCTCATTTGAGTGGGGGAAGTCGTGCATTTCAGCCCGCTACTTCCCGCACTCACTTCCCGTTCAAGTGCGGGAAGTGAGTGCGGGAAGTACATTCCCGACCGCTGCGTAGGTAGGGATACTGGGAATCTCGTTGATCCATTCATGCGCGTCACAACCTGTCGTATCATAATATAATAATTTTTCCAATTATTGTTTAGAATAAAGTGGTTGCGAATAAAATAGTATACAAACCTCGACAGGAAGTTTCCTTAGTCTCGAGATAATAGCTGATTTCGACGCTTGGCGTCTCAATCAGCTAACTAATCTCTCAACAGTAATGAAACACTTCCATCTCGGGCTGTAATATACTATTAAAGGGTTACAAGTTCTTTCTAGTAAATTGAAAGATTGGTGAAGCTATGAAGTAATGATTGCAACCAGGAATGCTATAAAAACTGTATTATGTTGAAAATGAAATTAAAAAAAAGGTTTCGCTGTTCTAATTCTCTTTCTGCTATAGTGGGTTCAGTATTTATTAAAGCACCTTCGTAAATTCACTTGGAGCAACTGCGGTAACTGTATACGTAAAAACGCTCATGAGGCAATTACACATTATCAACTGCAGCAGCTTCTTACCATAAACTCGCATAATCGCTGTGCGCATGGCTGGAATGCTAATTACGCGGACGAAGCAACCTATAAATTGATATCGGATATCGTGACCTAAAATTAAAAAATATGCAAATTTATTTAAATATTTATGGAGTTCGAAAACAGTTTTCTCGATTTTTTATTACACTTTTGAATTATTAATGACTCGGGATACTTTACTCCAAGGTGGTCTATAATTGAATTTCTTGCGCCGCACGGCGATGCTCCAAACAAAACATAATTAATCTATGATTTACCGCTTCCTAGAGCTGTTTTAAGTTAATCGAATTACTACGTAATTATGCATACATTTCGTCCTGGCAACATATGGTAGCCGCTCCGTGGTACCTGCGTCTTCATTATTTTTCCAATTAATCTATAATCGATAGTTTTGTTGTTTGACATCCATTTATTTCAGAACCAAATTAGGCGATAAAATGCAACGACGCTAATTGTATATTATACAATATTTTTCAAGTAATGTTAATGATAATTATATGCTACGATATTAGTTTTTTATGCTGTGCTAGATAATAAAGGAAAAGTCATAAGCTTGTTAGCAACAAATGTCGAATTTAATAATGAATTCTTATAACTAGACGATTAGAAATATATTGCGAACGAAAGATAACTTCATCAGAGGAGTCTGGAATTTTAGTCAGGTATAGTATGACATCACAAAATAACGATTTTGACGTTTAAGAACGACATAATTTAAAATTTTATAGGTTATTACATAAATGTCATCCATACTTATTGGTAACACAGCTCTGCAATTTATAAACGCAAATTAAGAAAATCATAAAAGTAATTCCTTAAATTGCAACACTCAATATGCAACAACATTCGCCTAGCAGCATGAAAAAGGGCAGTTAAAATAACCCGAAAGTTTTACAAATATTTTATTAGCATTCGCTAAGGCAATAATGTCAGAAGTGGTAGTATTTTTATTAAAATTGAAACTTCACTTTCCATTAATAATAATAATTTAACCACTTCAATAACCTTTTCCATAACTTAAATACAATAATGTCTCAATACAATCCGTTAATGAAATCGTTAAATAATATTGTCACTGAATTTGGTCAAGGTTAATACGTCACTTAAGGCTCATATAAAATATACAAGGTAATATATTTACATTATGCATGTTATTCTGTGGACCGTATGTATGAGTGATCAAACCTAAGTTTAAACAATCGAAATTCGTTAGAAATTAAAACAGTTTATTTGAAAAAAATCGCGAGAAATACAGGGTTAATCAATATCGAAGCTCGCAATTTGGGATATCGTAAACGGTACGATAGAAGATCGATTAAATTGTCGAAAAGTCAGTCGCACGTTCTAATGCTAAATAACATTAACAAATTAGTTCTAAACAATCGTCTTACTTTTCAAGTTATGTAAAAAACACAAAAGTGCAAATTTCGCTTTTCAATTATAAATTGTTTACTACAAGAAAATTTCAAATTAGCAAATACTTACTTAAGAAATTTTATGTGGAATTAATAATATCAAAATCGGTATTCCCTATTATTAGATTCACATTGCTCCATTGTTGGAATTTTGGAGAGACAAATATTGCAATGCACGTGGTTTCATTTGCTCGTTCGTCTGTTGAAACGGGATTTAGCCCAGCTACACCTAAGCTCAATAATAATAATTAATAATCTTCAATATACAGCCAATTGGTACGTTTGTGTATCTTGTAATATTTACGTTTAAGCCTATCTGTTTAGTTTATTTGAATTCGAATAATATTAACTTAAGCGCTATTTACTATTTACACTTTATGGTTATATTCTTGTCATTGTGACTTACATCCCATACGATAAATGAAATATTTAGGTGCTGAGGCGTGTGAATCCGGCGAAGTATACGGAGTTTGAGCTTATGCAGTGATTTTAACAATCTGATGGCAATAGAGGATTTTACCAAGGGAACGCATTTGGAGTGCCCGAATGGGGAACAATGACTCATTCGTGGTATGGCATTTAAATTGTCCACATAAAGCATTTTTAGTGCGAGGCGTGAAAACTATCTCGGATTGCAGAAGTTGTTTCGAGTCAGATCTCTGCATAATTCTGAAGGCTCTGAATCGTGAGCATGTATATAAGCGTACATCATCTTCATACAGGAGCTGCAAGACTTCAAGAGAATAGTTCACGCCGTGGAAGGAAGTTTGTCATAGTCAAAAAACAGCTGCTGTATGTATTTGTGTTCAATTAGTAAAGGTTGGCAATGTTCCCGTTTAAAATATATAAAATTGCACACATTGTATCACTGCGCGTCGAAAATTAAGACACTTTTGGGCTCGGTCCGAATCGTGTTGGATTGTAATATCAAGCGTAAGTATCGGATTACCTGCCAGAATCGGCGAAATACAGTGCAAAAATTACCTTGTACAATTTTCATGCACTTGAATGCTTGTGAAGAAAGAACAGTTATCCTGGTTTATTTGCAATATTGTAAACGTATGTCAATCGTAGGTATTCTAATTTATTTGACTAGGAAATGCGTGTAGGATTTGGTAATAGCGCGTAGTTTTCATATTATTAATTAACACCGTTTAGTGTATAACTGGCCATTTATTTTGGGGTGTAACCGTATTTGATTTAGTGTTTTATTTGTGTGTATTTAATGCCAATATATTTTTGTCTTACACTGATTATGGGCAGATTGTCTTTTATTTGAGTAGAAGCTTTTCAGTGTTTTGAACTACACTGGATCAACTTCAGGAGTATTGTTGGCTTGGGTATCCGTAGCTATGACTGGAAAAAATGTAAGAGTTCTCTTGTTGTAAACTGAGCTAGCTGACAGAAAAAGGTCAAATACGGATAAAAATTAAACACAACGAGGATAACAAACATACCATTACACATCTTGTTCGTTACTTATATATTTTCAGTTATTAAGTACTTAATTCCGGTTTCGGGGCTAAATTGGCATATCACAATCCTTCAGCAGCCACTGTGACTTCGCCAAAACTATCTTGAATTGAACTTTTATTAAGAACCAGCTCTACTGAGCCTTTTTTAATACAGTCAAAAACTGCATTACTTTCAGTTACATGTACCAATACAGGCTCTGCGCAGAACAAGATCAAGCAAAAATCTGAAATCTATTACATTGATAGTTATTACTGATTCTTACAAAGTTTATCAATCATGGACTTCTAAAATTCTGGAAAACGTGATATACTACAATGTTTTGTTGCTCGTGATAATTCTGTTATTGCAAGCAATAAATGTTATTTAGAGAATTATTCCAAAAGGTGTTAGTTAATCTTAGAGATGATTTCTTGGAGAACTTATTATGGACGGTAAATTTGCGCTCCCCACGAGACAAAGACATCGTAGGACCGTTTGTTGGTGTCACTCTGTCTATATATGGCTAGCATACGGTTAAATACAATTATACCCAGCCAACGGTTAAATACAAACGTACCAATAACCAAAATACGCACAGCCCGGCCAATGCAATTCCGGCCGCTGCAGACAATGGATTCGCAGAGCTTAAATAGCTCCGACATTAGCAGAAAGAGGCAGTCGAATTCTACGGCCGAACCTCCCTGTTCGCCCACAGCTTTGCCAGCCAAGATTTACGTCTGCACCTTCGCTGTTGGCTTAAAGGTTTAGCGTATAGTCTCTGTTGCTGAACCATTAATTTTTCCAGAGTATTTTACCATCCTTGGCAGTCGAACCTTTATGGTCGCCCTGAAGCTATTTCGTTACCAGGAACCCGAACCAAGTTTCGTCTTTGCAATAGCCCAGTCCAGGCCAAACTTCCCATTCGCCATGAATTGAGCACCTGCAGCACCCGCGGCTATATAATCTCCTTGTCGGCTTTGAGCACCACAACCCCGTCTAGGTTGAACGTCTCAACGCCGGGCATTACGCATTCTCTAGGAGGCCGAACCGTTCTTCATTCACGCTACCGCTACGTCCAAGCCGAAGCAGCCCCTTGGCTTTTTGTCTTCCGCACCGTGGTCGAACGCCTTTCTGAGCCCTTGCCAACCCCGAGCCCGGAATCACCGCTCGGTAGAGGAACTAGAAGAACTGGAACCGCGTATTTAAGCGCACCAATTACATAGTAATAAATTAGAATATCAATTTAAATTTATAATTTCATCTACAAAGTTGTGGCCTTAGATTATGTTATTAGGAGTAAAAGTGAAACTTTATGTGGCGAAGCTGAAGTTTATTTAGCCGAACGTTAGTGACCGCTGCTTAAAGGTTTATTTAAATTAAAACTTTTTCGTACTCTTTTTGAAAATAAAAACCGGCCTACGATCTAAGTCTAAAAATTAGAAAAATTTTAAGCCATCATACAATTTAATCGGTTCAGTATCTTCGGAGGAGATAGCGAACAAACATAGAAAGAAAGAAAGAGAGCAACGATTTTGTGTGCTTAGACAGATAAAGTACGCAAAAGTCGCTGCCTAAGCAGATAAAGTGCCACTTTTACCTTGTCAATAAAGACACATAAGTTGTCACTTTTGTGACGTTTGCGGATAAAATATTTTATTTATATGCAAAATATTCGAGATTAATTTTTGTAAAAAATACAAAAAAGTTAACATTAGATCTTGTATCATTTCGAAAAAATTGTGATACATAATAATTGATTTATGAAATTGTGCTTACTCAAATTTTTCTGTCTTGTGCTATATGCACTGAGCCAATCTTTTCAGCTGCTCTGACCGTTTCATTGGGGATCGTATGTAATGTTCTGTTAACCTTACTCACGACACGAGTCCGATGGATTGACTAAGTTGTTTTTCAATTGAAAAATTTTATGAAATTGATACATTTGAACGCAATTCTGTTAAACGGGCCTATATCGTCCACGTTTCTGATACATAACTAACCGGAGGTAAGAAAAGCGACTGCACGAGTCTCAGTTTGGTTGTTCTTGTTACTGATGTATCTTTCCATGCACGTAAGCTTTTGATCGCTGGCCTAGCTTTAGTTACACAACGCCGTATTTAATGTTCACATAAACTTGAGTAATCTGTCGAAACCTCATACTATAGGGGTTTTTTTAGAGGCGGAGAGCTTTAAATTGAAATAAAACACAGAAAAATGTTTTTAATATCCATGACATTGGTTTTATTTGAAAGGTAATTATATGGCATTACTGTCTGAATATGGTTTCGAGATGTGACCGCCGCGGCTGGCGCGTACGTGACGTAATCTGGAGGTACAGTTTTCACACACTCTTCGCAGTAAATCAGGCTGTATTTCGGCAATAACACGTCGAATGTTGGCTTCCAAATGCTCAATTGTTTCCGGTTTATCGGCGTAGACTTGCGACTTTACATATCCCCAAAGAAAATAATCTAATGGCGTCAAATCGCACGAATGGTGGGGGCTAGTTAACAGATCTACGAAATGGATCCACGATGTGGATCCACGAAATGGATCTGTTAACTGGCCAACTCGTTCGTGCGATTTGACGTCATTAGATTATTTTCTTTGGGGATATGTAAAGTCGCATGTCTATGCCGATAAACCGGAAACAATTGAGCACTTGAAAGCCAAAATTCGACGCATTATTTCTGAAATGAAATACAGCCTGATTTACTGCGAAGAGTGTGTGAAAACTGGACCTCCAGATTACGTCATGTACGCGTTAGCTTCGGCGGCCACATGCCCGAAATCATATTCAAACAGTAATGCCATAAAATTATCTTTAAAATAAAGGGAATTTCATGGATATTAAAAACATTTTTCTGTGTTTTATTTCAATTTAAAGTTCTCCGCCTCTAAAAAAACACCCTTTACGTCACCGACATTTGGTAGAATGCTATTTGGTGGGTCTATTGTCATCACATTATGAACTTATCCTCTTTTTGTGTAGATCCAGTAAGTTTTGATGATTGAGGTCAGTTTATACATGATTGTCGCCAGTTATCTGTCTTTCTATTCAAGTATCGTCACCAGTTGTCCATTTGTAGAATGCTTCGTGTGTAATGCATTCGCGGTATATATGAAAAAGATGATAATATACAGTCTTGACGTACGCTAACACGGGTTGTGAATTGCTGAGAATAGACGTTATCTATTTTGACTTTACCTTGCTACTTCCAGATAGATTTTTAATAAGGGGAATCAATTTAGGTGAATTTCAGTTTTTATTAAAATATGCTATAGTGCCTTCCATTGCATGGTATTAAAGCATAAGTATATATTGACATTGTATTAGGGAACTTCAAATTTAGTTTGTTTTTATAATTTTCTTCTCCTGGCATAAAATCTGATTGCTGATCTGGATTTTGCGGTAGAAGGATCTTAAGCTAAATTTTGATAGCATGCAACACCAACACCATGTTTCTGTAGTTGGCGCAATCAGTTGATGAGATGTTATCAACGGCAACTGCTTTTTGTTTGGCTGGTTTTGAATGGACTCTTGGAATTCCAATTTCAAACTAGGGTTAGACAATGCTTGATCAAATTTGAAACAATACAGCTTTCAGACATTAGCTGTTTCTTAGTTTTTTATTATTTCCGACTTAACACTTCATAATTCGTCCTGGATTTTAGATTACTTTGCATTTTTGCAACCAAGCATGTAGATTATTATTTTTCATTAAATTAGGTAACTATAAAGAACTTAAATATATTATTTCGGTTTGATTAGTTTCGATAATTCTTGATTATAAAATTTTCACAGTAATTGTTGCTAAAAAATAATGTCAGAAATACCAAACGTCACGCTTAATGATCAAATAAGTGGAGCGCCATTTTTAGAAATAAAACTACAAAATGAGTAATTCTGTTTTGAATATCTAGCTAAACTTTATATATTAGATACAAATCACTATTAGCCAAATAAGCTAAACTGTTTCATAACACGCGAGGACTCACAAAAACCATAAAAATAAATTTGCAATATCGTACAAGTGTAATAACAGAATAATGGATTGCTTTAGATTTCCCAGCAAAATAAAAAATGAGATTTATTAAAATGGCGCATTTGAAACTGAGCCTACGTCAAATAACAAACCAAGATTTTGAACGATACCTAATTACCTTTTATTGGTGATTTTAAAATAGAAATCTGTGAAAAATAGATTTGACGAAGATTAAGTGAAGCTAAAACTGCATAAATCAATCATTACAGGTTTACCTTCAAAATGTACAACAGTAAGTTCATCCTATATAGTAATTATATTGCGATCTATACCCAGACATCGGAAAAATTGAAAACCAAGTAGACAACCTATTTAACATTGTTGGTAAGCATATTTAGAAAATGTAATATGACAGTAGCAATGGCGTATAAAATATTAAAGTACGTTAGAAAGTTAGCATAATAGTAACATTCAAAACTACTCCATAAACCTTAATGCTCAAAAACGTCAAATCGTTGCTTGCATGCAACATGAAATCATTAAATTCACTAAATCTCCAAATGTCACTGGTCACATAGTCTTTAATAGTTTTTTTGTATTTATTTTAAAAGGCGTTGAATTAAGTTTATGGAGTCGAGTGGGCTGCCGGACATCAGGGCTGACATTTAATTATGTCCCCTGGCAGAAGGCAGCCCACAGGGAAGTTCTGGAAGTATTGCACTTTTCGCTTCCGGTCTTTCAAGACCGTTGGGTAGTCCTAGACTATGTGATCTGAGATTGCATCCTTCCCGTGGTGGCCCTGTTTAAACTAAACCCTTCGGATCTAGACCGGGAAGTCGATAAACTAACCCCAAGCTAAGGTGGAAGCTATCGTGCCGAGAGCTGGATGGCACAGGGTGACAGTGCCTTGAACGATGCCCATGGAATACCTGGCGCCCTTCCATGGTCCCTTAGCCCTACTCCTGCAACAGGCTCTGCAGGAGCGGACCTCCTTTCCTGACTACTCGTGGGATTAATTATGGAAGACATTTTTAACAACCCAAACACCCCTTCAGAGGAGGGATCCGTTGCAGGTCCTACACTGACCACCTCAGGAGGGTGCTCCTCTACTGGAGCCCCTCCAGTACTACCCAATGAGGAGGGAACCGTTTCGGGGCCCTCCTCAGAAACCGACCCTGCATCGCAAAAAGGGCCTCTTACTAAGAGAAACCGTTGCGGTGCAGAGAGAAGACGGTGCAAAAAGGCGAAGGCCAGGTTGGCCACCAGTGACCAACCAGGCCCGTCGACAGGTACTGACACACAGCAGGAGCTTCTCACCAGAGGCACTACTGTCACAGACCAACCTAGTGCCACGGAGAAGGTCACACTCTCTGCTGGGGGCTCCAAACGGGGCCGCCCAGAGAAGGAGACTCCTCCTAGTGCACAGAAAGCCGCCAAGAGGGTCCGACCCGGGCTCTCGTACAGTCAAGCGGCCAACAAAGAACTCAGGGTTGCGATTGCTCGGGGACACTTCCCGGAGTCGCAAATTTCTGTGGAGCTTGCCGGGGAAATTCAACTTACCCTCGGCGAATACATGGATGGGATCCCAGATGAGGGGCCCCACCCAAAATACGACGATTTCAGAAGGACGGAACAAGGGATCATTATGGTCACATGTTCCGATGCCTTCTCCAAGACCTGGTTAAAAGAAACCGTCGGTATGATCAGCACGAGAACAGGAGTCGAACTCGTTTTTTTTAGAGGGCGACGCCGTTCCCAGGCTGAGAAAGATGGTAGCCTGGATACCGGGAGTACCTGAGGACGGGGCTACCATCTTAAAGAGGTTAAAACGCCAGAATCCGGGACTTCGGACCGATCTCTGGAGGATTCGGCATGCCGGACGGGTCGAGTCCAAAGGGCTCAGGCTTGTTCTTGGCGTGGACGGGCTCTCCGTGTCGGTTCTGAAGCAACTCGGCATGAAGGCATATGCGGGCATGGTAAGGGTCTCTTTCTGGGACCCCAAACATGCAAAAGAAAAGCCGCCCGTAGCAGAGCTTGAAGACATGGAGGTGTCTGACTCTGCTGCGGAGGCAGAGGATGCGACGGAGGCGCAGGAGTAGGAGTGGACGCTTTTCCCTTAATGAATAGTATCCATCTCTTACAAATCAACCTGCAACACAGCATAGCAGCCTCCTATGCTCTGCAGAGGAGGCTTATAAATGATAATATTAATATAGCACTTATTCAGGAACCTTGGGTACGACATGGCTCTGTCCAGGGGCTATGTCTCAACAGTGGTTCTTTGTTTTATTGCACAAGTGCGGTTATACCGAGAGTTTGCATATACTCTTCGGGACTAACCGATATACATATATTGCCCAATTTCTGTTCCAGGGATCTAGTGGCAGTCAAAATTGGTCTTATAGATGGCAACAGCAGGAGGAGCTTTGTTCTTGGTTCTGCCTACTTCCCTTACGATGCACAGGAACTGCCACCTACCCCAGAGTTTCAGGGACTGGTAAGCTACTGTGACACAAATAATTTACCTCTGCTGGTAGGGTGTGACGCCAATGCGCACCACATCTGTTGGGGCAGCACGGACATCAACCCACGAGGTAGAGGCCTAATGGAGTATCTCTACACTACGAAGTTGGAGGTACTAAACTGTGGTACTACACCTACCTTTGTCACCGACAGAAGGCAAGAAGTCATCGACATAACAATGGGCACCGCTACGGTCGCTCCGTTAGTCAAAGACTGGCAGGTATCGACGGAACCTTCCCTTTCGGATCACCGTCATATCACTTTCAATCTAAATTTAAAGCGGCCGCCAGCGTCGAATATTTTTAGAAATCCCAGAGCAACCAATTGGGAAGGCTATAAACAGGACCTCCGAAATAGGTTAGATTTGGTTAGAGTTATTCCAAAAAATTCTGACGAGCTAGAAGAGAGCGTTGATCTTGTACACCGCTCCATCATAGAGTCATACGAGACTAATTGCCCTGTGAAGCGATGCAGGGATGGTAAAAGGACTCCATGGTGGAACCCCCAACTCCAGTCCCTCCGCAAAGAAACGCGCAGGCTCTTTAATAGAGCCAGACTCACAAAATCTCAACTGGACTGGGACAATTATAAACTGTCCCTCCGGTCATACAAAAGCTGCATACGCAGAAGTAGAAGAGGCACCTGGCGGGCCTTCTGCGAAAGTATTGAATGCCTACCAGAAGCAGTTCGACTGCAAAAGGTGTTTTCCAAAACTCCAGGTTCCAGGCTGGGGATGCTGAAGCTCCCATCGGGTACCTTCACGGACACCAGAGAGGGGGCTCTCAAGCATCTCATTGATGTTCACTTCCCCGGCTCCAGTCTTGTACAAGAAGCTCTACCTGAGAGGCCCCCACGCATCGCGCACACCGCGATGGACTGGAAGACGGCCTCAAAGGTAGTGAGTCTAGATCGTTTGAAGTGGGCACTGTTCACCTTTGAACCATATAAGAGCGCTGGTGCTGACGGAATTTTTCCGGCTCTGCTACAGCATGGATTGGAGGTGCTGTTACGGCCCCTATATCACATTTTTCGTACTAGCCTGGCCCTAGGACACATTCCTGTGCCCTGGAGGACGGTCAAAGTAATTTTCCTACCCAAAGCGGGACATGCAATGCATGATACCGCAAAGGACTTTAGACCTATCAGCCTGACTTCTTTCCTGCTAAAGGTGCAGGAGAGACTGATTGAAAGGTATATTAAGGATGGAGCATTGGTGGCTTTTCCGCTGCACCCATCACAACACGCCTACCAACAAGGCAAGTCAGTTGAGACGGCACTCCATGCGATCGTTTCAAAGATAGAGAAAACCCTGCACCACAAAGAGCTTTCGCTCGGTGCATTCTTAGACATAGAAGGGGCGTTTGATAATACCTCCTTCGATTCTATCTGTGTAGCGGCCGAAAGGCACGGGATCGAACCCTCGTTGATAAGATGGATCGGTTCTATGCTGTCGGGCCGACAGGTAATCGTTTCAGCAGACGAGTTCTCCATAAGAGCGACGGTCACTAGGGGCTGTCCTCAGGGTGGAGTCCTGTCTCCAATGTTATGGTGTCTGGTCGTGGATGGGCTACTAAGGGAGCTCTCTGCAAAAGGCATCTTTGTGCTAGGTTACGCTAATGACCTTGCAATATTAGCAATGGGAAAGTTTGCTGGCACAGTAAGTGGGATCATGCAAGAAGCCCTCATTACTGTACAAAACTGGTGTGTAAGGCAAGGGCTCAGGATTAATCCTACCAAGGCAGAACTTGTCATCTTCACCAAAAGAAGGAGAATCGAGGGTCTCAGACAGCCCACAATCTTCGGAAAAGCTCTCCAGCCCTCCGAATCGGTCAGATATCTTGGAGTTATCCTGGATTCAAAGCTGAACTGGAGGACTCATGTAGAGAGACAAATTCAAAGGGCCACAGCTTCTCTGTGGAGATGTAGACGGACCTTTGGAACCAGCTGGGGTCTCAAGCCCCGTGTCACCAAATGGCTATACACGGTGGTTACAAGACCAATAATAACATATGCTGCTCTTGTTTGGTGGCCAGCAACCAGCAAGGCAACAATCAGAAACAGCCTCAACAGACTACAGAGATTGGCTTGTTTAGGCATAACTGGAGCAATGCGCACTGTTCCTACGGCAGCTCTGGAGGTGCTTCTGGGGCTTCCGCCCCTCCACCTAGTGATTGAAGCGGAGGCCAGGAAATCAGCCTACAGACTAAGCCAAGGCCAGATGTGGGCCATGAAAGGGGAACAAGTGGGACACTCAGGGATCATCCAACACTTTGAGAAGGTCCCAGAACTTCTCACAAGGAGCGACTTCATGGCTCCGCTTTACATGTTCTATAAAGCATTTCAGGTATTCATCCCTGATAGGAACGATTGGTGCCAGCAACAGCGTCTTCTCACTCCAAGGGGACTTGTTTGGTACACAGACGGCTCCAGGATGGCGGGGGGATCTGGTGCTGGCATCTACGGCTGTAGGCCGAGGGTCAAACTCACCGTTGCTCTAGGAAAACATGCCACTGTATTCCAGGCGGAGGTATTTGCCATCCTAACCTGTGCTCAGGAGAACCTTCAAAGAGGTTATTCCAATCTGCATATTTACATCTGCACAGACAGTCAGGCAGCACTAAGAGCATTGAGTTCACCCAGAATCAACTCCAGGTTGGTTCTGGAATGTTGCCAGACACTGAACAGACTCGGTACAACAAACTGGGTGAAACTACTATGGGTACCAGGCCATAGTGAAATAGAGGGTAACGAAGAAGCTGACGCTCTAGCCAGAAGAGGTTCTCAAGAGCCGCTCATCGGCCCTGAGCCGGCTTTAGGAATTACCCGTGCCACCGCAAATCGACAAGTTGAGCGCTGGTTAAGTAACCAATCCAGCGCCAACTGGGCCTCGGTACCAAGGCTACGTCAGGCTAAACTCCTCATCGGGGAAATGTGGCCTACCAACACCTTTACTCTCCTGTCAATGAGCAGGAAAAACATTAGGATCGTGACTGGTTTACTAACAGGACACGGTCACTTACAGAAGCACTTATTCACAATTGGAATCGTAAATGATGCCACCTGCAGAAAGTGCCAGTTGGAGGAAGAAACCTCAATTCATGTTTTATGTCAATGTGTGGCTCTCCTAACACTGCGACATAAACATTTTGGAGCCGGCCTGGTGGAACCCCAGGCAATAAGGGACGTTCCTATGGGTAGGATTCTTTCCTTCGCGTTGGAAACCGGCCTCTTCGAACGAGACCCATAACAAATTAGGTGGGAGCACAATGGACCAATAGGTCTCAGTGCAGCTTACAGCAAGCCCCATCAGAAGAAGAAGAAGAACGGCCGGTCTTATAAAGGCCACTAATCTGACGTAAACTTTAATTTTCTATTAAAATAAACAAAAGCGCATAAAAATTGTTTACTAATGAATAATATGTCATAAGCGCCAACGTTTTGATGAGCTTTTGTTTATTTTAACAGCGATTTAAAGTTAACGTCAGATTAGTGACTTTTATAAGACCGGCCATAAGTAAACAAAGCAGACGTATGCGGTTTATGTCATGAACACCTAAATAACATTGTTTACCATGAACTTGTAAACACACTTATCGAGCCTATTCCTTTGAATCGATTATTACCAAATTGGACTTGAAATAAATTGTAGAATTATAACTTGAATAAACAAATGGACATTCGAAATCTAGATTCAAGTGGTAGACTTATGTTAGGTACTTATGGAATTTTAGTTCAAGCTTTACTGTCTTCTCGAGCATTTCTGCCAAAAATTTGATTGAGTTTAATTTTTAAAACACGGAAAACCATGTCGTCAAAGCATAGTTTCTGCTTCATATTTGCCAGTAAAAAATCGCAGAATAGTTTTGGTGTTTTGAGGTTGCATAGTATAAATAAGTCTATAGTTTATTCAGATTCAAGATAGAGCAAAATCTGCAACCCAACTTACAAATATCAGCAGTAAGTTGATTACTAATATAATTTTATTAAAATTTAGAACAGAGAGACATGACCTTGTTGCTGTCTTTATGAATGTCAAACTCAATGTGTCATGTTTTTAATATGAATCTTTGCTTAAGGAGACCGTTTGCAACATTTTTTAGTGGGTAAATATATTCTCAGATCACATTCAGCAGATTTCATTTAGGTAGACGTTGCACAATTTTCCAATTTCAAGCTTTGCAAATTTGACAAAAACTATAACCTCTAAGTATATTATACTACGTACAGTATACATCCCATGATCTACCTTTTAATAAAATCAAATTAGTAATCAACTGACTGTTGATATTTGTAACTTGGGTTGCATATTTTGCTCTATCTTGAATTTGAATGAACTATAGTTAATGGAACCTAACCCAGTTTTTATCATTTATGTGTTTACTTGCGCATCACGGTTTTGCGCTTCGCGGAATTCTTCTGGAACGTAACCCACGCAAACGGCAAGGTCTGACTGTATATGTAAACAAAGGCTTAATATCCTGAAACCGGTAAACATATAAATACAGTAATACCTACAGTGAGCTTAGTAGCACTGAATCAAACAGACATATTTAAGTGTTTTAACCATCGACATATAGAAATGGACCGCTAGTCAGAGCTGCGCGAGCCAAACAGGATAGAAAGAGAACGCATATGACTTGAGAACGCTCTGTCCTTGTTGGCGCTCAGTAGCACAGGCGTGAAAGTGAGACCTTATAAGAAGGAGCAACAAGAAAAGTTTGGCAGGCACCCCATCGGCTCGCGGCAAGGAAATTTACGATCTCTAATACACGCAGTCGCAGACAAGAATATCGATTTTGACGTCACAGAACCTTGCGTTTCCCAACGCCGCTTGTTGAGGTTAAGTGCATCGTTTTGCTAATTAACAGTAAGTATTGCCTATATTTTGTTTAAATACTTGTTAATTCTAATGTCTAGAGTGCTTTATTAACCTAGTACCTTACTAATGTCTATTACGTTGATTCAGTTCGTGAATTCATATTTTTAGTTTGTTTACAGCGACATAGCGAAATAATCATCCATAGTTAATTTTGTAATACCTATTGCCTCATGTACTACGCATTAACTAAAATAGTTAAATTTTTTCAGTGATAAATGTCCTTTGCACGGTGCTAATGGTCAGCACGAAAAAGAAGTGTACCTGCGTTCCTGGTTGCAACAAATTGGTACTACAGGTCAGTGTACTGTACCACGTTTTTTAACTTCCGAAGCATTAAAAGTAATCGTTAGGTATTCCTGCAAATGTGGTAGAAGCTAATACAGTTTTATGTTCATGTTATGATCAGCCTTTGACATCTTCAAATGTATGTACATGTTTTGACGTATCAGCTAATTTGTTTCCTGTATAAAATAATGAAATAAGCAACAGTAGTAATTTTCGTTAGTAATATAACAAGGGCGAGATAAGGTACTTAACGATAATTTTGCACTCGCCAAGGGTTGAGTGCTGGTTGCAATGAAAACTGTTGCGAGGGTAGTTTTCTAAGGACAATGTCAATTACTCTTGGTACGGGCAAAATTATATGTAAGTGTGTTGCCTGCATTTATATTTTGAAGATGATATCAGTCATGTCACAGTTGTTAGTACGTAATAATCAACGTGAGATTATTATTTATCAAAACTATTCAGGATTATTTATATGCATTTCTTTCTGTTACCGATTTTCAACCTACTTTGGAGAATAACTTCAAACTGCTCTGACGATGCCCACATCTTCAAATTTGTCAAGGAGAAGCATAAGCCGAATACCTCCATTACCCAAGAACATCGGAAGAAAATGGCTGCGAAGTAGGTTGTTATTTATTCTCTATGTGTATAAATAATACGTATATTTTATTTAATTCAATGTTGTTTTATAAGCATTTATTTTTTGTTCTAGAATTTAATATTTGTTGTATTGTATATTATTTCTGCTGAATGTATTTACTACATTAATAAAGATTTCTTAAAACAGAGTATAAAAGAATAACATTTATACATAGAATAGTTTAAAATATTGCTTTTATTACAAATACTACAAATATATACACTCATTACAAATATATCACATTTATTACAGTATATACAATTTGCGTTTACTGGTGACAAAAAAGTATGGTTTTTGTTAATTTATGCCTAATTCTTGTTGTACTTTCTCTTTGGCAAACGCAATAATGACGAATTCGCGATATAAAATATTGTTTACTAATCATTTTCATTAACATAAACCGGTGGTCATTTAAAACTGATTGTACCAGTGCATGGTTTTCATTAGCCAATAGTGTCATTGACACATTCCGAAGTGTCCTTGCTACAAGAGCATCTACTGTTGAACCTTTATATTTTAATTGAAATTCGTGATAAAACGTTTTAAAATTCATTTCTGCCAGTTTGCATAAAGTTATAACATCTTTGGAAGCAGTAGATAAACCACCTCGATTGTTAATGTCTTGTAACTGAGAAAAACATTCAGTTGACTGTATTAAATCAATGCAAATGCCGCAAGATAATTTTTGCATTAAAGTTTTCACTATGAACCCAGCAATATACCCGAGTACATCATCAATGTAACGCTCGTCTATATTTTCAAAAGCCCCAGCAAATAGAGTGTCTTCGTCTAGTTCGTCTGTTGTCTTTTTTTCTGATAGTACAGAAACGTCTGTTTTGTCAACTTTATCTGAATTTGCATGTAAAAATGGAGTTTCGTCTTGTGGGAGGCAATTGGCATATTTAGACCCACCAACTTGGGCATGAACGAGCAAGCGTTTCATTGATGATAATAATTTTGCAGCAGTAGGATTGTTGTTATTACCCCCTCTGCTTCTAACCGAAGAAAAAAACAGTTCTAAATGATCTTGCGACAATTTGTAAGTTAAAAGATATTCCAGTCCCGCTCTAGGATCAAAATAATTATGGAATATGTCAACTACACTTTGGAGTGCAATAAAAAACCCGAAGAAACCAGTTTTTAATCTCGAAAAAATGACTGGGGTATTAACATCTATTTTAATAGAGCGAATGTAGTTTTGCAAAAATATCACTCTTTGTTTTATGTGATCAATATTTTCTTTTGTTATGGGGGTTTTTCCGGGGTTTTTACAAAATTTATTTCGAGAATTCAAAATATCAAAAATTTCATTAAAATTTTTACAAAATTCTTCAGTTGCTTCAGAGTTGCAAAATTCTTTTAAACCCATTCTTTCGCGAAGAAATTGAAAAGAATCTGCAACACTTTTGCTCAATAATTGAACGGCAAGTGCCACATTCAAATGTCTTCGTCGCAACCGATTGGCAGCATGCAAACCAACTAATTCTTGGTACTCGACTAAGCGAACAAAGTAATGCCAATTAATCTCGCGATTATCTTCTGTAAAGAGAGATTTGCATGTCCCTAGACAGTTACGAACCAGTTTTATCATATGACAAGCATCCGGCACGATAAAAATAGGTTTCTCCGTTTCTGGATTAAAAAAGAAATTATTTACATGAGCTAATAATGACATGTTCGCTCCGAGGGCCCTTGCCATGGCAAAATTACTCGCAGCGCCATCAAACGTGAAGGATACAATTTCAATGCCTGTATCCTTCAGAGCATCCAAAACTTTAGTAACAATATCTGCTCGTTGTTGGCCATTTAAACCAGCAATTAAATAATATGCCACTGGTATCTTCCAGTTTCCATTGACGCAAGTACACATGACGACCGCAGCATTTTTAGCTTCTTCGAGTTGTCCCGTGCTGTCCTCTGATGCCTCTATCTCGCCCATGTCAACATACCCGGAAATAATTGATACTTCATTTATTGCTAACACTGTACCCACCGTAGACATAGTGGGTTGTAAATGTTTTTTTGCTTTTGGGGCCTTATATGTCTTCGTGGTTTATGTGCCGCCTAGTATTACAGTTTATGATTTTCAAAACTTTATTGAACTTTTTGAACAAAAGTGTATTGACTACGATAAGCTGTTAGTAGTAGGAGATTTTAATGTACCTCACTTTAATAACGAAACCGTTAATGATAGCAAATGTAATATGATGAACACATTTTTAGATATTCTTAATCTGACACAGTATAATCGAATAACAAACTTGCAAGGTAGACTTCTTGACCTTGTTATTGCCAGCATTACTTGTGAAGTATCTCGCGACGCACAGCCCTTGGTTAAAGAGGATACATATCACCCACCTTTACAAATCGTTTTTAACAATAAAACACATGCAGGTATTAAATTTCCTATAAATAAAATACATAAAACCTACAACTTTAATAGAGCGGATTTTCATTCACTGTATAATGCATTACTTACTATTGATTGGTCATCTTTAAAATGTCCGATGTGAACGCAATGGTTAACGAATTTTATAATGTATTATATTCGTTATTTGATCTACATGTTCCCACATTTCGTTGCAACAGTCGCAAATATCCCAAGTGGTTTACACTGGATATAATTACCAATATTCGGAAAAAGTATAAATACTTCAATAAATATAGGAAATATAGAAAACTGGCTGATAACATAGAATATAAGCGTCTTCGGCGGTTAGTAAAATCTCAAATATCCACAGAGTATAGCAACTATATAAGAAATATTGAGCAATCCGTAACAAATGACGCAAAAAACTTTTGGTCTTTTATTCGTGATAAAAAAGGGACATCTAGAATTCCAGGTAAAATGCACCGCGATGGCACTGTATTTAATACTCCTGAGGCAATTGTTAATGCTTTTGGAGAATACTTTGCTAGCATTTATACTACTTCTACCTCTTCAACAAAAACTCACTCAGATTCATTCAATAATATTCCCTGTGTTTCCATTAATAACGTTAGTGAGGAAGAAATATTGAAGGCTATTCGTAAATTGAAAAACAAGAAGACCGCTGGCGATGATCAAATACCTAGTTATTTAATAAAGGATTGTGCAGGCGTCTTCGTTACACCTTTGCATATCATCTTGAACTTTTCACTTTAATCCTCTAAATTTCCTGATGTATGGAAAACTGCCCGTATTTGTCCTGTTCATAAAAGTGGTGATCCAGCTGATATTGTCAATTACAGACCCATAAGCATCTTATCAAATTTTTCCAAGATTTTTGAGGTGATACTGTATGATCGAATATACTCTTCGGTAAAGCAGTACTTGTCTCCGTATCAACACGGTTTTATGCAGCATCGTTCAACTTCTACCAATTTAATCTACTTCACACAATATACGGCCCAAATACTTGATAATCAGGGGCAGGTTGATGTAATATACACCGACTTTTCAAAAGCGTTTGACCGCATCTTGCATTCCATTATAATACAAAAGCTACTTAGTTTTGGGTTTAGCGAATCTCTAATAAGATTTTTTACCTCATACTTGTCAAATCGTGTACAGTATGTAACATACAACAGTTATAAGTCGAAGCTCATTGCTGCTACATCTGGTGTCCCACAAGGTTCCAACTTAGGACCGTTGCTATTTTTATTATTTATCAATGACCTGCCTGAAGTACTTTGTTGTGAGAGGCTTCTATTTGCGGATGATCTGAAAATTTTCTTTTCTGTCGCTACTATTGAGGACTGCCTTTGGTTGCAACAACAAATTAAGAACTTGAACAACTGGTGTGACACCAATAAACTCCAACTTAACATATCGAAGTGCAGAGTAGTCTCATACACCCGTAAATTACAACCATTAGTGTATATGTATGCTATAAATTCAAACTTATTACAACGCAGTGACACCGTTAAGGATCTAGGAGTTCTTTTTGATAATAAATTTAGTTTCGCTGGTCATATAGAGACCGTATATACTTCCGCTCTGAAAATGCTGGGGTTTGTCGTAAGAAACTGCAAATCCTTTACAAATATAGTTGCTTTGAAAACCTTATTCTTTTCTTTAATCAGCTCAAAACTTGAGTATTGTGTTTTAATTTGGTACCCTTTCTATGAATATCAAATAATTAATCTAGAATCAATACAAAGGAAGTTTTTGAAATTCTTAAGCTACAAAGTAGACGGAGTTTACCCAGAAAGAGGTTATTCACAATCATTATTACTGGAACGATTTGATATGATTAGTTTAGAAAGAAGAAGAAAAATAATTAGTCTTACTTATTTATATAATATTCTTCATGCCAAAATCGATTGTCCATTTCTTCTGGAAATGCTTAATTTTCAAGTACCGTCACGTCAAAATAGAAATTTCGTAACATTTTATAATCCAACCCCACGTACTAATTTACTACAAAAATCACCACTTTATAAAATGAGTCAGAACTACAATGACATTTCAAATATGTGCGATATTAATTATTGTAATTTAACTAACATATTAGAATTAGTATAGACAGCTTTTGTTAGTTTAGTAAGGTATAGGTATAGTATTATATTGTATTTCCTTTCAGTTTGTTTCACTATAAGCGAGTGTTTAGTGTTAAAGTTTCGATTATTAATATGTAATACTTTAGTTTATTGTGTAAATTGTCCTATAATTGGATTTTTCTTTCTGTTGGACAATAAACCATTATTATTATTATTATTATTATACCCAAAAACTTTTCCTCCTTCTACGTGCAGTCCCTGCTTGATTGCCATGTCATCCATCTGAAGTCCGCAAAATACTTTTTTGCCTTTTTTCTCTTCTTCCTGCGCCTTTTTCTTAAGGGTATTTATTGCCAGAGCCGAAATTCCAGGAGAGCCATCGATTTTTTGAAACCAACCACGAATGGTACTGACATTGGGTAGACACTCGATAAAGCTGGACCTTACGAATTCGTACGCTTTCGGGGACAAAAAATGTAACGTACTAGAAAATTGTTGAACCTCTTTTAGACATTCTTGGAACCTTTTGTTGCCATCCAGCATTCTTTGTAGCAGTATGGTTGCCAAAGGAGTCATTGACGCCTGGAAGAAAAATTAGAAATGTAATTGTTGACATTTTCCTTTGAGAGCATGTACTTGTTTGTGAATATTTTATACGTACTTTTATGCTATTCGCAGCAGATTTGGCGATTAGATCTTTTTTAGTTAAATTTTCCACCAGGCCTTCGATATTTCTCATCTTGGACTCCAAGGATTTAATTGTACCACGTAACTTCTTGATTTCCTCAGCTTGTTCTGTGATGGTGTCCATTGCAACTTCCCAACATATAGTTGACTTTGTTGAATCATTCATGACACTCTGCCACTGAACATCTTTTACTCGTTTATACTGAGTAAAGTTGTCACCACATTCATCCCTTGCATCGTTAACTGGGAATGGACATTTCCTGGGAAAAATCAAAAACGTTGCTGATTAGTATATTTCTGTTACACTTATTATTACATTTAAGCTTGAAAAACAAACCTTTTCATTGAAGAATCCATGAGGGGTTGCAAGCTTTGATTTTCTACATGGGGTTGCAAGCTTTCAAAGTTTTCTACATCTTCAGGAGCCTGTAAATTGTTCTGTATTAAGACACGTACTTCATTCGACCAAAAATTACACGAAATTGCACACTGAGAAAAAAAATCACAGTATCGCCAACTAGGTACATGCATAGTTAAAAATATGTAGCTTAGTGAACTACATTTTCTTTTAATTATCTGCAGTTCAGTTTAATCAATATTTTAATCGATACTTTTTTTCTCAGTGCATGTGTTCATTTACTTACAAGTCTTTCATCAATTTTGCTGGGTTCATTGCCAGCAAATTTACTATTGCTGTTCAAATTGCATGATGGCACAGCATCTCTGAGTAGTCGAAGATTTCCGGAGACGACAGCACGAGTATAGTCTTTGGACTTGAAGTGATTGGAGCAAACCTTAAACTGTGATGAGTTATTTGTTACTCCAAGCACACTTAACCATTTTGTTCTCATATCTGGTTTTGCCGGAAGGCTGGAAATACATTTTAATTAGCAAAAATCAACTTTAAAATTATCTATAGAGGTTAGGTAACAGAGGTTGAGTAGAGAAATATTGTTTACCTATGATAAATAGTTTCCTCCCCAGCTTTGCATTGCTTCTTACACACAAAACACTGTGTAACCATAGTACAATAAAAGTGACCACTGTTTTTATGAAAATATAACTATTTACAAACAGAATAATGTTTGTAAATATTGACACGTGCGTTCGAGGCTGCTTACGCGAAGTAAATTGGCGCGACGCCCCTGTGCTGTGACGTCATTTTCTGTCGGCCAATAGGAGGCCGGCAGGAAAAGGAAAGATAGTTCTTAAACTGTTCTCTTTCTCTTTCTAACGCAAAGAGTTGCGCAGTCGTCGATTAGCGGTCCATTTCTATATGTCGATGGTTTTAACTACGGTGCTTGTACAAACAAGTGAGTGGCTTCAGAAAAAATGATTTGGTAATGCACCAGAAATCCAAACAAAAACACGAATATACATAAGGCAAAAATGTGTATCACGTTTACCAATTTAAAATGAGCTTACAATTCTATACAGTGATAACTTCAACACAGACATTACAAAAACTGGAACTTCTCACTAAATTAAGCCGACTTTTAAGAATGGCATATTTAATGTAGTAAGAGTTAATGAGATTGTACTGTAATGTTTCATAGCCCAAAATTACCCGGCAATCCACTATAGCTAATTTTATTTAACTTAACTGGAGAGAATCGAATGCAGGAAATCCGTCTAAATATACATGTACGATGACCAATAAGAGCTACCAGTGCCTAACACATGCTGAAGATGACACATTGGCAGCTAGAACATCAGTTGAACTAAAAAGAATAATAAAAAATCTAAAAAGGGTAAAACTACAGGATCATGGAGAGAACAATTTATGGATGTGCAAAAAAAGAAAAATTTCACATCAATTTAGAAGGCAATGGTGTACCAAATATAGAAAGAGTGAAAAGTTTCATCTATCTAGGAGTACAATTAACCGAATATGGAAATAACAAAAATGTCAAGAGAAACTTGTCAAGGAACATAAAGATGCAGATATATGAAACAGTAAACAATGATCCAACCAACAGCAACGTATGGGTGGAAAATATGCGTGATCAACAAGACAGATCATACAAACTAGGTATTGTATTCCATACTGTACAGAGTGTTTCATAACGTACAAAGACTGAAAGGGTAGCTAGAGGGCACCAAAATAAAGTCATTTCCTTAATAAACTTGGCCAAAACCCAATAACATAAAAATAACAGCAGTTTAAAGTTCTTGTAAATTAACCGCTTAATACCGTTAGTATTAATGAGGAAAAATTAGAAAAAATAGCAATGCATTTTTAAGGTAGTTTAATTTTAAATTATACAGATTATTGTTTCTTACCGATCTCAACCAATCAGAAGGCTGGATTTAGTTAAGTTATCTTGTATCATTTCGATTATACAAAATCGATTATACTAGAGTAACTTCAATAGGCAACGCAATACATAACTTTTGTCAACTTGATGTTGTTTTCCTGAAGATGACTTTCAGCTAGGTTAATACAAACAAATCCAGTATTATACACCTACTCCTTCCTTCGCTTTTTCTTTCTCCTTTCTTCCCGACCATATTACCCAATATCCTTTATGTATTCTCTCTATTCCTTTACGTTTCTTTTTAGTTTCTGTGATTCCTAGAATTTAAATTTTTTGATTTATCATTTCTTCCACTATTTCTTCTTTTTTTCCTTTTCTACTTTGTACATTCCATGTACCTATCTTCACCGTTTTTCCTCTCTTCTGTTTTTCCTTTTTATCGTTTCTATTCATTTCCTTGCCCATAGCCACTTTCGTCATCTTGTTAGGTTTTATGTTGTTCCTTAATCGTTTTTTGTGGCCTGATCTCTTTTCCTTATCAGGCTGCCTCCTTCTTTGTCGGAGCATTCATACTTGAAGCCGTCTATTTCCATTTTTCTGTACCCTTGTTTTGTCTTTTTTCCCTTGTTCCTTTCTTCTCTTGCTACTTTCCTGATAGCTTCCTGGATCCTCTGTTCTTCTTGTGTGAGGTCGCATTCTATGTATATATCTTGTTGCCCTAGTCTCCTTTTTTGTTTAAGTACCTCTATTTTTTGTTCGAATTTTTTTAATTTCACCACGGTCATCTTCGTTTCAGGTTTCCCCACCTTATATGCTTCATCTAGGTCCCGAGTGGTGTAGCTTGAACAAGCCTCCACGTTTGATCAGCAGAGTTAAGCAATGCTGTTTCTGGTCAGAACTTGGATGGGAGTTCCACGGCTGCATCTCTCGGCGCCTCGTGGTACGGCTGTCACGGAAAAAAGTTGGTCCCGGCGGTCATAACAACATCATGACAGTCGTTAGTGGGGTTGGAAGTCCTCATAACTGCACAGCGACGCCTATAATTGGCCTAACGGCTGTTGGCTGAGTGCGAATTAAATAAATAAATAAATCTGTATCTGCAGTTACCCCTATTTCAGTCCGTAGGAATTCCTTTACTTCTTGGATAGTGTTTGCCTTGATAAATTCTGCTTCTATGATCATTATGTTGTTTTTCTTTTCTTTTCTTTCTTGATTTTCGAATTTGTTCCTTAGTTATCCAATTTCATTTCTCAGCTCCATTTTTTCCCTATTCCATTCCACTTCCTTCTTTATGGCCTCTTCTTTTAAGACTCTTATCTCTTCACCATATCTCTTCAATTGCTTGTTAATGCCTGTTATGGCCGCAATTGTGCTACTTGTATCTGTTTTAATTTCCTGTATCTGTGCGGATAGTCCCATTAATATAAGCTTTTCCATGTCTGTGCCGCTCTCTTCCCCCTTCTCTACTGGTCCTGCTCCCTTTAGTTGTGGTGATCTCAATATTTTTTTGCTCCTCTGAAATACTTCTGTTTCTTTTTGCTTTTGTTTTTCTTGTAATCTTTTTCTTTTCTAAACAATTCTGTTTCCGACCCGACACTATTACTTCTATTACGCTCCTCTGACATTTGTCTTACACTTTCTTCAGGCTAGATTCTTGTTCGCGGCTTTTGTGTATATTTATTTATTGCTTACTCGAGCGCTTATTTACGTACCGTCGCTTGCGTATGTTACGCCACTGCTCCGAACTCGCGCTCCGCAACGAATTTATCACCGCGTTTGGCCGATCCTAAAATGCACCAATCAGGTGCTTTTATTGCAACGTGCGTGCGAACACTGTCGTAGGGTTGCCAACCGTGGCGATTTTACGCAAAAGTGGCTACTTTTTATTCAAGACGGCGACTTAAATTCTGGTTTGGCGATTGGCGACATACGGATCAAAACTGGCGATTATCTGGCGAAATAATAATTACCTAAAGAAAACTTGTTTTAGTCGAATTGAACATCAGTTTTTCTTATTCCATATATTTGTTTGTTTATATTTGTTTTCAATTATTTTGTTTCACATATCTAAATAATAAATTTCCTGCAAAAAATATGTAATTATTTAAAATCCTCCATTTCTTTCTATAAAATTTAATTAGAAATTAAATACCTAATGACCGTTTGCACCACTAGATTAAATTTGTATTAAATATAAAATTGACTTAAAAAGCATAGAAACAATTGTCAATCACGTTTTAAATTTAGTCCAAAATATTTTCGTGCGGTGCAAACCGTCATTATAGTCTAAGAGCTGGTGACATTTTTTAGTGTTCATTTAGTTATGGCCTATTTTATGAGAGAATGTTACTGGAGGCATGTAAAAGTGTCATCTGTAAGGATTCTCCTTGATAGCGGTATCGGAGGGAGGCAGAACACCCCCAATTTACACTGTAAGTATATGTCAAATTGGAGGTTAACTGGTTAGATTTTGCGTCAGTATGTGTCAAAAATGATGGAAAACCTAACCTGCTAACATCGAATTTGACATACCTAACTTACACTAAAAAAGTCCATAAGAGGCAGCTGTGGAAAATGAAACGTATGAATAATATGTTGGCGGCACTGTAAGTCTATGTCAAATTCGGGGGGGCAAACTTCTTTGGTCACCCCCTTCCTTCAATCTCCGGTCCCAGCTTCCTCCAATCAATTTACTGCAGTTATAAGGCGAAACAGAGATGACAGTTCAGGTCAATCCAATTGTCAGTCAAATTATAAAAATATTTTATTTATTACTTATATTGCATAGATAATGCACAGCCTCAAACGCTTTGCGTTATTATGAGGCGTGCAATTCACTGAACGATACCAAAGACATTGCGCCTCTCAGCCGTCTTTGAAGCGAATTCCCTAAGAATGCTGTCGCACACGGTCATGTTATATCTCTCTCTCCATATGCACGCCGCCACACTGTCTTGATTGCGTCTGCTTCTGCCTCAGAATAAATTATAGTTTAAAAAACTAAGAAACACGCTTAATGGCAAACCGAACTAAAAAGTACAAATTATTTATTTCAAAATGTCTTGTATGTATTTGATTTTTTTCGGTTTTCGAGTTAACTGTTGTATTTACCTACTTCTTATAAATGTAAAGAGACGGGGAGTTGGTAAATTTGGCATAAGTTTGTAGTTTTACATACGGCCGGTATAGTGGATTTTATGATTTTAAGGTAAAAATCGTTGATCCTGGTCAGGATAATTGGACAAACTTATCAAATTATTGTATTGCCATCGGTCCTTTCAGTTCAATCTGAAGTTTTGAAGTGGGTGAAAATCGCGTTCAAAGATTTCGTTACAAACAAACATACATACAGGTAGAACTAATAAAAGCGTTTTAAAAAATATTCTTATGCTCTGCTTTCTCCGACAATTTTTCATATGTACAAGCGCTTTTTCATTTAAGAAAAACAAAGCTCTGTGAAGGATAGCACAGAAAAACCTTCTTTACCAGGTAGTAAAATTGAAGGGGGCGCGGGCCCCTCTGCCCCCCACTCCCGCGGTCCCTGATTAAATGTTAATCCAGTTATTTTTGCCATTAATTCCAGGCCAATATCCTGTGCTTTGTGGCAGTTTATTGTGTCATTTCCCATAATATTCCAGAAGAGAAGCTATAGATACTGTTATACATACCGCAGCAACAGAATACATTTAAAAGAGAGGATTGAAGGAGAAAAACATCAACACCAAATAATGATTTGTATTTAGAAGAAAATTCAGCAACATTGTCAAGGTCTACTACAACTCCAGTAAGTAGTTCATCAAAGTTCATCGGAATGCAAGAACCAATGCGAGTCCAAGAGAGAACCTCTGAAATAAAATCTCCAAAAGTTTCACATACAACTTCCAAGTGTATGCGGCCCAGAAGAAATATTCAATTGCCGTTTAGATTTAAAGACTATCTTGTAAATACAAAATATAATTTAAGCGATCAGTTTGTGGATTACATTTAATGTATAAAATGAGGAAACCTGTAACATATAGATCCAGTAGGCTGTACAAGTTACCATAGAGTTAGGGGGACATAAAACCAAGTTTGAATGTACAGGAAGACATAATAAGTAGTAGTAGAATAGAATTATTTTTGGGGAGACTTATGTCTAGCAAGTAAAACTCTTGTATAAAACGCAACAACAGACTGCATTTCAATTTTAAAATGCTTAGAATTAATGACAATTCAGTTATCTGGACAAAAGTATTCTATGATATCGATGATTGTACCGCTAATAAGAGGCCTTAAATTTGAGATCAAAAATATAACACCGTAAACAGAAACTGTGGAACTTTAAAAAAAAACATTGCACCTTAGAGAAGAATAAAATAATCGCTAAAGCCACATTCTTTGACCCACGTTTTAGAAAAATAGCATTTGGTCTAGAAAATATGGGAATAATGCTCAAAAGTGGATCTTTGAAGAACTTGCTAGCAAGTTGAATGAACAAAATAACAGATCGTCTACTGGATCTGGTTCCACATACATCTGCTTTTGTTACTGGTTCAGTAGAAGCAGATAACTCTCTGGCAGCATTGTGATTCTAAACTGTCAAAAGTAAAAACAATAATTACTCCCAACTACCACTGCAACTTGAATTTTACGACACTATTTGAAAATGCCTTATTTCGAGAGATCAAAAAATCCTCTAGAATTTTAGAAAACAAAAAATAGTTTCATGGAACTATCAGCTGCAATTAAAATATCTGTGCATTCCTGGAACTTCTGTACTATCAAAACGAGTTTTTTCTAAAAACCGGACAATTGACTAATGATTGTAGAAATCGCTCGTCTCCAAAAGTTTTAAATCAACTAATATTTTTAAAGTCATTTGCGTTTAATTTATAATGTAATACATATACCGGGTGATTATTTTTTTCGTAGAGATCTCAACCAATCAGAAGGCTGGATTTAGTTAAGTTATCTTGTATAATTTCGATTATACACGATCGATTATACTAGGGTAACTTCAATAGGCAACCCAATACAGCTAGTTTAATACAAACAAATCGAGCTGCCAACAAAATATTTATTTGCTCCTAATATGGAAATTTACTCAAAAAATAATCACATGCGTACTTCAAACAGGTTCTATGTCTCAAACTTTCTGCACAATAACAAATCATGTCAGTTTAACAGAATAATCCTCCCGCTGCGCAGTTGGACTATTTAACCTGTCAAACTGACACTCTTTTATTATTGTGCAAAAGTTATCAACATACAACTCGATAATATCAAAGTACTTATAGTATTACTGCTGATTATAAATGCTTTTCCATCATGTTCCCTTTGAAATATTTGTTGTCTGAATAATATATTGGTGGCACTGTAAGTCTATGTCAAATTCGACGTTATCAGGTTAGGTTGTGCGTCAGTCTAGTTTAAGTTAGTATTTCGTCACACTACAATATTAAAGCACGAGTTATATAAGAACACGAAAAAGACACTTTTCGGATGCCTACACTTCACATAATTCAACATTTTTTTCATGTTTTTGTTTCGCTCGATGTTAATCAACTTCTTTAATATTTCCGTTTCATTGTAGTGGTTGCAACTCGATTTGAACAAATTGGAAATTCAAAAGAATAGTAACTGTAACGTGGGACCCAATGAATCTGGTAAATTAGAAATTTATTTCAAGATTGAAATCCTGAACAACTTATATTATTCCAAAGTTTTTTTATTTAACAATAAACCATCCAAACAATTAAATACGTTAGGTAACTCAGAAAACCAAGGTAAAATTTTTAACAATCTTTTAAGATATTTGATAAATTCTCTGTTTATAATCCGTTCACGATCTTTTTGGGTCAGGTGAGGCTATGACCATCTAGTAATTTTGTTGGCAGAACCTCTGTTGCAACTAAACTCCCTCATGGAAATTGACACTTTTTGTGTTAGGTTAGGTTGTTTTCAGTTTAAGGTTATATTTTCGGAATAGGTACATTGTTGCCGGATATTCTCTAGTCTCCACATCGACTCGCGTTATTGTAAATTCGGTCTGTCCTTTTTAAATTGGAAGTAGCATCGTTTAATGGAAATTTTTTGTTGTAACAAAATTATTTTGGGCATTTTGACTTTTCCTTTGACAGAAATTAAAATTATTTTTACACACTAGATAAATTATTTATTTTCTTACGAATATTAAAATAATAAATCTGGCAATGTGGTGGCAAGAAAATGTCGAACAGACACTGGCAGAAAAAAAAAGTTGCATTCGCTACATCATCGAATCAGTTAGTCCACCATGAAAAGAAAAAATCATAGCCAACTCTGTCCCAAAAAGGTCGTGAACGGCTTATAGGTTTCTTTTTTAGAGATGTTGATATTGTAAATTAATATGTTGGTTTACGAAGAATAAATACTTGCAGAAGGCACAAAGTATAGTAATCCAGTGCAAATGTAACTGCTTAGCTGCGTAACTACTGTAATAGGACTCCAGTTTGATTTAAACACTTGGAAGTTCTATCGTATTCTTACAACTGAGAAATAAACCACTTGAGAATTGACATTAACTTGCACATCCAGATAAAATGCTACTGTGGAGTAAATTAAATACCATTCCATAAATTATAATCAATAGAATTTATTTATCAAAATTTATTGTTTAAAGAAATACATATTTAAGCAACAAGAGCTGAAGCAGTGCTGGATTCATACTTCCAGTTTGGGGCTAAAACTCCCTTTGTCTTATAGTACCTGGCCAGTCGGTGGATACGAGACTCGACCAGAATTAAACGGAACTTGCTATCTTTGTCTTTCCTGTTGCGTTCCAAATGTTTGCGGATTGCTACGGCTTTCTTAATCAGGTAGTACAAGTCCTCTGGTAGATCAGGGGCCAAACCCATAGCCTTCATGATACGCAGAATTTTATTTCCGGTGACGAATCTAACTTGTGCTACTCCAAGCGAATCCCTCAAAATTACACCTAAAAGTTAAACGTAAGTAATTTAAACTGCAGGCGATTGAAGCGCATCAGTACTACTTACCAATCTGGGAGGGGGTCAACCCCTTTTTGCCGAGTTTGAAGATGTGGTCTTTCACATCTTCTGGTGTCAATTTTAACCAAGTTGGAACACTTCTTCGGTATGGTAACGCCGACTGGGCGATACCCTTACTGTAATAAGCATAAAGAAAAGAAATGTTAGTTAAAGAGTCATATTGAAGTAGAAACAGCAATGCCATGAGGTAACATAACCTTCAAAACATGACATTTTTTGGATTTTAATACTGCGATGTCAGAAATCTTATTTAAAATGTTGGTTATATGATTAATACAAAGGATATATGTGTAAAAAATTACCCAGGAGCATGCATGCGACCCATTTTTCAAAAAGGTTTGCTTATTCACAATCCAACAAATTCCGTGTTGACACACGAGACCTAAAGGAGGAAGTTCATGAACGTAGATCGTCTTTTGGCTACGATTTTATTACTACGCGTGCGTTACAACTTGAAGCTAGCCATGGATGCGATACCATTATTATTACTACGATAGATCAATACATGCAGTATTATCAGCGATGTTTTTATCTAGTTCAGGTAGCTGTATCAAACTATATACAGGATCTCTAACTTTATCATACTACGATTATTCGTCAAATATTAACATGTCCTTTCGCTAAAAGAAAGTATAGTAATCATGATATTTCGAATTGGAGATTTTGGCGAAAATATCCGTTTTCCTGATTTCTGCTTTAGAAACAAGTTTTTGAAGCGATGTCTGTCTGTGTCCTCTCTACAACCCAGAACGTTTAATCGATCGGCTTGAAAATTTATATCTTCATTTTCAATATAAATTCGATCTCAGTTACTTTTGGTTAAAATCGGCCAATCGAAAGTGTTGGTTTACTTTTTTTTTCGTTTCAGGGACATTTTTAAAATTATTTGATAAAAATCACATTCTTTAAATCAAGATCATGTACTATGCAATTATCTACAACTATTGTATTTACAAAGTTTTTTTTGTAAAAGGTACACCTTTAGTTTTTGAAAAAATAGCAAAATTAGATTTTTACAAAAATGTCCTCAAAGTCCAAAAATTAATAATAATGGAAATATATTTTTGTAAGTAGTGTTATATATTACGTAATTGTCTATAACGTCTATTACACATTTTTTTTTGTAAAAAGTATGCTTATGGAAAAACTAGCAAAATTAAGTTTTTACAAAGATTGCCACAAATTACAACAATGGGAATAAAGTGCTATATATATTGTTATGATACATGAGGCAGTGTAATCAATTACAATAAAGAAATATTTAAAACGAATAAATTTGGAAGATTGCTATAATTAAATCTTGATGGGTGTTAAATTTTAAACATTATTAATAAATTTAATTGAGACAATGAGAGAGGAGATTTCGCTATTAATTGAATATACTAATTTAATGGTTAGGTACAGAAAATTTTAATAAAGTTCAAGCCAAGGTTACAATTGACAAATGTATTTGTTAGAATGATAAGAATCAATAGCATATAATAATAGGATATTTAAAATAAATAAGTGTGCAATAAGAATTGTATCTAACATGAATGAAAAATTTTGTTTAAATAGTTACAAAAACAATTCATGTAAAAGCAGATATGTATATTGAAAATTACAAATTTTGATTAATAAAAAATAGAAATTAATGCCTTAAATTTGTATTATTAGTTGGTTATACAAATTTAAAAGGGCCTTAAACAGATCTACGTGGTGTGGTATATTAAAAATATTAATTGAAGTTATTGGAAGAATATAATCAGTCAAGAGATTATACAAATACAGTTAATTGGAAATAGACAAATACCTATGGTTATAATATTTGAAGATATTTGGATTTGTTCTTGCATACGGGAGATTATTGGAAGTGCTTACAAGTAACTATTTGATTTGGATACTTTGGAGGATATTACTAGAGTCGTCGGACTATCTGTAAAAGAACCAAGGTTATATTTGGAACATCATAATATTGGAACTTACCAGGAGCTAATCGGTGTGGTGGTGACATTTGGAAGGAAGAAGGATTGGATTCTAGAAGCAAAAGGGGTTGTTGACGAGACGATGCAGTTCTAGGGTTTCTTGATCAGCATAGGCGTTACCATTTGAAGAGTGAGCAGTAGGTGTTGGTTGGATTTTGGCAGTAAAAAGCAAAAGAAGTTATTAAGGCTTGTGTAACAAGTTTATGAAAGTATTTTAAATAACAATCAGTAAAAGAAAATATTAAATTGGACTTGATATAGTGCTTACATAAGTGAATTGATTAATATGTGTGTCAAGATAATATACAATTGTCAATACCTGGCTTGATGAGTTTTGAAAATCGGTTTGACAGTAAATGTCATTAACTGTAATATTAAAATTCAATTAATAGAGATCTTGATTTGGCGAACCACCTGAGATAAGAGAACTTGATTTGAAAGGAATTATTTAATTAGAAAGAGCATTGCATTAATAAAGGGCAAGTTTTAAGTAAAATATCAAATACATAATAAATGTTATGCAGTAGTAATAGGAGCTATTATTATTACATAATATAGGGCTAGTTTAAAGTGGAGCTTATATAGCCATTCCATAATAATATTTTTTCCTAATTTTCTGTCTTAACAAAGCCGTTACCGGATCCATTTTGAGTGCGGTCATGAACCATTACCAAACCCGAAATCAACTTTTTTTCGGTTGGTGACATTGCACGAAATGTCAGTGTGAGTTTAAGGTTATAGCCAATGACAGTAAATTAACCGCAGCATTTTCGGCAATTTGCCGTATTTCTGGCGGAGTGCAGGAAATTTCTGAATTCATTGTGAAACACTAATCCACACTAATTTTACAATTTCACGTACGAACGCTTGCGAAAAATGACATTTATGGTGAGTCTACTTGATTCAAATTTAAAATTTTGATTTAAATGTATGCTTTGCAATAAAACTGTTACCAACTGTTACCAATAAAACTGTTACCAACTGTTACAAAATTCCCTAAATTACCAAAATTGATTTTATTTGTAGTAAAACGGCATTTCACTTGCAAATTAGAAAAAAAATACATAAAAAACTCGTTTTATAGAACTCATGTTTTAATATACTATTAAAGTCAGTCATTGTCACTGTCAACTCTAATTTTCGTGCGCAAGTTACGCACTAAAAGAACGCCTTGTGGTGGTCACACCCCATTTTTACTTATTTTACAATAAAGGAAGTATTTATTAGATTCACCCCAAAAATTCGAAATTGAGTTTTCAACAGATCTTCATGTTTTAGAGTCCCCTGAATCCACACAACATGTTTTCATTCATTGGTCTGCCTGTCACTCAGTCTGTCTGTGTGTGAACAGCATATCTCAAAAATGAAAAGAAGTATGACGTTGAAACTTCATATATAAGTTTTGTGTACTATCTAGATGCGATAGCAAGCTTTTGAAGAAAATTGCATAACCAGAAGTATGGTGTGCCATTTTTGCAATCAACGTCCCAAAAAACATCAATAACAATACCCGTATCGTATTTTAGGCTTATTTACCCCATTTCACCCCCTAAGGGGTTGATTTTCGGAAAATCACGAAATACATGTTTGCTTATTTGTTTTTAGGAGTACTCCTATGAAGTTTTAAGTCGAAATGTCTATTTAATATTATTTTTCCATACAAAATTGGAACCCCCATTTTACCCCTTTAGGGGTTGAATTTCGAAATATCCTTCCTTATTCCTTGTATACATCATAAAGGGAACCTCTGTGCAAAATTTCAGCTTTCTAGATCCAAGGGTTTGGGCTGGGCGTTGATCAGTGCGTGAGTGAGTGAGTGAGTCAGGACTTTCAGCTTTATATACAGTGTGTCTGCTTAAGTTCGCACCATATGGAAAACTTTTTTATTATTAATTTTACGAAAAAAAGTTATTCTTTATAAAAAGTTCTGCATGGCCCAAAACTTAAAATGCAATAATCAGATATAATTTTTTAAAAATCGTATACGAGGAATGCCAAAAAATATGAATTCTGCTAAAGAGTAAAGTACCTTTATTTGTGACAAAATCGAAAATTGTTATTAAGCAAAGTTGATTAGAATCGAAAACTACGTTCAAATATCTAATTACACCTATCTAAGATAAAAATTAGGTTTTGTTATTTTTCACATTATTTTAAAAAAATTTAGTGTTATTTCGATTTAAAATAACAATGGTTTTCACACAATCACAAATCCAGGACGTTCAATCCGTCGTCGACCGCGCTCTCAAGACCTTGTGCAAAGATAAGCAGTTCATATCTACAATCGCAGGTGCTGTAGCGGCAATTGTCGAGGCAAAACTCGAAAAAACGTTTGTTGACATAAACAATACTATGCGTGAGTTACAATCAAAAGTATCCTCCTTGGAAATACAAAACGAACAGTTAATTAAGGAAAACAAGCATTTAAATACCGTTATGGAAGACTTGCAGCAGTATTCACGCCGGAATAATATCCGTATTTTCGGTGTACGGCAAACCCATGAGGAAGTTGTAGATAACGTCGTGCTAAAATTATTTAAAAACGATTTGGGCGTGGAATTGAAGCCTGATGCTTTGGATCTAGCACATCGCGTCGGTAGGAATGCCAGTAGCAGACATATCATCGTGAAATTTATTAATTATCATGATCGCACAGCAGTCTTAAGTTGTAAAAAGAAATTGAAAGGAACTGGAATCACTATCTCCGAGGATCTAATCAGATCTAGGCTGCAGGTTCTGAAGATGGCCAAAGAGAAGTTTAGGAAAGAAAACGTATGGACCTGCGATGGCAAGATCTGGATAAAGAGCAGTAGTGGCATACAAGCAGTCATCACTGAAGATGAGGTCAATAAATTACATGTTTAATGGTTTCTTCCCTGCCCTCGATTATGCCGGTGAGCCACGTAAAGTACCTTTACCCATACAATAAATTAATTAGTTAATTTATTGAATTTATTGAATTATTTTGTTTTCTTTTCCATAAATTAGAAAAATAATATCATTTGTTTGTTATTTACTTAGTCGACCATTAATACTTTAAGGGCCGGTTGCAGAAAGCAATGTTAAGTCTGGTGTTAGCTAACATCGCGTCAAAGTGAACAAAATCGCATCAAATTTTGTTTACTAATGTATTAGTTACCATAAGCATTTGAGATTTGATTCGTTTTTGTTCACTTTGACGCGATGTTAGCTAACACCAGACTTAACATTGCTTTCTGCAACCGGCCCTAAATGTTGCACACATCAATGCCCGGTCACTTACGAATAATTTATCTATTTTTAAGGATCACGTCAGATCCAACAATTATGATTTAATTTTCATCTCTGAGACTTTTCTTAATGCCAATATAAATGATGATGTCGTTAATATGGAAAATTATACTTTGCTCCGTAAAGATCGTCCCACATTTGGCGGCGGTATTGCTTTCTACATAAAAACATCTTTAAATTTTGGTTTAGTTGGTGCCATCGATCATCCTGATTTTGAACAGTTGTGGATTTGTGTTAATATCAACAAACAAAAATTTGCTATTGGAGGAATTTACTTGCCCCATAGAAATAAATATCGTAGTTTTATTGACACATCGGAAGAAAACTTCCGTAATATACTTCTTATTAGACACGACGAAATTATCTGTCTTGGTGATATTAACATAAATATGTTTGAGTTTGGCTCTACTGAAACAATTGCATATACTTCCTTACTTGATGCTATTGGTCTTAAGCAACTGATTAGAGAACCAACCAGAATCACTGCTACGACGGCTTCTCTCTTAGATCATATACTTATCACTAATTCTGATTTGGTAAAAACAGCAGGTACCAAACACCTCCATGCGTTCTCTGACCATGAACTAGTTTATTGCAATATCAATATAGCTGTGGAAAAGTTGCAACCAGTAGTACACACTTTTCGTGACTTTTCTAACTTTGATTACGACAACTTTGAACACCATATTAGGTTAATACCGTGGTACCAAATATATGATCTGCAGCCAATTGATAATAAGGTTAGATTTTTTAATGATAATATTCTCGAAGCTTTTAATATTTTTGCTCCTTTCAAAACTGCTACTTTTCGCAAACCAAAAGCTCCGTGGCTTACAGATACCATTAGATTGATGATGACACTAAGAGATGCTGCCTATAAGCGCTTTAAAAAGTCTAAACGACAAGAGCATTGGAATTACTATAAATCGTTGCGAAATCTTGTCACTTTCTCAATTAGAAATGAAAAAACAGTTTACTTAAATTACAAATTTTCACAAGGAAACTCCAAATTGTTTTGGAAAGAGCTAAGAAACTGTGACATCTATACTAAGAAAACACAGCATACCCTCCCCCCACATTTTGACAATGCTAATATAATAAATAATTATTTTCTTAGTTCAATTCAAGGAATTGACAATCCAGATTCTGAAGTTTTTAGAGTTTACCAAAATATAAAGCCCAACATTACTAAATTTAATTTTTCTACAGTTGATGAAGATGAAGTTTTAAAGTGTTTAAATAGTATTAAATCTAAAGCTACTGGTTGCGACGGTATTAATATAGTGATGTTGCACTTGTGTTGTCCTTTTCTACTACCATTTATTACACATATTATTAATACCTGCCTGCTGGAAGGTGTTTTTCCAGATGAATGGAAAAAGGCATATGTTAAGCCTATCGGTAAAGTCAACAGCCCTAAAGAGCTAAAAGATCTTAGACCTATCAGCATTCTTCCCGCGTTGTCGAAGGCCATGGAAAAAATCGTGGACAATCAAATCAGAGCTCATTTTAATAAATATCAGTTATTTTCAAATCATCAATCTGGGTTTCGTTCAAATCACAGTTGCGTCTCTGCCTTATTAAAAGTGACTGATGATATATTTCAAGCTACCGATGAAGGCAAGTTAACAGCTCTAGTTCTACTTGATTTTTCCAAGGCCTTTGATACAATCAATCACCGCGTACTGTTGGCTGTTCTGCAGCATTTTGGTTTTGATAATGTAGCATTAAATTTTATTCAGGATTATCTGTGCAACAGACAGCAGTGCGTGGTGTTGGCAAATGATAGGTCTGAGCTTCAAACTCTTAAACATGGGGTTCCTCAGGGATCGGTTTTGGGCCCATTACTCTATATAATTTATTCTTCCAGTCTATGTAAAATTCTAAAACACTGCGTATATCATCAGTATGCTGACGATACGCAGCTGTATTATTCGTTTAAACCTGAGGACGCTGTTGTTGCTTGTAGCCGTATTAATGAAGATTTAAACAATTTAGTTCAATTAGCTGCTTTACATTCGCTTACCATTAATCCTTTGAAATCTAATGTTATACTTTTTGGTGGTAAAAACACTAGAATTTCCCAATTACCTCATATTCATATTGCTGTTAATAATGTCACAATTCCTTGCACTGATACGGCTCGCAATTTAGGTGTAACCCTAGATTATCAGCTCAGATTCCGGGAGCACATTAATAAATATACTCATATAGCTTATGGAAACCTTAAACTGCTTTATAATCATAGACAAAGTTTAAACAAAAACGTTAAAGTGCTTTTATGTGACTCATTGGTGTTATCACAGTTTAATTATTGCGATATCGTGTATGGTCCTTGCATTGATAAATCGACTAGCAAAAGAGTTCAAATTGTCCAAAACTCGTGTTTGCGACTTATCCATGGTATTAGACGTCGAGAACATATCTCTCACAAAATTAAAGAGACCAAATGGCTTAGTATGGAAAAAAGGCGTCTATTACATTGTCTCGTATTTTATCATAAAATAATTATCAATAAATCTCCTCCTTACCTGTACAATAAAATAAAATTTCGTACTGACATTCATAATTTAAATTTGAGACATAGAGGTCTTATAGATTTTCCATCACATCGGACTCAATTGTATAAACGTTCATTCCCCTATAATATTGCTAAACTTTATAATAATATCCCTTTTACTTTTAAAACATGTGCTCTACCTATTTTTAAACTTCGACTAAAGGGTTGGTTATTTGAGGGCACTGATTAGACTAGAATTATTAATTTATATATCATTTTATTTAACATTATTTTAAGGCATATTTTTATTATTTTTATTATTTGTATTTGTAATTCTTCGTGCGTGACTGGGTATTGCAGGTATTGCGCATTGCAGCTATATTGTATGGTTGGCTAGTTTCGTTTTTTTTTAAATTTTGAAATTTGTATTATGTTGTTATTTTTGGTTCATATGCTTGGTGATTTGTCATTGTTTTTCATTTGTTCATTTTTTGATTTTTTTCTTACTGCGGTGGTAAGGAAGAGCAGGGATCCCCCTAGTAGGGTTCATCTGATTGCCATCGCTTTTCCATTCTATTCTATTAGTTAATGTCAATACAAAAAAAAATGTAAATTAGTTTGGAAATAAACACTATTATTATTATTATTAAACTTTTTTATTATTAATTTTAAAAATGGAAAAAAGTTTCCGATATTGCAAATGCTATTTTGTGAGCTTTGTGCTTGTAATCTGATTAAAAATGGATAATAGTACGAACGACAATGGTTTTTTCGTGTTAACCAAGTGGCAGACATGGCATCTTCTCAGTTGTTATACATGCTGGATGTAAGTAATTCACTTCTCTAGCGAAGTAAGTACGCATTGTCATGGAAACTGTAACAATTTTTGTAAATGTAGCCTACATCCCTTAAAGTTGACAGTGTAAGGATCATTTACAAAGAAGGTAGTGAAAAAAAGCTTTTTATAAGAAATCTACTTCGCAAAACAAAGTTTTACAAAGATTTCCAAAAATTAATAATAGGAATTAACAGTAAATTTAAAAAATCTGGTGTAATACACGCACACAAGTGATCTCATAATTAGCCAAAAAAATTAATTTTTAAGCATTTGTCAAAAAAATTAAAAAATTACAAATTCTACAGAAACCGTACAAATAGAGCGTTAGTTCAAGCAACAATTTGTTTCTATAGAATTGGAAGTTGAATTCAAAAATGTAATAATATACCGGGTGTTTTATTTAAAATAGGAGTTAATAAAAAAAAAAACAAAAGAAACCAATTTTAAAGGTATTCAACTGGAAAATCAACTATCTCACATCAATACACATTAAAAATGTAATAAAAATGTGAAGTTTGAAAAAAATCGTTACAGCCTTTTTTGAAAAAATCGAAAAAACTGAAAAATCACAAGAGTAAACACCATACTTCCGGTTATGCGATTTTCTTCAAAAGCTTGCTGTCGCATCTAGAACAAAACTTATACCTATATGAAGTTTCAACACTTTCTTTTCGTTTTTGAAATATTCTGTTCACAGGCACACATACAAACACATAGACACAGAGAGACAGACCAATGAATAAATAGTATATATTATTATGATACTAGTGTATAAGTACGCCTTTAAAGCACTTGCGACGAGTTTAAGAGCACGACGCAAAGCGGAGTGCTTTTAACGTCGCTAGTGCTTTAATGGCACTTATACACGTGTATCATATGCTATTTTTCTACGATCGTAACAGAAATATAAAAACTTAGTTCGGTGACACTTTTTCTGTCACATTGTGTTAGATATTCTAGGTTATGTTGACATTCAAATTTATGGCAAAGCATGTTTTAATATAGTATTAAAACACGCCACCAATGGCAACGTGCAAAAAAGACGTAATTCGGGCACTAATATTAAGAGTGCTACAAACGTCACTTTTGACACTGGAAACTGTGCAAAAAGTTTTCATTTTGACACGATCGTAAAAAAACATGTTTTTTGGATTCAGGGAACTCTAAAACGTAAAGATCTGTTGAAAACTCAATTTCGAATTTTTGAGGTGAATTCAATACTTCCTTTACAGGAAGTAAAAAATCTGGTGTGATGGTGGCACACAACTTCCTTTTGTAGTGATCCTACAATTAGCCAAAAATTTGATTTTTAATTTTTAAGCATTTGTCAAAAATTTTCAAAAATTACAAATTCTACAGAAACCGTATACAATAGAACGTTAGTTGAAGAGACAAACTTTCTCTAAAATTTTAAGCTGAATTTAAGAATGTAATAATATACGGGGTGTTCTATTTAAAAGAGAAGTTAATAAAAAAAATAGAAAAGAAAACAAGAAACACATTTCAGAGGTATCTAGTCAACTGGAAAATCACCTATCTCACATCAATACACATTAACCATTTTATAAAAATGTAAAGTTTGAAAAAAAAATTGTTAAGAGCCGTTTTTGAAATAATCGAAAAAAACTGAAAAATCCCAAGGGTAAACACCATACTTCCGCTTATGCGATTTTCTTGAAAAGCTTGCTGTCGCATCTAGATAGCATTAGTATACAAAACTTATACCTATATGAAGTTTCAATGTCATAAATCTTTTCGTTTTTGAGATATTCTGTTCACAGACACACAGACCAATGAACAAAAACATGTTTTTTGGATTCAGGGACTCTAAAACGTGAAGATCTGTTGAAAACTCAATTTCGAATTTTTGGGGTGAATCCAATACTTCCTTTATGGTAAAAGGAAGTAAAAGGTATATACTAAATTTCAAATAAGAATGCAGTAGTTGGTGCTCTAAACTTAAAGTCAGTTTTACACTAGGAAAATATAAGTTTGTTTGACTGCTGAGATTTTACAATAATTCTGTCCTATATAACCCAAATAAACATTGTAGGACAGCCTTTTTTGTCCACTATTTATAGATTTTCTTTTTATATTTGTAGGATTCATATTTACCTAATGTCAAATTGACAACTTTGATTTTCATATGGTTGTAATGATGACTTTGTTTCAACTATACCGTGGTTTCAACCAATCATGGCCATAGTTATGATTACTAGTTAGTTCCAAGTACTGCATGTTTATTTGAAATTTAGTATAGGACTATAGAAACAAAGTTTGGTTACTAGTACTTGAAAACAAATGCCATGGTAATGTAAATACGATGGAATTTTCAAAGCGATTGAACAACTGTTCTTTTTAAATTCGGTCAATAATTAAAAAAATATAATCATTAATAGCACTACTTTTTAGATAATCTATTATTTAAAAGTTGACTACATATTTGTGTAGTTATACAACAACGTCAAAACTTCATGGCGGTGCAACACGCATGAGCACTAGAACGGCTACGAGCTACGAAAATCTGTGACGTTGGTGTTGTAATGGTTGCCAATAGTTCGTTTGTTACACAAACTATGATTAGTTAAATGTCAGTAATCAAATCGGAGTTAGTGTAGTGGCACAAAATTAAAAGTCGTTAGGTTTTAAGTAATCCTTGTAGATAGCCGCATGTGTACGAAATTACGATGCCGATTTAGGTAAATACCGGCCTGTGCATAATTCACCTGGAGGTGCTCATTACTGTGTCAATGTCCTAACTCATCCGCTTTGCAGGTCCTAAACATGAATAACACTGACCCAAGTGCAGGTCAGCGTCGCAAACGTAGCTTGTTAGTCTTCGAAGACTCCGCTAGCGATAGTTCAATTGAAAACCCAGCCCACCGAAGGAGACGGAAAATTTATATTCAGGAATCAGATAGTGAATCGGACAGTGACAGCTCCTTCGAGTTTAAAAAGCGAAAAAGAGTTGCCGTAAGTACTGTTTTGGAATTGTAAAATGTGGAATATAGTTAGTTTCTGATCATTTGTAAAACAAGCGAAATGTATTCTTTGTATTTGATAAATACATTATACATGAAGCTTATTAAGTACTGTGACTGCTTAATACATAAGATATTCTCTTCTGTTACAGCGAGTAACGAGCGACTCATCGGATGGTTCGGATTCAGAAATAGTTAGAAGAGTAAAAAAGAATGCCAGACTCGAATCAGACAGCGGTAATGATGAAAGTAGTGGGTGGGAATCAGAGGAGCAATGGGAAATTGGAGACGTGCCAGTGCAAGAACCGCAACCGTCTTCATCGAAAGTTGTAAACTTGGATGAAGACGATGGATCATCATCTGACAGCAGTGACGGACAGGCCGAAAAGTGCCCGATATGTCTAATATCATTCAGAAACCAAGAAGTAGGCTCGCCCGAAGCATGTGACCACAGTTTTTGTGCAGAGTGCATTCAGGAATGGGCCAAAAGTGTCAACACGTGTCCTGTGGATCGTAGAAAATTCAATTTAATTCTGGTCCGGAGCAATTACAACGGGCAATATGTACGGAGCATATCAGTACAGGAACCTACGAACAATCTCTTGGGAGATCCCATCGAGGAAGAAATCGATTTCACTCCTTGCGAAGTTTGTGGTTCGTCATTGAACGAAGATCGCTTGTTGTTGTGTGATGGATGTGATCTCGCCTACCATCTCGATTGTCTCGAACCACCACTATCAGAGGTGCCTGAAGGCGAGTGGTTGTGTCCTGGATGTAGAAATGCTGAGCTGGTCAATATAAATATCTTTGACCTGGATTTTCTCTTGAGAGATGCTGAAAGATCAAACGTTCATCACAGATATTCCTCCCCTAGGTGAATTCATGCTTTTAATTATTTATCTTGGTGTAAATTACTGTTGTGCGCTGCTTAGTGTTTAGTTTGAAAAATTAAGCGTAGAAAGCTGTTTCAGAAAGAAATTCCAGTGAAGATTGTTATTCCGTTGCTTTATCAAAATTACAGTCTGTTGGAATTCTAGTTCGATTAATAATACATGACATAGTCCTAAGTTGCATTTTTATTTATTTATTGTTGTGGTAAATCTGAAAGAAATTATTTTTGTTTATAAACTCAACGTAGAAAAAAATTGCGAAGTCACTAAAATATTTACATATTGACATCGTATGAATTGTTATAAGAGATAATTTGTGTAACAAAGAAAAAGTTTTTCGCCATCTTTTACACAAATGAGTAATATGAAAATTAATTATTTGAAAGATAGAAACAATATTTTAATCATGGCTACTTTAATAATAAGGAAATTATAGAACGTTGAGTTTTGCTTCGAAAGACTAAACATACACATTTTAATGGCAAATCTTTAATTTTTTTGGTTACACAGTACCACACCCGGTTATCTTATAATTTATTTTTTAAATCTAATAAACTCTTGCTCTTTTAAAAAAAACCCCATGAAAGTCAATAAAGTAATGTTTAATGTAGTAGTATGCGACGAACAGTAAAAATTAATAAGTGACAAGGGGCTATAATTTCTTTTATCTTACAGTAGCGCCTATTACCCTACATTATACAACTGTTTTCAGTGACTAAAACGAAGTTTTATTCACAAGTGAGTTTTCATTATTTATTCTACTGCATTGTTGGTAGCACTGTCAAGCTATGTCAAATTCGTGATTATCAGGTTAAGTTTTGCGTCAGTCTGTGTCAAATAACAAACAAAACCTAACCTACGAACCTCGAATTTTACATAGACTGACAATACACTTCAGTACTGCCAATACACTTCAGTACTGTCAAACGTATATCACAAATCATAGGCGACTAATTATAAATTTATTTCGCGACATATTCTAACTGCGCAAACTATTTAGACACTAGAATTGCTACTGTAAGATAAAACGTCGTATATCACACGTGAGCGAAATGCCATTATAAGCTCGTGAGAAATTGTATCGCTCGTGCTGCGGCACTCGCGATTCAAAATTCTCACTCGCAAATAATGATGCATTTCTCTCACTTATAATATAATCTACTATTATCCAACACCTCCATATAATAACACAATTATTATGTTGATTTTGCATAAGTAATGTGATATATTACTCGCTAGTGAGAGAATATTCAAAAAGTCAGTCACTAGTGAGAGAATGTAGAAAGATACCATGAATAACAAAGTTAGATTTAACACTATTTATTATTCAAATTGATATTTGGAATCCCGAGAGCCTCCTTGGCGGAGCCCTGAGGGCCCCCTTTGAGTAGGGAGGAGCCCCGAGGGCTCTATTGGAGTGGGGCGGAGCCCTGAGGGCCCTCTTGGAGTAAGGCGGAGCCCCGAGGGCTCCTTGGAAAGGGGCGGAACCCCGAGGGCCCCATTGGAGAGGGTGGAGCACCGAGGGTTTCCTCGGAGTGGAGCGCAGCCCCGAGGGCCCCCTTGGAGAGGGCGGAGCTCCAAGGGCTCCCTTTGAGTGGGGCGGAGTCCCTAGGGCCTCCTTGCAGAGGGGCGGAGCACCGAGAACCCCATTGGAATGGGGCGGAGCCCCGAGGGCCCCCTTGGAGTGGGGCGGAGCCCAAGACCTATTTGGAGAAGAGCGAAGCTCTGAGGGCCCCCTTGGAGAGGGGCGGAGCCCTGAAGGCCCCCTTGGAGAGGGGCGGAGCCCCGAAGGCCCCCTTCTTTGGTCAGGTGGATGACAGGGGGTGGCAGGGGCGGGGTGTGTAACAGAACGGAATGACCCAACGTAATAGGCCTAAAAATGGTGGTAAATTGAATAGGGTAGACCGCGGAATAACGCTCGCAGCCCCGTTTATTTTTCAAATAATTACCTACATGAACAACATATGGAGGTGTTGGATAAAATTTTGTATTAAACTCGTGTGGAATTACACATTAGTCACTTAAGAAAATTAACCACTCGACCTAACGGTCTCGTGGCTAATATTTCTTGCGTTAGGTCGAGTGGTTAATAGACCGCCTTGTCGATATGCAAGCCATTCCTTTGTAGTCAATGGTTGTGTTAGGTCATAAAATACTATTTTTTTTCTATAATAATTTTCAAAGTCAACTTTCTAGGGGATAAGTTGCATTCCTGCAGGGTCCCTAGTTTTAATAATGTTGGTACATAGATTTTTAGTTCTTTTCTTCCACTAAAAAAATTATTGTCATTTTGACAGATATGTCATAATTTAATATCGCTTGCTTCATTTTTGCATTTAAAATATTTCTTGGTTTTCTTTTTTTAACCCATTTTATTGATGATGATTGAGTCCGTGTTAAAAAAATCTGGTGTGATACACTCACACAACTTCCTTTTACAGTGATCTTATAATTAGTCAAAAATTTCATTTTTAATTTTTAACCATTTGTTAAAAATTTTCAAAAATTACAAATTCTACAAAAACGGTACAAAATCGAGTGTTAGTTGAAGAGACAAATTTTCTCTAGAATTTTAAGGTGAATTCAAAAATGTAATAATATACCGGGTGTTTTATTTAAAATAGGAGTTAATAAAAAAAATAGTAAAAAAAACAAAAACCCACTTTAGAAGTATTCAACTGGAAAATCACCTATCTCACATCAATACACATTAAAAATGTAAGAAAAATGTAAAATTAAAAAAAAAATCGTTAGAGCCGTTTTTGAAAAAATCGAAAAAAACTGAAAAATCACAAGAGTAAACACCTACTTCCGGTTATGCGATTTTCTTCAAAAGCTTGCTGTCTCATCTACATAGTACACAAAACTTATATATGAAGTTTCAATGCCATACCTCTTTTCGTTTTTGAGATATTCTGTTCACAGACACACAGACAGACCAATGAAAAAAAATATGTTTTTTGGGATCAGGGGACTCTAAAACGTGAAGATCTGTTGAAAACTCAATTTCGAATTTTTGGGGTGAATCCAATACTTCCTTTATAGTAGTAAAAGGAAGTAAAAAGAAATTTGTCAAGAGTTCAAATTAAGAAACTTTGACATTCGAAATTGGCACATAACCATAATTTTGAAAAAGTTCTACCAACACGAGGTATAAAAATTTCCTAGAGTTTTAATCACATATCTACCAACATTGTATCACTTTGACAGTTATTATAGAAAAAAAAAACGTACTTTACTTCTCCTGTCTAGTCAATGGTCCGAATGGTCGTGCAACGGAGGTAAATTAAACTGAAAATAGATTAGGTTAGTCACAAAATATCAAAAGTTAAGTTAGGTCACAGTAGATCATATTAAACTTGAAATAATATTAGAATAAACTCAAATATGTAAGGTTAAGTGGCTAATATAATAAATTAACAACAGATTATGAGGTAATACAATACCACAAGGTTAAGTTAGAATATCATAATAAGCTCAAAATAATTGTTTTTCATTAATAAAATATTCTTTGTTCTAAAAAATATATTTTTCTGAAATCGGAGCGAAAGTACTATTTTCGCTCCGGAAATGCGGTGCGAAAATTGCATTTCCCTGACTAGTCACGAAAACATTTACACATTATTTTCTAAAGTTTTATTGAATATTAATATTTATAGTTGTGTTTTCCATATTGGATATGTTAATCCCGGACATTATTTTCATTGTAAACTACCATCGCATTTGACAAACAGAAACTTCATATTCTTGCCCATTCAATTTATTAAATTAATAAAAATTAATTTTTATTATAATTGGGGATTTCAGAAAAAAATTAATACAAGTCTCGTCAGTAAAATGTCTCACTTGCCTCGGAGCCTTAAAAATACTCGGCACAAAGTGCCTCGTATTTTAATACGGCTCCTCGACAGTAATGCAACATTTTCCTGACTTATGTAAATAACTATTTTCACAACTGATTTTGCTTTCCGATTTTTTGTCTGCCGTATTTTTGCCGGGAGGTTCAATATTATATGAAAATGTATTTGACTTACGGTAACTTTTCTATACAATTTTGCAAAAATTGTAAAAATTGTAATTTTTTCTATATACATATTATGTTTTTGCCTTGTAATTTTGACAATACGAGTCATTCGGTATCTCACGTAACTGGTTACCATGACTTTCAACGATGGAGCTTTTTGACAATGTTCCGTTGCATATTTTTAATCATATTTTAAATCAGTTTGAGGGGTGTTTATTAAAAAATTACAAACGGAAAAAGAGTTTAATTTAGCAAGCTCTACTACTCCTTAAAATTAACACTCTGTGCCTTGTATATATTCATTTAGCGCTTTACCTCCATTCTTTTTAAATTCTGATATAATTATAATAATAATAATTATTATTGATCCATTACAGTTACAGTACAGCATAGGACAATTCCAGTTCCTCTAGGACACTTCCCATTTTTCAAATGTGTTACTACCTCTTCTATTCTTTCTCTTTGGTCTTCTTGCTTCTCTTCTATTTCGTCATTTAATATTTCATTGAATAATTATTTCCAGTGGTTTACCATTTCTATTTCTTCCCCTATTAAGTTGCCGTGTTTGTCTTTATAAAATAATACTTTTTGCTCCCTATCGTTGCATGTATTTTATTGGTAAAGATTCCTTATCTCTTTTTATATTTTTCTTGCAAATTAATGTTTGAAAGGCCCGTCACATTTCTATATATACTTTTTGAGTGTCGTTTTAGCTCGCAATGCATTTCTTCGTTCTGTGCTGTTTTGGTCTGTAGCATTTTTACTTCCTTTTACTACTATAAAGGAAGTATTGGATTCACCCCAAAAATTCGAAATTGAGTTTTCAACAGATCTTCACGTTTTAGAGTCCCCTGATCCCAAAAAACATATTATTTTTCATTGGTCTGTGTGTCTGTCTGTCTGTCTGTGTGTGTGTCTGTGAACAGAATATCTCAAAAACGAAAAGAGGTATGGCATTGAAACTTCATATATAAGTTTTGTGTACTATGTAGATGAGACAGCAAGCTTTTGAAGAAAATCGCATAACCGGAAGTAGGTGTTTACTTTTGTGATTTTTCAGTTTTTTTCGATTTTTTCAAAAACGGCTCTAACGATTTTTTTTAAACTTTACATTTTTCTTACATTTTTAATGTGTATTGATGTGAGATAGGTGATTTTCCAGTTGAATACTTCTAAAGTGGGTTTCTTTTGTTTTTTTTCTATTTTTTTTATTAACTCCTATTTTAAATAAAACACCCGGTATATTATTACATTTTTGAATTCACCTTAAAATTCTAGAGAAAATTTGTCTCTTCAACTAACACTCGATTTTGTACCGTTTTTGTAGAATTTGTAATTTTTGAAAAATTTTAACAAATGGTTAAAAATTAAAAATGAAATTTTTGACTAATTATAAGATCACTGTAAAAGGAAGTTGTGTGAGTGTATCACACCAGATTTTTGTCTTTCAGCTCTTGCAACTCGATAGTGCTCATTAAGTCATCGTTCTCTTTTTACTCTCTTTTTATTTCCTACCAATTTTATTATTTCCTACAAATGTTCTATTCTCTTCCTATATCCAGTTCGTGTTTAGTTTTTCCGCATATTTTAATTCTCTGTTGATATTCCTTTTTAGTCTTTAATTTTAGTAGTTTTCTGTCATAGTTGGATTGAACAATCGTTTTCTTTTTAATTTCTCCAATTTCTTATACTTCTATGTCGTACACACTAAAAAGTGGTCCGAGCCCATTTCTGCAGTACAGTATGATCTGACACTTTTTAATAAGCTCAAAAATCTTTCTTGTATAATCCCTTTAACTCTTCTTAAATAACGCATCTCTGCTGCTTGTAACTTAGTTCTCATCCTTCTTGATAGGACCCATGTCTCGCAGCCATAGGTAAGTATTGGTCGGTATATTGTTTTGAAGATGTTTATCTTTGTTTGTCTCGACACTTCTCTTTTATTTAAGAATTTATCCTTTATTGCGTAGTATACTTTATTAGTTTTCTCTACTCTCTTCGTGAGGTCCATTTCTTGTCTTCCCGTCGCCTCTATTGTGACTCCTAAATATTCAAAGTGGCTGACTTGTTCTATGTCTTTCCCTTCTATTTGGATGTTAATTTTATACGCCTCCTTTAATACCATCACTTTCGTCTTGTCTAGGTTCAATTTCATATTGAACTGTTTTAGCACTTCGTTCCATACATTTAAGTTTATTTGCAGGTCCGCTTCATTTTCTGCCATTATTGCGACATCGTCTGCAAATGCGCATTCTGCTATCTGTACTATCTGTAGGTTTCTATAACCCAGCTTTAATTTTTTAACTCTTGCATATTGCACGTCTTTATATTATCATCCATATTGTGAATAATACCGGGCTCATGACTCCCCCCTGTCTTAATCCTTCATTTGTATTAAAACTTTCTGATATGAAATTCTTGCTCATGACATAATTAACATTGTTCTTGTAGAGTCTTTTGATAGCCTCTATCAAGTTTCTATCAACTCCTCTGCTGTTCAGGCTTTCCCATATCTTCCTTCTTTTGACTCGATCGAATGCTTTGTTTAAGTCAATAAAAGCCAAGAATACTTTCTTGTTATACGGTACCGTTTTCTTAATTATTTCTTTAATTGTAAAAATATGGTCTTGAGCTATGTCCTTTTCTGAATCCACTTTGTGATTCCGAGAGTGTCTCCTCTATTTTTCCTCTTAGTCGCTTTTCCATTATCTGCTCGTATATCTTCATGGGTACAATTAACAATGTGATCCCTCTATAATTATTGCACAGCGTGTTGTCACCATTTTTGTGCACTGGTAGGACCAGTCCTACTTCCCAGTCTTTTGGTATAGCCTTTTCACTCCACACTTTATTATAAATATTTAGCAGCAGCATTTCTCCGTCTTCCCCCATATGCTTTAACATTTCAGGGTTTATTTTGTCGTACCCGGGTGCTTTGCCATTTTTTATATTTTTAATGGCTTCTCTCATTTCTTGTAGCTCTATTTCCTCTCCGTTCATCACTTCTTGCTCGTCTATACTTCTTTCATTATTTACTATTGTATTAATGTCTTCTGCTTTTGTTTCTGGTTGTGTTGGATTTAATAATTATTTGGAATATTCCCTCCACCTTTCCATAACATCTGTGTCTTCTGTTATTATTTCTCCTTTCTTATTTCTAATCTTGTTATTGTACGTTGCTTTATTGTTTCGTAATGACTTTAGTGCTTTATAGAACAGCTTCTGATTTCCTTTACTATTTCTTTCCAGTCTTTCCCCGATTTCTTTCCATGTGTCTTGTTTTGCCGTAAGTATTAAGTTCTTAACTTTTATTCTTTGATCTTTATATCTTTTGTATGTCTCTTCGTTTCTATTACCAAGGTATGCCTTCCAGTATTCTTTCTTTTTCTTAACTTTATCCTTAGTACCCTCGTTCCACCATGCTGTTTGCTTTGTGGTATTAGTTGTTCTTCTTTTCCCGCAAGCTTCTAATGCTGCATCCAATATCATAGTTTTGAAGTGTTTTCATAGTTGTTCAGTATTTGCTTTTTCCAGGTCATTTCCAAATGCTTTAATTTTATTACTTAAGATTTCTTTATATCTCCTGCTAACTTCTATATCGTTTAGCTTATAGGTTTTAGTTGTTTGGTACTCCACTTTTTTAGTTATTTTCTTTGTTTCGTCCTTTCTGCTGTTGTTCTCGTCTACTATTTTTGCTATCACTAGGTAGTGGTCGCTATAGATTTCTGGTCCTCGACTGACTTTGACATCATTCACTTTTCTTCTGTTTGTTTTTACTATTAATATATAGTCGATAATAGATTTTTCATTTCTGCTGGTGACTTCCCTTGTAAATTTATGAATATCTTTATGTTGATAGAATGTATTTGTTACTAGTAAATTATTTAGAGTGCAATATTCTATTAATCGTTCCCCGTTATTATTCTTTGTATCTTCTTCAAATCTTCCTACAGCTTTGATTGATTTGTTTACTTGTTTCCCCACTCTGCTGTTTAGGTCTCCCGCTACGTATATCTTTCCTTTACTATTTTCTCTTGCTACAGTTAATTCTTCCCAGAATTTATCTTTGTTTACTTTTGAATCATTATCATCTGGCCCGTATACAGCTATTACTGCTATTATGTCTCCATTAGTAGATCTTAAGACATAACTATATTTTTGTATAAAACTGTTAATGGGGTTTTCCCGTCAATAAATAAATAAAAAAAAATAAAAATTAGTATCTTTTAGTTCTACTGTTCATAATCTTTCATTCCATCCTTTCCATTTTTGAATACTTACTGCTAGTTCCTCCTTGATTAAGCAGCCTACACCTGCTCTTGCTCTTGTATTCTCTGGTACTCCACTATATATGAGTACGTGTCCACCTTCCATTTGTATGATCCCTTGTCCTTTCTTTTTTGTCTCTGATATGGTCAGTATGTCTAGTTTTGCTTTTACGAATTCGTACTTCAGCTCATTTTCTTTCCCTGCTAAACTTCTAATATTCCATGTTGCCAATTTCCATACTTTTGGTTTTTTTGTTTTGTGCATTTCCACTGTTATATTTTTTGTTTTATCGTTTTCCTTTTCCATTGCCCGTTTCGTCTCATTTGTTTTCTCTTTGTTGTTTGCTCTTACTTTTTTGGAGTATTTCCTGTTATTGTAATCTTCAGTAATTTGTCTCGTAGTTCTTCCTGTGAGTTATCCCCTGGAGATCTTTGACTCATGGTTCTGCCTTTCTTTTTGTCTTCATTTCTTTCTATCTGTGTCTCAATGGTCTTTGTCTCGTTTATTACTTTCTCTTCTTCTGCATCTAAACCAAATTCACCGAATCGAGTCAGCAGGCGTAAACAAATTCACGTGAACACTGTAGAACTTTGTTCACACGATTGCGGCGTGTGCGGATAAAAATTGTAATATGTTTTTCAGCGCTAGTCAGCGACACGCATTTGCTTCGTTTCTTAGGAGGAGATAATTGATCTGGCACTCTTGTTGGTTCATCTGCATAATCTGTTGAACTCGCCATTGCTAATATGTAATAATAGCTGTCGAATTCTATCGTTAAAATTTGACGTGCAGGTTGTCAGTCTGTGAACTCAGTATAATCACTGCAAACAATGGGCCAATTGCATCGCGCGCATGCAGCTAACACGGACTGATCACGCGCCAATGTTTATTTACTTCCACTGACTCGACTTCGTGAATTCGGTATAGTGCATTTGTTTCCTGTTCCCTTATGGTTTTGATTTGTTCCAAAGAGTATGTGTCTCCATTCATTATTATTTTATTGTATCTAACAATTATCAGTTCTTTTCTTTGCATTTGTATCTCTCTTGAGTAATCTTCATCCATGTAAATTTTTGAAATAATAAGGTTGTGGAGATAGATAGCCAAAAAGTTTATTGTAGTAGGTATAAAAATCTGATTGTCCCTTAAGGTCCAAGCGTCATACATGTGAAGGTTGATAAAATATTTGACGTTTCGCCACTTTAGATGGCTTCATCAGAAATTATTGACAAGTAATATAACTAAAATACAAAAGTTAGAAAATTAGATTAAGTGAACACAGAAAAATTTTTTTCAAGGCTTACCAAGATGGCTTCTATAAAGTTTATAATAATTGATAACAAAATTTGCAAATGACTAATTAAAGCCACATTGCATGTATAAGGCGTTTAAATGGATAAAGGTGAAATATTAAACAATCATTATTGATTGAGGTTAAACATTAACTATATTATAGATAATGTAATTGAACAATAAACTTTTAATAGAAAGTAAAGGACATCTTGTTTTGAAGAAGCAAGCTGCCAGAATGAGGAAAAATGCAAGATGTCAATTGTATGCGTACGCATATTTAGCTTAAGGTCAGGTCCGTATTTCGGATGAATTTTTGAAAAGATGAAAAAATTAAATAATTTTAGGGGCAACTACAAAATTGGAAAAGAAAAATTCGAACCGTTTTACTCAATTAAAAATATGATGAAAAAAGTTAGGGAGTTATTTAAATAAGTTATGGTAAATAGTACTTAGATTTTCAATGTCAGTTTTATAATTGATAGCATTTGGACTTTTTTTAATTTCGATCATTTCTAAGCACTTTCTTTTACGAGTGTTGGCCTCTTTATGTAAAATTTTAGGTGTTGAAAAATTGAAGTTATGAAAAGTTTCTATAGTGTGATCTGTGAGTGCAGTTTTATTGGAAGGTGAAATTAAGTTTTTTTTAATTGAGTATTTATGTTGGTATAAGCGGTTTTTCAAAAGTTGTTTTGTTTCGCCTATGTATGTAGAAGTACAATTATTACAGTCAATTTGATACACTAACTCAGATTGCATGTTGATAGGTGTTTTGTCTTTGAGGTTTGTGTAGACAAGTTTTCCTATTGTATTGTGATTTTTATAAGCTGTATTGATGTTATATTTCTTTAATTCTCTTTCTATTTTTTCCGAGATATTAGGTATATAAGGTATTGATATATATTTGTTTTGAGATACTGAGTCAGGAACATTAAAATCAGAACCAAAAAAGTTAGGTTGTAAGTTACAAGAAGTATTTAGTTTGTTTTTAATTTTTTGTAATCGAAAATTGATTTGTTTATTTATGAATTTAGGTGGATAATTGTTATTTATAAGGATGTTAGTTATCAATTTTAAATTTTGATTATGAAATTGTTTAGACGAGAGTTTAATTGCTCGGTGTAAATTTTTGTACCTCTTAGTTTTTTAGTCTCTTTGAGTATCTCTACTTTTTTACTCCATTTCCTTGTTTCCATCATAATTGGTCTGATTTTGCCTTCTTGGTACTTCCCGATTTTCCTGGTCTCATTTACCTCCGCCTCCAATACTATTGGTATTCCCAGGTCTCGTAGTACTACTTGTATTTTTTCGTCTCTTTGTAACTCGCTCTCATTTTCTTGGTCCGCCACTTCGTGTATTATTATTTATTTTATTATTATTATTGGAGGTAGAAAGGCAGCTTTAAGCTGATATATCCACATATAATACATGATATTGCATTATGTTGTATAATGTTTGTTAATAGTTAGTTGTTTTATTGTATTGTATTTGTGTTTGTAGTATTGTTTGCATAATGTTTGTCCAGTCTATTTTTAAATTGATTTATGGATGTGGCATTAGTTACTTCTTCAGGTAATTTGTTCCAGTCACTCACTATGCGATTACACAGAAAATTATGTCGAGGATTAAGTTCTGCTCTGGTTCTTAACAGGTGCATCTTGTGTCCTCGTAAATTGGTTCTTGATTGGAGTTTGAACATGGATTTTAGCTCTGGGCAGTCGTAATAATTGTTTAATATTTTAAAGGTTTCAATCAAATCACCACGTTGCCGACGTTGTTGCAGTGTTGGAAGTTTGAGCAGTTCAAGACGATGTGGGTACTCGAGTCTTTTGAATCCTTGTGGTAGTTTAGTAGCCCGACGTTGGACATTCTCTATCAATGTAATATCCGTCTGGAAGTAAGGATTCCATATCTGAAAACCGTATTCCAACAAAGGCCTAATGTACGTTTTATAAATTTTGACAAATGTGTCTGGTTTAAGATATTGGAATGCTTTCCTTATCATGTAGATTACCGAGTTGGCAGTTTTGACAATTCCAGTTATATGAGACTCCCATTTTAGGTTTGAGGATACCAGTATTCCAAGGTCTTTCTGTTCACTGACAGTAGTAATAGAAACGCCATCAGTGTAGTAGGCTGTCTTAGGATTATTAGCTCCAAAACGCAAAATAGTGCACTTGCTGGCATTAAGTTAATCAACCAGTTCCTGGTCCATTCTTGTATTCTGTCTAGGTCTTGTTGGAGTTGCCCTGAGCTGGTTAAAGGATTAGCAAAATATTTGACATCATCAGCGAAGAATAATACATTAGATTTTATGACCTTCCTTAAGTCGAGCATGAAGAGCGTGAATAGAATGGGCGAGAGAACTGATCCGTGGGGTACTCCACTTCTTACTAATTTTGGCTGCGACTTTGACTTGCCTGATCTTACACAGAAATTCCTATTTGTTAGAAAGTCTTCAATCCATTTCAATAACTTGCCACGAATTCCAAGATGATCTAATTTGGCTATAAGACGTTGAATTGGGACTCTGTCGAAGGCCTTCTCAAAATCCAAGTATATTACATCGAGAGGCTCCCGGGAATCATGTGCTGTCGTCCACTTGTCTAGGCAAGATAGCAGGTTAGACACTGTTGACCTGTGCGGAGTGAATTCGTGCTGTTCCTGAATTATTATGTTTTCTTGCATTAAAAAATTTCTCAGCTGGTTAACAATAATATGCTCCATTTACAGGTTCACAGGCGATACATGTCAGAGAGATGGGACGATAGTTAGCTGGATTCAACTTATCCCCTTTCTTATAAATTGGAACCACCACATTTTCTTTCCACTGCTGAGGTAATTTGCCTTCTTGAAAGCTTTGATGCATGATCTTTGTCAGTGGCTGGCTAAGCATTGGTGCAGTATTTTTTAGAATAATTGATGGAATTTCATCGGGGCCCGCTGCCGAGTCTACCTTCAAGTTTTGTAAGATTTCTCTGACTACATTTTCCTCGATGATTATCTCGGAGATTGCATTTCCAACTCGTGGGGTTGTGTTGAGGATGGTGCGGTTATTGAATTCTGGCTCTTGGAGAAAGGTTCTCTCAAAATGATCACCAAATATATTGGCAATTTTTGTTTGTTTGGTTGTTAAGTTTCCGTCTGGATCTCTTAGAACAGGCGGGATGGATATAGAGGAGGCAATGTTTTGTTTGACATAAGCATAAAAAGCTTTGTCACCGCTATCAATAATGTTCGATTCAAATAGTGCTTGTGACCTTCTGATTTGATTTATGCAGTGATTCCGTAACCTTGTGTAATCTTCGTAGGTTACATTATTGGTACCATTTCTATAATTGTTCCAGACTTCCTTTTTCCTTAGAATAGTTTGTTTAATTTCTCTCGTTACCCATGGTTTGTTTGTGGGTCTTTTGTTTGATCTCATTTCTTGGTTTCTTTCTCCATTTCTTCTATCTTGTTCCTGTGTATATTGTTTGAGGCTTAGAATCTCTTTCTTCAATTATAGCCATTATAAACAATTAAAATTTCTTTAACAAAAATTAAAATTGCTATAAATTGACATTATGAAAGAATGTAACCTTAAAAATAAATAATTGGAGTTCCGAAGAAAAGCAGAGAATGTGAGAAATTAAACACAAAAGCATACTTTAAGTAGTTTACAAAAATGATTGTTCAAAATGTAGTCATTATTGTCAATACAGAGTTAACACCATTTTTTACACTTTTTACTGAGCGGAGTAGCATATTAGCTGAAGTATAGTTGACTGCCTCTCTTATATGATTTTTAACTCTGCAGTATATTCGGGCACCATAAGGAAAATAGGATTCTTAAAACAGCTCCAGAGCAAAAATCTAAATGAGATAGATCCTAAAAGGTCTTTGATTTTGAATATTTCTCTCAGGAAATCGTAAGCGATACATTCATAATGCTGCAGCACTCTTTTTACGGCATTCATAATAAATTATTAACAATAAAATATGACGTATATAAACTCGTTTAATGATCGACTTATATTTATATATATAATATATAGCGGGTGAATATTCCAAAACCGAACATAGGCAATTAACATGGAAAAAAGGTTTTTCGCAGATTGCTACTCCCCATTTTAACTTGGAGGGTTTATAATGACACCAATTGAAAGAAGATTTTTTTTCTCATCTAATGATATGCGAATTAGTTAATTTTCAAGGGTAATACCACGAAAGGTGAAAATTTTTTGAGAATTTTTTTGTTCACATGCAAATTATTGTGTTGAAATTTTGTGAAACCAAAACTGCGTTAAAAATTCCGCGAGACCGCAGGTCGAGTGGAATTTGAGCAGTTTTTGTTGAGAGAAATTTGCAATCATTTGCATGTTGACGAAAAAAATTTGCCTTGAGTGGTATTTGGAAAGATTATTCAACAGTATGGGTAGATGACTTTTACCGTGTTCGACAGCACACATTTTTAACGTTTTCCACTATTAATTCAATACTGAAGCTTCCAACACGATTATTATGAGTTTTTAGAACGACGCTGATTTGCAAACTTCACTTTGACGTTTTGGCGAAAACTCAGTCAAAGGCTACTCACTAAATTGAAATCATTGAAACCAATCGGAATCGCGTGAAAAAACTGCGACATTAGGTGTTTTCAATGACAGTCAATTTTTATTGGCCGTTTCTGACAAATTGAACAATTTTCATTGGTTCGTTCATTATAGTGTTGAATAATCACTTATAATACCATGAGTAGTCAAAGTTATGTCGACTATTTTTGCGGTGGTGTCACGAATGTCCATTGCGCTTTGGTACGATTAGGACGAGTGCGATAGCACGAGTCCTAATCCAAAGTGCAATGGACATGAGTAGTGATACCACCGCAAAAATAATCTACTTAACTTTGACTAAGAATGGTATTCGAGGGACTATTTAATGAACTCAACTACTTTTTCAAATTAGTTTTCAGTAAATCTAGCAACAAACTACGCAATTTCTATAGTAACAGAACACTAATATTGACTTTTTCTAATAAAAATAGCATTTGTTAAAAATAGTCACTTGAATACCTTCTAGGAAGATATATCCGCTGATATTTTTTTGATTGTTCAAGAAACGTCAGAATTCTGGATTTTCATTGGTTACTTTTGGACAGATGACAGGTGAATTGAATAGTCAGGTGTATATCTTTATTATTTTATCGAAAATTCGTGATAAATCCGATTTAAAAAAATCATATCTTGCCATGACTCTGTCATTAAAAAAAAACACGTTGAGTGATGGCTTCCCTGAAATCAAGTTATCTTATCATAATGAATCTGTCACTTGAATGACGTTTGAATCTATTTATTGTCTTACGACTCATGGCTCAACATGATTTTCCGAATTGAATTTTTGCGAATTTTTGATAAAATAATGAGAAATACAACTGAAAATTAACTAATTCACATATCATTAGATGAGAAAAAAAATCTTCTTTCGATTGGTGTCATTATAAACCCTCTAAGTTAAAATGGGGAGCAGCAATCTGCGAAAAACCTTTTTCCCTTGCCTATGTTCGGTTTCGAAATATTCACCCGGTATATAATAAAAGCAATCACCAGCAAAGATTGTTCTTTGTTTACTTCTGTTTTCTAAGACTTCTAGATTTAAATTCGAATTTCCATGGCAATCTAGATTTGATACATTTTTAGAATTTTTTGGTAGTATTTTTCACGAAAGAGAATTAAAAATTCTACCAAAATTTATAAAAATATACAGAGTATTCCATTAAAAATAAAATAGTTGAATATTGATAGTCGAAACAGTTACTGCAATCTGCAGACTAATATCCATTTAATAAATACAGCAGACGCTCGATAAAGTAAACTAATTTGAACCAAGTGTGTTCACATTGTTGAAATGTTTACATTAGCGAGCATGATTTTATTAATCAACACATTATTAAAAGAAACGTTTAATAACACAATAAAAAACAAAACCTATTATGACAGCGATAAGTAATACACATTTTTAATGAGAAGAAAAATAAGCTGCTATTTTATTCTGCATAGATTAGCGCCTATGTTCTATAATGACTAAAATGAAATGCAAACGCATCATAAATACCCATCCGATCGACTCAGCCATGACGCAGAGGGGAATCCCCTACATAAATCGGCGACTAACCTTTGCCAAGAACTGTTTACGTTATCGAACTGTACAGTTTGCTTACGTTATCGGGCGTTCTGTTCCATCCTATAGTATGAATTTTGTGTTAACTTTATCCAGTGTTTACGTTATCGAGCGTTTGCTGTATATAGTGCTTTCGTAAAGTAGTGGATACATTCGTTAAACATTCAAGGAATAACTTTTGGAAAAAACGCTGGGACCCATCCATTTTTATTTTTATTTGCGCATTTTTTCAAATAAAATCTATATATACAGGGTGATGACGTCGTCGATATTTTTTTAAATCGTAACCCCCTTTTTTTTATTACGGGATTTGAAAGAACGCATTTTTTTTACTTATGCTAAGGTAATTTTTGGTCCGAGCGTTTTTTCCAAAAATTACTCCTTTAATTTTTAACGAATTTATCCACTACTTGACAAAAGCACTGTATATAGTTTATTGGGTCAAAAAATTTTAAATAAAAGGCTATGAGCTGGTGCCTTTTTACTTCCTTTTACTACTATAAAGGAAGTATTGGATTCACCCCAAAAATTCGAAATTGAGTTTTCAACAGATCTTCACGTTTTAGAGTCCCCTGATACCAAAAAACATATTTTTTTTCATTGGTCTGTCTGTCTGTCTGTGTGTCTGTCTGTGTGTCTGTGAACAGAATATCTCAAAAACGAAAAGAGGTATGGCATTGAAACTTCATATATAAGTTTTGTGTACTATGTAGATGAGACAGCAAGCTTTTGAAGAAAATCGCATAACCGGAAGTAGGTGTTTACTCTTGTGATTTTTCAGTTTTTTTCGATTTTTTCAAAAACGGCTCTAACGATTTTTTTTAAATTTTACATTTTTCTTACATTTTTAATGTGTATTGATGTGAGATAGGTGATTTTCCAGTTGAATACTTCTAAAGTGGGTTTCTTTTGTTTTTTTTTCTATTTTTTATTAACTCCTATTTTAAATAAAACACCCGGTATATTATTACATTTTTGAATTCACCTTAAAATTCTAGAGAAAATTTGTCTCTTCAACTAACACTCGATTTTGTACCGTTTTTGTAGAATTTGTAATTTTTGAAAATTTTTAACAAATGGTTAAAAATTAAAAATGAAATTTTTGTCTAATTATAAGATCACTGTAAAAGGAAGTTGTGTGAGTGTATCACACCAGATTTTTTATAGATCGGACGGTATATAATGTGAACGAATAATTTTATCCTTTGGAGGGCTGTTTCTTTAAATTTATGTTGGTAGTAAAAGTGGCTTTGGCATTTTACATCTGACAGTTGAAGGTTTTATATTGGTAGTCATTTTAACAAATAGAAACATTTTAATAAAAAAAACAATACAGCAAATGTTCTAAGTGATTTTCTCCCCGTTTGAAAAGTACCTAGTACCCTTTAAAATTGTAAAATTTTTGTATTTGGAACATCCCAAAAATTACAGGGGTCATAGTTTTAGAAAAACATGTGCAGTCTTCTTAGTTAATTTTGCACTCGTAATACAATCAATATTTTTGTTACAACCATCAAACAAGAATATCAATATTGTTTCTAGCCGTAGTGCACGAAACATTTTGGCGTTCTAGTGCGCAAAATGCCTTTTTTCACATCGTCAATGGTAACGTAAATAAATGTTCTACTTTTTCCATGTTAAAAATGGCAAACTTCACACATTTATAGTGATGTGCGAATGTCCCCTTTTTTTTTGACAGTTGTCGAAAAAATGAGTTTCCTATTAATAGTTGATCTTCTGCATAGAAGTTTAAAATTTTTTTGCTATTTACCAGTGTATTTTCCAATAGTTTCACAACCCAGTTTTGCAATTTATCATTTTTTCATCGGCTGTTTTTTGTGAAAGCATAAATTTCATTACCAAATTTATTTTAATTATTCTTGAAATTTCTAGCTTTAAAATCAGTTTAACTTGAATGTATGCAAATAATTTCTTCACATATATTAATTGTTAAAGTAGTTTCAATTTGAATTAGTTGAGTTTAATAGTTACATATGCACAAGTTTCCACTTTTTAAAGCAATTCAGCTTAAAGTTGCCTAGCTTTTAGAGGCTATTCAGTATATTACTTGTTCAAATTTGAAGGTACATTGAAATGTTTGAGAAATGCCTTTTTAAATTTTGGAGAAGCTCTGAATTAACACTTGTAGTTTTATGAATGCGCTTATGAAATTTGTTTTAAATTTGTCAGTCTAGCTGCTTAACAACATCTTGATACATTTTTTCAGTTTGGGAAGGTGAAATGCAGAGTTATACACACAATTAACTGTTTTGTGCAATAAGAACCCTGTACTTTTACAATTAAAAAATTATCTAAATGATAAATTAGTTATCCATCAAGGGTACATGGAACTCTACATTTTTAGATTTAATCAAAAGCATGTCTTGTCCTCAGTCACATACACTTTATTTACAAAGAAGATTATTGGAATAAATAAACTCCTTTAAGGTGTTAACTATACTTAACCCTGATCAAGTTTAATTACAGAAAGGCAAATGAAGAGTAGGTACTGAGGTACTCTACCAAGAGAATTCCATTTGGTAATTTAACTATGTAAATGGCTTCCATAAGAAGCAATTAACTATTTTTTCAAAATTGGTTTTTTGCATTCCGTATACATTTATAAATAAATGGGACTCGCTATTATTCATCTGTTTATATTTATTCTTATAATTTAATAGATTGATACCCCGTACACGCCAAACTGAAAGGATAAGGACTCGAATAGTCCATCAGCGAGGCCAGACCAACGAAGCTGAAGCTAATAACAGTGCCGATGCACTAGAAGAACCTGCTCGAACCGGCGCAACCAGGAGCAAACGCAAGGCCATCCAGAAAAAGCCTGTTAAGAAGCATAAAAGAAAATGTAAAAAGTCTCGACGCAAGTACAAACCTAGCTACAAAATTACTTACGAGATTGACGAAGCTACAGGCAAAAAAGTCGCCATCAAGAAGAAGACTCGCAAGTACAAAAAACGAAGATCCAGGAAAGCCAAGAAACGCAAAATTCAGGTTAGGCGAGTCTTGGTGCCCAAGAGCGTCAAGAACCGTTTGGCTAGGCAGCTGGGCATTTGCCCACCGCAAAGGGTTGGACAGAGCTTGCCCGATATGAAGGTAATGTGAACAATTCACTTATACTCATATTTCTTCCTTCGTTATTTTGGTATGGAGTATAAACGTCTCACTGCTTCTTGTTAGAACGTTCTATGCTATTGTGACAGTTGGGCATATTTTGATTTTTAGCAAAAATTACTGCAATCACTCTGAATAGAGGTATATCAAAAAAATCCTTAGAAATAGTAATTTCTATTCGTTCTTATTGAAGTACAGTATACCGTGAAAGAAGCCCAACTCTTCTCTTATTTCTGTTGATTCAAGCTCGAACAGGCGGAGTACGGAGATCTCAGATTTATTGCCCAGCTCTGTGATTTATTCTCAGAATTCCAAGTTTTGCTTTTAAATTGTGACCTTTGATCCTAGAAGTGCGAGGTTGTAAAAATTATGGTTATTTCAGATTACATAGAAACGAGTTCTGCTCAACTTGGTTGTTTTGGCATATAGTGTAATTTTTATAGAAAAATTTATAATTCCATATTTCTTATGAAATGCGATAAAATAGTATACCGAACGTGTTAGAAAAGTACTGAACTCGTATGACCGTTTAAGTACTCACTGACGCGGGGTACTCCAACCAGTCATACTTGTTCAGTAAAACATCACATTTCTAAACTAGTTGCGTAATATACTATTACCATAGCTTAATGGTCAATATACTATAGATATTCTTAAAACTACATTTATAATCGGTTTTTAAACTAGGAGTAATTGAAATACCATATTTATACTATAAAATATCACTATAGTCCAGTCAATAGATACTTTTTTGGTTGCAAAAGGTTGAGGAGTTTTGAAACTTGGCGGGATTGTATGCTTAGTGGCTCTAAGTATCACCAGCACTACACCAGCTGCAGCGAGAGCATTCACATCTGCTTCGAGTTCTTGGAAGTTTTGCTATAAAAAACTCTCCCGCGAAGTTCCATCTGTTTTTATCCCTTGAAATAACTCTTATCGCTGCTCTTAACTGTGCTGTAGCTAAGAAGCTTTAATGTGGTACTATTCATAAACACCATTATAGTTTTACACTCTAATGTTATGTTAGGTCCTCCTTGTTTCTTTTAATTACTTAATTTTTTATGTCTACCTGCTATTCAAAATATTTTCTTACTGTACTGTGCCTGCGTCCCATAACTATTTATTCCTTCAGCTTGTTTCTATCCATATTTTATGCAGAGATCAATATTTATTCTTACTATAATTCTTTTGTATTGTGTTACTTGGTCTGTTTTTTGTCAGCTGCCATAGAAAAGTGGTGAACAAGTTTTTATTTTTTAAGTTGACATCTTTTTTTCTTTGTGGGAATGTATTTTCGTTAGATTTATATTTAGACCAACCTTTTCACACTTTTTTAAGTAAAATATCATCGGCAAATATTTATAGTTCTTCTTATGTTAACTCCTCTGTTTGTCGATTTGTCGTAACTTCATTTCTAGGGGCGCATTACTAATAAGTCAAATCTATGTATTTACACGGTATTTAATTTGGCTTCAAAGCCTTTTCCAAATCATTCATTAACAGCTAAATTCCAGTAATGATGTGGTTATGATCTTTCTCTCTTTAGTAGCTTCAATTAGGCTCCATTGTTTTCTGTTCATTTCTAGTCTCTTCATATTTTGATATAGCTCAGTTTGGCCGAGTTTTAGAAATACTTGCCAAACTACTCACTCATTTGAGGGAAAATAGAAATTTCAAGGCTGTAATTATTCTATTCTAAAACCAATTTTAATTTCACAACACAAGACGCTTTTGGATATGTGCAACCAGGTTAATGTACACTTAGACTTCAAGGTAGGCCAGTTGTGCTACCTCCACGTCATGTGTGTGTATATGTGTTGTATGTAGTCTTGTTACTCTATCTCATAGATGAGTCTGCAGAGAGGAGCGATGTTAATTGTATTCCAACGTCGAATGGTCACCCCAATCAGTACCAATCCAGTGGACTGCGGAAAAAGTTCCGTCTATCCATGGATTCGATCCAAGGACTTGTTTAGTGCAAGTCTGGCATTCTACCCACTGTGCCACCAAAGTGCTGTAAACAAACTTCTTAAAATGGTAAAATTACTTAAACATACTTTAAACTGAAAATATTCAACGATACACTTAGGTCCTCTAACTGGTAATTGGAAATATCAAGGTTTACAACACTGTCAAATACTTTTCTGAGGAATTAAAATTTGCCAAGTACGAAGAGCGTTCAAATATGAATTATAATTTAAATTGCGCCCCAAAAGACAAAGACATGCACAGAAGTTGTATACATTAATTAATGTTCTGGAACAAGTCCTAACTTCATTCAGTCGGTAAGTCGTCACACTTATTTTCGTTCAATTGGCAAGCATGAGTAAAGTGGGAGTGCATTCAAGCGTCGAACAACGCATTGTTAGAAAAAGGCCGCAAAGCGCAAAACCGCTATGCGCAAGTAAACACATAAATGATAAAAACTGGGTTAGATTCCACAAAATATTATATGCAACCCCAAAAAATTCTTCTTTTTTCTCTCCATTTTTTTCCCTTGCGAACGTTGGCTCCTATGGTTCTTTTAACCCTTTTTTCCATCCCTTCCTGTCTGTTGCCAGGATTTTCATTTCTTCTACTTTCTTCCCTTTTCGTTCATCTATCTCTGCTATCCCTTGCATCCAGGTTTTTCCGTTGTCTGCCCCTTTTTCGTTTTTTGTCAGTTTTAATTTCTTGAATTATTTTCAGTAATCTATTTGGTTCTGCTGTACTACCCATGTTTCGCTTCCATATAATAACATCGGGATTGTTACTGTGTTGTATACCATAAGCTTTGTTTTATTTTCTATTTCTGTTTTTGCCATTATGGTTCTCTTTATTGCGTAGTATATCTTTGTAGCTTTTCCTATTTTATTGGCTATATCTCGTTCCATTTTTCCATCCTCTGTTATCACGCTGCGTAGGTATTCGAATGTGGTTACCTCTTCTAAGATCTGTTTGCTACATTTTATCCTCAAAAAATTCAAAAATACGTAAACGTGCGTATACAAACTAAAATTCCATATGTAACATAAGTCTGCCACTTGAATCTAGAGCTCGAATGTCCATTTGTTTATTCAAGTTATAATTTTACAATTTATTTCAGGTCCAATTTGGTAATAAGAGAATCACAGGAATAGGCTCGATAAGTGTGTTTACAAGTTCGTGATAAATAATGTTATTTAGGTGTTCATGACATAAACCGCATACGTCTGCTTTATTTACTTAGGGCTGGTTGCAGAAAGCAATGTTAAGTCTGGTGTTAGCTAACGTCGCGTCAAAGTGAACAAAATCGCATCAAATTTTGTTTACTAATGTATTAGTTACCATAAGCATTTGAGATTTGATTCGTTTTTGTTCACTTTGACGTCGCGTTAGCTAACACCAGACTTAACATTGCTTTCTGCAACCGGCCCTTAGTGTGTCAAAATTGAAACAGTTAACGTTGGCAATTCCATCCGCAAACGGCAAAGAAAAGGGAGCATATAAGTGCCCCACGTAAAATCAAATCTGCTTGTATTTACAGTTATGCTACTTAGAACAATTATGATGAATCGAAAGATAAAAGAGGCTAATCATAATGAATGTATGAATAAGAAATGATGATGCTTCCACAATTTTTCTCTGGAAAGTGAATTGTGTAGACCTTTTATACTGAGTAACTAAACAAAGTGTTGCTATTGGGCTGAGTATTCGGTATTCAGCAATTTCTAAAATCCTTAGCTTAGTGCATTCCTGCTATTGATCTGGTGACCCATATTTTGCTCCCTCGATCCTGAATCGGTTAAAATTTCTTCTATCACCATTTCTTCATATTTCCATATTTCTTTATGCATTTACTTCGACACGAAGTGTACGAAGTATTGAAATTCCCTCATATCGAAAACCACTCTGAGTCAAATATCTCTAAAATTCGAGCCAACCGACTAATGAACCCACTATATCAAATCTCCGTCTCGGCGGTGCGGATCTTTTGGTGAAGATCCCAGCCCACTAGATCAATCCCCCATATTGGGGGGTGCCTAAACGTGCTGTGCGGGGGATGTATGTTCGTATGTGTACACGATTCCGGTCGCCAGAAACCTTCCTGAAGTCTTGGATCGTTTTCATACGATAGGTCCTCCGAAAATGAAGGCAACATCAACTTTAGAGCTATGGTCGTCGGCAAAAAAAATTTTTTTTGTTTTTTTTGTTTTTTTTTTTGATAAATAACTGGTTCATAGCATTTCATTGTATTAGCGAAACGGAATGATGCTGAGTATCGAAGTATTCTTGGAAAGCACGGAAGGGCGCTTTTCTTGGGTGGGGGGTACCGTATATTTCTTTTTGATATGTTCAGTTCCATTGTTGTGGTGCTTTAGTTTATTTTGCGAAAGTTCTTTTAATAATCAGTTTGTGGGCATTATCAGTTTCTTCTTTTTTTATAATTTTGTTATCAAAAGTAGATATTTTTCAAACGATGCATACATTTCTTAACTTGAACAATTTTCTCCTAAAATTTGAAACATATTTCATTAACTTTTAAATGCTGTAGGATTTTCTTCATTGAATTTTTGACTTTGTTTCAAATTTCTGTTTCTAACAGCTCTTGCATGTTCTTGTTTTTTCATTTAGAACTTCTGTATTTGTAACCACGTCGATATTACTAACTACAATGAAATTTATTTCGACTTTTGATTTTCCATACAGTGTTACCACATCTATTGTTTTGCCAGATCTTTTTTTACGGTACATATTTGTTTTTAAATTGTGTTGAAGAATAAATGAAATTAGTTTATTACCCGGTTTATTTCTTATGCCATATCCATATGGCCCTCTAATTCTATCATCTTCATCTTAAAATTGTTGAGTCTTGTCATTGAAATCAGCCATAAATGGTTAGCAATGTGAATATCCATTTTATATATTGCAGGAATTATTCCAATTCTTCTGATTTTAATAATCTTGCTGTTGAAGGTAATATATTTAGAGTAATATCTCCACGAAGGTACAGCTCTCTTTGTGGCCAAACTTAATTAATATTTTAAAATTTAAAAATACACCTAAGAACTATGAAATGCATTAGAATGGCACAAAAAAATAAGATATTAGTTTTTAGGAGCTCTTTCATCGTGTGTTTCTTTTCTTTGCTACTACTTTTATTCTTTTTCATTAACCGTGGGTTCTTCTTTTCTACATTGATATTACTGAAACACAATATTTTATTACTATGAAATAAAAGTAGGACGAACTTCTTTATGGTTAGTAGCAGAAGTACCATGTAATTACACCTGGGCTGAATGTGGCGTGGGGGAGTATGTTCCTATCTGTTTTACTTTGTTTTTTTTTATTTTATGGTTTTTACTTTGATATCTTTTTTTCGAATTGTATTCCATTGATATTATATATACTTAATTTGCATTTGATTTTTTGTTCTTTTTTTTACTTCAAATATTTCAAATATATTCTCAGTCAATATAAATAACAATTTTAGGTAGCTAGTGAGCACCTAGTAACTGTTTTGCCTAAAATAATTACACTGTGCAGTAAACTAATAGAATTTTTTTTTTGAAGGTACAAGTTAATCCTGGAGACCTTGGGCATCGAAGGAGTCAAGCGGGTATCCCCACATTGCATCTGTTTGGTCAGAGAGATGAAATAGACTACTTCTCTGAGTCCGAGTCGGAAATTGGAGGCTCTGGTGTCAATATTCTGATAGGCCGTAGGCCAAACATATCTGACAGTAGTGTGTTAAGAAGAGCTGCTCGCAACAAAGTAGCTGCCTTAGCAGCACCAAGCGCTACAACAACATCCATGGACTTATTGGGAAGCATTCTAGATACACAGGCCAAGTTCCATTCGAAAAACAGTATTATATCCGTTAGGAGTGATGGTAGTCTTAAGATCGATGTTGATAAAAAGCTTCCTCTGAAAGACAAGCGGAAAGATATTCAGGGCAGTGGTGCTCGAATGCGTCAGACACCTATGGCACCCAACACTACAACAAATGGAGGTATGTAGAAGATGTTCTTCATATTTTTTTTAAATAATTTTCATCATAAAGTTAAAATGACTCATTTCATAATAAGAAAATGCGAATAATGTTGTGGTCTTCACCTAGGATCTCCCAATACCTCAACTGCTAATCAGTACAGGGATGAAACAAGTTGCCCGAATTATGACAATAGTGTGCCAACATCAACTGTGGGATCTTCTGATATGGGAAGTCTGGATAGCTACAGACAACAGGATGACGAAGGTCCTCAAGACTATTCACTAAGCCGGATGTATAACATGTGTGATGGAAATGATGCAAAAGATAAAAAAAAGAATACCGAAGAAGATTCAAAAGAAACGCCAGAGGAAAGCACTCCTGCAGCAAACAGCGATTCTGAGCTTGACATCTATAGTGACATTGAATCTGTCAGTACAAGCAAAGTTGAAGATTCTGACATCAAATATCCTTCTCCAGCTCCAGTGGAAGCAGCAAGCGTAACGAATGCTGCAGATGAGGACAACGAGAGTGACACTGACCTTATTATTGATACGGAAAAGTCTGATCCAGACAAGTATGATCCAGCAGCAATTTTTGACAGTGATGATGAAGATACCAAGGAAGAAGCAGTGACATCTACGAGTGAGGCAGTTACGACCACAAAACATTCTGATTTTGCCCCATCAGCTTGGAACTCCTCCGAAATTCAGTCAGAAACTGTACAATCCACCAACCAAAATGATTTCCAACATCCTTCCATGCTAATGGATGACAAACAAATGGATGACGAAAATGAGGAACCTGAAGATGATGACTGCCCGAATTTCAGCATTTATTCAAGTGAAAGTATTAACTTAGCTAAAAGTACAGATCTCAGTATGTTGATTGCACCAAGCAATATTGAAGAAAAGGAAGATAAGGAAGAAAAAGAAAAAGCAGACGATTCTCAACCCATTACAATTTCAGAGGAGAATAATGCTCATGTTGATAATGATTCTCACCCTAAACCTAAAACGACTAACAAAGTTGACTCTGGTTTGTACAGTGAGAATAATTCCGATGTTGATAATGATCCTTACCCTAAACCTCAAACAACTAATGAAGTTCTTTCTAGTTTGTACAGTGGAGATAATGCTGATGTTGGTAATAATTCCCATCCTAAACCTAAAACAAGTAAGAAAGTTCATTCTGGTTTATACAGTGATTCAGAAGACGAATCAGTAGTGAAGATTATGCCTCAAAAACCATTTGGTATTGGAGATATAAGGGCCATGACGGAGGATATCAGTGAAGAAGAAAGAAGTTACACACCATGTTTAGATGAAAAAGAGCCAATTAGAGAAGGCTTGGAAGGTTTAGATACTGAAATGATTTCAGACGATGACAAAAATGACTTTGAGGAAGCTCAGGAACAAGAACAAGAACAAGAATTGAAAACTGCCTCAGATGGTGATGCTTTAGAAATCAATGCTAAGGAATCCGAACTTGACTTTACCCGTCCTGAAGATTGCGAGGAGGGTGAAATAATTGATAAATTAAAATCAAAAAGGCCAGAAGAAGCTCCCAAAGAGCCAGAAGATCCTGAGCCTTCACCCAATTCCAAAGAAAAAGATACAAACAACAAAGAAGATGATGGGAGTAATAAAGAACCTGTCTTCAAAAAATTGAGCAAAAATAACAAAGAGCGCAACTATCGAGACAAGGAAAATAAAGATCGAAGCAAGTCAAAGGAAAAGAAAGACAAATCAAATAAGGAAAACAGAAAGGAAAAGAAGAAGGAAAAGCGCAAGGAAATTCCTCGTTACGATGTGAGAACTATCGTGGAGTCTAAACCTAAAAGGGATAAATTTGGCAGGGATCCAACACGACGTTGTTCTTACTCGTCAAGCAAGTCTGCAACACCACCTCGCCGATTTGGAAGAGACGATGCGAATAGAAGATCGGGGTCTAGATCTAGCCGCTCAATGACTCCTAGAAGATTTGCAAGAGATGTTCGGCGGAGGTCAGGTTCTGGTTCTAGCAGGTAAGTTTTTAAAAAGGCACGATTTTCTTTAAAATTATTCTTTTATTAACTTGATAGAATCTAAAAATTTCGGATTTGGTCCATTTTCCCAATCAGGTTAAATGACAAATAAATGTATAATAAACACACAGTTTTCCTCATAACATTATGATTTAAAGATAAGTTGTACAAGTAATGTGGCTACATGTTTCGGTTTAAAATATCTAAAACCAGCTTCATGCTAAAGACAAGGAGCAGAAGGGATTACGCCATAGACAAATAAACAATTAAATACACATTAAAATGATTGTTTATTTGTCTATGGCGTAATCCCTTCTGCTCCTGTCTTTAGCCTGAAGATGGTTTTATATATTTTAAACCGAAACATGTAGTTACATTACTTGTACAAATTATCTTTGAATTACAATTTTATGAGGAAGACTGTGTGTTTATTATACATTTATTTAACAGTAATATCCCAAGTGCATTAAAATAGCCGATTAAATTTTGACGTTTTCTGTCAGAATGTTTTGCTAAGAAATTTGTTAAGTAAATTTGCCGCTTAACAAGGACAGCGTACATAAATCAAACAAGTAGAGGCACTCACTGTCGGTTCCTTTGATGTCAAAATACCAATTTTGATGATCTTGAACGGCTCCTGGGGGGGGGGGGGAGGGGTACTTTCCGATAATACTAACAGATGGCGTCACTACTTTATCACATACAGAGCCAGTAGATATAGGAGAGTACTGCCATTCTCTGATCCGTGAAAATGCCGCCATTTTTGTTCCCATCAGCAATAACTGATTGAGTTATGTCTAAAATTTTACTTGAAATTGGCAAGACTGTAAGTCTATTTCAAATTCGAGGTTAGCAGTTTAAGTTTTGCGTCAGTTTGTGTCAGAATTGATGCAAAACCTAACCTGCTAACCTCGAATTTGACATAGACTTACAGTCTTGCCAATTTTAAGTAAAGTTTTGGATTGCCAACAAACGTCACGTTGACGGAATTGTGTTAGAAACCTCAAAGTGACGCATATGTCAGAGGAATAAACATGGCGGACGTGGCGGTACTCTCCTATATCTACTGGCTCTGATCACATATAAGGTCACTAGATTAATACACTAAGTGTAAGGTAACGTCATTCCATTCCTCGCGTGAGAATGTGAGAAAATTGTGAGATAAAGATAACAAATACAAATTTCCCAAGTGCAATAAGGAAGACATTAGTTTTTGGGGATTTTCTTTTTGGTGTAATGGCACTGCTGTAAAATCAAATTATTGTTAGTTTTTGTTTTTATCCCCAGTTGGAGAAAATTGTGCGACAAGGATAGATATAAAAAATCACTAATGGCGGTACCTTTTGATATAATGACCTTAATCACATATAATTGGTAGCAGAGCCTATATAGGAGAGTACCGCCCATATATTTATACTACTATATTGCTAGCAGCTATGAGTGGGGAGGTCATGAAGTAAGTGGGACAGACAACCAACTCTTCAATGTATATGGTGAGCTGTGCGCAAGTGCGTCGTCCGCGCGGTGGACAAGTGGTCAAGTTTAAAATTCGCTTCTAAAGGCGGAGTTCGAATTCTCATGCATGAGCACGAGACGCGTAATACTCAAGAGTCAGACTATGTCGGCGCCGTAATGTTTTTGGCAGTTTCCAGGCCCTACTAGCAATATATGTACAGAGTGATTATAAATTCTCGATCCCTTTTAATGAAAATGAACCTGCAGAGACATGAAAATTTTATTGTACATCGCGAACAGGATGGGCAGACAGAAACTCTTGCTGTACCGAGCCGAACGCACCCGATTCGCTCCGAAAAGCAACGGAAACTCGACATTTTTAAACAAACAAAAATCGTCGGAAACAAACATAAACAAATGGTTGTAAACAACTAACAAAAGCTTCTACCTGCACATAAACATTCGAAATGTTAACTTTAGAAGAAAGAACAGCCGTGGTCAATGCTCGATTGAGAGGGTTACAGAAAATATTACCCAAGATATGTTATTGAAAGTTTTTCGGTCGACGTCTGACCGTTGGCAGCAATGTTTTGAAATGGAAGGCAGTCATGTGGAAATATATTAATTGTGTCGTGTTAATTTGTTTAATAAAATTTATTTTGAAATTCTGTTTTTCACTAAAATGGATCGAGACTTTATAATCACCCTGTATAATACATATATGGTACCGCCATTGTTTGATCCGCGAAAATGCCGCCATCGCCGCCAACCAACAGGTTATGTTTTGCGCCAGTTTGTGTGAGAACTGTTGTGTGAGAACTGACGCAAAACCTAGCCTGCTAACCTCGAATTTGACATAGACTTACAGTCTTGCCAATTTTAAGTAAAGTTTTAGATTGTCAACAAACGTCACATTGACGGAATTGTGTTACAAACCTCAAAGTGACGCAAAGAGGAAATGAATTGTGGAATAAGTAAAGTCATGAAATCACACAAAGAAATAGTACAGACCTATTCTGATAAAGTTAGAAAGAACAAAGCTGAACCGGTGGTGGTAATTAAATCAAAAAACACAAATCAGAAACATGACGAGACAAGGAAGGAAGTGAAAAATGCTGTTGATCCAACCAAAATCGCAGTAACTTGCATGAAAAATGCACGAGATGGTGGAGTGATTATAGAATGCAAAAGTAAATCAGCCGCAGCAACACTCAAGGCCGAGGCAACAAATAAAATGGGTGAAAACTACAACATAAGTGAACCAAAAAAACAACTTCCAAAAATAAAAATTGTAGGAATCACTGAAACAAACAAGCCCGAAGAAATAGAAGAACTATTGCGTACCCAAAATGAAGACTTATTGACACGTGAAAAATCAGTAGTGAAGGTAATAGAAGGAACCAAAGAAGTTTTATTGCATATGTACGTTAGATGGAGTAAGCTATGATAATCTACTGAAATTTGGTAAGGTAAATATTGTGTGGGACAAATGTGCCATCTATGATGCAGTCAACATCGCAATGTGTTTTAACTGTTGTGGTTTTAATCATCTTGCTAAAAAATGTGATAAGGAGACAGTGTGTGCCAAATGTGGTGGCCCTCATCAGAGTAATGAATGTAATGTAGTAATAAAAGAAGAGATATGTGTAAACTGTAAGTATGCCGTAGAAAAGCTTAAAATTAAGCATGTTGATTTTCGTCATCATACTTGGAGCAAGGAATTTAGAAATCAAGAAAAGCAAAACCGATTTTTTATAAATAATAGTCGTGAAAACAACAACTTAAACAAAGACACATTAAAAGCAACAAAACCAAAAGCAAAATTCTACCTTAAAGTAATACATCAAAATCTACAATGCATCAAAAACAAAATTGAAGAATTACAAGTGTTCTTGAATGAAGAGGATCCTGATGTAGTATGCATAACAGAGAGCTGGTGCAGTCATGATGACATTAACTATATCAAGTTTAGAGATTATTCTACAGGAGGATATTTCAACAGACAAGAATTTATCCATGGTGGTACGTTAATACTTATTAAAAACTCTCTTAAAAGAATTTGTTGATATTCCAAAATGTAGTAATTTAAGTATAGAAAAAATATTTGAATGTGCAGGTGTTAGTGTTACGATAAATAATGAGAACATTTGTATTTTATGTATTTATAGGGCTCCAAATAGTGACCTAGACTTATTATTAGATCAATTTGAAGAATGTTTAAGCATATTGTGTGATAAAAATCATTTTGGTAAAATAATTGTATGTGGAGATATGAACATCAATTATTTATCTGATTCTCAAGACAAAAATAAACTCATTGACCTTTTAAACTCATGTTAATAATATTATAACAAAGAAATAGATTATTCAAAACGGGTTATCCGACCACTCTGCACAGGTAGTTTCATTTCTTGTAACAGATGAAAACAATTATATCTCTTATAAAAGTCGATCGTTCTCAAAGAAAAACATCAAACTATTTATGAATTATCTTGAAATTGAAGATGGGCATGATCTCATAAACTGTAATGGTGATATCAATAATAAGTTTAGTATTTTTAATAATACACTACTATATTACTATGATCTTAGTTTTAAACTTGTTACTAAAACAAAACATAATCTTTGCAAACCTAAAAACTGGATAACAACAGGCATAAAAGTATCAGCAGCAAACCTTAAAAAGTTGTATATACAGCAAAAACAAGGATTAACCCAGATATGCCTGAAGATATTTTTTATTGATTTTTAATATTTTTTTTCTATCATTTTATTATTTATGTATATAAAGCATAGAGAAAAATATTAAAAAAAAAAATTTTTTCTGTGCAAGTATGAAAAACCAGGTGTCCTTTTAAAAGAACAGTAGGCAAATACATCATATTTTATATATAGTATAATAATAATAATAATAATTCATTTATTTCCTTAGACACAGTTACAGCATATCGGAAACGTCAAAATATAACAGATAATCACAGTTTTTTAAATTGGCACTCAAAAAATTCGTTTATAGAATAAATACACTCATCTAGTAATAGTAGTTTAACATTTTTTTTAAATAAATTAAAATTTGCAATACATTTGATTGAGTTTGGCAGGTGGTTATACAATTTAATTGGCAGGATGTAAGAACTATTTGCACTCTTAGTCAGAGAATGCTTAGGTATAACAAGTGTTTTACCATAACGGGAATTATAAGGATGGTTGTCACTTACTACCGAGTATTTGTGGAGATTAGTTCTGATGTATACTACAGATTGTAGTATATATATGGATATTACAGTTAAAATACCCAGTTTTTTGAAAAATGTTCGACAAGACTCATGTTGACTTGCATAGCAAATAGTTCTCACAACCCTCTTTTGCGCTACAAGAACATCGTTAATATGTTTAGAATTACCCCAGCAGGTAATTCCATAAGAAAGTGTTGAGTTAACATACGCATAATAATAAGACAGAAGTACATCTCTGTCCACGCAGGCTCTTATTCTCCAAAGTACGTAACTGTGCGTTGATAAGCCTTTCGTGACTTTATTTATGTGGTCGAACCATGACAAAGCTGAATCCAACTGAACGCCTAATAGACGAATAGCGTGACTGTTTTGGAGAGTTTTGCCGTTCAACTTAACCAACAAGCTGTATTGAGGATCACGGACAGAAAAAGGAATTACTTCCGTTTTATTTTTATTTAATAGAAGACCATTGTCGGAACTGTACTTCTGCATTTTGAGCACACAATCTGAAGCCCTGGCACTCAATTCATCAAAATTATCACCCGTAATAACAGCTGAAGTATCGTCAGCGAATAAGACAATAAAATCAGAGTTTAATTTGCTGACAACGTCATTAAGAAAAATTAGGAAAAGCAAGGGACCAAGGACGCTCCCTTGCGGAACCCCAGTACCCACTTTTAGTAAATCAGAATGAAACTCAGTACCACTGCCATTTTTTAGCACAACTATCTGTGAGCGCTCAGATAAGTAGGAGATCAACCAATTGAGTGCCGGGCCCTCAACACCAAGTAAGCGCAACTTGAAAACGAGACCATCGTGGGGCACCGTGTCGAAAGCACGGGAGAAGTCGAAACAGATGCCCACAATTTTCTTGCTTTTCTCTAAGTTTTGAATAACATTATTAGTTAATGCTGTAATAGCATGCATAGTAGATCGGTGAGGCCGAAAACCATATTGATTATCGGCTAATAGGTCGTTGTCGTTCAAATACTTGAAAAGTCTACAGTAGAATGCTTTTTCATATACTTTGGAAAATACTGACAACAATGATATTGCCCTATAATTATCAATTTTAGTGGGGTCACCTTTTTTAAAAATTGGTTTTACTACTGCCATCTTTAGGTAGCTGGGAAATATGCCTTCAGCAAATGAGTCATTAATTAATTCGGTAAGAACTGGAGCGATAAAATCGGCTGCAATTTTAAGCAAAGAGCATGGAACACCATCAATACCTGCGGAATTCTTTTTAGAAACATCTTTTAGAATTCTGTGAATTTCAGGTAATGATACTGGCTCAAGATTTAGGGCTGAAGCAGCAAATGCTTTACGGTCACAAAAGAATTGAGGGTTTCTAGGTAATACATTCGAATTTACAAAAAAATTGTTAAAAGCGTTAGCCGCTGCATGGTAATTGGTTAGGGGGTTGCCAGAAGTATCCTGAAATTTGTCGGGATAAGGAGTTTCATTTTTTAGTTGAACCTCATCTCTAATTATACGCCAGGCAGCCTTGGATTTGTTTGCAGCATTAAAATAAGTACTGCTGTAGAAATTTTTTTTTGCATTGGAGATCACATTCTTGTGCTTATTAAGCAGAACTTTATATTGAAATAGAAGCTGAGAATCATTATTTATTAGGCATTGCCTATGCATATTGCGGAGCATCGCTCCTTGTCTGATAATATCTGCAGTTATCCAAGGTTTACTGCGTTTAAAGGTGCAAGAATTTAGAGATATACGTTCAAGAGGAAACGCCCTATCCATTAAATCCATAAATTTGTCAATAAATACAGTAAATTTGCCATCGGCATCGTTTGCAGAGTATATCTCATTCCAACTTTCGAAAGAAAGTAGATAAGAGAAGGTTGCAAGGTTGATATCACCTTTAAAATTTCTTTTGTAAACAAATTTGTTAGGGACATCATCAGTAATAACATTTCCATCCACAATAAAAGACACACTCTGCGCAAAGTGATTGGAGAAGTTACAGGGAATTACAATGTTATCAAAGAAGTCAGCATTGGTAAAAACATTATCTATAACAGTTTTAGACAAACCTCTGATAAACGTATAGTCAAAGATGCTTTGCCTAAGCCCATAACACGACATTATGCTCAAGATATCAGAAGCATCTTTAACAATAATATTATGATCAAAGTTGATATTAAAATCGCCGCATATAAACAATGGGCATTTGCGAAAATTAATAGTTGAAAGAAGGTGCTCCAGATTGTCCTTAAATACAATTGTCGAAGATGCGGGCTGTCTATATACACAAATAATTTTAATACTAAGTCCGTTTACAATTATTTCGGCATAGGCATATTCAAAAAAGAGTTCAATTTGCGGAACGTCAATTGACTTACTCGTAAAGTAAATATCGTCACGTATGAAGATTGCCACACCACCGCACTTCATGTTTGTACGGCAATAACTTCCAGCAAGCTGGTATGAATTTAGTTTTAACAGTTTAATTTCATCACTAACACAATGCGTTTCTGATAGACATACGATTTCAGGAAATTGCAGCGAGCGCAACAACAGGAACAACTGAGTTAGCTTGAACCGTAAACTGTTAATATTCAGATGAAATACACGCAAGTTTAAATTAGGAGTTTTTAGTTCTGGAGTTTTGAATTTGGTGGGTTCCAGCTTCTGATGTAATGGAAAACAATTACGTGTTACTTTATTGTATGTCTAGTAAGTATATATTGCCAATAATAGGAAGTAATGTAAAAGAACGTAACTGTTTATTGAAAAAAATAAGATTAGCAATATTGCAACAAAAACTAATCAATAGAAACGAATATAAGAAAATACATTGTTAGCTAAAGATATTGTAACATAAACTCTAATTATTAGAAATGAATATAAATAACAAAATATATTGTTAGTTACAACGAGTGTGATATAGAATAAAACACTGCACATGAAGAGCAACTTTACACTTAGCACAAATAGTCGAAACCTTCTTGTGGCAATGTCGGCAACGAGTTTGTTTTGGTTGAGCTGTAATTAAGTGATCTAATCTGTCGTATCTGGAATCAACGTTTTCGTATTGCGAGGGTTTTCCCGTTCTAGTTATAGTTATATCTTTTCTATTTTCTGCAACAAGTGCCAAGACAATCCTCCTTTTGAATGCCAGGTGGTCCAATTTTCCATTTTGTGTTTTTTTATGTAAAAGCCATGCATTTTGCACAGCTAAGTCCAAAATATGTGAAATTAGCGGGAAGTACCACTTTTTTCCTCTAATATTCGTTCGATATAGGCTAATGTTCTGGTCACTACGATCAACCCCCCCCATATACTTGTTATACATATTTATATTATGTGGTTGATCAATCATGATTCTTTTTTTGTCTGAACGTGAATACCTCGATACCTGATGAACTGGTAAAGCATTTGTACTGTTAGATGCAATGTTAACAATATTATTGTCATTCCAAGTTGTTAGTATAATAGATTTATTGTTGGTTGTTCGATAATCATATGTACCTCTCTTTTGCTTTCTGAAAATTTTCTTTATAGGCAATGGATATCGTGCTCTTCGATTTTCTCGTATGGTTCCTGTAGCTTTAATATTTCTGCTGCTTAATTCTTCAAGTAGAGGAACTGTAGTGAAGAAATTATCAAAATATAGATCATAACGAGCGTCTGCTTTCATCATCAAAGTATCGGCATATGTCAAAACAACAGATGGTCCAAGTCCAGAGGAAGAATATTTTGCCAGTACAGATTTTGCCCCCTGGTATGGTTCGAAAAAATTTACGTAGCCATAGCTAGTAGCACCAACCCATAATTTGTAACCATAACGCACAGGTTTGCCTTTTATAAATTGTTTACCAGGGTGTCTTCCGAAATATGGAACCATAGCCTCATCAATACTATGATGCTCTATATGTGGAGCATATTCCATAAAAAGTTGATTTATTTTATCAAAGAGAGGTCTAACTTTAGCAAATCTATCTGATTTGTCCAAAACGTTATTGTCACAACAATGAAGGTTAGTCATAATGTGCTCAAATCTATCACGACTAAGGGCTTCTGCTACCAGTTTGTTGTATGAATCATCAGATCTCTCCCAATACATACGGCGTCTGCTAACTGACGAGTATCCACTTAGCAGTAAGATAGCAAAAAAGCATTTCATTTCGTGACTTGTTATATCGGCTCTCCTATTTCTTCTCAAAGCATACAAATTGGTATTAGTTACAAAGAGATCAATTATATCTGTATTCAGAAATAATGAAAACAGCTCTAATGGTGTATTGTTGTTTGAAACATTATTCATATTAGACCAAGAATCATGTTCGGGTTGTAATTCATCTTTTGTCCATATATAATTTTTCAATTTATTATTTTGCAAAAGCCTTTGCCTTTTGGAAAGTTGTGCCAGAGGCACATTAATCATCATCATCCCATTCACTTTCGGATCCACTATTTAAGTCATCATAATCTACTATCTCTGCTTCTGCCAATAACTGCGAAGCTGGCAAGTTGTTGACAGAAACTTCGTCGTCATTTCCTGAATCTTCGTCAGTAAGGTCTTCATTGGCATTTGTAGGTGGCAAAATTGCTATATTAATTTCTTCTGTATTTTGAAGATCAACACTGTCGTCTTCAAGATAAGATAATAACTCTGTGAGTGTAAGGCCCCTGGAACAATTACTATACATAATAAAAAGACATTGTATATGCCTACTGTCCTTTTAAAAGGACATGCATCTTTGGAGAGGTCTAATTATAACAATTTCTTAAAATGTGGGGTTATGTAAGTAAAATATAATTATGTAAAGTATTTTCTATAAAAAATAACGAAAATCATTCTTAGACTTAGGCACAATTCAAAGTAACTCACCCTGTTACACGTAAATCCACAGGATATGACATTTTCTAATTTCATACGCTTCGTTATGACTCACAAATCACAAACTACAGCTAAAATCAGCCGGGTTTTGACGTTTTCTGATGCAACAGGTATTTCATGAAGTAACACTGCTAGTGCCATCTCTGGTTCTCCAATATAACTAATTTGACAAACTACTAAATAGAACCCTGTAAAGTGTCCTTATAGAAGGACAGTAAGCATATCTGGGTTAATTACTTTAAACTATTATAACACGTACAAAAAAATTTACAGACATATAATTAGACTTGCAAAACAATTGCATTATAACAATCAACTTGAGGCGACTACTGAACCTGAAGTCATCAGTATTATAAATGACTTAAAAAACACTAACTCATCTGGTCCTGATCCATTCTCTACATCTATCATAAAAAAGTGTGCTATCCAATTAGCTAAACCACTATAAGCCGTTCACGATCTTTTTGGGTCAGGTGAGGCTATGACCATCTAGTAATTTTGTTGGCAGAACCTCTGTTGCAACTAAACTCCCTCATGGAAATTGACACTTTTTGTGTTAGGTTAGGTTGTTTTCAATTTAAGGTTATATTTTCTGAATAGGTACATTGTTGCCGTATATTCTCTAGTCTCCACATCGACTCGCGTTCTTTTAAATTTGGTCTGTCCTTTTTAAATTAGAAGTAGCATTGTTTAATGGAAATTTTTTGTTGTAACAAAATTATTTTGGGCATTTTGACTTTTCCTTTGATGGAAATTAAAATTATTTTTACACATTTGATAAATCGTTTATTTTCTTACGAATATTAAAATAATAAATCTGGCAATGTGGTGGTAAGAAAATGTTGAACAGACACTGACAGAAAAAAAAGTTGCATCCGCTATATCATCGAATCAGTTAGCCCAACATGAAAAGAAAAAATCATAGCCAACTCTGTCCCAAAAAGGTCGTGAACGGCTTATATGTCTTATAATCAACATTTGTATCACTGAAGGCTGCTTTCCGAATATGTTAAAAATCTCCAAAGTCATTGCTCTATTTAAAAAAGGTGATCACAAATTACTTTCCAACTATCGTCCAATTTCACTTTTGTCGGTATTTTCCAAAATAATTGAGAAAATTCTAGCTAAAAGAATAACAAAATTTTCTATTATCAAACTCCCAGCACGGTTTTAGGCATAACAAATCGACTATGTCAGCTGTACTAAGTGTTCTCGATATAATTTATAGGCAACTAGATAAAAATAACAAAGTGGTGACCATGAAATTCTGTTAGAAAAAATGGAAAGTTGTGGACTACGTGGTAAATGCAATAATTTATTAAGGTCATATCTAAACAATAGAAAACAGTTTGTTAACTTTCTTGGTCAAAATTCTGATGAACTTGTAATTGATGTTGGTGTTCCACAGGGAAGTGTTTTGGGCCCGTTGTTATTTTTACTATATTGTAATGATCTATAGAATCATCTCTCTATATCTCACTGCGAATTTGCAGATGATATGACAATGGTAGCTTACAACAAAGATCAAGACGACGTTAATCGACAGCTAAACAACAATTTATCAACAATTTATAATTATCTTAGTAGTATTCACTTGAAAATTAACCAAGAAAAAACACATATCTTACAATTTCACCCACATACTGCCAACTATACGATTAGTCCTCTAATTAGGCTAAATGGTAAAACAATTGAATAAGTAACAAGTTTCAAACTACTGGGAATACACATAAACATATCACTATCATGGCGGGATCACGTTAATTATGTTTGTAACAAATGTGCAAGTACTCGTTTTGCACTGAGAAGACTCCATGCAATCACTAGCAAAGACATCACAAAGATTTTTTATTACTCAAATTTTGAATCTGTTATAAGATATGGAATTATTTCGTATGGACACTCGTCAGCTGCAAACAGAGTATTTTTAATGCAAAAAAGAGCTTTACGTTGTATGTTTGGTCTAAAATATAGAGAGACTTGTAAACAAATTTTTATCAGAGAACAAATACTCGCCTTCCCTTGTATTTATATATTAGAAAGTCTAAAATTTGTGAGACAAAATATCTCTAATTTTAACCTACAAAATGAATATCACAATTATAATACTCGCCATGGCCAAAATCTGCAATACGACATACACAGACTAGAGCTTTACAAATCAAGCCCTTACTATATGGGGGCCAAATTATACAACAAGCTACCTAGTAGTATTAAAAACCTCAGTATAAAAAATTTTGTTTCCCATGTCAAGGAATTGTTAGTGTCCAATGCTTTTTATTCTGTAAACGAATTTTTGTCCCATGTTTTTTTATATAATTAAGTATCTGTAATTTTAATTTTATCCAGTAAGTATTCCTTTTAAAAAGACACACCCTATTTCCTGTATTGTGATCTATATGGGGTAAATAAAGAATTTTTATTTTTATTTTATTTTATTTTATGTAGCACAAGGGATTTCGGTGCGGAAAATTTACGAAATATATTTCTTCGGAGCAAAACATTCTGACAGAAAATCGTCAAATTTTATTCAGGCTGGTTTATATGCACGCGGGATGTTCAGCGTGATTATTTCCTGAATAAATAAATAAAATTCAGTTGGTGAAGCAGCTTTAATAATCATGTTAAAATTATGCACAAGCGATTACATTTTGGCACATATTTAACCACGGTTACATTTTGACCAGGGCCTACTAAATTGTGTGACAAACTTCACTTTATACGGCCTGGGCATATGTGAATTTCAAATTTGCACATTTGCAATGTATCATCAGTTCCCAATTGACTACGATGCTACTAGTTTTTTTGTGTATTTTCTTATTTATGTTATTTAAGTTCACAGTTTAATTTGTTGATTAAGTTATTCATTTTTATTGTTTACGATTTGCTTTTGGTGTTGTTTAAAATGGAAAGCGGTTCTGCATATTGTACGTGGGTCCCAGGTGGTGTAGCTTGAACAAGCGTCCACGTTCGATCAGTACAGTTAAGCAACGCTCTTTCTGGTCAGAACTTGGATGGGAGCGCCTCGTGATACGACTGTCACGGAAATAGTTGGTCCCAGATGTCATAATAACATCATGACAGTCATTGGTGGGGTTGGAAGTCCCCATAAAATGTACAGCGACGCCTATAATTGGCCTAACGGCTGTTGGCTGAGTACCAAATAAAATTTAAAAAAATAATAAAATAAAATATGTTGTATTGCAACCTGCAAATATACAAATTGGAGAAGATATTGTCATGAATTTCCCTCAAATCAAGTTTTACTAAGGAAATGGTTTGAAAGCTAAATTTAAGTTATGGCACTGATCCTTCAAACCACGTACGCGTTAACGATTTCTATTTTCTATTTTTATTTAAATACAGATCAACAGCGAAAACCACAAGAAGGAAATTATTAAGCACACTGCAGTGCCTGCACTTTTTTGGTACATTTTTAATTACTACATTTACTGATGCATGTCCAATAAAACAAAGAACTTTTACATTTTAATTTTAATAATCTTAACAGCAGTTAATTACACATAAACTACAACCTTGCAATAGCATACAGAACAAAATACTTCATTACTATTACCACCTAGTAACATCTTTCAAATTTATAGTAATACGATTATCTGCATACGACATTCCATTTTAGAGGGAATGTGTGAGCTATCCAAAAAAATACTGGCCTGAAAATATAACTTTGTCTTCAACTACGAATGGAGCTCAAAATCTCTCTTAAGAACCAGTTTAAAACTACCGGGTGTCTTAAACTGAAATACATCTAGTATGCTTTGAATTTCCCATAATGCAATCTAAAATTTTACTTGAAATTGGCAAGACTGTAAGTATATGTCAAATTCGAGGTAAGTAGGTTAGGTTTTGCGTCATTTTTGACACAGACTAACGCAAAACCTAACCTACTTACCTCAAATTTGACATAAATGAAATTCAAAGCATACTAGATGTTATAACTCCCTAAGATATATGTACACGGCACTGTAAATAGACTACACCATTCACATTTACATTAAATTCAAAACAATAGGTCCTTATTCTGTCAATACTGCATTTGAAGAATCATTTTTAACACACGTATTTGCCATGACAGCCGTTGACATTTAAATGTCATCGTGAGTATGTGCCGCTAAAACGGCCAAAATGGACATTTTCTCAGAAATGATAACAACAATGAATTTCAAAAAAAATGCCCAGGCTCTATAAAATGACGTTTGTCACACAATTCAGCAGGCCGTGATTTTGACGTTTGAATTTTTGTCATTATTAAGCTGATAGAAACCATAATGATTACACATTATTGAAGGAAATAATCATTGATGGAATTTTTTAATTACATTTTTAAGTGAAATACAGAATAGATAACTATTTCTTCTAGGTCCGCTACACCCGTAAGGCGATCATTGTCCAGGGGCCGAAAGTCTCATTCAGCTGACAGATTGAGAAAGCGTCGAGTAAGATCGTTATCACGGTCAAAGTCTCGTGGCCGCAAAAGGTCTAGATCCAGAGTAAGAAAGCGCCCACAGTCTTCCAGCAGGGATCGCCGTAAATCCAGAAGGGCATCTGGTGATAGATCTAAGCGAAAATCCAGAAAGGCAAAGACTCGATCCAGGTCCCTATCAAGACGGAGAGATTGGGAACGTCGCCGCTCTAGAGGGTGGTCTCCTTCTCTCTCCCGTTCTAGAAGCCCTGAACCTAGGCATTTCACACCCTCATGGACGCCTCCACGGATGATGAATCAGTCAGTGAGGCCGCAGAATCTCACGGTTATCCTGCCCAATGATTCGAACAAGAAAAGGAAAGAGAAGAGGAAGAACAAGGAGAAGAAAGGAAAGGAAAGCAGTGACAAGCAGAAGAAGCGTAGACGCAGTGATAGATCTCCACCTCCTTCTAAAGAGGTGTTTGCCTCTGGTAACAACATTCTTGTGAGCGTAAGTTTTAACAAAGACATTGAGGAACGGGATGAAAGAGCAAAGAGGCGCCGGGATGCTGGAGAGGAGTTAACTACAAGAAGGATGCGTAAAGAGAAGGAAAAGCAAGGTAAAACGAGGGTTAGAAGGCGAGTTAGGAATACTTCTAATATCAAACCAGTTGCAATTATTGATTTGGACCGATCGCCGTTTAAGGAATTAACACCATCGCCTAAGGATGTCATTGTATTGAGTGACAGTGATAATGCTGACAGTAACGATTTGTTGGGCTTGCAGAAGGCTATGCGTCGAGATACTTCTGAACAAGCTGCCAGTCCTGAGGTGTCGGCTAACAACAATTATATTAATAGCATGGGTCCAAAGACTCCGCCTGAACCTCAGGTAATTATTTCATTATACTTTAAAATCTTACTTGCAGTGTGAAGTTCCTTTGATATTGCTAAAAGGAGATGTTGAAAACTACAATAAATTGATATTTTAGGGAAGATTTTTTTGAATGATAACTAACTTACAAATCACAATAAAATTTACAAATATTTTTATCTATAACTTACTGCTAGCTTTTTTAGGATCAAGACTCAAAGTTTAATATTTATAAATTACAGGTGAAATTCTCATTCACTTCGAAACAGCCTCAGTTGCGACAAATCAGTAATCCTCTGCACGAACCAGATGATGTAGAAGAGGAGATTGATCCCCAAGAGGAGCTAGAGAACAGATTAAACGAGGTTATGCACAAAGGCCCCAATACACCTCCGGAACCCCCCAACTCGCCGCCTAGCTCTCCTGATGCTTATGATCCATTTGATCCCACAAAATCGAGAACTCCTACCCCTGAACCTAAGCAGCCCAATGTGCAATCTAGTGTAACTCAGAGCATCGAAGATACACAGGAAGAGCCAGACCGATCCACGGGAGCTGACATAGAAAAGAACGGGACTCCTACCGTGCAGATTTCCATTTCAAAATCACACACACCACCCATACCCATTGCCGATATTCAGCCTGCTGATTCACAGAGCAGTGTTCGCGCTATAACCCCAGACACGAATCTCGGCAGTTCACCTGAAAGGCCCATCGGGGTTGTTATCAATCAAATAGTCGTACCGGCACAGGCTAGTGTCTTCCCAACAGTTGTGTCGAAGCCGGTGGCTCCCACCGTTTATTCCTCAGGCTCGACTTCTTTGATAACATCAACACCCGTCTCTACGAACTTAAGCGTGCCAAGAATTAATATTTTGAGCTCCTCGGTGCTGACACCTCCAATTGTGACTTCTTCCGTTCCGCAGCGGATCGTTCTGCCAAATACCACTAAATCAAGTCCTATTAATAAAGTGTCCCCATCCAAGACTCCTGTGAAACTAACACCCATAAAACCCATGCCTTCCAAGAACATAGCAAAATTGCCGTTGCCCAGTGCAAAAGCTGGGTGGAAGAATAAGAATCGTAACACAGATGGCAATGATGCTAACCTGGACTTTGATTCCCCATATTCACCAGGTTCCAGTGATTATGAGGATCTGTTCGAACCACCACCAGAAACAACCAAGTCTGGTGCTGCTACTAAACCAGCTCATGGTACCAAAAATACCAAATCACCGTCAAAGAACCAGAATGCTTTTGATGCACTGTTTGGATCTTCACCTGTGTACACCAACAAAAACAAGAGTAAAAGTAAAGCAAAGGCTAAGAAATCTCAACATACTAGCAAAGGTAAGTTATGGTTAAACGTGGAAAAATCCTTTGTTGTATCGTGAAAGATTTAAATCAATTTATTTCATTGTGCATTCTGCAAATTTAACTTCTTGATATTGAATGGTACTTTCGATAAAACAGATTAGAAAGAAATCAAGAAATAAATCTATGATAGATATGTCTTAACGAGATTCTACAACAGATAAACTTGGGTAACCAAAGTTGGCAAAACAAAATAGCCATTGAGACTAAATGAAATTTACTAAAGTAAATTGTTGAAAATAGCGCCTGCGTAGCTCAATGGTTAGAGCATCGGACTGCGGTGCGGAAGTCTGGAGTTCAAATCCCAGATCGATGCCCGGCCGGCGGCCTACCCAGTCGCTTTAAATAATTGGGGACCTGCATTCGAAAGAATAAGGGGTAATAATGCGTGATGCTCACCACATCACCACGTGTCATGAATTTGACACGAGACAGACGGGTGTGAAAGGATACGGAAGCTCTGATGCAGGCCAAGCTCCTTCATGGGGTGTTAGTGCCTCACCATTATTATAAATTGTTGAAAATGTTAGTTGCATTTCTTTTTAAAATTTATATAATGGATCTTAACAAGAGGTGTGTGTCATTTTAAATTAGCAGAAAAAGGCAATATTTTTGTGAAAAATGCTGATATTTTTGTGTTAATTCAAAGTACAAATTCTGAGGTTAGTAATGGAACACAATATCTGCCAAATGTGCGCCTCGGCTCCTCTGACAAATGGTCATTCTTTTAAAGAAATTTTTCATAACGTTTTCTCATCATTGCGGCTGTATTTCGCAAATAACAGCTCTAATATTGTCTTTGAGTGCTTCAACGGTTGCTGGAGCATTGATGTAGACTTTAACGTAGCCTCAAAGAAAAAAATCCAACGGTGTTAAATTGCACGATCTCGTTGACTAATTGAAGTCTCCATTCCGAAAAATTACACTTCTAAGAAATTTTTCACGCAATAGAGCCATTGTTTCAACAGCTGTGTGGCATGTGTTTTCAACAGGATGGCGCCCTGGAAGTGTCATTTCTCGAAATGGAGACTTCAAGTGGCTGCCGAGATTGTGCGATTTAACACCATTACATTTTTTTCTTTGGGGCTACGTTAAAAATAAGGTCTACGTCAATGCTCCAGCAACGATTGAAGCACTCAAAGAGCTATTATTCGCGAAATACAGCCGCAATGAATGACCATTTTTCAGATATTGTGTTCCATTACTAACCTCAGAGTTTGTACTTTGGATTAAAATAAAAATATCACCACTTTTCACAAAAATATTGAGTTTTTCTGCTAATTTAAAATGACACCTCTTGTTAAAAGATCCAGTAGAAGGTGCGAGTCAAAAATTGCTTCCCAGCAGTTGGTTATGTGGGGAAAAAGAAAATAGAAAATAAATAAAAATCTCAAAAAACTATTTGTTTTCGAGATAAACTATCAATAAAAAGTACAAATACCATATTCACCTTATTGGAATTTGTAGTGCAAATAATAATAATAATAATATGCCTTTATTAATGAAATACATGCATTAATCCAGAGACACTATAAATATTAAAATGTGTCATATTTCCACAAGTACGGACTTGTCCTCCGTACACTTAATTCTTAGTATAAAATATACTGTCCGATTTATAAAAAAGGCGTGTAGACCTTTATTTAAAGATTTTGGACCCAATAAACTATATACAAGGTGTCCCAGAACTGCCTCCCCATAGAAAACAAGCATGTGCCGTCAGCAAAAGAGGCTGCAAGAAAGCAGAAATAAATTTTCTACTACCCCAAATAACTGAATTAGTTTTCAATTTCACCAATCCCAGAAGCTCGATCCTCATATATTACTGAAAATCAGACAGGCTAGACAGCAAAAATAAATACTGACTTCGCCAAAATCAAAGCACCAACTGTTCTGGGACACCCTGTATACTATTAAATGGTTTACTTTTACCTAGATTTTGACGATATTAGTTTTTAGACTACACAATCAACTGTTTCGAATGTCGATATTCAACTTCTGTACTTTACATGAAACACACTGCATATTTTTATATATTTTGATAGGATTTTTGATTCTCTTTTTTTTTTGGTATAACAGAAGTTAGGGTTTTTGTGGAAAACATTCAAAAAATGTATCTCAAATTCAGATTTCCATGGAAATTCGAATTTAAATCTAGAAGTCTTAGAAAATAGAAATAAACAAAGAACAATTGCTGTTAATTGTTTTTTTCTACGCACTGTACCTATAGAAAGTCTGCTTTTGCTACCTAGTTTTCGGAAACAAAATTTCCAACCTGCGGGAGCCAATTTTTATTGACTCCCGGCGGGAGCCAATATTTTTTACCTCCTACATTTGTGTTTATGTCACCATGGAACCACACCAAAGCTTGGCAACGCTATGTTGACTTGGAAATTTAACACAATGTCATCACACAAATCTAAAGTTACTAAAGTACATTTTTTTCTATAATAATTTTCAAGGTTAACTTTCTAGGGGATAAGTTGCATTCCCGCAGGGTCCCTAGTTTTAATAATGTTGGTACATAGATTTTTAGTTCTTTTCTTCCACTAAAAAAATGATTGGCATTTTGACAGATATGTCATAATTTAATATCGCTTGCTTCATTTTTGCATTTAAAATATTTCTTGGTTTTCTTTTTTTATCCGATTTTATTGATGATAATGATGATTCCATGTTAAAAAAAGAAATTTGTCAAGAGTTCAAATTTAGGAACTTTGACATTCAAAATTGACACACAACCATAATTTTGAAAAAAAAATTCTACCAACACGAGGTATAAAAATTTCCTAGCGTTTTAATCACATATCTACCAACATTGTAACACTTTGACAGTTATTATTGAAAAAAAACTTACGAAGATACTGGACCGATTAAATTGTATGATGGCTTAAAATTTTGCTAATTTTTAGAATTAGTTCGTAGGCCGGTTTTTATTTTCAAAAAAGTACGAAAAAGTTTTAATTTAAATAAACCTTTAAGCAGCGGATCGGAGCATCTGTCGCCGTGGGTTATGGTGTGACAGCTGCTGTGGCCGTGTGCTATTAGCACGGGTGATTCAGTATGTTCATATATCATTACAGTTGCACGTTATCTGAACAACAGAGGTTGGCGCAGGGGTAGGGTACAGTGCTAGCCTGAAATTTACCTGAATACGTTTGCGGATAAAATAGTATATGTTATTCGGAGTAAAAGTGACTTTATGTGGCTTAGCTGAATTATTTGCCTCACTAACGTTCGGCTAAATAAACTTCAGCTTCGCCACATAAAGTATCACTTTTACTCCTAATAACATAATCTACTATTAGATACACATCTACTAAATTCCCAAAGCAAAACTTTTTTTGCATTAGAAACTGGCATTCGAAGAGAAAATCATATAGATATCACTGAAGCAAAGTTTCATTTCCGCCCTTGTGTGTTTAATGCCCTCCGCTAACGCGTCGGGCATTAAATTTACACGCGGGAGGAAATGAGTACCTTTGCTCCCTAGATTAAGTCGATCATTAATGAATGATTTACTTCACCATTTTCGGCATTATAAACAATTATCCTATAACAAAATCGTGGCTCCCTTTCTTTGTATATATCCTTGTTCGCTATCTCCTCTGAAGATACTGGACCGATTAAGTTGTATGATGACTTAAAAATTTGCTAAGTTTTAGACTTACATTGTAGGCCGGTTTTTATTTAAAAAAAAATGTACGAAAAAGTTTTAATTTAATTAAGCAGGGGAGCGGAGCGTCTGTCTCCGTGGGCTACGGTGTGACAGCTGCTGTGGCCGTGTGCTGTTAGCAGCGTTAGCTCGGGTGATTCACTATGTTCATATATCATTAAAGCAGGGCATTATTCAAACAAGATATGTTGATCTAGGGGTAGAATGCTCGCCTGCTACGCAGGCGGCCCGGGTTCGATTCCCGGCAAAATGCATTCTTTTTTTTAATTTATACTAATGAATCTCTCTTATCCTTTTTTTAAATTTATATTAATGAATCTCTCTCATCCTTTTTTTAAATTTATATTAATGAATCTCGCTTCAATTAGCGAACGGAAGCGTAGTTCGGGTGACTCACTAGTCTTTATACAGTGAGGTCGTAAAGTTTGGAATAAATTCAGTATTTCCTAACATGTACGTTTCCGGCTAAAACGCTCGAACCCGTTGATTTTTATTTTTATTTGAGCTTTTTTTGAAATAAAATGCATACATACAGGGTGTCCTGTGTATGAGGTATGGCGTTATCGATGTTTTTTTTAAATGAAAATCCAGAATTTGACATTTCTTGACCAATCAAAAAAATATCAGCAGATATATCTTCCTAGAAGCTATTCAAGTGACTATTTTAAACAAATGTGATTTTTATTAGAAAGAGTCAATATTAGCATTCTGTTATTATAGAAATTGCGTAGTTTGTTGCTAGATTTACTGAAAACTAATTTGAAAAAGTAATTTGGTTCATTGGATAGTCCCTCGAATACCATTCTTAGTAAAAGTTAAGTCGAATATTTTTGCGGTGGTATCACTACTCATGTCCACTGCGCTTAGGATGAGGACTCGTGCTAGAACTTACGCGCATTCGACATTCGTGATATCACACCAAAAATATTCAACAAAACTTTGACTACTCATGGTATTATAAGTGAAAATCGCTATAAATTGGCGTTATGAAAGAATGTAACCTTTAAAATGAATAATTAAACCTAGTTATGAAGAAAAGCAGAGTGTGACACAAATTAAACACAAAAATGTAGTACATTATTGCCAATATAGTGTCAACACCTTTCTTTTACACTTTCTACTGAGCGCAGTAGCTTATCAGCTGGTGTATAGTTGCCGCCTCTCTTATATGGTTTTTTAACTCTTCATTGTCTTCGGGCACCGTGAGAAAAATGTGATTTTTAAAATAGCTCCTGAGAAAAAAAACCTAAAGTCTTCGATTTGAAATATTTCTCTCAGGAAATCGTAAGCGATGATTAATAAATCTGTAGCATATCAATAGTCCAGTCAATCTGTCATCAAAAGGGGGTGTTACCTTGCATCAAATCGGGTAGTTCTGATTTTTTTATATGTCTTATATGGTTGAGGCCTAATGATGAATCTAAGTTTTCGACCTCGGCCGAGTGCCGGAAGTACTTCAAATAACTAAAAAAAGCCAAAATTTTCTACCTTGTTTCGGTTTTCGTCAATTTTAACCCCGAAGAACTAGTGTTCGTAAATGTTGAACGTATATGAAATGAAATAAGATAACATTTCCTACATTTTATGAACTAGAGTTTTTTTTTTCCGATCAATCGTTCAGCCGCGAGAGCGCCGCGAAGTTATAGTGCAGTCAAATGGTAGAAAATAGTAGAAAGTTTTGGTGGAATTGTGATATTTGGTTCCTATATGGTTTTTGGGTCGCTGTATACGAATATCAGGTTTTCCAACAATAATTTTGACCGGAAGCGCGTTTTTTTAAGCAAAAACGGTCTTAAAAAACGATTTTTTAAAAGTTTTTCTAAAGTTACTCGAAAACTATCCAATTTCGTCAATGTTAAACCTATATGAAACGAAAGAAGATACAATTTCCTACATTTTATGTACTACAGGTTTTTTTCTCCAATCAAACGTTCAGTCGCGAGAGCGCCGCGAAGTTAGGTGTTAAAAGCAAAAAAAAAAAGGAAATTATCCCAATTTATTTCAAAGTAACTCGAATACTGAATACTATCCATTTTTCGTAAATCAAAAATGGTATATGAAATGAATCTTCATAAATGAAATGTTGGAAAACCTGATATTCGCGTACAGGGGCCCAAAAAACATATAGGAAGCAAATATCAAGACTCTTAAAACTTTCCTCTATTTTCTACCATTTGACTGGACTATAATTTCGCGGCGCTCTCGTGGTTGAACGATTGATCGGAGAAAACAAACTCTATTTCATAAAATGTAGTAAATTTTATCTTCTTTCGTTTCATATAGGCTCAACGTTTATGAATAATGGATAGCTTTCGGATAATTTTAGAAAGACTAAAAAAATCGGTTTTTTACACTATTTTTGCTTAAAAAACATGTTTCCGGTCAAAATTTTTGTTGGCAAACCTGATATTTGGGTTCAGCGACCCAAAAAACATAGAGGAACGAAATATCAAAACTATACCAAAACTTTCCTCTATTTTCTACCATTTGACTGGACTATACAGGGTGATTTATAACGAAACATAAATTTCAAATTCTGTTTACGCCAATGTCCTAGGCTTCTTAATACTATCTAGCGAATGAGATAATTTCATAAAAATCTTACAAAGGGAACTTGACCTTTTCAAACTTATTTTTTACATTTTTTTAGAATTTACTCTATTTTTTATCTCATACACTAGAACTGTGAAAAAGAATAATTCTGATATAAAAAAGACTAAGATTGGACAAGCCGTTTGGGAGAAAAACACTTTGGAGATAAATTGCAATGTGTTTTTAAAATATTTTTTAATGCCCTTCCTACCAATAAATTGCCATCAAATCCATATCGTTTGACAGATAAAACTACAGGCTATCATACAAAAAAAAGTTTGATATGGTTGGCCCACATACTCGTACGTAGTAGATATGACGCTTGAAACATTGGCTACTTTGAGCGGTTTTACCTTTACCCGCCCCTTAATAAAACGTTGGTCTCTTGTAGTTGGGTAACTAAATGGAATGCGACCTATGTTCATCTGACATTTTTTACTCAAAATGACCTCCCCAACATACTGTTGAAGTTTGGTCCGCCCGTTATAAATCACCCTGTATACAGAAGATATCTTTTAGGTACAGACAGTTTTTGAGTTATTTTTCAACAATTCTACAATGCAACTTAGCTTATCACAGAACGAGGTACCAAGGACCATTTTCGTCTCATATTATTATAATTTGAATGCAGATTGATTTGCTTAACATTATTTGTGTTGTACTACTACGAACCTTTCGAGGTAGAACCGACTAAAATCCTAAAAATGCAAAATGTGAAAAATTTGTTAAACTTTGAAAAGCTGTATCTTCAAAACTATTAGGTGTACAGACACCGTTCTGGTCTTAAATTGTATAAAATTTCCTCTAATTTAACCCAACTTTTGCTGAAAATCCAGTGGTTCAGGATGAAAATCGACCAAAACCGTATTTCGGTCGAAAATTTCGCGTTTTTTTGTTGTTTTAGGTACTTCCGGTACTCGGCCGAGGTCGAAAACTTAGATTCATTATTAGGCCTCAACCATATAAAACATATAAAAAAATCAGAACTACCCGATTTAATGCAAGGTGAAATATACAGATTGACTGGACTACAACTCTTTCGATAATTTCTACTACTATTAACAACGAAATCTGATGTATAAACCCATTTAATAATCGACTTAATGTTTTGGCAGTATTTTCCACGAAAACCTTAACTTATGTTAGGTATACCAAAAGAAAGAGAATTAAAAATCTTATCAAAATGTCTAAAAATATACAAGGTGTTCCATTTAAAATAAAAAATAATGGTAGTCGAAACAGTTGAGCCGACAAATATGGTCAAAATTTAGTTAAAAAGTATACCATTTAATAAGATATACCGGGTGTCCACTTTCAAACTGGAACATAAGGATTTAACATTGTTTTTAACAGTTTCATGGATTCCTGCTTGCCAATTCAACCTACAGAAAATGTTTTGGTATCAATAGAAAGAGAAAATTATTGCGCATCTAATGGTATCAAAAATTAAATTATTTTTGTCAATTTTCACATATAATCTCATAAGAGCATTAATTCTTTCCGGAAATTTTTTTGAGTGCGTTCCAAGACGCGAGGGCAAATTAGAACGTTGTTGGAATGCACGAAAAATAATTTGCGGATATGAATTAATGCTCGAATGCAGATTCGGTAAGAAAATCGTATCGACACAGACCCTAAAAAGTAATGTGGACATACAAAAAATTTCCAAGAAATTTTGTTGTTGTCTTGGTTACGGCCCATGAATTAATTTTTCTGTTGGTCATTAATGAGTGTCGTACGATTGTCATTGACTAATAATAAAAAAAAATTATGTTTTTTAAATATGAGTTGCCTTGACTTGAAAACAGTTGACAGCTATACTCAAATTAATTTAGTTGATGACATTCAGAGTTAGTACAGTAGTTTTACGAACGATTACTCAAACGAAGAGAGAGTTTCTATCGTAAAAATACATTACAGTGGGGTTAGAGATTTGTTTTCCGTAAAAATTTGATACCATCTGCATCTATAATACACAGATATGTCCGGAAATTTTAAGAAACTGCTAATATTTCAGTAGAATCAGGAGCTATAGGTGGTTAATGTTTATTATTTAATTTTGGCTTTGATAAAAATTTCAATAATATACCAGGTGGCCACTTTCAAACTGGAACATAGGGATTTAACATTGTTTTTAACAGTTTCATGGATTCCTGCTCGCCAATTCGACCTACAGAAAATGTTTTGGTATCAATGGAAAGAGAAAATTATTGCGCATCTAATGGGATTAAAAGTTAATTTTTTTTGTCAATTTTCATTGAATAATATTAATTAAAAGTTTTCATGTTTTTTAAATATGAGTTGCCTTGACTTGAAAACAGTTGACAGCTATACTCAAATTAATTTGTTATTGGATGACATTCAGAGTTAGTTCAGTAGTTTTTACTTTATAAAATGAACAATTACTCGAACGAAGAGAGAGTTTTTATAGTAAAAACATATTACAGTGGAGTTAGTTTGCGTAGAGTGAGAGATTTGTTTTCCGTAAAATTTGCTAACAGTCCAATACCGTCTGAATCTACAATACACAGATATGTCCGGAAATTTGAAGAAACTGCTAATATTTCAGTAGAATCAGAAGCAAGGAGGTGGTTAGTGTTTATTATTTAATTTTGACTTTCATAAAAAATTCAATAATGAAATTTTAATAAAGGTAATCGCAGGAATATTAGTGCAGATGGCAGGGATTTAGAAGGTGTTTTGGGATTGTTCAATATTGACCCAACATACAGCACAAGGCAAATTGGTCGTGATTTAAATGTGTCAAAGTCGGCGGTATCTAAGATATTAAAGAAGCACAGATATCATCCATACAAACTGCAATGTCATCAGGAAATATTTGAACCAGAAGAAAGTCGAAATTTATTTTGTGATGAAATGCAAGCATGCGCCAATCAAGATCGTCGTTTTTTGTCATCAATATGTTTCACGGATGAATGTACTTTTACTTTGAACAACGAACCCAATGTGCAAAATACTAGATATTGGGCTCAAAAAATTAATATTTGGGCTGGGATTTATAATAACAAAATTATCGGACCATTTGAAATTGTTGGAAATTTAAATTCGAACACCTATTTAGAGCTTTTGATTAATGAGGTAGAGATAGAGATACTGAGATCTGGTTTCAACAAGACGGCTGCCCCGCGCATTTCGGTTTTGCCATCAGAAATTATTTAAATAATACATTTCCAAATCATTGGATTGGCAGAGGGGTACTATAAACTGGCCAGCTAGATCTCCGGATTTAGCACCTTGCGAGTTCTTCCTGTGGGGCCACCTTAAATCTAAAATTTATAAAACGCGCCACCCAAATATTAATTCTTTGAGGGCAGCAATTGTTGCAGAGTGTGGGCTAATAAACGAAAGGCAGTTAGCCAATATTAGGAATTCCTTTTATAACAGACTCTGATATTGTTTACATCAAAATGGGGGGCTATTTGAATACTTGTTATAATTTTTATAAATTCTAGCCCATCTTTGTTGAAATATTAGTAATTTCTTCATGGCATGATTAATAAAAATTATTATTGCTATTAATTCATGTTTAAATAAAATAAATATGAAATTTTTATGTGCCCGTTTGAAAATGAACACCCGGAATACTAACCTCACTATAATAGGTATCTTTTAGCCAAAAGAATTATTGTTTATTAATTGTGAAATTGTTTATGTATAGCAATAATGCTAATAAAGCTATTTTCATAAAAACTTCCTCTTCGTTCCAGTAATTGTTCATTTTATAAAGTAAAAATATATGGTACCCCCCACCCAAGAAAAGCGCCCTTCCGTGCTTTCCAAGAATACTTCGATACTCAGCATCACTCCGTTTCGCTAATACAATGAAATGCTATGACCAAGTTATTTATCAAAAAACAAAAAAAACAAAAAAAAATATTTTTGCCAACGACCATAGCTCAAAAGTTGATGTTGCCTTCATTTTCGGAGGACCTATCGTATAAAAACGATCCAAAACTTCAGGAAGGTTCCTGGCGACCGGAATCGTGTACACATACGAACATACATCCCCCGCACAGCACGTTTAGGCACCCCCCAATACGGGGGATTGATCTAGTGGGCTGGGATCTTCACCAAAAGATCCGCACCGCCGAGACGGAGATTTGATATAGTGGGTTCATTAGTCGGTTGGCTCGAATTTTAGAGATATTTGACTCAGAGTGGTTTTCGATATGAGGGAATTTCAATACTTCGTGTCGAAGTAACTACTGAACTAACCCTGAATGTCATCAAATAACAAATTAATTTGAGTATAACTGTCAACTGTTTTCAAGTCAAGGCAACTCATATTTAAAAAACATGAAAACTTTTAATTAATATTATTCAATGAAAATTGACAAAAACAATTACATTTTTGATACCATTAGATGCGCAATAATTTTCTCTTTCCATTGACACCAAAACATTTTCTGTAGGTCGAATTGGCGAGCAGGAATTCATGAAACTGTTAAATACAATGCTAAATCCCTATGCTCCAGTTTGAAAGTGGCCACCCGGTATATATATAAGAAACGACAAGGAATTGCTGTTGTGTAAATATTATGTTCAAACAGTTGACCAAAAGGTGCGTACTGACTTGAGCATTTTTACGCGCACGAACGGTTTGCGCGTAAAATTGCTCTAATCAGTACCAGCCCAAATTTGCATGCGCGTACAAACAAGACCTATTGTGTACATGTTTAAATTTTTGCGAACGAACGTGTGTGCGCGTAAGCCGTTCGTGCGCGTAAGCCGTTCGTGCGCGTAAAAATGCTCTAGTCAGTACCCAGCTTAAGAGGTGTCTAGGCATCTGGGTGTGTTACATCGAGTGCAGTGAGGATATTGGTGTTATAAGTTTTACTAGTTTTTGTGAGGCTTATGTTTTTTGTGTAATTGAAAGTATGTATTATTGAACTGTGCTTTGTGCTAATTGTTTTAATAACTATATAAACACCGTTTTAGACAACCAAGTTCTGAAAACGGACCGTAAAAAACGGCTAAATACACATTAAAAAAAATTGAGAAGAAATACAAAAGAGAGTGGTAGCAGAATGAAATCAAGCAGAACTTACAATATTAGATAGTGAGCAAAGTGATTTGGATTCTGTGGTTACAACATTTTGTGAAACACAATTTTAAAATTTCACCGTAAGAAAAAAAATTTGTTCTAGCCGCTGTCATAACATAGTTACTTGCCTCTCTGGAGTAAAGCAAGAAACAATGGGTACTAAGAGTACATGGAGTTTATTTTTCACTGAACATATTACCGAAATTGTAAATTGCCTTAATGCATATTTGAAGAAACTTGGAAGAAATTATACACTTGAGTGAGATGTAGTGGGCACCAGTGTAAATAAAATCAAAGCTTGTTGTGGACTTGTGTACCTAACAGGTGTGCTTAAATCGTCACACAGTACTTTAGACAATCTATGGAATACAGAGGGAACTGCTCCAGAGCTTTTTAGATTAGTGATGTCTAAGAACCATTACTTCATGTTTTCGAATGGAAATTAATGCTGGAAAGCAACCAGAAGATTCATTTCCAGTAGACAACACTCCTGTTAGTGTTGTAAAGTGGCTAATTGAACTGATCGGACAGGAAAATCATTTTCAATCTGACTATTATCACCATTGTTTTTGATTTTTAACTTTGTCGATTGCAGATTGTAACTCCACAATGAAGTGCAAATTTATTTAATTTTGTATTTAACAATAATTAATACTTACATAATTAAGCACTAATCTAATGAACATCAGAATAAAATTTAAAAAAATAATTAACTCTAACAATAATTCTAAAGTTAAACGGAGGATACGGATCCATGATCGGAGAAAATATCAATCCTGCGATTCCAATAATTGTTTTATATAAAAGGGAAACAAACCTGGTATCCATGATTTGAATTGAATTGAATCCATTTTCAGAGGATTTGTCCGAACTCTGGTGTTGCTGCTTGTGTTATTTATCATAAATTACCTGCAGATGACCTATGACTATATTTTTTACATTGCTGAATATAGCCGGAATAAGCAGTTACATCGTACTTCGAGCTAAAACGCCAGACTAGAAAGATGCACATCGCGTATATTTGAAAACATGGTGATTTAATTAGCGCGACCATATGAAGGAATATGCATCTATGAACAAACCATATACTAAAATTACACATTTAAAAAAAATTTTACCACTATCGATAATTGAACATATAAACGAACCAGTTGAAGACTGAGAAATACCTAGGGCAGATACTATCCACGCAAAAAAATCAGAAGACCAGTACTAAATGCTCTAAATGTCGAAAAGGGATTTGTAAAGAACACACCATGTATTTTTGTGTTGAGTGTGTGCAATGTGATAGTAACTATGTTACTGTATACTTGATAATTTATTTAGAATTTTGTTTTGCGTTTTGTTCTTTTAAAATGGAATATAGTTAACTTTTAGTTGGTAACTGTAAAATGAATAAAATTTAGTTGTTGCCTATATTGTGATTTTTATAGCGCTGGTAATGCAAGGTTAATGAAACTATCAGAAAATTTAATTGTCAAAACAAAAGCTAGACATTTCATAAACATCATAGTGTTAAACGTTAATTGTGTATTTTGTGGTGTCTGGCTTTATTTTTGATCGTAATATAACATTTGTTCTGATTTTTCTACAATAGTTTTATGAAATAATATTAAAAGTAGAACTTTTAGTTTTAATTTTGAATTTATCTGAAAAATAATTTTTCTCGTGAAATATGTATTTAACTGCTGGGGAGCGAATTTTGACTACCCACCCTGTATAGTGTGTCCATGAATTGAGTTAACAATAGGTATGATTGCAAAAAATTTTAAATTTCAATTTCATACGAGGATTATTCCCTGCTTGACTTGAAACTGATTGTAAGTACATTTAAAAATTTTTTCAAAACGAGGCCTTGGCGATACATAATATTTTTTCATTCACGTAAAGTATCTTTTCTGTTCTAAATACAGCAAGCACATCATTAATAAAAGTTGTTCAGAATGTAAAATTGTGGTCCCATGCCATATTTCCTAAATATTGGTGTACTTTTACAAAACTGTTGGAAATTCTTGTACGGAAGCCCGTTGCTAGCTCTTGGAGAGCTTATTTTTGATAATAACCCAGAAACGTTTTCTAAGCGCTCCCTAAGGGTTCTAGAAAATACACAGTATGTTTGTTTATCTCTATTTATTTAAACACACACGTGACTATAACAAATTACCACAATTTCATCAACTGAAAACCGTGAAAAGTGCAAGACACTGAACTGCACGTCTTCACCTTAACAGAACTGATAGCAAAGTGGCTGAGTCAAATTACCACCAACCCGTAAATGGGGGTTGTGCAATAGCAAGCCCCGTGAATTTTGACATTACGTGTACTTAATAACAGTGTTTATTACAAAAATACTTCATAATACACACGGTTCAAAAAGTAAGCCGATATTTTTGAAATTTTGCATGAGACTATAATTTTACAATCTGAACAACTTTTTTAATGACGTTTTGCCGTATTTAGAAAATTATTTTCAAGCCAAGCAGAGCTTGAACCCCAAATATGAAACTGGAATTCAATATTTTTTTGTTTATTACACCTATCATCAACTTAATCCACGGACATACTGTGTATGTGTGTGTCCTCTTGCTGGTAGACCACAGGCCCTCGATAAATGATCTACATTGGGTCCTGTTCTAGGTCATTTGTTAAACTTCCTTTCTCAATGCCTTGCCCGCTCCCTGATGATTCTACTTTATAATACCATTTGTGCTGTGATTATTCTCGTCTCTATTCAACGCTGTAATATATAAACCAATCATATTGCAGATATTTGCTTTTTCAACCAATAGGACCAGCATATTACTGAATAATGGGCACCGTATAAAATATTACAACAAAAGTATATACTCAAAAATTAGTAGCCTTGTTGCAAAATATAAAGTCCATTTTTTTTCTATAATAATTTTCAAGGTCAACTTTCTAGGGGATAAGTTGCATTCCTGCAGGGTCCCTAGTTTTAATAATGTTGGTACATAGATTTTTAGTTCTTTTTTTCCACTAAAAAAATTATTTGTCATTGGCAGATGTCATAATAGTGGGTAAAACGAACAGTATAGTAAAATATTGCAAATTTATTAATTATTAAACTTACAATATTTGAAAATAAACATAATGAACGTTTGATTCCATGTAAAAAAATATTTGTCAAGAGTTCAAATTAAGAAACTTTGACATTCAAAATTGACACATAACCATAATTTTGAAAAAGTTCTACCAACACAAGGTATATAAATTTCCTAGCGTTTTATTCACATATCTACCAACATTGTAACACTTTGACAGTTATTATAGAAAAAAAACGTACTTTAGCTTAGCAACAATATTCATTCTTGCATAAAGTACATTTTTTTTCTATAATAATTTTCAAGGTCAACTTTCTAGGGGATAAGTTGCATTCCTGCAGGGTCCCTAGTTTTAATAATGTTGGTACACAGATTTTTAGTTCTTTTCTTCCACTAAAAAAATGATTGTCATTTTGACCGATATGTCATAATTTAATATCGCTTGCTTCATTTTTGCATTTAAAATATTTCTTGGTTTTCTTTTTTTATCCGATTTTATTGAAGATGATGGTGATGCCATGTTAAAAAAAGAAATTTGTCAAGAGTTCAAATTAAGGAACTTTGACATTCAAAATTGACACATAACCATAATTTTGAAAAAGTTCTACCAACATTGTAACACTTTGACAGTTATTATTGAAAAAAAACGTACTTTATATTTTTATTTCTAGTCCAACCAGGTTGATTTTCCCTATTAATCGATTTCAAGCTTTTTGTGCATTGCTGCGTAGGTGTGAGCTAATGGACATATAATATTCATCAGCATAATCTAAATCATACACCTTATGTCCCGTAAGGGAATAATGGGACTTGTATATAATCTAAATCATGTAGCTGGTTTTGGAGTTCCCAAGTTATGCCAAATTGTTTCAAGTTCATGTTCTGGGGCGTCCACTCTAGAGCAAAGTTAAATAATAAGCGCGAAAGGGGGCAGTGGTATTCGAACTGCTTCTTCCTCTGTATGACATTGTTTCTTTATATAGCATTTTCATGATATTAATTTATGGGGTACGCCAGTTATAGTACATTTTTTTTCTATAATAATTTTCAAGGTCAACTTTCTAGGGGATAAGTTGCATTCTTGCAGGGTCCCTAGTTTTAATAATGTTGGTACATAGATTTTTAGTTCTTTTCTTCCACTAAAAAAAATTATTGTCATTTTGACAGATATGTCATAATTTAATATCGCTTGCTTCATTTTTGCATTTAAAATATCTCTTGGTTTTCTTTATTTATCCGATTTTATTGATGATGCGATGATTCCATGTTAAAAAAAGAAATTTGTCAAGAGTTCAAATTAAGAAACTTTTACATTCAAAATTGACACATAACCATAATTTTGAAAAAGTTGTACCAACACGAGGTATAAAAATTTCCTAGCGTTTTAATCACATGTCTACCAACATTGTAACACTTTGACAGTTATTATAGAAAAAAAACGTACTATAGTTATAAGATCTTCCAGAGTGCAGGTTGTTTAATAGAATCAAAAGCACATTTGAAGTCATTGAATATGAACCTATGAACATATTGTTCAGTGTTTACTCTGACGGTATTAAGGTCTACACATTACCCTTTTGCTGTGACGTAACAATTTTCTTTCTTTATTTAACTATAAAGAACTGGACAAAACAAACAATCTGCAGTTTTTGATCAGGTCCGCTTTAAGTATGGCTTGTTTTATAATACTGTCAATGTGACATTTTTTCAAAATGACAGTAAAATAATGCGCAATAACATGCAAGTCAGCAAGCCTAAAATCTTATTTTAAGCGTTGGGGACTTCTTCGAAGAGGAGAAACGTCGGATTACATAGCTCAAGAATGTCTTGGTGTACTATTTAGAGCATTCCTTTCATTAAAGGTTAGGTATATATCAAATTCTTTCTAAAATCTACTACCTGCAATCTAAATGATATTTTTGAATTTCAATGCAATATAAGACATACGTTAAAAGTTTCTTCTTTCTTCTTCTCCCATCCTCTTATACCGTAATACGGTGTCGAGATTTCACTTACTTTAAACTGTCCGCTACTTATTTTAACACTTTACTCTACACTCTTATTTTTACATATTCTGCACCACTAACTCCTAACTCCTGCACAGAATTTCTTCCACTTCTTTCTATCGCCCGCTAGTTCCTTTGCTTCTTTCCAGTTTATTCCTCTGTCTTTTAATATTTCCGCCATTCTTTTATTCCATGATGTGATTGGTCTTCCCCTAGGTCTTCTTCCCTCCGGCTTGGCTTCCCATACTCTCCTTAGTATGTTCTCGCTGTTTGTTCTGAATAGGTGTCCGAGCCATCTCAACTGGTTTGCTTCAATTTTCTGTTCCAATGGCTTGGTTTTTTGTCTTCTCCTAACTTCTGTGTTTCTTATTTTGTCTCTCTTTGTTATTCCCTCAATCCTTCTTAGGAATTTCATCTCACATGCTTGTAGTCGCATCTGTAGTCTCGTATTCAGTGCCCATCTCTCGCTGCTGTATGTTAGGGTTGGGATAAATATTGCATTATACATTCTAATTTTTGCCTTGTTTGATATCTCTTTTTTGGCAATTATTGCTTTATTTATGGCGAAATATACCTTCATTGCTGTTTGTATTCTGTTGTTGATTTCTTGTTCCTGTTTTCCATCCCTACTCACCGTTGTTCCCAGGTACTTAAATTCTTCCACTTGCTTCAGTTCTTCATTGTTTATAGTAATGCGAATGTTTCTTGGTTTTCTTGCTACCATCATCACTACTGTTTTTTCTGTATTTATTTTCATGTTTTTTTCAGCAATTGCTCGATTCCAGCACTCTACTGCTCTCTGTAGCTTTCTTTCTGAGTTTGCTAATATGGCTATGTCATCCGCAAACATAAATTCTGAAACTCGTACCCTTTCCATGTTTTTAAACCCTATCTGGTATCCTTCTATTTTTCTTTTTATTTCTCTTGTTATATCATCCACCAGGGTGATGAATAGAAGAGGGCTCAGTATTCCTCCTTGTCTCACTCCTTCGTGCGTTATGAATATTGTTGAACTTTCACTTCCGGCTCTTACATAATTTCTTGTCTTTTTGTACAAGCCCCTGATAGCTCCTATTAGTCTGCCTTTCACTCCGTACTTCTTTAGAGCTTCCCATACTTGTTCCCTTGGTACCGTGTCGAATGCTTTAACCAAGTCCACAAAGCATACATAGACCTCTGTATCATATGTTATGGTTTTCTCTATTATTTGCTTAAGTCCGAATATTGCATCCTGCGGACTTCTTCCTTTCCTGAATCCGTTCTGAGACTCTTTTAACTTTGGCTCTATAATTTTTCTCACTTTCTGTTCTAATATTCTTTCATAGATTTTTCCCGGCACGCTGAGGAGCGAGATCCCTCTATAATTTTCGCATCTCCTACTGTCTCCCTTCTTAAATATCGGATGAATAATTGCCACTTCCCAGTCTTTGGGGATTTTATTTTTCTTCCAAGTTTGTTGTATTATCCTGTGCAGGTGGTACATCCCAGCCTCTCCCATGTATTTCAACATTTCGGATTTTATTTTGTCGTGCCCCGCTGCTTTGTACATTTTTATTCCTTGCAATGCTTCTTCCACTTCCTTCAAGCTTATCTCTTCTTCTTGGTATTCTCCTTCCTCTCGCTCTTTGTGTTCCCATTTTTGGTCTTCCTCCTTTGGTTTTTGTTTGTTTTGGTGTACCTCCCAGCAGTTCCTGAAAGTGTTCTTTCCATCTTTCCATTATGTGTTTTCTGTTGGTGATTATCTCGCTCGCTTTGTCCTTGATAGTGTAGCGGGTTTCTTCTGCCTTGCCTCAATCCTTTAATTATTTTGTAGAATCGTTTTTGGTTTTCCCTAAAGTTTGCCTCTGTATCTATTCCAAAACGTTCCCATTCCAGTGATTTTGCTTGAGCTACTAGTAATTTTGTTATTTTTCTTTGTTCTTTATATCTTTCATAATCTTCTGTTTTGTTGCTCTTTAGGTATTTGTTCCAAAGCAGTTTCTTTTTATGCACTTCTTTTTTAATATTTTCGTTCCACCAGCTGGTTTGTTTTTTATTTTTTCGTCTGGTTGTTCCGCACACTTTCTCTGCTGCCTTGAGAATTATTTCTTTGAAGTCTGCCCAATCTTTTTCTATTTCTATTTCTTGGTTGTCTCTCATTGTTATGCTTAATCGTTGGACTTCATCCCTAAATCGGTTTTGTAACTCCTTTCTTCTTAATGCCTCTGTGTTTATTTCTCATTTTCTTGTCTTTTCATTTCAGCCACCAGCAGGAAGTGGTCACTTCCTATTTCCCTCGCTCTTCTCGTTAAAAGCTATGTTTTGTTATTTCTGACGTCACAGAAAAAGGGTAATGTGTAGACTTTAATATGGTCTACACATGATCCGTTGTTCCGAGAGCCTGTTATTGATGATGTGTGTAATATGTGTGTTAGTTATATTTAATAGTGCGATGCACCTCCAACTACTACTAGATGTCATCAGATCACCTTTGTTTTAGCAATTTTATTATGATACCCTCTTTCCATTCAGGAGGAATTGATTTCTTATTCCATACCTCTTGTACAGCTAGATGTAAGATTTCTGCCATCTGCGGAATGTCTAACTTCATTAGTTCCATCAATATTTTGTCTAGCCCAATAGCTTTTCTGTCTTTCAACTGTTTTAGCGCAGCTTCTGTTTCATTAATGTTTGGAGGATTTGTATTTATCATTAATATTGGCGACTGGCAATCATACGAAAAATCTTATAGTAACAACATTTTATGTAATGTTGAACACAATTAATGTATATTTAGTTTGCCTGTTGCACATTTTACCTGGAAGGTCCATGACATTGTTGACTATTTTTTTCCAATCATTTCAATCTCTTGCTCTTCGATGCTAATTTTTAATCATAAGAGTTTCAAAGTCTTGTTTAACCTTCGGATTGCCAGCTGGAAATGTAAAACACTAAAGACCAATTGTTTGCGTTTTTAGAGTACTTGCACATAGTAAAACGAGAGGAATGTTTCAAAAACTTTATTAGAACAAAAAACACCTTAATCTAAAAGTACATGCACAAAACACTAGTAAATTAAAGTAAATATTGGCTGAATCACAAGAAAACGGTACAGTGCTATATCAATGTATTTTTTTAAAAATATAGGGTATCAAACAAATGCAATTAGTAAAAGAAACAAGCATATAAGTACTTAGATCAGTTACTAAAAGTAATTGCCTTGTTCGTTACATGAGGTACATATTTTTGTTTTCACTGTAGTCACATGATTCTTGCAAACGAACTGACTACATTTGTTGCATTTATTCATAGTTTTCCTATCCAGATTCGTAGGACACACAACACAACGACCTTGTTTTTTAGAAGTTTCCATAACAAAATCGTAGTGATAGCGTTCCTCACGTATCTAGGTAATCGTTCTTGGGGTTGTACGGCCATTAGTGGTTTTACTAATTCCATTCCCTTCTAGAAACAACCGCCATCTGTGTGTTTTGCCTTTTTCATAATCCTTGTACTTGCTAGTGAACGAAATATATGCAGTGATAGTTGCCAGATCAAAGATGTGGAAAAACAAAACTAATGGCCAACGCTTGGTGTTGCGCAAACATGTATATTCACCCATCTTATGATCCCAGGAATCTACAGCCCCTTTGAACTTCTTGTAATCAATCAAGTATGATCTGCGGTTTGCAATCATTTGTTTCATCTGATATGTCTAAATCGAAATGTTGGGTCGACAGCATAACTACACTTTTATTTTTCTTGGGAACATGAGAAATCATAATAACATCTCGTAAAAACACAGCATCCGTCGAGTGTACCACACTATTTTTGTTAGAACGGAATGCTTGGGGAAGTTCCCTGCGATTATGACCCGTTTAAGGTTTTCCCTTGCTTCAATAACTCTTATGCAAGGGCTAGGGAGGTAAAAAAGTTATCAGTAGTAATGCTATAACCTGAGGACAATCCTTCCACCAAGTTTAAAACAACTCTCTTACCCTGTTCTCTCTCTCTCGTATATTATCTGGCATGCCCGTGTAGATTTGCATATTCCAACAATATGAATCCTCTACGTTACATAGTGTCCATATTTTTATGCCATACTTGGCCAGCTTGGATTTCATGTATACCCGGAAGTCTTTCATCCTGTTTCGTGACATTGTTGCAGCAAAAATCATGTGCTGTAATGCAGGATTTCGATTACTCCATAATTCTAAAATGGGGTCTTGACATGCTTTGACTGCACCAGCAATAATCAGTAAACCCAGGAAGGCTTTCATATCTAGACGACTTATTTTTTTCCATTAGTCTCCTTTCAATGCAAAAGCTGTACGATTAGTTTCCCCAATTAGTAGATTCAAAATTTCGTCAGTTATGAATAACTCTAATGCCTCCGTAGGCATCGTAATGCTTTGACTGTACTTGGTAAGTCCAGGTTTCATGGTCAACATGTTGCCTGCAGGACGCCACCTTACAGATGGTTTGTTTTTTGACCATCGTGTACCATCCTCAGTCAAAATAGTATTTTCACAAGTATTATCCTCCTCGTCAGGTGACTCACTATCGGCATTATCAGGTAATTCACCACCTTCGTCGTCAACACTACCACCGTCACTGTCTTCATACAATACGTCTTCCGTTTCTGAAATTCCAATTCATCAGGAATATCATCTAAAAATTCTTCTGCTAATTTTTCGAGATCGGTTTGAGAGATGCTTACGCGACATGGTGTTATTATGAACTGTACGCAACACTCATCCTGTAACTAATATATATACCGAACTAAGTAAACGGGTGACAACAAGTTACAACTTGTCCGGACTGACCAACGCACAGGCCTCGACATTTGTTTAAATACGGTCTGTATCAGCAATAAAATTTATAGCATTGAAGGCCACGTGGGGTTACTAACTCACCCCGATCCAATTTCAACTAAGTGTCTTGATTTTGAAAATAATTAAGTTTACTATAATGAATACTCGACTAAAAAAATCACTAAACTGCAATTTCAAAAACTCAAGAAAATATGACAGAAAAACGAGAACCTGGTCATCCGAAGGTTAATTGCATACATCCTTGGTCTTCCATTGTTTCTGTACCCTTGTGATTGTCCTTTCAGTATTCTTTAAAAAGCTCTTTCCTCTTCCATTTTTGTTATATGTCGTAGCCATCTCCATCTCTGTGCCTTTATGCTCACTATTATATCTGGTTCTTGACACAATTCTTTTAATTCCTGGCTAATGCTTTTTTCTTATATTTCATTAACTTGTTTTCCTCCAAAAATTCTCAATATTTTCCTTTTCTGGACACATTAAATGTGTTCTCTTAAATTTTTTATCTTCTCGGTGTTTCATTTTTGCAATTACCATTTTATTTATTCATTCAGCAGTGGTGGCTTGTGATAATTGTATTTGTGGGCTCTTAATTTTTAACCATAACTAAACAAAAAGTTATAATTAATGACTCACCTACATTCTGTCGATGTTTTAATCCAAATATATTTTGTCTAATTTAACTCAACTCCAATATTTACAGCACCCAATAAAGAAAAAATTCTGTACAACAATTCTGTGTTTTTTACCCTGTGATGTAAATGTTTGAGGTCTTTAAATCATAATCTTGACCAGGTTTTGTCCATTTCTTCACAATAAAACAGAACAAAACCACTTGTTTTTCCTGTAAATGTTCACAAAAAAATGTCTTGCATAATTATGAGTCCCAGTTTTATCATGTTGGTTGAGATTTAAAACTGTTGTAGGTCGTCCAAGTTTTTAAATTTTAACCTGTTCAGCTAATGGTAGGTTTTTGAAATTAATGTTTTGGGAATTAATCTTAATTCCACGATTCTTTCGTACCTTTTTGGGAAAGCGCTTTTCTATCAGACAAATGAATCATCTAAAATTAAAAGCCGAGAAATCCACTTTGCTCTGTTTGCTGTAAAACGTGAAAAACGTTTCTGATGCTTACTTTACTATTCATTCCAATAAAATCGGTTCCTAGACGTAATATATGAAGCATATATGGCATTCCCAACATTTTGGCTCCTTTGCCTATACATCGGACTAGGATATTTACGTTTAAATATTGGAGTTGTTGGGTTTTGAAACTAATATTGTGATTTCTTGCTGTTTATAGCTAAATTCTCTATGAAAACAGAACCTTTATAAATCCGAAAGTTTATTGAGAACTCAAAACAAAATTATCTTAACTTAAACAAATTCTTAAACTAATATCTAAATAATCAAATCCGGTAGTCGGGCATTACTTCGCATAAACACATCGTGCTGAAAGAGAGCGTCACGTGACACTTTTAACAGTCACTGATTGGTTGTATCTGGATCTGTCGGATTTTGATACTAACGTAGAAATGGATTTATCGTAATTTGAAACTAACCCTGATTTTCAAGCATGTTTTATATTAGGATTTCAGTATATACGTGTATTTCAAAATCACCCTGTATATGGCTTTCTCCCAGCAGAGGCGCCTAAAATCCAATCCATGTGTACGGCTTGTGCATTGAAATGTTTAGGACCACGTCCGAAAAGGTTCAAAGTCATTGTTATGTAAGGCTAAAACTGAAAGTATTAAGGTTGACCCTTGAACGATATAATTGGCTAAAAGCCATTATAGTGTGAAGCTAAATTTGTAATTTAATTTTGAACTTTAAGGTTAAGCAAATAGTTATTTATGTTCTAAGGATCATAAAGCAAATCATTATGGTGCTAGTCGTGAACCATAATGATTAGTTACGATGCAAATCGCATACATCTTATCTGCTTGCAAAAATCAATAAACTAAAGAATACAAAATTGTTATTGTTTTGAATTGATTTGTTCTGATCCTATTATGATAGTGAGTACTATAATAATTTCATTACAGTACTGAGGACTATAATGAAATTTCTTTATAGTGCTGAGGACTATAATGATTTTATTATAGTACTCACTCCTATACAGTGTGTCAGTATGACATTCAAACTGACACACGAGCAGATAGACATAATTTTGTGCTTTAAATACAGACTGTATTAGAAATTATCCATAAAAAGAAAGTGGCACTATTATATGTAGATATCAATAGCTATCAAAAACACTCTTCAAATTAACAATTTCACATTTTTATATACACTGATTCTGTTAATAAGTAATAAGTAAACAAGGTTTATTTTGAAAAAAAAAATAAGATAAATCAATATCAATTGTAAGTTGACTAAACAATATTGGATATGTTTGTCTGATAAATGATAATGTACAAGATGACCGCATGTTTTTAATTTTTTCTAATAAATTTGAGCAATTTAATCTTTGATGGACATCTGTAATAGTTGGTAGTATATAAAGTTACTTTCGTTTCTTTTTTCTTTATGTAACTTATAGTCTTACTCTTAACAAATGGCATTTTTATGTTAATTTCAAATTGCCTATTAAAAAACTGTTGCAGAAATAAAAAAGTGGATTCTATACGGTAGAACCTCATACTGAGGTCTAGAATCTAGAAATACAGGGTGTCCCAGAAATAAGTACATTAAATTTAACCAGTAACAAAACTCGAGAGCTGCAATATTTCTTAGTAATTTTTTTTTAAAGTTGCTTAGTTTAGCCGCTAGAGGGCTTTAAAAATTATTAGCTTTTTTTCACGTCTGGGAGCAAAATTCGAAGTTATCAGGTTAGGTTTTGCGTCAGTTTTGACACAAACTGACGCAAAACCTAACCTGATAACCTCGAATTTGACATAATTGTGAGCTCTTGTTGCTCAGTCATAATGAACACTCCCTAGGGACATTTCTCCTCTCTAGGGAGTAATTGATTATTTCTCTCACAATTTTGGTATCGTAGAAACCGTGTTTTGCTCCCAGACGTGAAAAAAAGCTAATAATTTTTAAAGCCCTCTAGCGGTTAAACTAAGCAACTTTCAAAAAAAAGTTACTAAGAAATATTGCAGCTCTCGATGAGTTTTATTACTGGTTAAATTTAATGTACATACTTATTTCTGCGACACCCTGTATATTATATTTTATTTATTCTTATATCATTAAGCTTTTGCTGATTTAACTAAAATTTTTAAAACAGTCGTGATTACTACATTGTAAAATGACATTACTTTGCTTCGTAGGTACGAAACAAGTTGGTGTGAAGTTGGACGAGGACAACCTCAAGATCTTAGATGAGCTCCCGAACTCAGCTGTGGAAATGCAGGTTAAAGATAAGGTAATGAGACATAGTATGACCAGTAAACTCTAAATTTCAATACATTTGTTGCAGTTTTTGAAGAAGCTGAACAGACAGGAGAGGGTGGTAGAGGAGGTGAAGTTTGTGCTGAAGCCATACTACAACAAGAAGCGTGTTACCAAGGAGGAATATAAGGACATTTTGAGACGAGCTGTCCCTAAAGTAAGCAAGCTTGCACATCTGCTGTGCTCCAACTACAATTTGATTGTTGCAGATCTGCCACAACAAGTCGGGAGAGATCAACCCCAAAAAGATTCAGCAGCTTGTAGAAGCTTACGTAAAGAAAGTTAGGCATAGTAAAAAAGTGACGTCTAGTAGTTCTGTGAACCCTCAGAAAACGTGAGTGAATTGAATTTTTATGACTCGTTAATACTGATCGAGTGATTGTCTCTAACCTTTGTACAGGGTGGCCCATAAGTCCCAGGCCGCCAAGCACGCTGAAATTCAAGGAGTCACTGTGGATCTCACTTCTTGAATTGTAGAGTGTTGCAAAGTTTAGAGATTTATCGGCTACCCTTCATGTTTCAGTCTCACATAGGATCACTGTCATGTAATTTATATAATTTACTGGGAGATTACATTTATTATATTTGCTGTGGGCAAGAATGCCCAGTTGTACATGTAGGAAGTGAGAAAATAAAATCGAAACTAACATGTCTTTTTTACCTGTGTATGGGTGTGGCTTGAATTTGAAGCTGCTCCCCTTTTTCCTTGTAATTGTTTCTTAAACTGATCATACAGTGTGTCCCAGGTTTGATGTTACAAGAGGTATTTATTAAAAATTATGGTTTAATCTAAGTCGACGGATCTTTCCGAAATTTTGTATAGGGCCGTAATTTACCATTCTAAACAACTTTTCTTAATAAAATTTTGCCGTATCATGAACAAAAAGGGTAGTTTACGTAAAAATAAAATAGTTTTTGCTTCCCTGTCAAGGCCTACTTGTTTTTCAAAAACTGAAAATATTCTTAAAATTCTTTTCAAACCAAGCAGCACCAAATCCCAGAACCATAAAATAAAATTCAAAAATTTTCAGTCCATCTCACCTCTTGCAACATCAATCCTGGGACACACTGTATATGTTTGTGACTGACTGATCAAGCACAACCACAATATTTTCAAACTAAGAATGGATGTCATAAAATTCACTTATTCAAACTTATATACACATGCGTGATGCATGCCAGCAATTCTGTGTAAATTAGAATGGGCATCAATGACTCCTTGGCCCAAGTACGCACTATTGTTAACACTTGCATGGTACTGTGAGCCGCGGCAACTGCAAGATTTTAATGACTAGCTGATAAGTAGTTGTTGAGAAGAAGCAGTACCTATTGAAATGGGCTTGAATGTTACGCTTTAGCTTTTCACTTCTACAATGCAATCATGAAAATGTTTGGGCGAGGGCAGCCATAGAAAAGAATGATTTAAGGCAGTTGGAAATCCACAACCGCTTATGTAGAAATTTTTTATGTAGAAATTTTTTTATCGCACTATTAAAATAGATAAAACTGCCGTCTGTGTACAGGATGATCAGAATTTTCTGCTAATATTGGAACAATTTAATATTCAACAGAAAAGTGGAAAAGCTTATCTTGTGTAAGACTTGCTGACATAATTCACTTTAGTATTTTGAGCTGTGAGCTTTTAGCGTTCTTAATTTTGTTCTACAAAGTTTGTAACAAATGGGGATATGTCAATTAAGCAAATTATTCAATTGTTTAAATGAAATTCCACATTATATTAAGTTTTATAAATTGTCTACTACCGGGTGTCTTAAAAAGAATTACATCTAGGTAGCTTTGAATTGCCCATAATGTAAGGGGCGGTCTTATAAAGACCACTAAACTGACGTTAACTTTATTCGCTGTTAAAACAAACAAAAACGCATCAAAACGTTACTGTTTATGACATTTCATTCATTAGTAAACAAATTCTGATGCGCTTTTGTTTATTTTAACAGCAAATTAAAGTTAACGTTAGATTAGTAGCCTTTATAAGACTGGCTGTAAGTCTATCTCAAATTCGAGGTTAGCAGGTTAGGTTTTGCGTCAGTTTTGACACAAACTGACGCAAAATCTAACCTGCTAACCTCGAATTTGACATAGGCTTACAGTCTTGCCAATTTCAAGTAAAATTTTAGATTGCATTATGGGATATTCAAAGTATACTAGATGTAATTCATCTTAAGACACCCGGTATTATGTAGTACTTGTCTGTCAATTTTCTTGGTATTTATTCTATGTATTATCATTCTGGACTGAAATGGAGAGTTTTGGCATAAGTGAAACAAAGAAATGGAATTGGCGCAACAGTACCCTAATTTTTCAAGATTTTTTTATAGTCTTTCATGTTAATACTGACCGGCGACTTTAAATTGACGGTCTTGACCCAACCATAATACTACTGGCGTTAGACCGTACTTTATACGCTGGTTTTTGTTGCAGTTCCTCATACAACTTTTGGTTTAAAAATTATCCTCAGCCCTCCTAAGGCCCTAATTCCCTTCACTATTCTGTCCCGAATCTCAACTCTTCGTTTTTGTTCGTTGTGGTCACATTTAAAATTATTAACTTGTTCAAAACAGTATGTTGATTTCAGCTACCTAAAATGTTATATTTCTGTTGGTGCTTTTACATTGACTTCCATGTATAAGCCGTTCACGATCTTTTTGGGTCAGGTGAGGCTATGACCATCTAGTAATTTTGTTGGCAGAACCTCTGTTTATGTTAGGTTAGGTTGTTTTCCGTTTAAGGTTATATTTTCTGAATAGGTACATTGTTGCCGGATATTCTCTAGTCTCCACATCAACTCTCATTCTTTTAAATTTGGTCTGTCCTTTTTAAATTGGAAGTAGCATCGTTCAATGGAAATTTTTTGTTGTAACAAAATTATTTTGGGCATTTTGATTTTTCCTTTGACGGAAATTAAAATTATTTTTACACATTTGATAAATCATTTATTTTCTTATGAATATTAAAATAATAAAGCTGGCAATGTGGTGGCAAGGAAATGTCGAACAGACACTGACAGAAAAAAAAGTTGCATCCGCTACGTCATCGAATCAGTTAGTCCAACATGAAAAGAAAAAATCACAGCCAACTCTGTCCCAAAAAGGTCGTGAACGGCTTATATATTGCATATACTTATACAGGGTGCTTATAGATCGCTAGACAGCTCGTAACTTCGTTAATAATAGAGATATCGAAAAGAACTTTCTTTTGCTTTAAATGCCAGTATACAACCTACAAATTAACTTAAACGAAAATTAAGCCATGGCCTCCTATTTTTATCTAGTGGTACACAACGTTGGATTTTTAAATGGAACACTCTATATTTTTAGATATTTGAAATCAGCACTAAAAGTGCTTTATGATAGCATTCTTATATTTAAATTTTAGAACTTATTATTTTCAAAAATGCAAAAAAAGTGTTTAATTTCACATGACCGAATTATAACACTAAACGTACTAAAACAATTAAAAAATATGCTTTTTTAAATGGAACAATATGAGTTTCATTAAACAGTTGAAAACTACAATAAAAGGGCTTTCCAATGGTATACCATATTTGCCATTTTGTGTAGAAGTAGCTTTTAAAAATCAAAATTACGTAAAACGATTTAAAAATAAGTGTTATTGTTAATGAAACTCATATTATTCCATTTAAAAAACATAGTTTTCAATTGTTTTAGTACGTTTGGTGCTATAATTCGGTCATGCGAAATTAAACACTTTTTTTCCATTTTTGAAAATAATAAGTTCCAAAATTTAAATATAAGAAGCCATCATAAAGCACCTTTAGAGCTGATTGCAAGTCTCTAAAAATATACAGGGTGTTTCATTTAAAAAACCAAATTCGCGTATCACTGCGCAAAATAGAAGGCCATGGCTTAAATTGGTTTACGTCAATTTGTAGATTGTGTAGTGGCATTTAAAAAAAAAGTTTTTTTTCATATCTCTATGACTAACGAAGTTATGAGCTGTCTAGCGATCTACAAACACCCTGTATATACATTTACTTTTTCTCAAACTTTTGCATTTTCTCTTTCTCAATAGTAAATCATTTGCAGATTCAATTGATTGACTTTCTGAATAGTAATTCCATTGCCTGGCGGTATCTTGCTTTTTTTTACTTCCAGTGCGCAGTTAAATAGATCCGTAGACAATCAGTGTGTCTTTATCTTACGTTTTGATCTTGAAAGGTTGTGATAATTTCCTGCTTCGGCAATCCTCAAGCATCAATTTCTCTATCTTACCTAGAATCTTTAGCTTTGCCTTCACCTCATACAGTATTTTTTTTATTCCTCTGTCCTACACTTGTGTAAAATCTATAGAGCATATGCAATCCTGAACTCTAACAGCCGTATGCATAGTCGTTCGCCGGAGTTTCGTTATGAATAGTATGTTGGCGGCACTGTACGTCTATGTTAAATTCGAGGTTAGCAGATTACATTTTGTGTCAATTTCTGTCAAAACTGACAGAAAACCTAACCTGATAATCTCGAATTTGTCATGGACGTACAGTGCCGCCAACATACTATTCATAACGAAACTCCGACGAGTCGCCGGAGAACGACTATGCATACGGGTGTTACTGTTGTATAGAATCTGTTTGGTGTGAAAATCTGATCGATTTTGAGTAAGTTTTCTAATACCACAATTCTTGGAATTTTAAATGCAATATCCAGTTTAAAAGGTATCATACTTCACATGACTGTCTATTCATTTTTATATCATTTTTCTAGTCTTTTATAAATGCAAAATATTGCCCTAATACATTTTTCTCTGAACCAAATAACAATCTTTCCTATATGATTCATACTTTTTGGCACATGGTGAATACAAGACACAACAATGTACTTTATTCGCAACCATATATGTGATGTTAACATTCCTGTCCTCATTTGAGTGGGGGAAGTCGTACATTTCAGCACTCACTTCCCGCTCAAGTGCGGGAAATAAGTGCGGGAAGTACATTCCCTACCGCTGAGTAGGTAGGGACACTGGGAATCTCGTTGATCCATTCATGCGCGTCTCAACCTGTCGTATCATAATATAATAATTTTTCCAATTATTGTTTAGAATAAAGTGGTTGCGAATAAAATAGTATACAAACCTCGACAGGAAGTTTCCTTAGTCTCGAGTCTCAATCAGCTAACTAATCTCTCGACAGTAATATACTATTTCCAGAGACTTGAAATTTTTCTTCCTTTGTTCAAATTACCAATTGACTGAATGGTATTTACTTTTTTCTATTAATTCTTGTATTCTATGTTCTCCTGGTGTTTCATTTGAGATTTCTGTTATAATTTACTATTCTTATTTAATATAGTAGTTGTCTTTCAAATTTATCTTTAATCATTTTTCCATTCTTCTTTCATCAAAACCTGTTTCACGTGTTCCATTTTGTAGGTAAACACATTATGTCTTTTCCATCACTTGTTTTTTGCTTTTGAGTTTTTAGATAATACTTGCTTCTTCATTTTCGTAAAAACAAAGTTTGCATTTGTTCCTCTCAAAGCCTTGATAATTTTCACATCTTTTTTCTATTTGAATGTAGTCTCTATGGTTTATCAGTTTCACCATTTGGGTAATCCAGGTCATCATGTGTATGTTTTTGTGGTCAAAATTTCTGCTCATCTACAAATCGTTCTCTGTGGCAGACTTCTATTTTCATTATATTCCAAATGGTTGCTCTTCCCACCTGTAATGTGCTTACCTTTGCATTTAAGTCTCCTATTATTTTTACAGGGTTCCCAACACGTTCGCAAACTTAAATTCCTTGACTTTTCCATGACTAATTTCTTATTTTCAGCATAACCCAAAATCCATCACATCTTATTTCGAGAGTGCACGATTTGAATGCACCGGCACCAGATTGCGAGTGAATGCACACAGTAGCGACATTATATCTGTCAATTCAACCCTATTACATATGGCCAAGACAGAGGTAGTACGCTGAGAGTATACAGGGTGATTCAAATTAAGTGCGCACCATTGCTATCTTTATTATTAATTTTACAAAGTAGGTTAAATTAGCAAACTAGTAGTGTTTTTGGCGCTGATTAATATGAAATTAATAAAAAAACAATCGAATAACGAGTTTGCGACAAAATTAAAAACTTAGTTTTTTTAATGGAACACCCTGTATATTTTTCAAAAACTTGAAATAAAAATTAATTTGTGATATAAAAGTCTTAATACACTATTGTCTTAAAATGAATATTAAAGAAGTTAGGGGAGATTCTAGTTTAGCTATATCAACAATACACCGTACTTACAAAAAATTCATAGTAGGCTGCTACTGAAAACAAAAACAATGACGTAAACATCAGAACTGTCAAAATCAATTTGTCGTACGTTTGGTTGTCGAAAGTAATTAGTGTTGTTTATTTATTTCAATTAAAAACTTAAAATAAGTTTGCAATGAATTTTTACAGTAGAATAATGTAAAGTACATTTTTTTTCTATAATAATTTTCAAGGTCAACTTTCTAGGGGATAAGTTGCATTCCTGCAGGGTCCATAGTTTTAATAATGTTGGTACATAGATTTTTAGTTCTTTTCTTCCACTAAAAAAATGATTGTCATTTTGACAGATATGTCATAATTTAATATCGCTTGCTTCATTTTTGCATTTAAAATATTTCTTGGTTTTCTTTTTTTATCCGATTTTATTGATGATGATTCCATGTTAAAAAAAGAAATTTGTTAAGAGTTCAAATTAAGAAACTTTGACATTCAAAATTGACACATACCTAACCATAGTTTTACCAACACGAGGTGTAAAAATGTCCTAGCGTTTTAATCACATATCTACCAACATTGTAACACTTTGACAGTTATTATAGAAAAAAAACGTACTTTATGTATTTATCTATAAACTGAAACTTTCGATAACGTCTTTAGTATTCATTTTAAGACAATAGTGTATTAAGACTTTTATATCACAAATTTATTTTTATTTCAAGTTTTTGAAAAATATACAGGGTGTTTCATTTTAAAAAAAATTTAATTTTGTCGCCAACAAGTTATTCGATTGTTTTTTTATTAATTGCATATTAATCAGCACCGAAAACACTACTGGTTTGCTAATTTAACCTACTTTGTAAAATCAATAATAACAAAGATAGCAATGGTGCGCACTTAATTTGAATCACCCTGTATAGTTGCATTGAAAGTACGCAGGAAATAAAATAATTATGGGAAGTTTATCGTTTACGGAAAAAATTCCCTGTCTTTGCTGGGAACTCTGTTTATATCCGTAGTTGATCTTCCCCACTATTGCTCCTAATATCCCAATTATTTATCTTCGGTTGACATAAATTGCACATTGAGTATTTCCTTCATATCCATAATAAAGCGTAATCACCATGGTTTCTGTCAGTTTAATAATGGCAAAAATTCAAACGTCAAAATTTAACTGTTGTTAAAAATTGTTAAGTGCTTCACCAACTGAAATTTATATATTTATTCAGGAAATCAATCACGCCGAACATCCCGCGTGCATATAAACCAGCCTGAATAAATTTTGACGATTTTCTGTCAAAATGTTTTGCTCTGACAAAATATCTTGTAAATTTTCTGCCCCACTCGGGATTCTTATTGAGCGGCAAATTTACTTGACAAATTTCTTAGCAAAACATTCTGACAGAAAAAATCAAAATTTAATCGGCTATTTTAATGCACTTGGAATATTACTGTTGATTATTTATCTTCTTTTTCCTAAAAGTACAGATTCTGTCTGTAATCCGTCACTGATTGGCTATATTCTACTTCTACACCTTAGTACTGGAAAATTACTCTTAAATAGCTGTTACGATATCCCAAATTTAATATTTTAATTTAAAAAATACAGCCAGACCTCGCCGTTCACGGCTTTGCGGTTCGCTGATTTGATTTTACGCGGGACACCTTTGTGCTCCCTCTTCTTTGCCGTTCGGCCGGTCTTATGAAGGTCACTAATCTGACGTTAACTTTAATTCGTTGTTAAAATAAACAAAAGCGCATAAATTTTTTTTTTCTAATGAATAATATGTCATATGCGCCAACGTTTTGATGAGCTTTTGTTTATTTTAACATTTTAAGTTAACGTCAGGTTAGTGACCTTCATAAGACCGTAAGTAAATAAAGCAGACGTATGCGGTTTATGTCATGAACACCTAAATAATATTATTAATCACGAATTTGTAAACACTTATCGAGCCTATTCCTTTGAATCTCTTATTACCAAATTGAACCTGAAATAAATTGTAAAATTATAACTTGAATAAACAAATGGGACATTCGAGCTCTAGATTCAAATGGCAGACTTATGTTACATTTGGAATTTTAGTTTGTATACGCACGTTTATGTATTTTTGAATTTTTTGAGGTTGCATAGTATAAATAAATCTAGTTGTTTGGAACCTAACCCCGTTTTTATCATTTATATGTTTACTTACGCATCGTGGCATGCTTCTGAAACGTAACCCCCGCGAACGGCGAGGTCTGACTATACATTGAAACAAAATATTTTTGAGATATACAGTGTGTCCAAGATAAGGTAGGCCAGTATGGGGATCTCGGTAATTGTAAGAGATAAAAATTTGGTTAAATGGGAAGAATGTTGCGCAATTAAAGGACTAACAAAACGACGTATTGACGTTTTTGAATTATCTAAAAAAAACGAATTTTTGGATTTTCTATTTCATTTTTTCTGGCGTTACTATTAAAGTTAGAACGAAACTGATTAAACCTTTAGTGGACTTAATGATTACGTTATCAAATTTTTTATCCGACGTTTCGTCTTCGAGAAACCACCATCAAGTTCATTTTTTTAAATACGGTCCTGGTTTTTTGGTGACAAATTTGTGAAGCTCTTTTTATTCTGAATTCAACAATGTACCAATTATGGTTTAATTACGTTTCGAACTTTTTTTAATCATCAGAAAATTTTTAAGATACGGCCCTGCATTTCTGATAATTTTGTAAAAATAAGTTCATACAGTAAGTTAGGCGCCGTTAAAATATTAAAATGCACATCATAATTCTGATACATTAATTTAGTAGCCAACCAATAACTATTAAACAACAAATAAATGAACAAAAGATAACAAAAAGAATAACAAAACGAACACCGAAACAATTTAATAGGTATTAAATTTACAGAACGTATTAAAAAAGGTAGCCATCATTCTCTAAGCATAAATAGCATCTTCTAACTGTAGAATCTAAAACATTATTCAGCAATACTGGCGTTATACTTTGAACGGCTTCAAGAACCAATTTTCTACGTTCTTCTACTGTTTCAAAGTTTCAAAACTTTAAATACCTATTACATTGTATTGATGCTCGTTTTGTTTTTCTGTCTATCTTTTGTTCATTTATTTGTTTATTGTTAATAGTTATTGGTTGGTTATTTAATTAATATATCAAAATTATGACATTATGATGTGCATTTCAATATTTTAATGGCATCTAAAAACGCCTAACTTACTGTATGAACTTATTTTTACAAAAATATCAGAAATGCAGGGCCGTATCTTAAAAATTTTCTGATAAAAAAAAATTCGAAACGTAATTAAACCATAATGTGTGGTACATTGTTGAATTCAGAATAAAAAGGGCTTCACAAATTTGGCATAAAAAAACCAGGACTGTATTTAAAAAAATTAACTTAATGATGGTTTCTTGAAGACGAAACGTCAAGATAAAAAATTTGAGAACGTAATCATTAAGTCCACTAAAAGTTTATTCGTTCTAACTTTAATATTAACGCCAGTTAGTTGATATTTTTTAAATTCCAATTGGCCAATTCATTATGGAAGTTTTTGTGGGATATCGTAAATGCTTTGTAGTATATTTTGATGAAAAAATTTTTCAATTTGTTACAAACTTACAGGATCACACTGAAGTTTAACCATCAATATCTGAAATCTCAGCAGTGAAAAATAAATGGTTCACCACGCATAGTCGGATTATCTCAGCTGAAACAGTCCAGGCTTACAGTTCTTTTTTTTATGGAATATTTATGTAAAGATTAATAGAAAATGTTTTAAACTGTAACAGTATTTTAAATTTCAATTATTTTCTGTTTGGAACGACAATTTCTGCAGTGTTAAGAATGTATACATTTTCCAGTAATCTGTAAAATTCATACCTCTTGAAACAAAAAAAAAGTTATAAGTCTGGTAAGTACTGTCCGAGATATTCTTTTCTTGTTTATTTTTCATTTTGACAAAAAAGCAGAAGAGATGAACTTGCAATAGATCACCCTGTACAGTAAGATGATGCTCAGACATTGTAATTTGAAGAAAATTTGAGTTGGTTCACAAGTGCTATTTCCTACTGATAAATGGTTTTACAATTTTATGTTAATACCAGTACTAGAAAATAAATCAGTAATTTCTGCATCACAGTAAAGAGACTTACAAAATCACAACAGTAAAAATGTTAGAAAGCCCTACTTAAAAAATTCAAACCTTTGCAGTGCAGTAAAATCAACTTTAAGACAGCATTCATTTAGCTTCCCTTGCAAAGGTTTGACTGCTTGAGACATCTCCACCCAGTTTTACTTTTCTTTTGTTGCAGAGAAGTCGTGTCGAACTGGCTATCAAAACTAAGTTAATGTCGGTTGGAAAGGTGTGATCATATAAGTAGAAATTCGAGCATGAACTTAATTGGTGTGTAGCATTTTTACATTGGCAGGTGTACATCACGAAGACGCAATATTTATTTATAAATAATACATTTCATTATATTACAAAGATTGTAAATGTCCCAATAGCGTTTTATGAAATTGAAATATTTATTCAGTGTCTTTTTTAAGTTGAACATTTCAAAGATATTTTATGATTGTATTTATGTCGATATTATTTTATAAAACGCTACTGATAGTTTATCAAAGCAAGATATATATATATCAGGATATATGTGCACTTAAAGTAAATATGGTACCTATGAAGATTTCCAGCTACATAGTTAAGTGTGTAACTAGTGTAAGTTGTAATTATAGATTTTTAAAAATAAACCAATTAACTGGAATTATTGCTACTTTATTAGTAAAGCAACTAATATTCTACAACAAAGTCATGGAACAACAGCTGTTCAATTCAACTTAAGTAATAAACAGATCAATATTTACAACAAAATTAATTAACAATTGGTATAAACACTTGTTCGAACGTATCTTTGGATGCAAGAGTAGACTTAAGCAGCTTCGGCGAAACCGACACGGTTGTTTCCTAAATCAAATTCGGTATAGAACTTGCCAATGAAAACGTCTCCCAAAATCCAGAGAGGACCATTAGGAGGTGGAATGTCGATCCCCATAAACCCGGAAAGGCATATTGTTTTTCCCATTTGAGAGACCTAGAAAGAGCACCTGCTTTACAAATCAGTTCCAGAAAGAGTTTCTGCAGGTAAGATATATCATTACTTCAAATGCAGGGTTTCACGGCCGTTGTCTATAATGGTAGGTTCTTCCGGCACGGTCGTCGATTTGAACTTGACGTTTCGCTGCTCATGCTGTCAGCTTCTTCAGAAGTTTTCTAAAGACTGATGTTGGTGCCTTTTGCTCCTGGTTATATACCGAGGAGCTGTTACGGTTGGCTGCTCATGTAGATCTAGTACTAGCACTAGTAGTCAGTCTTTAGAAACTTCTGAAGAAGCTGACAGCATGAGCAGCGAAACGTCAAGTTCAAATCGACGACCGCGGCATAACCTGGAAGAACCTACCATTATATCATTACTTGTCTGGTTTGAGTTATGTTTTGTTTATTCTGAATAAATTAAATGGTTTTATCTACAACTGCTTTAATTAGGACTTATTGCATCATTCATTTGACACTATTTCCGTTATGTAATGAAGCTAATTAGATCACTACTGGTGTAATGAATTTCCATTACCTAACTGAAATAGTGTCAAATGAATGACATAACATTTGCCTACTAAAATATTTCTGAAAATGAGAGATCTGACATTTCTCTTAATCCACTTTTCTCAATTTTAGGCAGCCGTAGATAAAATTTTGTACAATACATGTGTGATAATGCATCATTAATATACTTGTGTGCTTAAATAACTCATACTATGCACTCGTTTGTAACTTACACACACGTATATTAATAATGCACTTGTCCCACTTCTATAGTAAATAACTATTATGGGTCAAATGCATTATACCGGGTGTCTTAAAATGAATTACATCTAGTATGCTTTGAATTTCCCATAATGCAATCTAAAATTTTACTTAAAATTGGCAAGACTGTAAGTCTACGTCAAATTCGACGTTAGCAGGTTAGATTTTGCGTCAGTTTTGACACAAACTGACGCAAAACATAACCTGATAACCTCGAATTTGACATAGACTTACAGTATTGTATAATAGGTGAATGAAAATTTGGCTGCTTCGATGAAATAATAAGGTTGTGGAGATAGATAGCCAAAAAGTTTATTGTAGTAGGTATAAAAAATCTGATTGTCCCTTAAGGTCCAAGCGTCATACATGTGAAGGTTGATAAAATATTTGACGTTTCGCCACTTTAGATGGCTTCATCAGAAATTATTGACAAGTAATATAACTAAAATACAAAAGTTAGAAAATTAGATTAAGTGAACACAGAAAAAATTTTTCAAGGCTTACCAAGATGGCTTCCATAAAGTTTATAATAATTGATAACAAAATTTGCAAATGACTAATTAAAGCCACATTGCATGTATCCATTTAAACGCCGTATACATGCAATGTGGCTTTAATTAGTCATTTGCAAATTTTGTTATCAATTATTATAAACTTTATGGAAGCCATCTTGGTAAGCCTTGAAAAATTTTTTCTGTGTTCACTTAATCTAATTTTCTAACTTTTGTATTTTAGTTATATTACTTGTCAATAATTTCTGATGAAGCCATCTAAAGTGGCGAAACGTCAAATATTTTATCAACCTTCACATGTATGACGCTTGGACCTTAAGGGACAATCAGATTTTTTATACCTACTACAATAAACTTTTTGGCTATCTATCTCCACAACCTTATTCTTACAGTATTGCCAATTTCAAGTAAAATTTTAGTTTGCTTTGTGGGAAATTCAAAGCATACTAGATGTAATTCATTTTAAGACACCCGGTATAGGATCTTGAATAACTGACTAATTTATATCAGAAAAGATTGCTTACAGCCACGTAAATGATGTATGAGAACAACTATGCAAACTGGTCGTCAATAAACAGGGGAAAAAATCACAGTTAAACTGCAATGTAAACAGGTAATGTGTTATTGCTTGCAGGTTAGTTGCAGTTTTTAGACTGTGCCGTAATGGTATGAAAGCAAACTAGAATTGTTTTGCAGCCTTTTATTTTTGTTCTGTTCAGAAATATCTTTTCACTAGAGCATTCCTACGGCTCTAAGCTGTCTCTTTCGATATAAATTCGAGGGTTCTATAGTGGACTTTACATAATTTTATCTCCAAGTTAGTATCCATTAAACCAGTTTTATCATAATAAAAGTCTATTACTTTCCAAGATAGAGCGCACCAAAATATTGGTTGTTGCGTGATCAACACGTGCATCCCTCGGCAACTGCATTGGATTGGTTCGTCTCTCATATATTGCAGCGTCTGCACAGGTGCGGATTGCACGTCAGTTGAGCTTGTGGTCGGGTAATTAGGACGTTTTAATAATATGTCGAGCCCATTCATCGTATGAGTGATTGCCCTGTTCAATGCAGTGATCCATGTGAACAACACGTGCAATTGTTTACGTGCGCTCTATCTTGGAAATGAATGGACCTTAGAAACCTAATAATTTTTCCCACTGCTGATCATGTAAGTCAGTGATACAGCCTTAGTAACAAAACGTGTAAGTCGGTGATTATATTTGTTTGCTGCTTTCCCTTGACAACGGAACTTAATATTATCATAAAGTTCCTAGGATAATAAAATCAGCAACGCAAGATGCAGACTTAAGACGTTTTGTTTATAAATTGCAAGTGTTTATGTGACACTCACAGGTAACACGACTCACGAAAATTAATCCTGGTGACAAACCAAACGATTTTTTCAAAAATCTAGGAAAATTTCGATAAGCAGCGGGAAAAATATAATAAGATAACTCGGAATGTATCGCCTATTAACATTTTCGGCAGGCAACAAACCGCGGCTTTGCCTTGGCTTGTACTTGCTTACCTCAAATGTTAATAGGTCCTTACATTCCTCTTAAATAGCTATTTCTATTCAAGGCAACTTTAATAACATGGTCATTCAATGAGGTTGTTTACAGTATACTAGAATCATTGGTGATACATAAACCAACCAATCTATAAAAAAACACAAATAACTTATTAAAATTAAATAATAGTTTCTTCAAACTTACCTATCTGCACCAAAATTTGTATTAACAATTAAAAAACTATCATGTCTTTTTGCACTATTCTACACTTTGAACTTTGAGGCTTTAGAGGTCTCAAGTTAATAGCATGATTTAATGTAATTTTATGACATAATTCTTAAAGTCTAGCATTATAATACTGTTAGAATTGTTAATGATGAAATTTGAGAACTTCACTATAATTTCCCAATCTGGCTTTGGCAACTGTGGGGTTTCAAAAAATCCTGTAAAACAGTATGCCATTAAAAATCGGGAAAAAATTAAGTGCTGGGGAAGTTCACCGTTGAAAATTTTATTTAGTATCTAATTTTTATGACAAAAAAGTAAGCAACGAGCTGAAATATGTAGAACAGAAATGAACCATTTAAGAAGAATAAGTTCATATTAACTTGCAATTATATAATCTCTTGACAAATCGTTCATCATTATCTTTAGCTCCTTTTACCTTTCGGCGTCAAAGATTATTCATACGACTTACATTATATGCTCCCCCGCATCTAAACATACTACATACTCAACAACTAAACCTAACTTACAGCTAAAAAACTATATTCACAATTTTTCAGTTCTTTTGCTGTTACTTAAAAAATTTAAAGAATGACCTTGAAAAATGCCATTTTAGTAAATGCAAATTAAGTTATAAAGTGGCAAAAATATAGCTTTTCAAAATAACACTGTCACTATTTACTTACAATACATTTCCCTCTTTAAACTGGGCTTTAAAATGGGAACACGAAATAATACATCAATTCAAGGAAACGAACTAGAAATGATAGAAGAAACGGAAAAGTACAGATTCAAGATACTAGGAATTAGCATAAATCAAGATGAAATGAAAAGGGAATGAAGCACTAAAGACCACTTTGGCCTATGGCTTCAACTCTTTTCCTCCATAGTTTCCTATCTTGGATCTCTGTTCTCCATCTTCTTAGCTCGCCACCCTGTAGATCCTCTTCTATTTGTCTCTTCCTTGTGGAAGAAATAGACGTACATGATTTAAAATCTAGTATCCTAGAATTCAGTGTTTTCTGAAAACAAAACACCTTCATTCTGCGGATGCTAGATGTTAATCGCATATATGTCTATTTCTGTTTAACGCATACAAAACCCATAATAGCTATTCGCGCAACAAGTACTAAAGGTTGATATTTATGCACAAGACATGAAAATTATGAAACGAAGCCGAAGGCATAAACGTGCATAAACACTTTTAGCACGAGTTTGCACGCAATATTTTTTCTATGACCTTAAATTTACTTTTATTAATCCATAAATGTCGATTTAACAAAGGTTTGCATTTATGACAGTTATAATCCTTTATCTAATAGACGTGTCTGTCTGGGACGCTGTTTTATCCGGGACGCTGTTTCAGCAGCCAAACCGTAAGAGATAGAGAAAAAAGTTATTAAAGTTATATGTTTGGAATGGTCATGTCAGGTCAGGAACCGAATTTCAGTCACGTGACACTTCCGGTTTTCGAGAAATCACAAAAAGACCGTTTTTCAAATAGAACGCGTATTAAATAAAAACTGTTTCGGCCGCCAAACGTAGCTGCGACCCTCTGCGCCTTAAATCCTCGATCGGTTAGGCAACCACTTTGACACCTTCCAGGTCTGGGTGGTTGCCTAACCGATCGAGGTTTGAAGGCGCGTTAAATGAGTCATTTGTCTCACTGGACTGCTAGTTTATGTCATAATAAAGAGATGGCCTTGAAGTGCAGGTGAAAGTTTCTGGAGCTAGTAGTTGTCAACTACTAGAGTTGTCAAAGTCAGTTATCAAAGGTAATTATAAATGTACACAGTTTACTTTATTCATTACATAACTCTTTAATTATTTAAAAAACACTTTACCTCTACCGCAAGAAGTAACTAGAATAACTTTACCTCACTTCCAGTTCGAAATTTTAAATTCCATACCAGCTGTTTACTTTTAGCACATGAGCTAAAAGTAAACAGCTGATCTCATTTTAAACACGCTAAATTATAAGACGTCACTTTCAGTGAAACAAGCTAGCGCTAAAAGGCCTACTTTTAGTAGTGGTCGTAGAAAAACCCCATTTGACTGCCTATGTTCACATTTTCCGCCACCAATCTGTAAACACACACGCGAAGCGGGTAAACAAAGTAAATCGCGATGGAGAATGTAGAAAGTTCACTACGGGAGCTGGGAGAGGAAATGCAGGCTGGAGCGTCAGCGGTCACGGAATTAAATAGGATAAGGTTGGAGTTAGAGAAACAAATAAACGAAGTAAGTATTTTAACACGATCAATGCCTACAACGCAAGGTATGCGTTGACTGAGTAGTCATGCTGAGTGCCGTCGATGTCACTTGTGCGGTCTGCACATGCACATGTTGTAATGTAAATGAATATTTTTAAATCGGTTTTGTAGTTGGAGCTTGGCAATCTTAGAGGTGTGTAGTATGAGTGTTAGTCTATGTTTGCGCGTTAGCGGTTCCGGAATTATGCAACATGGCGGATAACGAACAGGCTGGGCCTTCGAGCTTGAATCTGCGGCGTTCTACACTATTCGGCTATATGCATGTGGCAAGTGCAATCTGATAGGCAGCCAACGTGTTAAAGGAGAAAGAAAGAGAAAGGGACGAAGAAAGAAAAACACTTCACCAACAAATAGAACTAAAGGAAAAGATGCAAAATCCAAAACGGCGCCCAAACGCAAGAAAAATTGTGTACTCCATAAACGAACTCAAACGAATGTCAAGAGTGAAAGGGCGATTGGATAGCGAAAACAGAGGAATTAGGGATAAGATCCAACACAAAGGAAAGCCGCCGCAAAGAAAAAGAAGGTAGCGAAGAAAAAGGAGGAAAAGGATACCTATCTATTAATAGCAACGGCAAATGTCAGAAGTTTAAACAACGAAAGAGCGGTAAAACAATTAGTAAGGGTAGCTGAAGAATATAGGCTGGATGTCCTGGCGATACAAGAAACCAACATCAAAGAACATAACATGTCAGTGGTGGACAATTATGAGAAAAGTACAGGAGGTTAGGAACAGGATTTTTAATAAGAGAACAGCTGAAACACATAATAGTAGATCATAAAAGAGTTAATGACACGCTCAGCTATCTGCGGTTAAAAAGAAAGTTTAGAAAAATAAGTTTAATAAATATCCATGCACCCACGAAGGAAACCGAAGAAACAAAAAAAGAGGAATTCTACGAACATTTAGAAGAAATACATAACTCCATCCCTAATTTTGATATCAAAATAATAATAGGCGATATAAACGCCAAGGTAGGGAGAGAGAGAAGAAACGAGTACACAGCGGGCAAGGAAAGTTTACACAAGGAATCAAACAAAAATGGGCAGAAACTGATCGACTACGCGGCAAGAAACGGTATGGTGATCAAAACAACTCAGCTTAAGCATAAGGATATACATAAGATCACATGGACAAGCCCAGACGGTCGTACAAACAACCAAATCGATCACGTGCTGATAGAGAGAAAGCACTCAAACGGTATAGAAGATGTCAGAACATTCAGAGGAGCGGATATCAGCTCTGATCACTTTTTGATCAGAGCTAGATTAAGGCAGGAAGTACCGAAATTAGCGGGGAAAAAAGGAAGAAAGAGAATTAGATGGGAGATAGAATAAAACCATCAAAGAAAGCAGGTAAGAGAATTTTACAGAGGCTTAAAAGGAAGTAAAGTGGGAGGTAAAAACAGAACTATGTTTTACAGGAACGAGAAAGGAAAATTAATCACAGAAACAGGGACGATACAGGACATGTGGGATCTACACTTCAAAAGAATTCTAGAGCAGAAGCAAGGGGAAACAGAGAATGAAGAAGCGATATCTTACAAAGGCACAAACGACACAAAGTAAAGGGAACCGACATTGGAGGAAGTTAAGTCATTGAGAAGGGGTACCACTTAAAACAATATACTACAGTTGCATTCGTTGACCTACAGCAAGCATTTCATAAGGTATGGACTGAAGGACTATTATATAAAATGTTACAAACATCCCATTCTATTTTGTTAGGATCAGAGCTTCTTTCCTACAAAACAGAACATTTGCAATTAGAATCAATACCACCTACTCTAACGTCAAAAATATCAAAGCCGGAGTCCCACAAGGTAGTATCTTGGGCCCTATACTATTTAGTCTATACACACACGACATACAGGTGACGCCAAACTCTGAATTATTGATGTTTGCTGATAATACTGCGGTTATTACACAGCATGAAAATCTACATAGGGCAATAACAACACTACAAAATGCAGTCAATAACTTAACTGAATGGTTCAACAAATGGAGAGTTAAGGTTAATTCAGCAAAATGTGAATGCAAAATATTCACTCTTAAAAGAATAAAAGACCCAACAACACTAAAAATTAACCAAACAACTATTGAGTGGAATCCAAGAGACTCTGCAGTTAAATATTTAAGAGTTTACCTAGACACGCAACTTAAATGGAGCTTTCACATCAACAAAAAGCTAAATGAGAGTCATGCTCGGCTGGCCCTATTGTATCCGATTTTGAACAGAAAGTCGCCATTAAAAATAGAGTGTTCTCTTCTACTTTACAAATCTATTCTAAGACCATTAATTACTTACTGCTGCCCAATATGGAGCAATGCTTCTAAAATGAATATGAATAAAATCCAAGTATTCCAAAATAAAGTTATGCGCATAATTCTAAATGCTCCCTGGTTTATAAGAAACGAACAAATTCATGAAGAACTGGGTACCCTAAAAATGAATGACTTTATAAAAGAAACCACTAACAAATTCATATCTACTCTTCGTCAGTGCCCAGGAGCTGCATTTTACAACCTAGGACAAAGAAGTATCTACAGCAGATTAAAGAGGCAATTACCACAACATCTGTGTGACTAGTGAACTCAAAGTGATCAGTGAACTCAAAGCAATCACTCAACTAGTATTAGATCAACAAGTGAATATCCTGTGAAAAATAGAAGGACATGTTGTGCCCTAATTAGTGATGCAACCAAAAAAAAAACCGTTTGTTTTTTTGTAAAAAAAACCAAGCGGTCTGGTTTTTTTAAATGCGTTTTTTTTCAGAATTAAAGTGTAGTGAATAACAAGTAATTTGTTTGGAAAAACAAAAAAACGGATATTTTTAAATAAAAATAATATATTTCGTAGGTAAAGTGAATTATAGAATTTATAATAACAATAAAAAGCAAATATTTCTGAAGAAAAATAGAAAATAGCCAAAGTGGATATACAGGTTGTTTGGAAAGCTGACGAACAAATTTCTAGGGGGAATCCTTGGCCCAAAATAATTATGATGATTTAACTCAACTTACCTATATACAAAGTTGCTTAGTTTAGCCGCTAGAGGGCTTTAAAGAAGATTAGCTTTTTAAAATTTTTTCAAATAAGTCGAAACATCTTTGATGGATTTTATTCATTTTTCGGCCATGTGTTTGTACCAGTAAACTTAAGCTTTTGTGGAATAAACCCTAATTTCGAAAATTATAGGGTGTTTAAAAACTTTGTCACAATTAATTATCCATCCATATTTTTTTACCCCCCTGTATAATCACTACCAATGTTTTTTTGTGGATAGCTACTTTGATTTATAAGCTATTTCCTCTCTTAAAAAATTTTAGTTGGGTAAACGGTTTAGCCACAAAAAAATATTTTGTAAATCCCTACAAGCCTGAATCAGTAATTTTAACTTAACACTACGCTTGTAGGGATTTACAAAATATTTTTTTCTAAACCGTTTACCCAACTAAAATGTTGTAAGAGAGGAAATAGCTTATAAATCAAAGTAGCTATCCACAAAAAAAACATTGGTAGTGATTACACAGGGGGTTAAAACATTTAAAAAAGCTAGTCGCTTTAAATAATTGGGGACCAGAGTTCGAAGGAATAATGGGTAATAATGCATGATGCTCACCACATCACTACGTGTCATAAATTTGACACGCGACAGCCAGGTGTGAGAGCGAGGATATGGAAGCTCTGACATTCCGCCTTGCAGGCTAAGCTCCTTCATGGGGTGTTAGTGCCTCACCATTATTATTATTAATAATCTATAAAGCCCTCTAGCGGCTAAACTAAGCAACTTTGTATATAGGTAAGTTGAGTTAAATCATCATATCTTGGGCTAAGGATTCACCCCTAGAAATGTTTCTGTCGACTTCCCTAACACCCTGTAGAAATTATAATAATGCAGAAATTACTCGCTAACAGACATGGCTGACTCCTCAACTAACTCGGAGTCAGTATCCATGCAGTTTACGTCGCCCATGTCACTGTCTGATGACCCTGATGAATTGCTAACGTAACTTGATTCGTAGATCAGCTCGACAGTTTCAGAGCTGGGTCCAGCTTAAAGCAACTTCCAATAATAGGAGTGGGGCGAGGGTGCTCTCATAGACGCAGCTCTCATAGACGCAGCTCTCATAGACGCATGCATACGCTTTGCTGTCCTGTGAGTAATACGTAATACGAGTAGGCAGTAGGTATAAAATGTTACTGTTATTTATTAAACATTTGTCTACTCTGTGCTGTAGTTTTCTTGAACTTTAAAGTGCATGTAGAACCAAAATAAGTTTAAACTTTGTCGTTTGCTTACATGCCGCCAACCATACCTACCAAAACGTGCCGCCAATTACAAAAATGAATAAAAAAACAAAAAAAAACCGAAAAAAAAGTTTTTTTCAGTTTTTTTTCTAGGTTTTTTATTCGATTTAAGAAAAACACGTTTTTTTACATTACTATCTATACATTTTTCTATAAAAAAGAACAAAGGAAATGGACATGGCAAAGCCCCGACGGAAGAACTAGAAACGAGATAGATTTCATCATAAGCAATAAACCAAGAACCGTTAATGATGTCACAGTACTGAACCAAATTCACCTCAGTGACCATCGCCTAGTGCGCGCAAAAGTACAAATAGACACAAAGAAAGATCGAGAAACTCTAATAAACTCTACAAATACACACACAACACCTCGAAGATTCTGAAGGCACATGAGGAGGACTATAAAAAAGCAGTTGAAGACGCACTAAATAATTCTACAGTATCAGACGACGTAAATGGGCTGAACGAAAGGCTCAACTGAAAGAACTTAAGAAAGAAATAAGAAGAAACGTCAGGAGAAATGTTGCAAGATACAACGAAAGAATTATAAGTGAAACAATAGAAGAAAACAACGGACCAAAAGTCTTCAAATGGAAACTTGAAACTGGAAGCAAACAAATCATATGCCTCATGAACGAAAAGGGAAAAACAGTGCAAAACCGTCAAGAAATAGCTCAAGTGTTAGAACGCTTTTACAAAGAATTGTACTCCTCAAAAGCTCTGGAACCACCGTCAAATCCAAAATCAAGCGACAGAAGGGTACTGTTGACTCCGTAAGGTAACTGATAGAGAAGTCCGACGAATATAATCAACGTCTATATATGGCATTTATTGATTTTGAGAAGGCCTTCGACACCGTGGAGACATGGGCATTGTTGAATGTACTAAAGCGCTGTAGAATAGACCACCGATACATCCAAATATATATTTTTTATTGAAATTATTTAGATTGGTTTTAAATAGATTCCAAAGTCGTTTTTTTATTGTTTTCATCAAAATTAATTCCCTTTTTATATAATCAGGCATGGCGTTTTTTTATTTGAATTAGTAGTTGGTCTCTTCTCTAGCAACACTGAGTGATAAGGAGCATTATCCATAGCAATAACACATTTACCCCCAATGGTAGTTAGAGCAAGCATCAAGTGATTTTTTATCCACTTTTGAAAAATTCGCTGTTCTTATTTTTGTGGTAAACTCGATGTTCAATTCTTGAGTCTAAAAGAAGGTCACAACCCTGTAGGAAACCACCACAATAGCCTGCATGAAGCAGTATGAAACTCTTACCTTCTGATTTCAATTTCTTATTATTAATACACCTATCATCATCTTTCAACTAACTACAATTGTATCAAGCATCCGTTCTGGTATATCCAGGTTTCATCTACGTAAATAAAAGTCTCTTTTTCCTTGCCAACAAAAATTTTGAATCAATCATGTATTTTTTTAATAGTATATTGTAAACCTAGGCGGTAAAGTGATTATTTTCCAGGCTGAAAGAAGAAATGGACAGGCGAGCTTTAGCGACACTTCTTGAAGCCTGGAAAATCACTTTACCGTCCATGGTTTACACATTATTTTTCATCCTACAACACCATCCTGCAATTATTTTTTCAACATAGCTCTCATACAGGTTATTATTTTGAAATTGACAGAGCTGTCAACAATAATAAAACAATGTGCAAATGTTGGCAAATCGAATAGCGTTTGTAACTGCAGCGCCATCTACCCACAGTTAGATATAAGCTTCTACAGAAATCTATCTGATGTTTATTGTATATTAAAAATATTACAAATACATTGCTAAAATTAAGTTTTATTGAGCAAATATTTTTGTAAAAGGGGAATAGCTATTATTTAAAGTGAAAAATTTAATTATAAACGTGAGTGTCTTTTAAATTTGGTTTGACAGATTATTGCAGCGTCCCCTACTGGAAAACGGCGAAATTTTTTTTCTTGCCTAGCCATTGGGGTTTGTTTTGCAGGGCTAGCCTTAGAAACGCACACTTTCTCGTCTCTATGGAGATGGTAAAATTCGATTTTCTAATCATGTAGGATGAAAAATAATTTTTCTAAATATTTATACCCCATCGATTTCAATAGTTCGTAAAGTTTTGTGTAGCCCCCTATGTATTCGAAATTCAACCTAGCATGGTCTAATAAATTGTGAAGAGCAAAATATTCGATTCATTATCCAAGTACCACATGTTCATTAAAAAAGTCCATAGTATGTTGGTGGCACTGTAAGTCTATGTCAAATTCGAGATTAGCAGGTTAGGTTTAACGTCAGTCTGTGTCAAAACTCCTAGTAAAGTGTGAAACACTTTTTCTAAGTCAATATCACATAAATACACTTCTTCAGACTCTTTCAGCAATCTGCCTTATGCTGAATATACATTCTTGCGTACTTCTTTTAGCTCTAAAACCAGCCTGACTATCCTGTAGTGTTGCTTCTATCTCTCCTGTAGTGTTGGTTCTATCTCTTTTCGTAGCGGATATTCTAAGATTCTTTCGTATAATTTACCTACTACTGACAGAAGAAAAATCCCCTTATGATTACGGCAAGAAGCATCCCCTTTTTTAAGTTGTGGAACGTTTGTTGCCAGCTTCCATTCCTTTGGAATTTGCTTCTTTTCCCATGCTTTCCTTAGTATTGAGTGTACATTTATAACTGCATCTACCATGTGTTTCAGCATTTCTGTTTTTAAACCGTCTTAACCAAGCGCCTTCCCATCCTTCAGTGTTTTCAGGGCATAGAGAACCTCTTCGAGTTGTATATTTATTTCCACTGTTATTGTTTCACTCATGGTGTAAAGAATACAAGGTGAAACGTTCCCGGAAATGCGCAGTCGTTCAGAAAGTACAGGGGAGATGTCAACCGATCCCCCATGGGCCTACACAGGTAATCTAATACGGCCGTGATCATGGTGTAACCATGGACGCGTTCGTATATTGTTGCTGTCACTGTCAGTCGATGTCAAATTCGAGGTTAGCAGGTTAGGTTTTTCGTCAGTCTGACACCAACTGACGCAAAACCTAACCTCGAATTTGACATCGACAGCGTCTTCAACAATACACTTCAGTACTACCAATCGTGCCATTTGTGGGCCCATGTCCTATTGGTTGAATTTGAGGTCCGCTCACATTCTGCGGAACGTTACACCATGGTTTCACTAACATTTTCCTTAACTTTAGTCGTTTGCACGGTTTGGTTATAACACTCGAACAGTTCACTGAAATACTGGTACCATCTGTTATTTGCTGTTAGTAGTTTTCCTTGTTCTTAATATAGTGTTGTTTCATATTATTTCCTTTCTTTAGTGTTTTCAACATTCGATAAAAGAGTTTTGAATTTCCCTGACCCTGTGCTTCCATTTTCAGTCCAAAGTCTTCCCAAGAGATGTTTTTTGCATCCTTAACCAGTTTATTAACTTGTGTTCTTTGTTTTTTATACACTCGGTAGTCACAGTCGTTTCTTGATTGAAGGTACTTTTTCCATGATTTCTTCTTTCTTTTCACAGCATTTTGGATTTCTTCATTCCCCACGGTGCGTACTTTCTCTTATTTTTATATCTTACTATACCACATACCTTCGTTCCTCCATGCTCTAATTATGATGTCCTTAAACAGTTTCCAAATCTTCATTTAGTTCCATTTCTTTTTCGACCTCGTAATGATACGCTGATTTCTTCTGAATTTGTAACCCCTGATGTTCGAGAAATATTTTCCACTTACTACAAGTATTGATAAAAAGCATTTCAGTCTTTTGGAAATTTTTGGGTCATGCAGATTTTTAAATAATGCATATCTTAGACGACTGATCGACTAGAAAGATCAACATTTCGTCGTTGAAAAAAAAACTTAAAAAGTTGACGTTGAAACAGGTCAATTTGTGTCACCTGTGTTTACTTATTTTACATTTTTTCATTATATACTAATTAGCAATAAAGCCTGACAATAAGTGTTCTTGTGTTTATTCATTTAGTTTAGCACTATAGAGTAATAATTGATGTATACGCAGTCAATGACTATAGAGTGTAACACGCCACGATTTCGTGAAAGAATGCGTCGACAGTGGAGTTTAGTTCGAGGAATAACCGGTCGGTATGTGAATCAACGTTAGAGGCCTTCAAAAGGATGAATTCGCGCCAAAGTCGGCGAAAGCAACGAAGCCAAAAAGCCTGCGAACAGCGCGGGCTAATTGGTTCGCAAATAGCGAACCAAGTGAAGTGGTACGTGCTACCCACACGGTTTAACTAGAGACCTCCGACAGGGGCCAACTAGAAAGTTTAGCAGCCCCGTGAAGACGCTAACGACTGCCGAATCGACAAGCTCAAAGGCCGTTTCGACAGCAGCCTTCCAGCTTTTTGCTGGGCTACGGGAGGAACAATAAAGGGAACCAGGTTAGTCCTATGTGAGCGAATGTGTCGCTGACTGATAAGGGTCAACTACCGGACGGCTTGACGTCATTTTGCTGCCTGTGCATTTGAAGGCGATGAATCACAACGTATCCCCATAAAACAATAATAGACAACTGCAGTTACAAACCATTTTGAATGCGTGAAACTAACTTTGCGGTGCTATTAAACGCTCATAATTTAATAAGGTACTCTCTTATGCGTAGTGTATTTGTTGCCATGTACCTTTTTCTTTGTGTGTTCCTGTTTATTTACCGATTATATGTATTCATTGTAAATTGTTGGGCTTTTTATTGTCATTCATGTTTGCATTGGTAAGTACAACATTGCAGGTGTCCACGAGCTTGGCCTTCAACAATATTAGCTTTCCCATAGCTGCTCTGACGATGTAAAGAGAGTCTCATAGCACACCGACTGATTAAGCTAGCGAACCCAGGCATTTTAAAGTAATAATTGAGTAGGTGTAGGGCTCGGAGTAAGAGGCCATATTACAACGTGTGAAAAGATTCTTATATTTTTCAAATTTAGATTCAGAAAAATGTGTTTTCATTTTTAGATCGTCGTTTATCCATTTGCGTTTTTCTTAGATTCTGTATGTATGTATGTATTATCTGTAACCTCATTTACCTTGCGGTGTAGAGGCTGGTACTTTATGCGCTGGCATCTGGCGGTACAATGCTCAACTTGCCCCGGATTCGAGACACAGAGTTGGAGCGTGCCTTTGGTGTTTGCGCAGCAACCATTGTGTGAGGTGTGTGTCATGGTGATGTGTTGACCTTGTTACTCTATCTATTAGATCTGTGGTTCTGAGTACAGTTAATTTGATGCCCAACTGTGAATGGTCTCACCGAGCCCGATTCCAATCGCCCAGGCTACGCAAAAATTCCAACCCCCGCGGGATTCGAACTGAGGACTTGCTTAATGCAAGCCTGGCGGTTACCCAACTGCGGCTTCTTCTTAGATTCTGAGGGCTTGAATTTTGTAGATTTTCGTGTAGGTGTTTTTGTATATTTTTTAATACGTACAGGACCTTTTTCAGTTACCCTATTTTTATTTACAAACTTCACTTCTGATGGTGCTCGTAATTGGCGACCTGACAAATTATCAATTGTACCCCCAGAATCCTCATCGGCAGAGTCTTCGTCTGTTAATACATTTGCCTCTGATGGTTCAATATAAATACTATCAACATCATCAGAATACGCTATTACAAACCAGCTCTGAAGCAAAATTTACTATAAGCTTACTCTACAAAAAGAAAATTTACTATATGGTTTCAAAATATGTACACAGGCGCATAATATTCTACACATTTTTAACACGTTCAGTGCCCAGGACGTTAATTAACGTCTTTTGGCGCTCCCGATCGGCGCCCAAGACGTACTTCTACGTCCAATTCTCATGGCGCTTCAAACTGATCCTGTTTTGTGGGCGTTGCTTTGTCGTCAGTAATATTGGAGGGGCGTGTGGTAAGGACTCTATTTTCATTCAGTTTGAGTTTGGTTGCCGGTTGGAGCGCTTCTCAATAGATAACGTCCTGCACACAGTGCATTCATCTGCAGCGCGGCCTTGAGCATGGACCACGTATACAGGATTGGCAGTCAAGGTGTTAAAGCAGTTTTCAGTCATTTTTTTTTTTAATTTTAAACAAAAAATTTACTTACTCAAAGGTTATGGCATCCATTTTTGTATACGAGATTTGTGCATCGAGAGAAACATCTACAGACTGTCCGAAATCCGTTTTGAATATAGGAAATTAATGAGCGCGACAAGGAAGGCATAAACAAAATGAGTAGCAGGACAAAGATAGAATGTAATCATGGCTAGCTAAATTTTTAAACTAAAATTAAGTCGATGAAACAAACAAATACTTCTGTCAAATATTTTATCTTCCATTAAGAGTATAAAGTGAGGTTTATAGTATATTACTTGACAAGGGATGTAGGTAAGATTTACACTACCGAGCACCGTTTGATGCCTGAGTGAGTGCAGTAATAATGTTAAAACTAAACTATTACACTTGGCGAATTGTCTGTTAGGAAGCGTTCAATCACAAAACCTTCTAACTAAATGACGCAAAAACAAATCAGTGTTCTGCATTACCATATGGTAGCGTTGATGGGTTAAATAGAGAATTTTGTAAAACGGAAATTCGTTAAGAAGGAGTTCCACTGTAACAATTTCTCCCCTGTAGATGCAATGTCATCGTAGAATACAGCATCCTCAATAAAAAATGTGGTGTGATACACGCACACAACTTCTTTTTACAGTGATCTTATAATTAGCAAAAAATTTGATTTTTAATTTTTAAGCATGTCAAAAATTTTCAAAAATTACAAATTCTACAAAAATGTAATAATGTACCGGGTGTTCTATTTAAAAGAGAAGTTAATAAAAAAATAGAAAAAAACAAAAGAAACCCATTTTAAAGATATTCAACTGGAAAATCACCTATGTCACATCAATACACATTGAAAATGTAATAAAAATGTAGTTTGAAAAAAAATCGTTAAGAGCTGTTTTTGAAAAAATAAAAAAAACCGAAAAATTGCAAGAGTAAACACCATATGTTTTATCGGACTTCTTCCACTGTCTAGGGCAGGGGTGGCGAACCATTGGCACGCGTGCCATTGATGGCACGCCACAAAATAATTTAGGCACGGCAGTAATTAAGGAATTTAGGTACCTAATCAAAACAATTTATATTTAACAATGAATTGAACATGAAGCTTCAAGGCGCAAATAAAACAATTATTGTTATGATAGATCTCATTCATGCTTTCGAAGCTAAACTGCAAGTTTTCAGTAACGATATTGTTACCAAAAACTACAAGTATTTCCCAAACTTGAAAAAAAATCTCCAGAGATTTGGATTTACATGAAAAACCAGACCAAGCAAAAGTCAATGAAAGGTTTAATTCGGTAATTAATTCTTCAATCAAAGAACTTTCAACGAGATTTTCTCAGTTCAAAGAATTATCGGAAACACTGAAATTTATTATATATCCTGATGTAACTTCACTTGGCCAAATTTGATTGGTTGGAAATTGAATAAATTGAAATGCAGCTGATTGATTTCCAGTCTAGTTCAATATGGATTCAAAATTTTTTCGAAACATGGAAAGAGTTGGAATTAAATGAAATAGAAAGACTATATGTATTAGGTAATATAAGTAAAAATGCCCATATCAAAATTATGGAAACGTGGAATTCAATTCCAGACACATTTAGCAGTCTGAAGAAGCTGGCTTTTGCTTTCTTAACAATATTTTCAGCTACCTATGCTTGTGAGTCATTATTTTCAGAAATTAATAACATTAAAGACTCGTGTAGAAGCCGTTTCTCAGATGAATCCAGTCTAGCTTGCATTCTGCTAAAAGTAACAAAGTATGGAGCTAATATAAGTTATTTAGCATCTAATTTGCAACAGCAGAAGTCGTACGAATTTTTTCTTTCATTTAAATAAACATAACACCACTATTGCTGTACAAAATGTATATTTTTTGTTGCAAATAAAGAGTTTTAAGTTGATAGTGTTTAGTTTTATTTTTTCCCCATTAATCACTAAGTCAAGATTGTTTGATGCCACGTCATGGCCTCATTAAACATATCTTTAGAAAAAATGGCACGTAGATGAATAAAGGTTCGCCACCCCTGGTCTAGGGTGTATATCACAGGACGTTTCAGGAGTTTTTGATCTACTCACGTCTTCATGCGTTCCTAGTTAGTCCTGAGAAGGACTAATATTGTACGTCTTTATAGATACACTCGTGCCTACCCCGGGATTAGAACCCAAGACCGCTGATCGCTGTGATTACTAGCCCCTTTACCACTGCCAAAAAATGACATTCAGAGAACAGGTAAAAAACACATTTTCAGTTATGCAATTTTCTTCAAAAAATTGCTGTTGCATCTAGATAGTACACAAAACCCTTATAAGAAGTGTCAACGTCGTAGCTGTTTTTGTTTTTGAGATATTCTGTACACAGACAGACAGACAGACAGACAGACACACAGACAGACAGACAGACAGACAGACAGATAGACAGACAGACAGACAGACATACAGACAGACAGACAGACAGACAGACAGATAGACAGACAGACAGACACACACACCAATGAACAAACCCATGTTTTTTGGGTTCAGGAAACTCGAAAACGCAAAGATCTGTTGAAAACTCAATTTCGAATTTTTGGGGTGAATCCAATACTTCCTTTATCGTGAAAGGAAGTAATAATATAAGTTTGTTGCAGTTCACATTTGTTTCAATAAGGCGTAAGTCTTTAATCTTGCTTTTTCCAAAGAGCGCTAAAGTTGTGTTACAATCACAACCTGTAACCGCATGTGGAAACAGCAAACATGTTAGGATATTCCTGAGTAAATTTGTGGAAAATTTGCAAGAAAATCCGCTTGCCTTATGGTGACAGTATTCGTACTGATATTTACCTATTATAGAAACCACCAAAGATGAACCCTGCGTCATCACACGCTGAATTTAGTAACGACAAACATGCTTGTACATTTGTTCACAAACTTCATGCGTACGACAGTGATAGCATTACAATAAGCGTGTGTTATGATGAAAGTGCTTATTTGGTTAAAGTAGTTTGAGTCACATACGCGCGTCGTCACTAAAACGTCAACTGTCAAATAATATTTGTGAAGCCTTGTTCGTTTTTTCGGCGCGTTATAACTACGTTTTCAAGTTATTATTTACGATTTGATACAAATTATGTCTATTAAAGGTAAAACGTTACGTTCGCAATCTCAGCATCTCTTGGTAAATTTATTGAATTACTTCGAACGAGAAAGGAAATTGGGGTCATATAATTCCATTGTCGTGTGTACAAGAGGTACCTAAATAAAACATAATTCGCCTAATTATATTTTACATCCATCGTTTAATTTTTTGTAGAGGGCAGCGAAAGGTCTAGGCATTAATGTTTCTACTGTGAAAAAAGTTAAGAGTCGTTCTAGTATGAATCCAGTTTTATGTAGCCCTGGCAAGAAAAGACCACGTAAAAAGTTGAAATCTACTGATTTACCGGATTCCTCGAAAATGGTATAAGGGATACCATATACACGATGTATTCGAAAAAAAAGCACATTACCATCAATTCACTGAATACTGAAGTGAAAGAAAGCCATATTTTACTCAGTAACACCAGCTTAAATTCAATGCTATTGAATTAATATGGGCACATGCAAAACAATTTTACAATGATCTCATCGGCAGGGATGGTTATAGTGATGATCGAGTTCTTGCAATGTGGAAGGAAGCATTAGAACAATGTACCAAAGATGTGTGAGGTAATTGTGTACGTCACACTGAAGAAAAAATTAGGACTTGGGATGAGCGTAGTGATGTTAAGTTTCATGAAACTTATAATTTTGAAAAGTTTCATGAAAAGTTTCATGAAAACCTTGAAACTTATGAAACTTATGAAACTTTTAGAATTCCTGTACATTTAAGTAGCTTTCAGCATTTTAAAGTATCTAATACAGTAATACCAATATATAATATTTAAACAGAACATTAATTTTACTTAAAAGGGGTTAGAAATTATGAAATTACAGGACACAGTTTTTAAAAATAACATATAAGTAAAATTAGTATTTACTATTTAAACCTATTTTTATTCATTATTTTCTAATTCAGTGTAACCATAGTCATCAGTTGTTACCTCGTCACTACTAACTTCTGCCATATTTAATGTATAGTCTTTCATTAATTCCTCATCTTGAGATAGAGAAGCATCCGACTCTTCCGAGTCTGTAAATCTAAGTTCTTCTTCTTCATCATCATCAATTTCATGTATTTTAGGTTGCTTTGTTTTGACTTCACTAGCAATCTGTAATACTGACTTGAAACTTATAAGAAACTTTTGAAACTTATGAAACTTATGAAACTTTTGGAAATTTTTGAAACATGTGAAACTTATAAATTTGAAAAGTTTCAGAAAATTTGAAACTTTTCACTGAAACTTTTCATGAAACTTTTCAAGCTCACATCACTAGATGAGCGTGAAAAGATTTTAGTTGTAACTGTTGATGAACTAATCATTCATGTTGGCAACGATTCAAGTGGCTCTAGTTTAAGTAGTGATAGTGGTTAAAAATTGTAATTATTAATATATTTACATGATTTTATTTTAGTAGTTGGTTATCTAAATTCCTATGTTCAATGGAATTCTTTATTGTAGCACTGCGTTGCGGAAGAAATACAGTTGTATATTTATTGGTTAGATTATTATATCGTTTGCAATTGTGTATTGGTAAATGATTTAAGTTGCATATAACCTTAGTCATCATAAAAGCAAATAAACGCAAATAACTAAAACGAAAATAATTCACATTGACAGTACTTGACAGCTGCTTGTTTTCCGGTTAAAGCGCCACCTATTGGCTGCTGATTGCTTGAGAATACAACTGATGCTAATTTGACTAGCAAGTAAAATCTTATATCATACGGATAGCATTGATGACGCAGGGCTCATCTTTCGTGGTTTCTATAATATATCTGCTGATGTCCTTCTACAGCTCATATTTTAAACTGTTAAGTTTAGAAAAATTGTATTAACAAAAATTATTTATTTTATTATAGTCTACATTCATTTTTTATTTGAAGCTTTTTTCTATATCTGCATCAGTTATGGAATTATACGCACAGCTCAACAATACAATGAGAATGATTGCTGGCGTTATCAAATCGACTCCTGCAGAATGGCTTCCAGTACTCAGTCACATCCCACCCATAAGTCTGCGCCGCATAAACGCTCTGCACAGAGCGTTTAACAAGATACTGGACAACAGAGAACTACCGATCCATACACAACCGCCTCCGATCTAGAAAACCACCAATCAAGACCGCACTAAACGCAAATGAAGATGAATGGAGCATCATCGACCCTTGGTATCAGGAATGGACGTCGAAACAAAACAGTGACATGCCATGCATCACCAACTTACCACCAGGCTTCGACTTACCAAGGAAGATCTGGTGCAAGCTAAATAGAATCAGAACGCAGCATGGCAGATGCGCCTATTCTTTACACAAATGGGGCAAGAGTCCAAGCCCCTCCGGCGAGTGCGGCGAAAACCAAACCATCAAACACATCGTGGAGGAATGCCCAGAAACGGCTTATAACGGCAGACCAGAAGATTTCCTATTGGCGACTCCAGAATCAATAGAGTATATAAATTTGTTGAATGTTCGTTTGTAATAATTTTATTGCCATATACATACTTTTGTGTCTTAATATGCCATACGCTAAATAAAATAAATGGAATTATAGAGAAAAAAAACTGCCATTTTTCAATATGGCGACCGTAGCAGTTTCAATTTTAGGGGACTTTCAGTATATTCAATAAGAAGGTAAATGTAACATCTCCACCAAATTCCTTGCTGGTATTAATTGTTTCAAGGTTCGTGCAATTTTTGGTTTCTTTTTCCTGCACCATTCTAGAGCTATAGGTAACCGTATTTGGCAGTGTAAACAATCGCTTGCGATAGCGCTCCAAACTTATTAGGATTAGAGGTTTCACAAGTGCTGGTTAATCAAGGAAAGTTGTGCAAAGGAAGCTTCAGTAAAATAAGGTCAGTGGAAAACAAAACTCTTTGAGGACTCGTGAATTTAGATTACAAAAGTCAAAATTGAAAACCTAGTAATCGAAGTGAGGCTAGACGAAGTCATAGATAAAGGCAACTGAGCAAAGTCTGCTACAGAAAATAAAGCAATGTTGCTAAGTTTAAAATTAAACGCTAGTTGCCACGCAAAAGTAAATGATCCGAAACGAGCCTCAAAAAACGCGGAATAACAGCATAGGGTTCCGAGAGGATTTCCTGAAGAGGAAGAGAGAAGCAAGTGACATAGAAGTAAGGACAGAAGTGAATGTTGAGGCTTTTAAACGAAGTAAATTAGTACAGAGATCCTCAACAGCACGAGCAACTGCAACCTCAACAACGGTAAAAGATAAAGAAGAGGAAGAAAATATGGATATTATACTTCAGAAACTTGAAGTTATGGAAGACATGAAAGAGATAAAAGCAGAGGTCCAAAACACAAGGTTAGAACTAACAGTAATCACGGAGTATGGGGCGGAAATACAAAAAATTAAAGAAGATCAAATCAAGAAAGAGCTAGAGTGGAAAGAGAAAAAACAGAACTTCGAAATGAAATACAAGATCTCAAGGTCAAAATAGAAAAACTGGAGAAAGACAAGAAGAAACTCAACTTTATTATAAAAGGATGGAAATTAGAAAAAAAACTAATAGTCGTAGTAAAAATGGCTTTTTTTCTTGGGAAAGCTCGCAGTCATGAAGAGTAAAGCAAAATTTACATAGAAAATGACCTCACTAAGGAGGAAGCCAAAAAGTCAAGAAAGAAAAAGAAGAAGGAGAGGAAGAAAAACGGAACTCAAAAAACCAATAACGAAGCAAAATAAGAGGTCCATGATGACGAATGCGGCAACGACAAAGGAAACGATTATGGGCGTGGAAGAGAAGGAAAATATAAAAATAAGTACAAATAAAATAAATGTACAGAAGGGCAACTATCCGACTTACAAATTTGGACAGTGGAACGTACGGACACTGAACCAACAAGGCAAGCTGCACCAAGCTATTAAAGAGATGGATCGTTATGATATGGAATGGATTAGCCGGGAGTCATGGCTAAAAATAAGAGAGCGAAGGACACTGAAAGAACTTGGACTCGCAGCTAAAACTGAACAACAAAAGAGATAAGTGCAGGAAAAATATGTCAAGTGCAGTACAGAAGTTAAAAGAAGCCTAATAGCAGACAAAAACATTTTTATTGAAAATTTGACACGCGACAGCCGGGTGTGATAGCGAGGATACGGAAGCTCTGACCTTCCGCCTTGCAGGCCAAGCTCCTTCATGGGGTGTTAGTGCCTCACCACCACCACCATCTGGCAGAGCAAGCACAACTGGCGGCCGACATGGGTGATAATAAGGAATTGAATCGTATGATAAGGAAACTGGCAGGCAACACGGGGGAAACTAGGGAATCATCAATCAGAGATAGAAATGGAATAATGTTATGCACAATAGAGCAACAACTACAACGCTGGAAAGAATACTTCGAAGATATAACGAATGTTACAAGCAACACTGTCCCGATCCCTCCAGAAGTTGATTCCCCGAATTCCCAATAAATACAGAAATCCCAACAAAAGAAGAACTATTCCAAGCAATTAAACAAATGAAAAAGCGTATAAAGCTCATTTAATAACGTCAGACATATTAAAAATCGATGCAGAGAGTGTATCAGAAACACTTCACCCCATAAAAAAATATGGACTGAAGAGACTTTCTGAATGGAAGGAAGGGATTGTTATTAAAATCTCAAAAAGAGGAAACTTACAAAAATGTGAAAATTGGAAGGGAATCACCCTACTGAATGTCATGAGCAAGGTTTTCAACCGTATTATATTAAATAACGGGTGTTCATAAACAGTCGTCATCCCAGTTGCTTTGAAAAACAAAATGTTATGTCTTTGATTAATTCGTGCAACACAATGAAACGTCATTGAGTACTGTCATAGCGCATTTTTTTCTCAATTTTAATAGACATACGTTTCTAAAGTCAAAACCTACTGGGATGACGACTGTTTATGAACACCCGTTAGAATCAACACAACGCTTGATAGTATATTAAGGAACAAAGTGGCTTCAGAGCTGCCTACTCATGCGTGGACAATATCAATACAATCAGAATAATAATTGACCAATCCCTCGAATACCAATCGCCACTCCAACTACTTTTTATAGATTATCAAAGAGCTTTCGACTCCACTGATAGAGGATGTATATGGAGGCTACTCAAAAACAAAGGTCTTCCTGCTAAAATAATACGCCTTACTAAGGAAGGTTATATCGAGAGATCCAAAAAACCCTGTTCCTCAGCGGGCTGTGGAAATTCAACTTATGACTAATATGTTGGTGGCACTGTAAGTCTATGTCAAATTCGAGCAGGTTAGGTTTTGCGTCATTCTATGTCATAACTGATGGAAAACCTAACCTGATAACTTGGACTTTGACATTGACGTACAGTGTCACCAACATATTATTCATACGTTGAATTTCCACAGCCCGCTGAGGAACAGTTTTTTTTTGGATCTCTCGATACAAACTGCACGTGTAGAGTATTGCATAAGTGACAACTATCTCCGCCTTTTGAGTCAAGGAGTGGCGTTAGGCAAGGATGTATTTTATCACCACTTTTGTTTCTAATTATTATGGACTTTATACTAGCAAAAGCGACTGAAGGTAGAAGGGGAATAGGATGGGTTCTAACCAGGACATTAGAGGATTTAGAATATGCCGATGACGCTTGTCTATTATCTACGAACTCACAAAATATGCAGGCAAAACTAAATAGTGTACAAAGTGTATCAAATAAAGGGGGGTTGCGAATTAACAAGGAGAAGACTAAATTACTAACTATTAATACAGATGTGAGTGACATAACCTTGGACGACTATAATATTGAAAACGTTGAAGAATTTACTTACCTTGGTAGTGTGGTGTCAATAGATGGGGGGTCATCAAGAGATATGCATCTTAGAATAAATAAAGCGAGAGCGGTGTTTCTGGGTATGAATAATATATGGAGAGCCGGGAACATTCACAACACAGTCAAGATGGAAGATATTTAACGCTACGGTTAAGGCTGTATTTTGGAAACATAGTGCGTCACTGTGGCAACACAAAGGAAGATCCAAGCATTTGTAAACAGATGCTTGAGAAACATATTGAAAATCTGGTGGCCCAAGTGAATCTCAAATGAAGACGTATGGAGGAGAACTGGGCAAGAAGAGTTGAGTATAGCAATTAGGAAAAGAAAATATAGATGGCTGGGTCACACACTGAGAAAACATAGAGACGTCCCTAGTCATGTCGCATTGGAATGGAACCCACAAGGTAGCCGAGCTAGGGGACGGCCCCGTAAAACCTGGAGAAAAACGGTCAGAGAGGAAACAGGTAGAACCATCGCTCAGCTTCGTGTCCTAGCGCAAGATAAAGAGCAATGGAAGCAATTTATAGATGACTTATAATAATTAAAAACACGTGTGTATTGTACTATTTAACTAAATGTATATAGCTACAGTTTCTGTTTAGTTTAGTTTTGATTTATCTCTGAATTATTACTGTTTGTGTTGTATAACCCTATGTCCCCCATGGGGAATAATGGGCACTAATAATAATAATTATTATTATAGAGCAGCTGAGCTAAATACCCACCACAGACTGATTATAGGTAGAGTAAAATTTCCAAGAAGATCACAAAATAATATGATAAAAAATAAGAACAGAAAAGTTACGAGAAGAAGAGAACAAAGAGACATATAAGGAAATACAAGAAATTAGTGAAACAGGAAGAGTAATCCATAATAGTAGAAATGTAGATGAAAAATCTGGTGTGATACACGCACACAACTTCCTTTTACAGTAATCTTATAATTGGGCAAAAATTTGATTTTAAATTTTTAAGCATTTGTCAAAATTTTTAAAAAATTACAAATTCTACAAAAACGGTGCAAAATAAAGCGTTAGGTGAAAAGACAAATTTTCTTTATAATTCCAAGCTGAATTCAAAAATGTAATAATATACCGGGTGTTCTATTTAAAATAGGAGTTAATAAAAAAAATTAAGACTATGTAATTTCCTTATGTCAACAAATTTTGCATTTGTTCATCTCTAATATTAGTTACCATAATAAAACAAATTCATTAAATTGCATAGAAATATATTTATTTTAATAATGCTTAAAGAAATATTTGGAGGAAAAAATCAACGTTTAAACTGTATTTCACGCGTATAATGACAGGTTAATAAAATTCCACTTGAAAAAAGGTCTAAACTGTGCAAAAGTAAGAAAGATTTCAATTTTAAAGAAACAAAAGTGGTCAAAACAATTATTGAATCATTTTACTTTTAAAAAAGAAAACATATTTCTTTATTTAATAAATTCAAATGTGTTATGTGCAAGCTTTGATATGAAAAAAGTATTCAGCACATCATATGGTGGTAATATTTTATTGCACCACTCAAGAAAGTATTACTGTTATAATGAAACAAAACAATCTATGAAAGTGATTTACAAAATTGATTTTCCCACCCGTGGGGAGGGTGCATTGTCTCTGCAGCAGACGAATAAGCACACATGCGGAAAGAACCGTAATAATGGAGTTTATCGAGCGAAAAAACCGCCTGTGTTAATCCGGAAGGATTTAATTAATAGGTGTTGCTTATTTTGTAGTGATAATAGAAAAAATTATCAATTAAAAGGTGAAAAAAATAATCTTAAAGAACGATTGCAGCAGAGGTCGCGGAAAAAGGCAGTGTTGTTGGCCGGTGTTGATAGCGAAGGTTGCTCACATAGATAGGTTAAAGGTCTCGTATAAAACAGCTGAGCAGTGAAAAATAAAGAACAGAAATGAGACATGATAGCAAATCGCCTACCGACGATGTCAGAAGGAAGTGAGACGCAACCTATGACATTTTTAATAGAAGCAAAGAGACAATGAGAAAGGCAGAAAAAATGCCCAGAAGAAAGATGAAGGAATAGAAGAATTAAAAGAAATGATGTGGCAGCTGATGACCGAAATAAAGAGGTGAGGAAGGAACAACATGAGTATAGGAAGAAAATCAAAGAACTAGAGGAGGAAAACCGAAAACTGAACAAAAGAGTAGACATTGGAAATAGTATATTGTGTATGTTCGACGCGTCAACCTGTAAACAGGTCCCGTCAGCTAGAGTGGAAAATTTGTAGCGGATAAAGGAGTAATAGTGTTTCGTATAAAGCAAAATAAGGTTCTACTGTGAGTGAAAAATCCGGGTAGTGGTTTTAAAGTGAAGTGGCTTAAAAAGTGCGTGAAGAGGCGGTGGCTTTTAGTAATTAAATTGTGGTCGGCGACAACGTACGGGCGAAAATCACAACCAAGTTCAATAACAAAGTGAAGGTCGGGTTAAATACATTGGCGCGGCACAGCTGTGAATTGAAAGTATCATTACAACCAGACGGCGCGGCGATAAGAAACGATAGCGCGGTAGTAAATAAACAATAAAAGCAGTGTTTAGACTTTTTAAATGAGTGAAGCGCCCAGTAGAATTACGAGAAGTAGCAACACTCAGGCGCAATTCCCGGAAAAAAGAAAAAGAGTACCGGAATCGCCGGAGCATTTTGAAAGGTGGGAACTCGAGAAATTAGCCTTGCAAAAGAGTAGAAAAATAGGCTGGTCGCCAGAAACAGAAGAAGAACAGAAAATAAGCGAAGAGACGAAGGAAGACGCAGAGATAAAGTCAGAAGAAATGTATGAATTAAAAGCACTGATAAAGGAGCTAAAAGCGGAGATAAAACAAGACATGAAGAAAAATCAAGAAGAGTTGAAGATTGAGCTTAAGTCCAGCCTGGAAGAAATTAAAAAAATAAAATTGGAAAATGAGAAGCTAAGAAATGAGAACCAAAAATTAATTCAAGAAAATATAGAAATTAAAAATGAGATAGGAGAGATTAAGAAAAACATAGAATGGCTAGAGAAAGAAAAAAGGAAGAATAACGTGGTGGTAACTGGGATAAACATAAAAGGAAATGAACCAAGTGTACTAAAAGAAGAGATGCAGACCTTTATGAAAAACCACTTAGAGGTGGATATTAAAATTAAGGGAGCTCATAAAATGGGAGAAAAAGTCTGCTTAATTGAGTTCGAAAATGCTGAGGAGAAAACAAGAGTTATGGGTAACAAACAAAAGCTGAGAAAGATCTAAACACAAAGAATCTACATCAATGACGACTTAACTAAGACTGACAGAGAAAAGCAGAAGAAAATACAGGAGCTAGCAGAGCAAGAAAGAAGGAGCGGAAAAAGCGTGAAGATTGGTTACAATAGAGTTGTAATAGAAGGAGAAGAATGGAGGTGGGACCCAAATTTAAAACAACTCCAAAAGCATAAACCACCAAAAAACTAAATAAAACAAAAGCAGGCGGATTTTTGAGGACGAACCTGGCAAGACATGGACAAAGAGAAAAGAAACAAGAAAACAAAAAGAGTAAGAGTAGGTAGGAGAAGAAATCAATACAAAAAGAATTAAAGATAGGAACTTGGAATGTACGAGGTACTTTTGAAGAAGGAGCAAATAAAAACTTAGAAAAAATAATGCAAGATTATGACATTGATGTACTAGCCCTGCAAGAAACAAAGCAAACTGGAATTGAGATAATTGATTTGGGTAAACACATCATGTTTAAGAGTAGTGGGGAAAATCGATATCTTGGGACGGGTTTTCTGATACAAGAAAGAATAAAAAGAAGGGTGGTGGATTTCAAAGCAGTATCAGACAGGTTATGTTACCTTAGACTGCAAGGAAAATATAGAAAGATCAGTATTATAAATGGACATGCCCCAACAGAAGAAAAGGATCTGGAAACAAAGAGCGAATTCTATGAAAAGATGTGTGATATAGTAGGGAATATACCAAGGTATGATATAAAAATGGCAATAGGAGACCTAAACACGAAAGTAGGGAGAGAGGTGATGTATCAAAATGTTACGGGAGGGAAAAGTTTGCATGCAGAAAGTAATGAAAATGGGAAAAAGTTAATTGAATTTGCGGCTGAGAATCAAATGAAGATAGTAAGCACAAGCTTGGATCACAAAGACATATAAACCGTTCAATAGTTATTTGCCAGATAGGAGGCCATGTTAGGATGATGAATTTCACCCTGTAAATATGCTGTCAGTCATTAACAAAAGTTAGGTTATGCTCATTTTATACAAAATGATAATTTTATGTTAATGTACAAAACGTGGTTGCCAGATTTGGTTTTGGATTTTGTGCCACTTTTATTGTTGGTTAAGATAAATTTCATGAAAGACAAATTGCTGATTCTGAATACGTTTCATACTTTGTTGAGTAGGAATAATGATAAGTCGTTTTTTTTATTGTAATTATAAATTGTATACAAAAATATTTAAATATTACAATTTATGTATTTTTTCAGTATAAATAAAGCTTTTACAAGCCACTTTATGCCCATTGCATAACAATCTGTCTCCATTGTTCCTTATTCATGATTTTATTTCTCCAGTCTTCTATTCCTTTCCTTGCTATGTCTTCCATTACTGCCCCCTTCCACCTATTCGTTGGTCGCCCTCTTCTTCTAGTTTCTTGCGCTCTGCCTTCCAATACTATCTTAGTAGCTCTCCCATCTGGCATTCTCCATATATGCCCAAACCATCTTAACCTTTGAGCTTTAATGAAGTCTACTATATTTGGCTCTCCATACTTCTTTTGTACCTCTTCGTTTGTAAGTCTTCTCCGACCATCATCCGTCCGAGTCCCTCCAAATATTTTTCTCCGCATTTTTCTCTCCCACCTACTTATCGTATCTTGGTCTGCCACATTCATCTTCCATGTTTCACATGCGTACGTAGCCGTGGGTCGAATTACTGTCTTATAAGTCGTAGTTTTGCATTTCGCGACATTTGTCTTAAGGACATTATACTATTTAACGCGCCCGGACATCTCGATGCTTTTATTAACCTTGATTTCATTCCTTGTGTGTAATTTAAGTTTTCAGAGATTAATGTTCCTAAGAAAGTAAACTCCTTAACTCGTTCTATTCTCAAATCTTAATATTACGCCATTATTATTGATTTCTTCATTTTTTCCATTACTTCTTTGTTAAAGCTGCTGAATATTGTCCAGTGGACGTTGAAGAATGGATTTTTTTTAAATATGGCCACAGAAGAAAATCACAGGGAGTTAAGTTACAAGACCTCGGGGGCCACACTGTAGACATGTTTTGACTAATAACTCTGTTTTTGTAAAACTCTCCAAGTAAATTTATGCCCCATCTTATTGAAAGTACGTAACCCTTTTGTAATTCATTGTCACGTAACTCTTCAAAAAACGGCGACAAAATTTCAGTATGAAATGGTTGTGCATTTAGAAAACCAAAAATTTGAACTATTAAAATAAAATTTAATCGTTTTGCTGCACTCAATTACCTTCAAAAAATATAGGACCTATAACTCTTCTTTTACTAATTGCAGCCCAAACCCCGATTTTTAGTGGGTGAAGCGGTTCTTCAACATAAAAATTGGGATTCTCAGCGCTCCACATCCTCATACTTTGTGAATTAATATAGCCAGATAAATAGAAGTATGCCTCATCAGTAAAGAAAGTTTTCTCAAACGCATTATCGTTATTTTCTAAATTATTGATAAACCAGTTACAAAATTCCAATCTAACCGGAGGATCGTTTGGCAGCAGTTTCTGATACACTTGCAACCGGTAAGGAAAATAATGCAAATTGCTTCTTAATATCTTATGAGATGTTGAATATGAAACATTTAATTGCTGTCCTAAATGGCGAACAGATACGTGTGGTTGTTCTTGCACAATTTGTCTCGCATTGTTAACTACTTCTTCAGTGCGTATGTTGCAAATAGTATGTATCATTTTTAGGTCGTGGGCCAAAAGGTTTAATTTCAAAATTGTTCCGCCCCATAATATTTCTAATAGTTCTTTCAGATATCTAAAACAGTACAAAGCCGAAAATTAAAGCAACAATTAAGTTTTATGCATAAATACTTGCATCCCAAAAGTCACTATAAGCCGGGCAAAGATTTCAGTTTCACTGAGATCGGGCCTGTCGGCTTTATAATGCCTGTAAGCCTTTGTAATTTGTAGTTTTGTGTCACCTTTAATGACTTTTGGCATACTTACTTTAGTACTACAATTTGTTGACAGATAGATATCCATGACGCCGATGTCCATACATATTATGCCTAGTGGCAAACAAAGTATGAAAGGACTGGCAACATTGCATGTTTAACCTCAAAATGTCAAATTAGACTCTTTCGTGAGCCTCCTGTACATAACAGCTGCTTCTGACAAAGTGTCAGAAAGAGTTTCTAGGGAGTTTTAGTTTTATTAAACATAAAAACAAAATTCCATGTCTACCTACTTGGCAAATAACTATTGAACGGTTTATACACAAAGTTACCTGGATATCGCCGGATGGTCGTGTCAAAAATCAGATAGATCACGTACTGATAGAAGCCAAACACTTTAAAGCGATCAAGGATTGTAGAAGTTACCGAGGAGAAGATGCCGACAGCGATCACATATTAGTTATAGCAAAACTCAGGCAAGAATTGCCAACACTAAGAAAAGAGAAAAAAGATACACAAAGATACGACATAGAGAAGTTACAAGAAAAGAAAGTGGCAGAAGAGCTCGAAAAAGAAATAGAACAGAGGTTAGCTAGTGTGGAAGAAACAAATCAAACAATAGAAGAAGAATGGGCAGGAATACAAAAAGGTGTAACAATGGTAAAACTGCATTTGTGCGATACTGTAATCTTAGCTAATTTAGTTTTAAATGTAGTTTGTACTTCAAAACAGCTAAAGTAGCTCGTTCAATTTTTGTTATTTCGTTAATTGGTTAACAATTCAATAAAAACAATAATAAATTTACTTCGTCGATTTATTTTAGCAGATCTCTCTATTGCTAAACAAAATTTTACTGATTGGACCAAATTCAATGAGACGGGGCTCGTAAAATAACTCGGCAGACCAAAGTCAGGACAGAAGTTATCCATACTGTATAGGTATAACTTTTCAAAAACCCTAAAACAAATTGAAACCATAAACATATGCCAGTAGACTTAATTTATGTCATCACAGAATGATGAAGAACATAGCAATATGGGTTTCCACTGCATAGGTGAAAATTCTACAAAATCAGACTAAGGCCAACAGCACTCACTGTTTGTGTTTTAAAGCATTTTGATTTTTTTATAATTAGGGTCAAGTGGAACCCTTCCAATAGCTATTAAAAAAAAAGAAATATTTGATGAATGCTCATGTTTGTTATAAAACGCACCATGACAAAAATTCTTATGATACATTAAACATAGAATTCTTGTAATATGAGCGCTTAATCAAGTTTTGCAGACTAAGCATATATCCAATGATTCACTCTTTAGACTTCTAAGGGAATTTATGCAATTGATACAGTTATCAAATCGTTGCAAGTAATCAGCTTGGCAATGCAGTTGTTCTATACAACTAATGCGATACAATTTTTGCATCATTCACAATAACTTGGTTCAAATTGAAATGTTTAAGGATATTGTTTCTGATTTTATTTTCTTGAAAAATGATACAGGAGCGACGTATTTTTTCTACATAAATCATTAAAGAGTCATCCCCTACAGCAAATACACTGCACTTATTTTCACAAAATACTTTTAGTGATTTAAAATACAAATTATTTCAAAATACATCGTCCTACAGACATGCTCGAGATAAAAATAGTCTTGTTTTGAGATAGAGCTCTATAAATAATCGTTCATATGGGATTACATTATACATGACCCGCACGACGCTAATAACCACAGCTGTAAAAACGTTTTATCATGTCGTAAATAAAAACAATAATAAATCTGAATCGTTGTAATGTGCGGTATTGTTTTAAAGATAAGTAACATTAACTGTACTTTTTTAAAAGGCACAATTTTTAAAATAATACCCCGTTCAAAAGTTTGACATGGATTTCGATTCCACACAATTACTGTTCAGTATGAAACACAATAATAAAACAAGAGAAAAATGTTGATATCAGAAATGGCTGAAGAATACAAACATGTGAATAACAATTCCAAAAATTAAAACATTGAAAAGACAAAAAAAACTTAAGAGAAGATGAAAGAAAGTAGAATGAATAATGCAATTGCAAACATTTCATTTTGCCAATATAACAAAGCAACAAAAACAGTGATAAGAAGGGATATAGGAAAATTTAACATGAATATAACAAAAAAAATTCTCCATGAATCAAGCTCAATAATTAAAATAAAAAACAAAAACCAATAAAGTGGATTAATTGATACGTCATAACTCAACACTATAGGCGACATATTAATTCTGAGATTAAATTAATCTACTTAAAAAAGTGCATAAAAAATCCCACGTTTTTTAATATTTTAAAAAGCAAATGAATTGTGAAGTCGAGAAACATTGAGTTTTTCATTTTTCTGCTGTAACTCGGAAACCAAAAGGTATATTCGAATTCTGTTTGCACCACTGTGTTACCTTTGAAAAGTTAACCCCATTATATGCAAATTATTTTATTCTGGTAGTAAATACTAAAGATTTCCATTAAAAAAAAGATGGCTGGCAAGAAATGAATCGAGAAGAAACAAGATCAATAGTAAGTGATGAATCAGGAAGAAACCTTTGCCCAACATTGGGGGTACTATTATTTTGAAGTATAATTAATAGAGAATCGTAAAAAATTAAATCCTAACGTGGATAATAAAATGCACTTCTTTCCCCAAATATCAGAAAATATAAAATTTAAAACATTAAACAATCAAGAAGATGCTCTTTACCTACACAAGACTTGAACTAATCATCAGAAAAACATTTTAAATTAATTATTATGTTTTTCATAAAGAACACATGTTCAACAACTAATTGGTTCAAGTCTATGAATAACCTCTGTTTTTAACACATGATGAATAGCTAGTCACATGAAATTTATCATTTTTCCAGAAAATCTGCTAGAGGTTATCATTTATCAGTAAACAAACAGTTTACAGTCTTCCATTCAAATGAAAAATGTTAGTGACATAAAAATGAAATATAATGGCTGTAAAATTTAATGATGGAATTATGAAACATGAAAATAAAAGCCATCTAAAAACAATTCCGTGCAATATTAAAATACTGCACGTAATTTCCAACTATAAATCCATACCTTGCGATTTTGTTTATGCTGTTGTACGTTTCAAATCTATGATTTTAATGACTTCTGTACGAAGTTTTCTTTGGTTCTGCACCCCCTATAAATTAAAAATGTGTACTTACACGTAAAATGTAGTCAGCGCCCTCTAAAGAGTAAGTTTTTCCTCCAAGCACAAAGTCGATTTGAGGTAGCTTGGGAATAAGACTGCACTCGACCATGTATTCTCCAGCTACGATTGGTGTGGCTCCAATGGCTTTGTTGATAGCTTCCATTTCAGCAACGGGACCAGCAATCAAACTGGTGCCAGTGTCAGCGATAGCTTCGCAACCATTGGAACAGAAGGACTTGTCACCTATTTTCACACCATCCATTTTGAACTGCCAGTACGCCTGCCTGTCTACTGGTAGGTAGGTGAAATCTCCTTTATAGTGAGCAGGGTCTGAACCGCCAAGAATGATTTCACCACCTTGGGCTGCAGATGGATCGCGATTCAGGTAGAATGAAAATATGGGTTGAGATACGAGGCCTTGGCTTATCATTTGGTAGAAAACTGGAGGAACTCCATCCACTGAGATTCTGCTGTATGCCATTCCTAGGATACCGTCGAATTTGGCAGCGACAAAAGCCAGACCTGGCTCACTGATTGCCTCGGCAAAAGTCTGATCCTTAACATTCAAGCCACCTACCTAAAATTAAAACTTATTATTCAGGCTTTAATAGGTGTATGTAACTTACATTAACTATGTCTGTAGATAAATATCCACTGAGGCTGCCAGATCCATACTGAATTTTAAATTCGGTACCATTCTTCTTGTATGTATTAGATTTTGTGGCATCATATTTGTTGTGTAGCACTGTAACAATCATTGGTAATTTTATAAATTAAAAATGTGCATTTGTACTTACAGCATGCAATATTGGTATAGTGGCATTTTTTTGAAGGCACCCACAGGTTAGATGAACCAGTATCAAAAACTACCTTAAAGCTTTGTGGGGGTGTTCCAATTGAAATGGGGCCATAGTATTGTGCCTGCAAATTACAATTAGTACTAGCATGCTAGACATTTGAATTAACGTACATCGAGGTAATTAGATAAAGGCTCAGGCGTGGGACCCCCATATCGCAAGCGAATTTGCTGAATTTCAGTGCCTACTTCTTGGAGCGACCGGCGTGCTGATTGGACTTTATATAAAGGAACTCTGTAGAAATAGTGAATAATATTATACTTCAGTATTAATTCTGTTCTAAATGCGATCAATTACCTTACTAACTGCGCATTAATCGCAAGTAAAAATGTCAACACTAAAAGACCAAGACGAAGCATGTTGATCACTTATGTTTTTGCGTTCAAATTACAGACACTACTAAACTTATCTCTTTGTGGGCTTGCGGTTTTATATTATTTTAATCTATAAATCTATTAATAGTTGTTTATTCTAAAATTGCCATATCACACTAACGTTACTTGCCGGCAATTGGCAATCGGCAATGACAAACCGAAATCAACAAGGGAGTCAGTGTTGCCAACTCTTGATATTTTTCCGTAATAGAAATTTAAAAAATCTGGTGTGATACACTCACACAACTTCATTTTACAGTGATCATATAATTAGTCAAAAATTTAATTTTTAATTTTTAAGCATTTGTCAAAAATTTTCAAAAATTACGAATTCTACAAAAACGGTACAAAATAGAGCGTTAGTTGAAGAGACAAATTTTCTCTAAAATCTTAAGCAGAATTCAAAAATGTAATAATATACCGGGTGTTCCATTTAAAATAGGAGTTAATAAAAAAAATAGAAAAAAAAACAAAAGAAACCCACTTTAGAAGTTTTCAACTGGAAAATCACCTATCTCACGTCAATTCACATTAGAAATGTAATAAAAATGTAAAGTTTGAAAAAAAATCGTTAGAGCCGTTTTTGAAAAAATCGAAAAAAACTGAAAAATCACAAGAGTAAACACCTACTTCCGGTTATGCGATTTTCTTCAAAAGCTTGCTGTCTCATCTACATAGTACACAAAACTTATATATGAAGTTTCAACGCCATACCTCTTTTCGTTTTTGAGATATTCTGTTCACAGACAGACACACAGACACACAGACAGACAGACACACAGACCAATGAAAAAAAATATGTTTTTTTGGGATCAGGGGACTCTAAAACGTGAAGATCTGTTGAAAACTCAATTTCGAATTTTTGGGGTGAATCCAATACTTCCTTTATCGTAAAAGGAAGTAAAAAAATAGTAATACATTTGGCAGTTTGGGTAATAGACTAATAATAGTTTAAATTCTACTCAAATCCGTCAAAATCATCAGATTTTTACTTCCTTTTATAGGCCATTCAGTAAACACAAAAACATTTAAATTTTCTTGAAGTTGGCATATACGTAAAATTTTTGTGCTAGGGATTCTATATTTTGTTTTGCAAAGGTTTCCATACCTGCATAAAGGCTACTTTGAATTTATAAATGACAATTAATAAATGTCATTATTGCAGTGTCAAAGTACATATTATTCTAGAAATTCTTGCCTGAATTTTTATAAAATGTAATAAAAATACCTATTAATAAATGCTACATCAATAGTATCCAACACAGTATTTGTTTAACATCCTTAAAAGTAGTTATGACAGATGCTAATTAAATGTCACACTCTTAACCTATTTGTTTTAGTAACTTTCTGTAAGTACATTCCTAGATAAAAGATGAATTTTGGAATTACACTCATGTAATTTTAGAAATCAAAGGCCACTTTGTGTTTTTACTTCCTTTTACCGTAAAGGAAGTATTGGATTCACCCCAAAAATTCGAAATTGAGTTTTCAACAGATCTTCACGTTTTAGAGTCCCCTGATCCCAAAAAACATATTTTTTTTCATTGGTCTGTGTGTCTGTCTGTCTGTCTGTCTGTCTGTCTGTGTGTCTGTCTGTCTGTGTGTCTGTGAACAGAATATCTCAAAAACGAAAAGAGGTATGGCGTTGAAACTTCATATATAAGTTTTGTGTACTATGTAGATGAGACAGCAAGCTTTTTAAAAAAATCGCATAACCGGAAGTAGGTGTTTACTCTTGTGATTTTTTAGTTTTTTTCGATTTTTTCAAAAACGGCTCTAACGATTTTTTTCAGACTTTACATTTTTATTACATTTTTAATGTGCATTAACGTGAGATAGGTGATTTTCCAGTTGAATACTTCTAAAGTGGGTTTCTTTTGTTTTTTTTTCTATTTTTTTTATTAACTCCTATTTTAAATAGAACACCCGGTATATTATTACATTTTTGAATTCTGCTTAAGATTTTAGAGAAAATTTGTCTCTTCAACTAACGCTCTATTTTGTACCGTTTTTGTAGAATTCGTAATTTTTGAAAATTTTTGACAAATGCTTAAAAATTAAAAATTAAATATTTAACTAATTATAAGATCACTGTAAAAGGAAGTTGTGTGAGTGTATCACACCAGATTTTTATGTTTAGTGAACAGACTATAATACTTAATATCGAGAGATCCATATATATAATACACATATATTGCTGGTAGGGCCCGGAAACCTCAGAAAACATTACGGCGCCGACATAGTCTCACTTAGAGTATAACGCGTCTCGTGCGCATGCGTGAGAATTCGAACTCCGCCTTTAAAAGCGCATTTTAAACTTGACCACTTCCTCATTGGGCGGACTACGCCGCCGCGCTTGCGCACAGCTCACCGTATACATGAAGGAGTTGGTTGTGTGTCTCACTTCATCGGTAAGTTTCCCACTCATAGCCGCTAGCAATATAGTAAGTATTAGATATATGGAGAGATCCAAAAAAAACTGTTCCTCAGCGGGCTGTGGAAATTCAATGTATGAATAATATGTTGGTGACATTGTACGTCAATGTCAAATTCGAGGTTATCAGGTTAGGTTTTCCGTCAGTTATGACACAAAATGCATATAATACACATATATTGCTAGTAGGGCCTCGGAACGCTAGAAAACATTACGGCGCCGACATAGTCTCACTTAGAGTATAACGCGTCTCGTGTGCATGCGTGGAAATTCGAACTCCGCCTTTAGAAGCGACTTTTAAACTTGACCACTTCCCCATTGGGCGGACGACGCCGCCGCCCTTGCGCACCGCTCACCGTTATACATTGAAGAGTTGGTTGTCTGTCTCACTTCCTTAGCGAGTTTCCCACTCATAGGCGCTAGCAATATAGTAAGTATTAGATATATGACAAAATGACGCAAATCCTAACCTGCTAACCTCAAATTTGACATTGACGTACAGTGTCACCAACATATTATTCATACATTGAATTTCCACAGCCCGCTGAGGAACAGTTTTTTTTTTTGGATCTCTCGATATAAGTATACATGGAAAAAGTACTGAAATATTTGTAACAATATTTTTTTATAAATGTCGAACATAAACATTAATATCAAATAGAAATGTTTTGTGTACAATGAGATAAATGCTAAATTACTTTAAAAATTAGGATTCAATTCTTGACAGTAAGGAATTGTAATGACATTTGGCACATAAGGAATTGTAATGACATTTGGCACATACGCCGTTTTGGTGCAACCAATCAAGATCAAGCTAGAAAAAGATAGTAATATTTCTGTCTACAGTGAATGGCGCGACTATTTGAAATGTACTCTCCTAATTAGTAGGGAGGCCAAGTGAATTAATAATTATTTTCGTGGGACTGAGTAGGTTTATACCGACAAGTGATACCATTGTAATCAGCGGTGTTTCCTTAGTAGAAAAACTCCTGTTGTCGCTTTCTCAGCCTGTGGAGTGAGGAGCTATGACGTCACAAAGATGGCGATTCTTGGTATCAGGTTTTAATACAGTAAGACTAGGTTTAACCCAAACATCCAAAAAAGAAAATTCAACCCAGTGGCAAACTGTTTAGTACCCTCCTCTTAGTAAGTGGAAAAAAGTTGCATGACCTTCCGTGTCGGATTTAGGCGGGAGGGGGTTGGAAAGGTGGTAAAATGGTAGGTTTCAACAGTTTTACAGTTTTTCGCAAATATCTCGTTAACTGCAAGGTTTAGCGCAAACTTGATCTTATACAAAATTAATGTACATTTAATTTACAATAAAAATGGCCGTATGAATTTTTGCACTGCAGTAAAGGATTACGGAAATATGGAGGGGGTAAAAATTTTACTTTTTCTGTCTGTCAAAAAAAAGCAAAAATCACGCCTATGAACTCGTAATATTCGCTCCAAGTGTATTATATAAAGTATTCAAAGAAGTGGGGAGGCCAGGTGTTTATGGTAAAGCACTCAGCATAAAAGACGAACAACATTTACGCAGATCATCCACTACTACACATGTTGAAGTGAAAGTGGAAGATGGAATTAATGTCACTCTAGGACAGGGGTGGCGAACCAATGGCACGCGTGCCATTGATGGCACGTGGCACAATAATTTGGGCACGAATTAATTACGGAATTTAGGTACCTAATTGAAACAATTTATATTTAACAATGAATTGAACATGAAGCTTCAAGAAATAACACAATTATTGTTATGATAGATCTCATTCGTGCTTTCGAGGCTAAATTTCCAGATTTAGTAACGATATTGTTACAAAAAACTACAAGTATTTCCCAAACTTGAAAAAAACCACCAGAGATTTGGATTTACACGAAAAACCAGATCAAGCAAGTCACTGAAGAGTTTAATTCGGTAATTAATTCTTCGATCAAAGAATTTTTATAGATATTTTCTCAAAGAATTATCGAAAACACTGAAGTTTATTATGTATCCTGATGTGACTTCACTTGATAGACTGAACTTGGCCAAATTTCATTGGTTGGAAATTGAAGAAATTGAAATGCAGCTGATTGATTTCCAGTCTAGTTTAATATGGATCCAAAAATGTATCGAAACAAAGAAAGAGTTGGAATTAAATGAAATACAAAGGATATCTGTATCAGGTAATATGAGTAAAACTGCCAATATCAAAATTATGAAAACGTGGAATTCAATTCCAGACACATTTGGCTGTCTAAAGAAGCTGGTTTTTGCTATCTTAAAAATATTTTCATCTACCTATGCCTGTGAGTCATTATTTTCACATATGAATAACATTAGACTCGCTTAGAAGCCGTTTGTCAGCTTGCATTCTGCTAAAAGTAACAAAGTATGAAGCTACTATAAGTTACTTAGCATCTAATTTGCAACAGCAGAAGTTGCACTATTTTCTTCTTTCATATAAATAAACATAACGTTACTATTACTGTACAAAATGTATATTTTCGGTTGCAAATAAAGAGTTTTAAGTTGATAGTATTTAGTGTTATCTTTTTCCTCATTAATTATTAATAAGATTGTTTGGTGGCACGTCATGGCCTCATTAAACATTTTTTAAGAAAAAATGGCACGTAGATGAATAAAGGTTCGCCACCCCTGCTCTAGGACAAACAAAATTTCTAACTAGTATTAAGAACAAGATACAACTGATTACTCTCATCACTGTACACTTACAGCAAGCTGGCTGCAAAGTGATTCAGGCAGAATGTGATGCTGACACCAAGATCGTTTTTACTACAATTGACGAATCAAAGAAGGAAACAGAGGGTATCGTATTGGCAATGACACCGATTTATTGGTCTTGTTGGTTGTTCATGCTCCAGCCATCAAACAGTTGAAGATGGTTGTACCGAATAAAGGTATAACCAAGAAGAAAAAGTTTACTGCATTGGAGACATTCAGCGTGGTATCGGGAAAATGAAGGATGTTCTCTTGGCAGTTTACACTTTCGCCGGATGTGATACCGCCTCTTCAATTTATAGAAAAGGAAAAATAACGCCTTCTGAAAGCGTGCGACGTGACAAGGAATTTTACTTAAAGCAGTTGATTTTTAACCACCCAAATGCAGACCCAGATGCAGTAACTGGCTGGAAACCATTTCTTCCTTTCGATATTTGCATCAACAAATGCAGATAATTTGGATAATCTGCGCCATCAATGTTATTTGTAGACCATCGCAAAGGAGCCTCTACACACAAATTTCAGGTTGGCTGTACTTTTCCCTACTTCAGCAACTGCACAACAACACTCTTATAGAGTTTACCATCAAATGCAGCAATGGCTCAATCTCAATAAAGATTCACTAAAATGGGGTTGGAAAAGGATTGGTGGTTATGTGCGTCCAGTTGCAACCACAAAGGCAACTGATCCTGAAAAATTGCTCTCCCTCATTGTTTACACTTGTAATGCGGGGTGTGTCAGAAACTGTAAGCGTCGACAGAGTGGCTTGAAATGCTCAAACATGTGCAACAATTGCTCCGGATATTGACGACGGCATCGATGAAGATAATCTTCAAGATGAAAAAGAGCTTGAAGGTTTTTAGGTTACTGATTGCTGTTATTTATTATTATATAACTACCTTGAACGTTGTACATACCACTTTTCATTGAAGAACATTGAATTTACTGAAAAGCATGTATTGTGAAAAAAAACAATTTCCATTATTTTTTGTACTACAGATTATTAGATAAAGTTTGTAGTTAACCCTGTTTCAATGATATCCACATGATTTTATCTTTTTAGGATGATATGACAAAAGATAGAGGTAATTTAAGTAGGTGTAATTATAAGAACACAAATGGAAACGAAAAAAATGATATGATGAATTATTCAAAGAGAAAAATAGGCAAAATGAAGATAAAACGACAAAGGAGGGGAGCAATGTAGATATATTATCATATACATACACATAGCCGTATATACATACATCATCATCATCATCATCATTCGTTTTTGCTCCTGTAGAAGCGTCTTTCGACGATTCTTCATCATTTGGTGTTTCCACCTATATGGTAGCAGAGTTGCCAGCTCTGTACCAACATACACACATACACACATACAAATGTTCCTATCTTATTGATGCGTCGCTAAGTACTTTTTATAACTAAACATACTCTTTTTAACGTAACACTCATTTTTAAGTGAGTACGATGAATCCCAAGCCAACTGGAAAATAATGACATTATTACCCCTTCCATATCTCTGTAACCCTTGTCGGGAAGTCAAAAATGCATGAGATTAATTTTGTATAAGGTAAAGTTTGCGCTAAACCTTGCAGTTAACGAGATATTTGCGAAAAACTATAAAACCGTTGAAACCTACCATTTTACCACATTTCCACCCCCCTCCCTCCTAAACCCGACGCGCAATGTTGTGCAACTTTTTACCACCTATTGAGAGGAGTGTACTAAACAGTTTCCTGCTGGGTAGAACTTTTTTTTTGGATGTTTGGGTTAAACCCTAGCTTTACTGTACTAAAACCTAGAACCAAGAATGGCCATATTTGTGACGGCATAGCTCTTTTCTCCACAGGCTGAGAAAGCGACAATATGATTTTTCATATTCAGGAAACACCACCGAATAAGAAGGTACCACTTGTCGGTATAAAGCTACTCAGTCCCACGAAAATCGTTATTTGACCAGATAATTTAGTTTGGCCTCTCTACTAAATATAATTTACATCAGAATTGTTTATTACTAGTAGTACAAGATTGTATAATTTCGCGAATCAAGAAGATAACATTTTATAGCTATTAAGACAACTAGAGTTTTATAGGCGGTTTAAAACTCGAGGTCGTAGTTTAAATACGAGTGAACGAAGTGAGTGAGGATTTAATAGACAGAGATTTTTGAAACTATAAAACTCGTGTTGGCTTCAAGTTTTTTCTAACACTAATAGAATATTATCATAAATGTATTTTGGAAGTCTTTTACACCCGTATGCATAGTCGTTCGCCAGCGACTCTCCGGCGACTCGCTGGAGCTTCGTTCGAGGTTAGCAGGTTAGGTTTTGACATAGACGTACAGTGCCACCAACATACTATTCATAACGAAACTCCGGCGAGCCGCTGGCAAACGACTATGCATAGCCTATGGGTGTTAGTCATTTTCAATTTCGTTTGAGTTGTATAGGTCTGTCTATGGAAAAAAAATGTGTGTGCTATAGCAACGAGTCAACAAAATAGTGAAAAACATTTTGTTCCTCAATATGTCGCATCAAAGCATTCCTAATGAAATATTACAAAAAGGCAACAAACTACGGGCAAATTTATTACCTGCAAAATCAAGACATGCATATGAGAAGGTGTACGTGGCTTTCAAGCAATGGAAATCGAGAAAACGGTTAAATGAAGTGACGGATGTCGTTATGTTGGAGTATCTTGATACAAGGGCAAGTTCCTTGTAATGTCCCTTGCTTAACAAAATATTGATTTGCTTAAACTAAATTAAGTGTATTTTACAATCCCAAAAATTGTGTCCGGCTTCTTTATGGCCAGAGTATTCAATGTTGAAGGCTACTCTGAAGGCCAAGGACAATATTGATATTGAAAAATTTGGTTCTGTTGTTCCTTTTCTAAAAAAAATTTGTCGGTTATCATTCCAAGAAGTCGAAAGTGCTCTATTAGCGAGAAATCTAAACATTTTTGGAGGAAGCAGATGATACAACATAGTTGTTTATGAATAGACCAAGAGCCCATAACACCTGAATTACTAATTATAGCGGCAAGCTCAGTAGGTAGTAAACGGTTTTATATTGCTCAAATAAGTTGTAAAAACGCAAGTATGGCAGCTGAACTGCGGTTATAAATAAAGCTGATAATTATATGCACTCAAATGTACGAAAATATGCGCATATATATGCATACATTTCGTTGAGTATATGCTCCCAAAGTTATAATATATGCACATAATATGCTCTATTTTTTTTTAAATAACTAGGAGTTTTCTAAATAATGTAAACATTTTAATTATTTTGTATAAGAATATTTATTTTTCTAATTTTTATTAAAAGACGTCATTCATTTTAAAGTTTGACTATGTAAACATGGACTACCAACGCCAACTTTACGTTGTAAGCAACATAAAAATGAGATTTCCCCTACCGCCGCCAGACTATTATTCACCCAACACTCGTGAAATGGATTCTATGTTGGTTGATTCCTTATACATTGTTTCTACAGGAAAAGTGGGGTTGCTGGCAGTCTATGTTTATATAGTCAAAAATTTTAAGAGAGACTTCCCCTTTCCTCTGCTTATTTCGATACGCGCACTGCATTCCAGCTGCAGGAAGTAAAAGTATATATCTCAGTTGCACATAAAAATTTAATTAATAATTTAATGAAATAGTAAATTTTACAAAAAAAATCTCAAAAAGTTCATACATTACAAATTATTGCTAAATATAACCAAATATGCAAAACTCCAGAAAGTATGCTTAAAATCGTATAGATATGCAAAATATGCAAAATGAAACTTGGCATAAACGATTTGTTTTCACATAATTAGTATACATATGCAAAAAGTTTCGCCAGCATATCAATTATACAAAATATGCATTTGCATACAATATCAGCTTTAGTTATAAATATTAAAGGTGGCTTTTGAAGATTGTTAAAAAAATTAAATATATTTTTTTAAAGCGGTAAGGCTAATTTTTGTTATAATCAATAGACAAGGTCTCTAAACTCCATATGGAAAGTATGTGCCATACTGATACGAAGGGTATAGGGGGGCATCATACTAGGTCAAACAGGTAATTTTTTCATAGCAAAAATAATAATAGCGGCATGCTTCAATTTTTTTTTACTACTTCATTTAAACACCAATTATCCAAAAATATAATTGCCATACCGCTCAGATGGTTATGTGGATAGCCATACTGGTACAAACATGTATGATTTTTTTACCAAAATTTGTGATAGCGGCATGACTATATTGAATTATTCTATATCTATTGGCTCCCATTTTTGGTAAGAATAAAGCCTGCACTACGTACAAATTATTACTTGTATATATTACTAAGTTAAATGAAAAATAAACAAAATTTTATTTTTTAAGGTGCTCACCCTGTATATATGTATTTGTCTGAAATTTTCAAGTTTCATGCCAGGTATATACACAGTGGGCCAAAAAAACCGGTACAAAATTTAAATAGTCGTATTTCCAATACTAATTAGTGAATCCAAATATTTCTTCGAAAAACAAAATTCTTACACTTTAGAGATTAAAAATATATCTTATTTGCAATAATACAACGTTTCAGCTCGATTTTATTTTACTTTAATAAAGGTCATGCAAAAACGAGAGTTTTTAATAAAGTCTCGTCGCTTTAATGTAGGTAAAATTAAATCTGTAACAAAATTAGTAGGCAATGACTTTTGTTTTATCTGTTTGGTCAATGTCAGTTTGTATCTGTCATTTGTATTGTATTGTATTGTATTGTATTTTTATTCATCATAATATACACCGTGGTGCTTAGACATGTCACAATTCCAGTTTAAATAAAAAAATATAAAAATAAAAAAAAAATACAATACATTTACAAAAATAGTCAACTACAGAAAAATACAGTAACAACAAAAATACTAAAGTCAATAAAACAAGACAGCCTTAATTTTCAACAAATCTGAAATCGGAAAGTTCATAGTAGACATTGGCCAGAAGATGTTTTTTAAGCTTAACTTTGAAGAGTTTTGTTGGGGCATTTTTGAGAGTACTAGGAAGCGAATTAAATAATCCTATTCCGAAATGATTTCGTTTAGTGGACGTTAGTCTCTGCTGCGGAACTTGTATATCGCCTCGACCGCGGGTGTCGTAACCATGAGCATCGCCGTTTTTTGTAAAATCGCCATAATGTTCTTTTATGTGTAATAGATTACAATATAGTATTGCTGACGGTAGCGTTAATATGTTATATTTTTTAAACAATGGTTTACAACTGTCTAACTGACTCGCTCCCGCCAACACTCTCAAGGCTCTTTTTTGTACAATGAAAATTTTTTTAATATGTGTAGAGGTACCCCAGTTTATTAGACCGTACGTCATTACACTATGAAATAATGTGTGGTATGTAGTAATGGCAGCATCTAAGTTTACTCGATTTTTTATTTGTCTAATTACATAAATTGTTCTTGATAACTTAATTGAAAGATTGTCAACATGTGCTTGCCAAGTTAGTTTGTTATCCAAGGTAAGGCCTAAAAATTTGACGGTTTCACAGATATTTTGTTTATTTGAAAATAGTAAAGTGGTAGTTTTATTTTGGTTTAAACAAAGCTTATGTGTTAGTTTGTAACTGATTGACTAGAGTTTCATCTTCTACGTAGTTTGCAAAGGTCGTATCGTCTGCAAATAAAGTCGTGAAAACTGGGATGGCATTAGGCAAATCGTTAACATAGATTAAAAATAATAACAGTCCCAATACACTTCCTTGTGGGACACCATGTTGAATTGAAGACATCTGGCTATACTGACCTTTGCAAAATACACATTGAGATCTGTCAGATAAGTAGGATGACATTAGTTTTAGAGTTACTCCCCTGCAACCGTAATACTCCAGTTTATCGAGTAAAATGCTTTTTGAGACACTTGCTTAAATCAACAAATAGTGCAAAGGAAGATTTTTTGTTTTCCAATGATTCTGTTATATAATTAATGAGATTCAGCACGGCTCCCGACATGTCCCTTCCTTTTCTGAACCCAAACTGTCTGTCCGTAAAAATATGGTTGGTTTCAAAGAAATTTAGAATTCGAACTGCAATAATTTTTTCTATAATTTTGGCCAAAATGGGGAGAAGTGCAATGGGTCTATAATTTGATCTATCATCAATTTCACCCAATTTATATAAAGGTATAATTTTGGCTTGTTTCAATTTATTAGGAAATATGCCCGTCTTTAATATGATGTTTGCAATATGAGCTATCGGGGCAAATAAACATAAAACATTTTCTTTGTACATCCAAACCGACTGATTATATAGGTCTAATGATTTTGACTTTTTTAATGCCTTTATAATATCTTCTACCTCGGATTCCTCAACAGCAAATAAGAAGAGTGATTGTTCATTGTTTATTGGTAATTTCTTTAGATAAACACTGTGTGAGTACTTTTTAGTTTTAATCGTTGCTTTAATCGAAGTCCTGAAGAAAATGGTACGCTTAACTAAAGGTGCAAATCGCTTTTGCGATTTGGCACTGGCAAAGACGATTACAAATAATTGTTGATAAAAATGGTCGAAGTATGGAACTATATTTTTAAACACCATATTTAATAACTGTTTAGATAATTTTTGTATAACTTTGTTTAACCACACACAACTTTGATTTAGCATTATCACTTTGTAGTAAAAGTGCTTCACTTCCATTTATAAACATTGAGCTTTTTGATGATATAATTAGTCATTTGAAGATATTAGGTAATGATTTACGAATATACGAGGCTATAAAATCTGTACCGCTTTTTTTGGCCCACTGTGTATATATATTGTGTATACAAAATATTATCTTCCTCCAACAAATAGTTTTTGAGTTATACCACCAACAGACAGACAGACTGATGGAATTGAGAAAACCTGTTCTTCGTCATCTAGGGACCCTGAAACGTGAAGATCTGAAGAAATCTCGGAAGGTGATTTTTTCGTGATTACAATACTTCCTTTGTCTTTCAGACAAGAGAAGTAAAAATGAGTATGTTTGATTCCTTCTGCCCAAAGACGCGGGCAAAAAGAATCACTAAGGGCAAATAGGATCAACAAGAATAATTGTAGAATAATAGTAATTTTCATAACAAGTGTCGAAAGCAGCAAATATCGTGCGAGTGTTGATTAGACAAAACGAGGGTGTAGCGCAGCATAGCCCGAGTGGATCTAAAATATGAGCACAGATATTTGCATTTTCGAGCGAGTTATGAACACTATTTTTTAGACGACCACACAAACAAATAAAGCAAAAGCGTCTGGATTAATTGAATAACTTTGTGCCGTTACGATATGACTAGTACGATATAATATTGTGCTAGTGTATAAAATTGTCAACTTTCTGTAGTAGGCTGTTGTTACGATAATGTTACTTTCATATGTGGTACTCTAAAAATAAAATTTCTAATCATATTATCAAAATTTTATATTTATTGAATAAGAGACATTTATAATTGCTTATTTTCTGAAAAGCAGAACATCCTCTACATTTATCACAAATGTAGACTCCTACAGTGTAGTCCGTAGGTGCACAATGAATATACCCATTGTTCACACATATTGCATTGGATCCATTGTTTGCCGTATCTAGAATTTTGATAATGCTCGTCACAAATTAAGCAAGGGATTTCGTCTTCATTTGAACTAGTTTCAACAACTGTTGGGCAACCAAATTTGGGTTTCTTTGGTTTAGTTTTAACAACTTTGGATTTTTTCTTCTAATTTTTTATATCTTCCTTTACAGGGGTTGATGTTAATACTTCCGACTTTTGACTTCTTCGTTTTCTTGCTCTTGCTTTAATAGTAACTTGTGGAAATGCGTTTAATATCTCTGGGAGATACATACTGCAATAATCCTATCCCTGAAGGACTTGCTACAAGTTCACTAACAGTTGGAGCAGCAGGAACACAATCTTTAGAAACTCCTTGCAGGCAATTTGAGCTTGAATTGACGGAAGGTGAAGGTGGTGAAGTAACTTCTGCTTCCTCGTTAGGTGTTCATTCATTTCAAGGTAGGAGTGTTGTGGCTATTTTCTAAGTTTGGCTTATCAGTTACATCGGATGGTGCAAAGTCCAACTCAGGAAACACATCCATCTCTTTATCTGCAATTCCCGTTTTCTTAAAACCATTAATGGCATTTTGAGGAATCGCCGCATGCAAGTATGCTTTCCAAAAATTTCTCCAATGTAATCCAACGTAACCCTTCGACCTGGAGTTTTCTGCCATGTCAATCTCTATTTCAAAATATTTGCCTAACGGGCCATAAACTGACACGTCTAACGGTTGCAAGGAGAACGACGTTATTCTGTGATGCAAAATCCAAAACTTCTATGCTTCTGTGAGGGACATCCATTCAAAAAACGTTTCGCTATTTATCATTGTCAGTTACCAGGTGAATAGTCCCTGAAGGAGTTTCTCTCAAAAATGCCGAATTTTTTCTCTTGCGTGGAAATATTGGCATATTGTTGAAGACTGCACCTCGAAGCTGTTGTCAAGACTAAAGAAGTTTCTTGTTGTCCTTGCGCCGTATTCCATTCAGGAATTTTTGGACTGTGACATTTCAATTCTGTAAATTAAATTATTGTATTGCCTTAAATCTTTTGACTAGGCTAAGATGATGTGAAATATACCTCCTGTGAGGCGTTTTGTATTATCATGCTGCAATAAAGTTATTATTATTATTATTAATTGACCTTGCTCAGAAGAAGAAATCACCCCAACTTGCTTCTTTCCTTTTGTCGAAATTGCTTTTGGAGGTTTTTTCAAAAACGTCTGAATTCCAGTTTCGTTGGCATTGTAAATATTTTTCAAATAAAATTGATGTTTTTCACAAACCTCTTCAAAGTTCTTGAAAAACCTCTCTACTTGCACCCTGGTGCAAGAAAGCTGAGTTCTAGGTTTCGTTGCATAAAGTTTGAATACCATTGTTGACCAGCTTTGCCATTTTTAAAACACTGTTATTTTATTTTTTGCTGCAAACTGAAATTCAAGTTCGCACAAATCTAATTTAGTAAGAGCGTAAAATTTGGCATCCATCTCCTGAACGTGTTTTACAAGATCCTTTTCATTTCTGTCGAAAAAACCTGATTGAATCGTCCCATCTTCTTTTCAGAAGAACCTTTTATAACTTGCTTCCTTAACGTTGCAAAAGGGATGCCAAACCTCACTGAAGCTTTTCTCAAAGATAAGGTGTTTGTTTGGACGCATAGGCCATTTGTTCTTCTGACCAACCAGTGGCTCTTTCTGATTTTCTCTTATAATTGTAAACCATCTGCAATAATAAACAACATTAAGAACATTTTCACTTGTTAATGTAATAGGTACATGTAGGGCAAAAGGAATCAATGATTTTTTTTGCCCTGATTCCTTTTTTGCCCAAGAGGTCATGGTGTAATTGGGAGGTAAATAAAATTACAACAAAACCAAATTCAGAACTTTTAAGATTGCTGGGGGGTAACTAGCGGGGGGGGGGGGGGGCAAGCCCTGCCCAGAATACCATCTGGCATTTAAATGTCTGCTTTTGTTAACCCATTTAAACCTAGCGGGTCGTTAACGACCGACACACATTCTTACATTTTCCGATTTTGTTATTTGTTTTGACTTCACGAAAACATAGTATAAATACCAAATGTTAGATCAATGCTTCTAATTAAAAAATAATATGCAAAATAAAACATCATTTATCATTTGTGTAAAAATACAATTTAGTTTTTCTAATCTTTTGAAAAGATTTTTTTCGTCTGAGTATTATTTTTTTCTAGTTAATTGTGCATCATTTCGTTTAGTGTCTCTTCAGGTTCCATAAATAAAGGGTCAACTTATGTGCCTGGAAAAAGACAATTGCAATTATTTTATATGCGGGTTAAAAAAATGAGCGCGAAACTTGAGTGTATCGCTAACTACTCCCTGGGCACATACCGCTACTTAGGCACATCTAGTTCAGATGTACGGTGACTTGCTATTTGAACGTTTGCTTTACCTAAAGAGTTAGTTTATCACTTTAAAGAATTCGATCCAGAATTTTACATTTCATAGTGCTTTATGTAGCAAAGCAGTGCCGTAACTGTAGCCCTGCAACCTCGCAGTGCGGGGGAGGGAGTACAAGCCAGTTAGAGTTAAAAACATTTTTAGATCGTAAATCGGGGAATGTTCAAATGATAGAAATACAATTAAAGAACACTTGCATCACAGTTTTCAGGTATTTGGATGTCCCTGGTGTATTGCTACCTTTCTGTATATTTTCTTGTTTTAATATAACTTAATATTGCATTTACCAACTGGTATTTCGTTATTAAAAATATGGTTTTATTTATCATAACTTTGTTTTCAAATTATAGATGCAAGCACATAAAGCACCAGCCTTTACACAGCAAGGTAAAACAAGGTTATCGATTATACATAGGTACTGCTATCGCTCACCAGTTGAACTATGCCTTAATTAATGCAATGTCTTAAATGTTAAACTATAATTACTTTTAAATCGAGTGCTCTTATTTCAGGGGGAGTTCGCCAAAATCTAGTTCTCTATTAATTGAAGTTTTAAAATTGTATTTTCAAAAATCTTTGACTATCAATGACACATAACGTCAAACTTGACTTTTAAAATTCATCAAACCAGGTAATTGACACTTGTATCTTACATTAACACATTTATTATTCAATTCACCTACGTTAGTACTAAATCAACTTTATATTATCACTTTCTTTTATTGACAGTTATTCAAAATGCTTTCTCAACTTATCTACACAAACGTTTATAACTGCTCAAGCTTTCACTGCAACATCCAACAAATACCGGATCCTGACGTCGACAGACTGCAGCACCTACTGCCCACTTCACAAACAGCAACACCTATGATGGTCTGTGAATCCTTTCAACTACATCCGTCCTGTCAAACCAACTCCTCTGCTGTCAAAATCCAGTCCTGGTTCCTCCTGAATGTCACTGTCACACAAACTAACTCCTGGTAAGTTGCTATATTATGATGTTCCAACTCTAATTTTGTTCCCTTTTTGCAGATAGTCTGATGTCTCTTGTTATACTCACAGAATATCCAAATAAAGAAAATTACTTGTAAAAACCTCTACTAATATCTTGTACATATGAATAAATCCAAATTTCTTCAACTAATATAACATTCTGTATTCTATATCTCCAATTAACTGTATCTGTATAATCTCTTCATCCACTTGATGTCTCACTAAATTCCATTTTATATTTCACCTATTGGACCTCGTAGATTTGTTTAAAGCCCTTTTTTAATTTGGCATTACCAAAACCAACACAAATTAAGGCATAATTTCTATTTTTATTTCACAAAATTGGTTATTTCAAAATTACATGTATGCTTTCATGAGTTGTTTTACAGTAACTAACTAAACAAACTTCTATCCCTATTAGATACAATTCTTAGTGCACACTTCCTATATTTTAGAATAATACTATTACAGGATATTCATTCTGATTATTATTAACAAATACATTTGTCTAATGTTACCTTGGTTTGTTCTTTATTAACATTTAATACAACCATTAAGTTTATTTATTTCAACTAATATCGCACTATCAAATGGCTCCTTTCATTGTAATAATAATAATAATAATAATAATTTTATTGTGCGGGTATACATAAATAAAAATTGTACATGCACTCGTCACAAATTTGCTACACAAATAAATCGTATAACACACAAATTTACACTTACACATTAAAATATTCTGTTATTGAATAAAAGCATTTTTCTGTAAGGTACGATTTTAACTTAGATTTAAAGCTATACACTGTTGGACTAGATTTTATTACACTTGGAAGACTATTATAAATTTTGCTACATGTATACACAGGACCCCTCTCATATAAGGTTAGATTATGCACCGGCAAGACTATATTGGCTTGGCGTCTGGTATTGTAAGCATGAATATCTGCATGGTTTGTGAAATTATTCCGTCTTTCGTATACATATTTGCAACATTTATATATATAAATACCTACGAACGTTAAAATTTTGTATTTTATGAAGTACGGCCGACAGGACTCTAATCTATCTAAGTTAAATATTAATCTAATAAGGCGTTTTTGATTTACAAGCACTCTCTTATTGTTAACAGATATACCCCAGATTATACAATTATACGCTAGGAATGGATACGCTAACGCATAATACACATTAAGAAGCCCGTTTGTAGATAATATGGACTTTAAGTTCTTTATAGCAAAAAATGCGGAATTAAGTTTTTTACAGACACTGTCAACTTGCAAATTCCAAGTTAAGTTACCATCAATATGTAAACCTAATAGTTTTGTGGTATCCTGGGTAGTGATTTTACAATTGTTTACATGTATATAACAAGGAAAAATAGTTTTACGTTGACGAAATATTAAAAATGCAGTTTTATCATCATTTAAAATTAAATTGTTTTTATCACACCATTTTTTAAACCTTATTGCAACTAATTCCGTTTTCAATAATAATTCATGTATAGTTCCTGCTGAGACCCCTACCGACGTGTCATCTGCATACGTTACTAAGCATTCTGCATTTAAATAGTCTTTCAAATCGTTTACAAACAACACATATAGGAGCGGGCCCAGCACAGAACCTTGGGGTACACCTAATTCTAGGTTAAACTTTTTAGACATACAGTTAGATACCTCAACTACCATTGTCCTGTTCGTTAAATATGAAATTAACCAATTTTTCACAATGCCTCTAATACCCAAGTGATCTAACTTTGTAGCAAGAAATGAAGCATTGACCGAATCAAATGCACACGATAAGTCAAAAAACAGTCCTGCAGCTACTTTACCGCCATCCAGCGCTTTAATTACAAATTCCATAAAGTCGAAACAAGCCGTTTCAGTGGACTTGGATTTTATATAACCATGCTGCGTATCAGCCATCAAGTTATGTTTATTAAGAAACTCTTTTATTCTAGTAACTATTAAGATTTCCATAATTTTGGAAATTATAGAAAGAACAGATATTGGTCTGTAGTTTGTGACATCCATGTGTGACCCTTCATCTTTCTTTAGAAGTGGTACAACTCGAGCGACTTTCAAACAATTTGGAAAAACACCATTCATAAAAGAATTATTAATTAAAATTGTCAATGGATACAAAATTATATCAATGACCTTCATAAATATTATTAAATTTATCTCATCATATCCACTACTAGTTTTATTTTTAATTTCTGAAGCTGCAGTTTTTACTTCAAGCTCTGTAAATGGCACAATTTGAATAGATTGTGAAGGCGGCTGTATATTCACCGTACATTCATTGGAGAGTTTGCCAAAATGTGAGTTCAACTTTGTCTTCGCCAAACTTGAAAAATATTTTCCAAGTTGATTAGCTACTAGAAAAGAATCTCTAATTATTTCACTACCATCACCGTTTGTAGATAGTGATATATTTGTTTTCCTATTATTTCGACCCAAAGTGGTGTTTACGGTCTTCCATATTTCCTTCATTGGGTTTTGGGAATTTGCAATTTTATTATGATAATAATTACGCTTTGTATATCTAATTAACTTTCGGTATTCTCCTCTTACTCGAGTAAACTGCGCTTTGATGTCGTCCGTTTTTAACAAATTTTTTAAATCGCACCAATATTTTACAGTTTTTTTCATAGCTCTAATTTCGTTGGTAATCCATTTTTTGTGATTATTACAATGCCTTTTAACATATTTTGGGCAGGCTAAATTCAGGTTAATACTTAACAAATTAATAAATGAACTAAATTGTTCGTTCACATTTGACTGTTCAAAGCACTGATTCCAATTTACCATACCCAGCAATGTTGAAAATTGTGATAGATTACTAAAACTTATTTTTCTAACACGTACAAGTACATCCTTTTGGGATGCAGTGTCAATTTCGCTATTATCACAATTAATTGTTAATAATTGTGCGCAATGGTCTGACAAACCAGGATCAAAAACCTTAACATTACAATAATTAGGGCTAATGTTTGTAGCAATATAATCTATACCGCTAGACCGAGTTTTACACACCCTTGTAGGTCCTTTTACCAAAGATAGCAGTCCATAACTTTCAAAAACGTCATTCAAAATATTCTTATTATGTACATTTTTTGTATCGCTAATATTGTCAATGTTAAAGTCGCCAGTTAAAATAACGTTATTGCACATACTTGAAACATTATTCAAGATTAAATCCAGTTTTTCAATGAAAATGTCTACATTACCAGCCGTTGACCTGTATAAGGCCACCACCGCCACACTTGTATCACCCACTGTGATCTTCACAGCTGCGCCTTCCACATGCAGCTCCTCGGAAAGGTTCCTAACAGATTTAATTTCAACAGCATTAATTTCATCCTTGATGTAGATCACTACTCCCCCATGTACGGTATGACATCGACAGTAATAGCCAACTACCTTATAACCAGATAAAAACACTTTATTGTTATCGGTGAGCCAGTGCTCAGTCATACAAACAACATCCGGTTTATAATCTTCCAGGAACAACTGCATTTCGTCTTTTTTACTTAATAAAGACTGTATGTTAATGTGAACGATGCTTAGGTAGTCGTCAACATTAACATGCCCTACTTTAATGTCACTTTTTATACTAGTAGCTAGACTGCTTGCGCATGGATCGAAAAAAATTATATCTTCTGACCACGATGCCAGTAGCCCATGTATTTTCGCTGTAGATGGTATCCTTTAGGGATTCATGTGCACCAACTTTGAATGAGCTGGTGATGTAATTCCCATCGCTTTGGTTTAACTTTTCACAAATAAAGTCTGATCGATTAAATTTTAGATTTAAGTGATCTTGCAGTTCCTTCTCGGTTAGATCAGGATTAAATCTGGATACGTGCACCCAGATCATTTACTTTCATTATTCATATTCGAAATTTTACACCCATCAAGATCTAATAATTGTAACTTTCCAAATTTATTCGTTTTGAATATTTCTTTCTTATGATTTATTATACTACGTCATGTATCATAACAATACATACTTGTGTGGTGTGTGGTACACTTTGTAATTTTGGAGAGGGGGCACAAATTTATCTTGCTTGAAGGAGGGGGGGGGGCTCAATTTTACAGTAGCGGCACTGTAGCAAAGAGAGTATGCGACCACAGAGCTGAACGGACGTGTGCGTGTAGCTGCTGATATTTGTATTTTTATTGTGAAAATTTTTCTTTACTACACCCAATATAATGGGAAAACAGGGGGTTTTGGCCATTAAAACGCCACGCTGGCCAGACGTGTTGGCGAGTTGGTAGGGTGAGGTAGCGTGAGGCGACACGCCGGCCTAGCATGGAAACGAATTGCCCAAGACAGAACAAGGTGGAGGGAACTAGGGGAGGCCTACATCCGTAATTGGACTGAAAATGGCTAATGAATGATGAATGAATGAAAACACCCAATATGAGCCGAAGAAGAGACGAGGTGTTATCACTGCTGAAGATAATAATGCGACCTTGCCCAGAAGATAGTAGGGAAACTAATGGAAAGTGGAGATTTTATGGAGAAACTGGAGGGCATAATCAATAAATCTATAAAAAAACATATGGAGGCGACGATCAAGCATCTCGAGGAAAAAGTTGGGCAACTCGAACATAAACTTGAAAAAGCGGTAGCAGAATTTGATGATGTTCTAGATGGTTACGAACGGTATACACGAAGGAACAGCGTTAGAATTTTTGGTGTACCTGAAGTTCCACATGAGAATACCGAAGAAGTAGTAACCAAACTTTGCAAGGAGAAACTTAACGTTGAGTTATCTGCTAATTCAATCGATATAGCTCACCGTTTGAAAGGTAAAGAAGGAATGGACCGGCTGATTATAGTGAAGTTCGTACAAAGAAGTGTCAAAAAAGAGGTTTACAGTAGGAAGAGCAAGCTCAAAGGTTGTAAGATAATTATGCAGGAAGATCTAACATGGAAAAGAAATGAACTTGTGAAATCAGCTGTAAACAAGTTTGGACATAATGCTGTGTGGACAAACGATGGGGTCATCTTTGTCAAGGTAAACAATTTGATTAGAAAAATTAATACCTATAGTGAAATAAATTCTTTTTCAACCTGATTGTGTACAGTGAATGCGTGCACTGATAATTTCTACGTCGATTCTATACTCTCATACTCGCTAGTATAAATATTAATTTTGATTATTATTTATTTATGTTTACATCTGTGAAACCGAACTGTACCAGCAATTATAATAACACCGGTAATTTAGCAGTAGAGCACTTGAATATTTGGTCACTTGTTCCCAAATTAAATTACATACAGACTCTTGCAGCTGATTACGATGTATTATTGCTATCCGAAACATATCTTAGCTCTTACATAGACAAGACTGTTTACATACCAAAATATAATTTAATTTGTAAATATAGAGTTACTCATGGCGGTCGTGTTGCTGCTTACATACGAAATTATTTATATTATAAATGGGTTTCTGTGAAAATAAAATCTAATTTACTGACCTCCGTCTACTAGTTATATGACCTTTACTGACAATTTGGAGCTCTCGTTTACATTATGTGCATCTCTATCTGATAGTGTTTTTTTTTGGGTGATGTAAATATGGATATGTTAGACTGTGCTCATCCAAGCACTAGGTATTTTTCTGAATTTTTGAATTGTCTTAATTTGTATCAGCATATCACAACTCCTGCTAGAGTTACACAAGGTTCACAGTCTCTTATTGACGCTATAATCTCCAGTAATCCATCTTTAATAAAACGTTCCGGTGTTCAACTGAATTCGGAATCTGATCACGATATAATTTACTGTGCCATTAATGTAAGTGTACCCAAACAACCTCCAGTAGTAAAAACCTTTTGAAACTTTAAATTTTTTGATAAATATTCTTTTCATAATGATTTCAAGTTACTCCCATTACAACAAATATACTACGTAAATGACGTCAATGAAAAACTATTTATATTAAATACTAATTTAATTAATATTTTTGAGAAACATGCACCCTGAAGAACAATAAAGTTTACTAAAAAACCAGCACCTTGGCTGACAGATAATATTAAATTAATGATGAAGATGAGAGATAAAGCTAAAATAAGATTTAAAAAATCTAAAAATGTAAATAATTGGGAATATTATAAATCACTCCGAAACTTAACGAGCCAAAGTATAATAAATGAAAAAAAGCCTACTATTTGCACAAAACTAAAAGTCAAAATTCAAAACAAATTTGGCAATCTCTTAAAACTTTAAATATTCAGAATTCCTTAAATTATAATACCTGAAAATCTATCTCAACCGGATGCAGTAAATAATTATTTCATTAACGGCGTACAAACACTTTCAGTTGATTCAGAAGTTAATAGTTATTATTTAAAAAATAAACACATAAACGTAGCTGGCGAATTTAAATTTGAAACTGTAACGGAAGAAACAGTTACTAAATTAGTAAAACAAATGCAAGTGGCTCAGATGGTATAAATTTAAGAATGATTGATTTATGTTATCCCTTAATTAGTAAATATTTAACACACATTGTTAATGCGTGCCTTACAGATATGGTTTTTCCAGATTGTTGGAAGATCGCGTTGGTTTCACCTTTGCCAAGGTCTAGTGAGCCACAAGATTACTCCGATTTTAGACCTATTAGTGTCCTTCCAAGTTTTTCAAAAGTTCTGGAAAAGATTATGAGTCATCAGATGAGATTTTATTTGAACAATTTTAATTTAATTCCTGAAAATCAATCAGGTTTTCGTCCATCTCATAGTTGTACCACCGCCCTTCTTAATATAACAGATGACATATTACAGGCAACCAATAATGGTAAAATCACTATTCTTACACTTTTAGATTACAGCAAAGCATTTGACTCTATTAACCATGAACTGCTGTATTCTATATTTCACTATCTTGGATTTGCACCTAATGCAATAACATTACTTCGAAGTTATTTTAATAAACGATATCAATGTGTAAAAATCGATAAAGTCTCAGCAAATACTTCAAGGAGTGCCGCAAGGTTCAATTTTAGGCCCGTTACTATATACCATTTACACTTCAAATTTTCCTAATTATATCAAGTTTAGTAAAATTCATATGTACGCAGACGACACAAATATACCGTGTGTCCACAGGAGTACGCACCATAGAGATAAGATAATGCTAATAGAATATAAATATCAACCAGTGCTATGACCACCGTCCCTTTTCTTGTACCATTTATAACAATATTGTTTCATACCGTGGCGAGTCAGAAGCCAGAAAACAACGTTTTAGCGTGCCGGCGATCACAGCATTAGCCGATCTTTCTATTCTATTTGGTTATCCCTATATCCCTATGGTGCGTCCTCCTGTGGACACACGGTATATCTTTTTATCTTTCTCAACTTAATGCAGCCTTGCAACAATTGTCTGATGATTTAAATCGGTTGGCTGAGATGTCATCGAAACATGCTTTAATCCTTAACCCCAATAAATCTTGTGTTCTTCTATTTGGAACAGATGCTGATCGGCCTGATATCCAAAGTATGGTACGCGTCGCAATTAATAATACTAATCTACCTCTCAAAAATAGCATGAAAAATTTAGGTTTGATATTAGATAATACCTTTAGATACAGGCAAGACATTAATAAATGCATACAAAAAGCTTACATTAGTTTAAAGGTGTTATATCTTCATAAACATTATTTGGAGCCATCAATTAAAAAAATGTTGTGCGAATCATTACTGCTTTCTCAGTTCTCTTATTGTTCAGAAATATTTTTTCCTAGCCTAGATTCTGATACTTCCAATAGAATACAACGTATTCAAAATTCATGCTTAAGATTTATCTACGCTTTGCGTAAATATGACCATATATCACACAAATTATCTGAATCTAAGTGGCTTAATATGAAAGACAGGCGTTTGCTTCGCACAGCATCGTTATACCATAAAATTATCTTTGAAAAGAACCCACCTTATTTATATCATAAAATTCAATTTAGAACAGCTGTACATCATTTAAACTTGAGATTCAGGGGTCTAATTACTCCTCCATACCATAGAATAGCCTTATTTGAGAGATCCTTTCAATACAATATCAGTCAAGTTTACAATAACCTCCCAGAATCATTTCCAGACAATTACATTATTTTGTCATGTTATACTTCCCCAAACTAAATATTTAGGCATTACATTTATAGTGTTAGTTAATTAATCGAGCTCCAGTTGAAAAGCGGTATAATACTGAACTGGCCCTCCCGTTTCCACTGCTCTGCGATACCTACTTTTTTTTTAAAATCTTTTTTTGAGTGTTAATTTTCAATTGTAGTTAGATGGTGGAATAAAGACTTTATTATTAATTATCTGATGATGACGAGTGTAAATGACCCTGACTGCATGAATTGCCTCAGTTGCAAGCCCAAAACGTTATGATAAAGGGAAATCGCAATACCAATGAAGAGGATATTGATATTTTCAAGAAAATATTCAAACGCACTGAGAAAAACTGAAAATTGATTCAAAAATGTTTAAATGCAAAACAAGTGATGTTTTGTAAAAATGCGTTTTTAATATTATAACCTCTTAATGCAGCGAGCAGCGCCAGGTTAAACTCTATTCACCATAGTCCCGGATTGTCAAAACTGACGTTTTATGGTAGCATTGTTGAATTTCTATTGGTTCTTTTGTTACTACTAGGTTGGACAACGCAAGAGTGTAATTTTTAAAATTTATGTTTTTGTTACCTGGCAACTTTTATTTATTTTTCTCAAGTCAGTTGAAATAAAAAATATTTTGATTTAACCATAACCTCTAATTCTAGTTTTGACATTAGTAACTTAATTAATTGTTTCTAGTTACCCATAGCTTGACTTAAAAGTATTAACCATGATATAAAGGATTATTTTTAATTGGATTTTGTCATTGATAATCCGGAACTATAGTGAATAGAGTTTACCACCTAGTAACATCTTCCAAATGTATAAAGAATAATATGATTATTTGAGTATCACATTCCATTTTAGAGAGAATGTGCGAGCTATCCCAAAAACATCTGCGTAAAAATATTATTTTGTCTTCAATTACGAATTCTTGGAGCTCAAAATCTCCCTCAAGAACACTTTTAAAACTACAAATCTCTAAGATATACGTACATGGCACTGTAAATAGATTACACCATTCATAATGATAGGTTCTTCCAGGTTATGCCGTGGTCGTCAATTTGAACTTGACGTTTTGCTGCTCATGCTGTCAGCTTCTTCAGAAGTTTTCTAAAGACTGATGTTGGTGCCTTTTGCTCCTGGTTATATACCGAGGAGTCGTTACGGTTGGCTGCTCATGTAGATCTTGTATGTTATTCGGATTTTTCGTTTTTCCGCTTGGTTGCTTACGTGAAACTTGTTTCTGGATGGATTGGTTTTGCAGAGCTACCTTCCATGTGTTACTAAGGCGATAGCCGTCTTCTCGATTGAAATTGTTTGGATTTTTAATAATTTCTCGGGATTTCAGAATAACACGTGGGAAGTATTTTTTTAGTTCTGGCTAGTATGTTTACGGAGTCGTAATTTATTCTGTGGTCCCCTGGTCCTAATAAGTGTTTTGCGATGGCTGATTTTTGTATGTTTCCAAGTCGTGTGTGGCTCTGGTGTTCTTTTATTCGATATTGGATGCTTCTTCCCGTTTGTCCGATGTAAGATTTGCCACAGGTACATTGGACCTGGTAAACGCCTTCTGTCTGTAGTCTGGGCAAAGAATCTTTGTTGGAGGGGATCAATTGTTCGACCTTTCTTATTGTACCATAGCGGACTCCAATGTTCTTTTTATCTAATACCTTTCTTATTCTGTCGGTTACTCCGGCAATGAAAGGAAGGCAGGCGTAATTAATAGGTTTAGGTTCTTTTGGTTTCATGGTATATTGGCACGCTTTCTTGATGTCTCGTCGACTGTAGCCATTTCTGAGTAAGGCTTCTTCCACATGACTCAATTCCTGTGGTTTACTGTCCTCGTCACAGATAGCGTTGGCCCGATGAATAAGAGTCTTGATCAAAGATCGCTTTTGTTGGGGATGATGATGAGACGAAGCATGCAGATATCGGTCGGTGTGAGTCTTCTTTCGATATACTGTATGGCTTAATCTGTTGTTAGCGGTTTGTTTCACTAACACGTCCAGGAAAGGTAGGCGTCCATTTTCTTCAGTTTCCATAGTGAATCTTATTTTGGCATGGTGGTTGTTTAAGTGGGCCAAGAAAGCTTCAAGAGCTGCTTTTCCATGGAGCCATATAACGAAAGTGTCGTCGACGTAGCGAAACCAGCATTTAGGTTTGAGATGGCTGGACTGAATAGCTTCATCTTCAAAGGCTTCCATAAATATGTTAGTAATGGCTAGAGATAACGGGGATCCCATAGCGGCTCCTTCCTTTTGCTCGTAGTATATTCCTTTCCAAAGAAAGTAGGTCGTCGTGAGGCACATCCTTACTAACTCTGGAATGTCTTCTTGAAGTCCTTGAGGAACGAAGCATTGTTGTATAAGATTTACTGAATCTTCTACTGGTACATTGGTGAACAGGGATTCCACATCGAAACTGACCAACATGTCCTGGTCCGTTACTTCCAACTCAGCCAATATTTCCACGAAACGTTCAGAGTTCTTCACGTAGGCTTCTGTTCTGCCTACGTATGGTTGTAATACGTTAGCGAGGTATCTGGCTAGTTGATACGTGGGAGATCCGCAAGTGCTAACAATTGGCCTGACTGGAACATCTGGTTTGTGGATCTTCGGAAGTCCGTAAAGTCTGGGCGGTCTAGTATCGCTAGGCAGTAGTCGTCGATATTCCGACTCTGGTATTAATGAGCTTTTGATAGCTCCTCTAACCTGGCGTTCTATCCTCGATGTGGGGTCCTTCTTCAGTGCTACGTAATGTTCATCATTCAGTAGTGATTGAATTTTGTTCCGGTAGTCCTTTCTATTCATCAGCTCGTAGAACTACAATGAGCTTGTGTTTCGGCTCTGGTGACGTTCCTCGTTGGTGGTTTAGCACGCTTTAATATACGACAGGTCTCGTGTCTTACTTCCTCAGCTTCCTCAACTGGGAGTTTGCGAATAGCACTCTCAATTTCAGCGATCATTTCTTCATTAGGTATATGGGATGGAGTGATGGCAAAATTCAATCCTTTTGCCAAAATCGAGATACAGTCCTTAGAGAGGGGTTGGTCCGAAAAATTAATTACCGTTTTCTTGATATCCAATCCTGGTACCGGTGTGACTTTGGCTTGAAGCTTCTCGAACTTCTTAATATGTTTTTGGGTCGTATTGCTCATGTGGTGTTCTGAGTGAGCATAGCTGATACGATCCACTGTGTTCCAAAGGTTTACATCCAAAATTCTACTAAGCTCGAGATGTAGGTAGTAGAGCTCGGTAGATGTTCCTTGGAGTTCGTAATAAGTATGGCGTACTCTTTCCCTAGTAAGAGCACTTTCGGTCCGATCGATAATCCTTCGGGCAGCAGCAGTTTGTAAGTGGTGTTGAACCTTGACAAATTTAGGTTTGACTCCTTTGTCACTGCAGCGTTTTAAGAACGCCAACGATGCGAGCAGTTGACTCTTCTTCTTCCGTAACTTGTCCAGTTTCCTGGTCTTCTTGAATATGTCCTCTTCGTAGAGGCGTTTAATAGTCGAATGCAGGCTTTCACGGCCATTGTCCATATCTAAAAATCTAAAACCTTAGCCAAAGAAGAAATTAACAAATTCATCACGAAGCACCAGATGACATATATCTTGCTACAAAGGTAAGATAAAAATTAAACTGACAAATATTACATAATTACTTATATACCGGGTGCTGACTTGCGCGACGCACCATAGGAATTTGCATAGTATATTCTTTATGTTCAATTATTTGCTCCCCTAATTATTTTAGAGCTAAAGTGTAAATACATTTTTTGTAGAGAAAAAAATACTGCATCTATTCATACTATTGCTAACAATTTATCATTTTCCATAACCGAATAAATGCAAAAAATCAAACTAGCATTTTTACAAAAATCAGTTATGCCATGGAATTATTGAAACAAGCCAGTGCCAACGCAAGTGCGTGCAGGGCGATCATCCAGTCACTGCCGTCAAAAGATTGAATTTATTGTCGTTTTTCTTGTTTTGGTGTACGTTCTAAACCTCATTATTACACCTACAATAATTATTTAATAACGTGCCTGTAGTTTTAAACTTAAAATAAATCAGTCTTTTAATGGTTGTACTGTTTGGAATTTGCCGATACGGATATTTTACAATAAACAAGGAGCTTAGTTAACGAACGTCCACCATACTCGTAAAACCATTTTTGTTATGGACAAGGTCTAGGTACCTTAGAGACATTAAGCTGAACATAATTAATAATGAAACATCAATGACAAACAAACAAACAACACATATTGTCGCTCCGCACGCATTTGCGTTGGCATTGGCTTGTTTCAATAATTCCATGGCATCGCTGATTTTTGTGAAAATGCTAGTTTGTTTTTTGCATTCTTTTAGTTCCGGAAAATGAAAAATTGTTAGCAACAGTATGAATGGATGCAGCATTTTTTTCTCTACAAAAAATGTATTTACACTTTAGCTGTAAAATATTTAGGGGAGCAAATAATTGAACATAAAGAATTTACTATGCAAATTCCTATGGTGCGTCGCGCAAGTCAGCACCCGGTATATATATTTGTTTTAGGATGCTCTTATTGTCGGTATTATGGGTGCATGCCGTAAACAAGAAGACAGATCACATTCAAGATTTAGGGACGGCAATTTTAATACGGGTTCCTGATACAAAAACAAAACTAGAAAGAAAATTTACTATAACAGGACATTTTTGAAAAATTAAAAAAAAATCTTGGGCATTGCGACCTACAAATGTTGAAAGCAATCATTTCTTTATAAATTACCAAAAAGGCTGTTGCACTAAACAAGTTATAGGAATAAACAAATTTGGTAGTATGCCCAAACAAATAGCACTATTCCTCAGACTACCAAATCCTGAACAATACACCGGACATTGTTTCAGATGCACCTCTGCAACAACGTTAGTAGATGCTGGTGCAGATATAACAACATTGAAAAGACACGGTAGATGGAAGTCCACAGAGATAGCTGAAAGCTATATAGATAATTCGTTAAATACTAGAATGAATATTGCTAATAAAATATTAAGTGAAGTCACGCATAAAACTTCAAAACAAATTACATCCACAATAACATCCCTGCAGAACAATGAAAATATGACTTCAGAAAATGTATGTAATACACCAAATTTTCATTTCACTAACTGTAACAATATAACAGTAAACATTATAAATAAAAAAGAAGATAACAAAAATTTAGATAAAGCATAATGTAGATACCTACTTAGAATAACGTTATAATTAGTTAAGTGGTAGATTGTTAATTTTTATTAAGTTGATTGTTACAATTTATGTTATTAAGAAAATTACAAATACAATACATAAAATTTTGATGAATAAGTTTATTTTAATAAATTAAAGTAATGAGCAATAGGCAGTTGAAACAATAATAAATTCATAAGAATATTGAGCTTTTTAAATTATAATTTTATTCAAAAATAATGTTTTTCTTCCGAGTTTAAATGATATATAATTTGTAGGGTAGAAAAATTATAGTCTGAAACGCGTCTGGAATGCCTATTCCGTCGTCGTGGAACCGTTACACTCGCCTTCGGCTAGTGTGACAAATTTTCCACTCTTTCGGAATATGCCATATTCCAAACTTGTTACAGAATATACTATTAGATGACAATGTATATACTTGGAGAATTAAATATTTAGCTTTTGTTCTTAGGTTAAATAAAAAATGTGATACTTACATTTTTGGCTTTGAGACCCGGCTGCATTAACAGCAAATGTGTTTAGCATCAAATCGGTTAAGTCTGTAACATTTTTCTCATATTAAAGTTTTCTCTATTTTCTATTATAAGACGATTATTCAAGAAACTGAAGATTAAGTAAATGAAACTCTTGTTGTTCCTTATTTGACCAATTAGCTTTGGTGTTCAGACTTTAGATTTTTAAGCAGTAAATACTCATTTCCCTTTGGGACTAAATACCTACTCCTTATGGAAAAAATATTCACTGGTGGCCACAATGTTATCAGATCTTTTCTAAGCAAAGAAAATAATTTTTTTCTATAGCACATGTTAAAGTGTGCTTTTATCAACTCAAAACAAAAGGTCAAGTTTTACTTTAACAGCAAGGGTAGATAAAGTAGCACTTTAACATCAAGGATAGATAACGTAATTTAATTTTCTAACTTTTGTTTAAATTAAATATGACAGCTTCGTATTATCGTAGCAACCCAATCTAGCTACTGACATTTTGAAATGTGATTAACTGTCATTATTTTCTTTTGAAATTGTTAAAGTTCTTGCTATAGAAAAAAATATTGTATTATACACGACGATAAAGTTATTTCTATCCACTCTTAAATCATTAACGTCTCGACGTTAAACGATTCACTCGTGGATAAAATTTAACTTTATCGTCTTGTATAATAAATTACTATTATTTGTTCCTCACTTGTAAACATCAATTTATCAAGTCACTGTATTCACTTTGAAAATGTCTCTTTTACTGGTAGTAAAGTAAAATTGTCGTTTTATCTTTAAAAAATTGGCAGCGGCTATTTCTCTTGCCCAATGATTTACGGTCATTAGACATTAGACAAGTGTAAAACCAAAAAGCCGTTACCCCAGCCCCTGCCAGACAGCCGTCATCTTGAAAACAATTAAATTTGTTTTTTCTCGCAATCCACTGGTCGCACAGAAGAAGTTATTGAACAAAAAATTTTGCAAATAAAATTCTACACATTTTTGGTCCTTGCCGCGATACCGAGAAGTTGGTATTGCGAACGGTAGTAGGCGACAAAGTTACCAAAAATCAGTTTCTGGCATTCTAGCTCTGTAGGGGTGGTTTTTTCTGAAAATTGCAAATATGAAAGTTGTCGTGCTTGAAAAAATGTTCACGAATATCTTTTAATAATGTGATCGATTTAAATAGTCTGCGAATGACAGTCCTTCAAAGTCCGCGTGGTGTGGGAAATGCATATTCCGGCACAGCAAAGAAACCATTTTACTTTTGCGAGATAAAGTCGTGACGTCACTCAAGTAGTTTCAGTGTGAATAGGTTTTCAGAACCTGCAGAAATTCCAGACATTTTTGCCCATTGCCGCGATACCGAGAAATTGGTATAGGTAAAAAAAAATGAAAATTATGAGAAAGGAATATATCATATTGAAAGTAATTTATTTTTGCATAAACCCTAAGATATATTGTAGTTTACTCAGACACGTTTTTTTTTTGGAGTTGTTCCTTCGTCTTGGTTCGGAGCCATTATCGAGCATGGTAGGAGTGGAGTGTTGCTTAAACTTTTATTGAAAAAAAAGCCCACAACTTGTGAAGGTAATTCCTCGTCGGTGTCATCATTTTGATCCTCCACTGTCTGATTCAGTATTGGTAGAGTTGTAGCAAGTTTGTCCTCCGCAATTTTTGCACAACGCTGAACAATTGAGGTCAGCTTTTCTGCAACGACAACCTGGCCCACAATTTTTCGTACACCCACAGGATACGAGCTTCAAGAGGCTTGCAGGTGCGGGATCTTTGAGTGTTCACAGGCTCCAATCCTTAGGAAAATCTTTTCCATCCCCATCCATTGCTGAACATCATTTGCTCCAGTTAAGATTTTTTAGGTATCTTTATTTTGTACCCACAAAAGAATATATTTTTGGTCAATATTCTTACATCATAATTGTAGGAGTTTTTAGCAATATTTTAAACAGCTTCAGCAATAATAAATTACAAAAAGTAGTCTGGAAACACTAACTATAGACAGTCGGGTGTCTGTATTATTTTTGCAAAAATTGTACGTGCTAAAGAGATTGTTAACTTGTTTAATTTTAGTCATTCCTGTAGCAAAATGTAGAAACATTCGCGAGTATCGTGTATGAAATATTACGAAACTATAAAACAACAGAATCCATAGCAGAAAAGCCAAATTTAGGACGAACTCCAAATATTACACCAGTAAATTTAAGAGCTTGACTGATCTGGGCCAAATTATATGATTCTGGGCTTGTATATTCCTTTCCCATAATTTTATTTATTTTTTACTTATACCAATTTCTCGGTATCGTGGCAATGATCAAAAACTTGTAGAATTTCTGTAGGTTCTGAAAACTTATTCACATTGAAATTACTTGAGTGACGTGACGATTTTATCTTTTTTGACATAACTACTGTACCATAACTAGCCAGTAAAATTTTACAGCCATGCTTATACGTAAATGATAGCATGCAAAGCTGGAGTTCTCCTTCTTAGCATGTCTTATTGATGAATTTAGTTGGTCAGTTTGACATCGTCAATAAATGGTAAATTTACAAGTGAGGAAGAAATAGTTATTTTCATTACAAGCGTCGAAAGTAGCAAATATCATGCGAGTGTTGATTAGGCAAACGAGGGCGTAGCGTGGCAAAGCCAGAGTGCAGAAACTGTTAAGTTTTAAAATATGGATTGTGTGACTATTGAAAGTGAGTAGGTAATTTAAAACCTTTATGTACTTGCATTACATTTGTGTTCTAATTGGACCAGCATATTGTATATAATTCAGAATAAACATCGTACAAGTAATTTATTCTTACTTTCTACTGTAGATGCAATAAATTTCCAAAAATACAGAAATTTTACATTATCTGTAGCTACAGTTTGGACGTTTTAATTAGTAGTTCGTAGCTAAAAAGTTCGGTAATTATTTTGTAAAAATAGAAACAAGATTTCTGGTTAATTATACAAACAAATTATGTTAATGCAGTCGGCTTGTGAATTATTCAGCAGGACGTCTACATTTTAAACAAATTCATAAAATGTTAACTGTAGGCCAGTGAAAACCCTGATTAACTATTGTCTGTAAATTTATAAAATACTTCAACACATATAAACCACCTCTATACTAATGCAGCTTCAAAATTAGTTTTATGATTGCACCTTTTATCACTGCAACGGCGACTATCACCCGCCAAAAATAAAACAAAAGTGTGGAAACTAACTCTTTATTGCCAATACCGTGAATGAAATGTTACAATTTGTACCATAGTCGATAATCCTTATAAAAGATATAGTACACAAAATACTGTTTAGTTTGTTAATTGGCAATGTACAACGCAGACTATTTTAACAGTTTAGTATAAAAACAAAGCAGTACAAAATATGCTTGGAGTGATATGAACACATATGGAAAAGAGTGTTAATGAGGTAATGGCAGACGAGCTGGCTCCGGAGAGATTCACCACAATATACATTTAGACAATACTTAAAACTTTCTACAGCGCTGAGCCTAGCAACGCCTTATATATCTTACTGAAGTCACAACATAAAGATCTCTCACAAACTATTTCCACAAATAACCATTAATATTAAAGTGTAAAACTTAAGTACACTGCACCAGTAGATTGGCACACCGCAACTCCAGTGTCGCCATAAAGCTATTAAAATTGTACAACACATAGCTCCTGCTCACAGGAATGTTAGTGGTGCCGAACTAAGAAATAAATGCATATTCTACAACTTAACAGTGTTGTCATGTTAGAACTAATTGAAACGATATGATACTGCCAGGGCATCAAGCACTGTCGTATTTCCTAACATTATACAAAAATTATGAACAACTTGTGAATACAGAAATTAGGCAGCTACTTCTGCCTCCCCGTTGGATTCGGCGTCTGCAGCCGTCTCGTCTAATTTCGCCTTTTTTTCTGGGGATACTCCCTCGGCAGGTGTGCCCTCCGGCGCATCGCCTCCTCCAGATTTCCTCTTTACCGGACAGATATTTTCGGACTCTAACGAAAGAAACATAATTGTTAGTAAGTAGATAGGTAGCCAGTGCTGGTAGCTATTTCTGTAGCCGGTAGTTGTCTATTATTAGTATGTTCAGTGGATGGAATTACCAGTTACCCGGTTAGTAACGAGTAATTTATGTTTATATAGCATTGGGTCAATGCTAGAAGTACATAAAAACACTTGTTAATATATAACCTCTCTGCTAGTTGAAAAATCGTTTATCAATCAAAACAACTTCAGATTTGTAGTTCGAATAGTCAATTCTGATTGTCAAGAGGTTTATATGATCGATTCACTGTCAATTTTAGATCTATGGTAAATAATGATGAAACACAAAAAAGTTAATATCCAGTATAATCTGAACCTCCAGTAATCCGAACTAAACTTAAAAGTCCTAGTTACGTACATACAGAATGCAGCTGTTGTATTTTAGTTCATGCACGTGCACAACCAGACGTGTGATATAGTCTATCGTAAAACTGAAACGCGTCTCCGACGGACAGTCTGTATACATTTCATATCTCAAAGAACATGTACTATATATCTGCATTGCACCTATATGTACTAAGTATGTATTACATAAGTATAGCTTCTTAAATAAACATAAATTTAATGTTTTTACAATGTGAGAGCCGTTAATTCCAACAAATGCCAAATCCGACCAACCCTAATACCCAATTAGTTCGGATTATCGAGGTTATACTGTATTGTTCAAAAGTAAAGAATTATTATTGTAAAACTTGTCTTCCAAGACTGCACTGACCAAGCAAAATAAATTTTGTGTGATGGGTATAGTGATGGGAGTCAAGAATATTCGAAGGCAGAAAATTCTTTTGTAATAAAGTAAGTATTGGAGCAAAAGGATATTCTCCAATATTACAAGGACAAGGTGAGTGAGCAAGTAGTCACAGAAAATTGCTTAGCACAACTGTGGCTATCAGGGGAATCCCAGTGTTTCTATCTGTAGGGTATTTGGGTGTTGACCTGCTGATTTGCAATCACATTGTATGGTAATCCCAGTCAGTCTGTTTTGTTCATGCATTCCTTGTGCTGTGAGTTGGTATATCTACTGATTAGTGTATTAACAATAATGCCTAAATTTGAATTATTGTAGAGATTTATATGTCAAATTGCTGATATCAATTATTATTAATTATTCATGATTTTTATTTGAATCATATTGTCACAAAATATTCTTTAATAATTACAAATTTGGTTAACTGTTTCGCTAATTTTATTAGCTTCATCAGTAAATAAATATGTACAAACATAGTTAAAATTGATAAATCGTATAATTTAGGAAAGGTTTAAGTTGCATATTATGAAAAGTTAATTGTTTTTAATTATTAACAAAGCAGTTAAATGATTATTTTCATAACCCATATTTATTAATATAAAACTTTGAGGGTTAAACATTCTGAAGGTAGGAATGCAAATGAATAATTCTTGAGATTATACTCGAGAATATTCTTCTAAAAGAAAATTACACATATAATGAATAATTCATGAGATTATACTCGAGAATATTCTTCTAAAAGAAAATTACACATATTACATCACTAGATGGGCACATGCTAATCTTCCTACAAGACAAAATTTTGGTTCTACAGTGCTCGTTACAATAATTATTGTTACTTTAAAAACTATTCAATAATTTTACCAACTTCTGTTTAACAGTTTCATGCTCATTATCTTTTAAACATGTATGATAATGGTAAAACTAAAAAACCGCATCTTTTTTTAAATATTGTAGCCCGGAACACACTGTCAATAGCTGGCCATAGACACGCGTTTAAAACCGCCACGAATGTAGTTTTTCGTGGAAGTTTTGAACGCGTGTCTATGACCAGCTTATGTCTGCGCATATGCACACGTGCAAAACCGGCACGGATGTACTACATTCGTGGCGGTTTTAAACGTGTGTCTATGGGCAGCTAATGCCAAACTGTATAAACATTTCCTGAGTGTAATCTCAAATTAAATGTCTATTCTGGAATGTATTTGAAACCTTGCGAAAAAAAAGTTATAGGTCATGAACTTGTACTTATTTACAACAAAAAAAAACTACAGTGTCTTTTCCCTTTCTAGTAGGGTAATTCTCTATTATTGGTGCTCATATTTGTTTAAAAATTGAAATTGAAAACGTCACTGACTATTCACTTATTCACTTCAAATTAGAAGTTTTCAAATGTTGTCACATTAAATACTGAAAGTTGCCAAAAACAAATACATTATTTGTAAGTGGTACCAACTTTAGGGCTGCATGACAGTTGCATTAGTTTAGTGAACAGCTTGTAGTAAAAAAATGAGTTTCTTGCAATTACGAGTGGCATGTACTGGCAACTAAAAAATCACAAAATCGGTGAGCTTCATTCTGGCATCCAATTATTAATACAAGACTGTTGAATTCAGTTTTACAATATACGTGGTCAGGTCCTAAGTTCAGTTTCAGAACTTCGAAGTTTTTTCTAAGATTTAGGTAACCGTAGAAAACAAATAAAAGTGTGATGGTTGTAATCCTATCATTCCAAAGTGTCACAGTTTTGCGGTAACATCGTAGATAACAATTGAATGGATTAAAAAACAAGATCCTGTCACAGTTATTGTGTTACATAAGTATGGTCAGGCATCAACAATTTTGAAATTACTGGAAAATGACTAGAAGATACTGAAATTGTCAAGAGAAACCTTGGAGCAAGTGTAACAGTAATTTTCTAACTCCTCGCTTAAGAAAGAAAAAACAAAGTTGTTTCTTTGTCGGCATGTGGATAAACAGGCACCACAAATCTCTTTTTACATGTGAGCAAGACTTTACGATTGTCAAAGATCATAGCAGTGCTGAAGCGACTGAATATAAAGTCACTACACAAACGGCGCACTAAGTGTAAGGTAGTGATTTTTATGTCTATCCTTGCGCACAATTTTCTCAAACTAGAGATAAAAAAACTATCTAACAATATTTTAACGTAACTTTGACAAATACTACTGTTCATTAATAATAAGTAGGATAACCCAACATATTTTTGACTTTAAGCCATTGCCATTATGCAAAAAAATCCCCCAAAAGTATTGTCATTCTTACTGCATTTGTTATCTTTATCTTGCAATTTTCTCATATGAGGAATGGAATGGTGGTACCGCACACTTACGCCCGTATTCATAGTCGTTCGCCAGCGGATCGCCGGCCACTCGCCGGAGTTTCGTTATGAATAGTATGTTGGCGGCACTGTACGTCTATGTCAAATTCGAGGTTAGCAGGTTAGATTTTGTGTCACTTTCTGTCAAAACTGACTGAAAACCTAACCTGATCACCTCGAATTTGACATAGATGTACAGTGCCGCCAACATACTATTCATAATGAAACTCCGGCGAGTCGCCGGCGATCCGCTGGCGAACGACTATGAATACGGGTGTGTATACAGGGTGTAGAAATGCTTTACGCACCATAGGGTTTTCTTCAATGGTAATTTTTTCATATGACAATATTTGCTTCCCTAATTATTTTAGAGCAAACTTGTAAATACTTTTTTTTGTAGAGCAAAAAATTCTGTATCCATTTATGCCATAATTTTTGTCATTTTAAGCCAGATAACCTAATAATGAAAAAAACTAGAATTGTCATTTTTTCAAAAATCAGTGCGAATAATTGTGATATGGTGGTATGCTGGAAGCAGATCAGGTGCAATAAGTGCCATGGTTGCCGTTACATTTGACAGATTCAAACAATTAAACAGCCAACTAATTTGTTTGTGCTTTGAGATGATTTAGTAATTTCAAGGCACCACTGATTTGTCTAAAAATGGTAATTTTATTTCTTTAAATTTTCGGTTTTCCAAAATGTAAAATGACAAATTCTGGCATAAATGGATAGAGAATTTTTTTCTCTAGAAAAAACTTCCATACAAGTTTGCTCTAAAATAATTAGGGAAGAAAATATTTTCATATGAAAAAATTACCATTGAAATCCCTATGGTGCGTAAAGCATTTCTACACCCTGTATAAAGTTGTTTAGGCGTTTATTTCAAATTTTAGGCATTCAGGCTTTAACACATGCATCTAAGAATGTTGAAATATATGTTTTTAATGTTCATCTTTTTATTAATGTTTGGCTGACAAATAACCACATCCGTCATCTATTATTCGTATTTCTTCTTGTACAATTTTCAGAATTCTTTGAAATAAATCATTTGGGAATTAATAAACCAAAAATAAATTTCTCTTCAACACTTCTTAATTAAATTTTGTTTTGTAGAATTTTCAGAGGAAGACTTCAAAATTTCAAATAGTGACTGAAGAATTCTTTTAATTAGGAATAAGCAACAGCCAGCTAGTCTTGGATATCCTGGCAACGTATATTCACAAAATTACAAGTGTTCAAGAGTATTTTTCTCCTACGGTGTATAGAAAGCGGTGATTGTATTGTATCAATACCGGCCAAAAACTAATGCCTTAGCTCTTTGGCCGTCAGCACAAGAAGGCTGAATTGCCAAATGAGGGCACCATATCTCCGGAGGGAGTAAATTCAAATAAAATAATTGGCCAATTCGACCTTCTTGTGCCGATATTGAGGTGGAGAATTGAGGCCTTGTTTTTTAAGCAGTATTAGTTGTATACATTTTCAAAACAATAACAATTACTTTCGCACCAATATTTAAACTATCACAAGCTGTTTGTACTGTATTCTGTAAGATATGAGCAGGACGATCAATGCAAATTAAATTTGAAGTACAGTTTTGCAGTCTCTTTAAATGTATAAAAATATTACCGTCTCTTCAACTCATACCACAAAAATGATCAAAATCACACAGAGGATATTTATGTTACTTCATCCCATACTGACGCGATTTAGTGGTACTATTGACGGATCGAATATTTCCGTGAAGGGGATTTATTATATCAAACAAGAAACATATGGTATGGTATGGGATGATTCTGGTTATTACTGCATGGTTATGTTTTTCTATAGCTTATTCCTATTGTTTTTAAGTTTTTAGCATCTCAGAAAAAGGCTGACTTACTAGAAATTACATAATTTACTAGTCAGGTACCCGGGTCCTGCAATTATACCCGGGTACCCGCCGACATTCCTAGTATTTATATGGTCTACATCAAATGCAACAATTTTTTAATGTTACAGGCTGTGATTCTTTCTAAAATGTACTGACGAACAGTAGCAGACGTTTCAGTTTTGAATTAATGTTCAATTAACTGGGTTTGCATTCCTCGATTTTTATTAAAATGGTACTCAATTGCCAGAGGAAAAATTTTGTGTTATTTTTTGTTCCTTACATCTGTACTAATACTGAGAAATGTAATTTTAAAGTGTAAGAAGCTAAGACACTTTATATTGGCTTCAGCCTTTAGTTTCCCATTTAGAACATTTTGTTGCAACATTTCTTGCATCTCCTGTGTTCATTGTCAATAGACCAGTATGGCTACTCACATAACCATCCAAGCAGTATGGCATTATAGTTTTTGATAATTGGCGTTTAAATGAAACAGTAAACAAAAATTGAAGCTTGCCGCTATTATTTTTTTTTACAATAAAAAAATTACCAGTTTGCCTTAGCGGTCCTTTATACCCTTCCTATCAGTATGGCACAAAATTTTCGTCTCGGTTCAGGGACCTTTTCTATCGATTAAAACCAAAATTAGCCTTGCCGCTTTAAAAAAAATATATTTAATTTTACTAACAATTTTCCAAAGCCGCCGTTAATATTTGTAACAGCAGTTCGACTGCCATACTTGCGTTTTTGACACCTACTTGGGCAATATAAAAACGTTTACTACCTACCGAGCTTGCCGCTATGACTAGTAATTCGAGTGTTATACGCTCTTGGTCTAAGCTGTCGAAAGCCAGAATAGCAAAATCAGTACAGTTTGGCGCATTATTTCCTTGTACAACAGATAGCTCCAAATCGGTAGAATCCTAAAAAATTGGAATTTCTGGCAACTCGACACGACCCATCAAGACACCAGATTAAGATTGGCAGTTTCTCCAGTAAAAACATTGCCCTGTTAGATATCAGGGGAATGTACATTGCGATACGTTCAATTACTTGCGTTCTGTCGTGAAAAGCAGCAGCTTTTACAAGCATTATGTAGTTTCCATGATAGAACGGCTGTCAATGCACTAATCATGAATCCAACCAGTCGCTACTGCGTGCAAAATTAATAGAAATTTCAGTACCGCAGTTTCTTGAATTTTGTGTAGTTTGCATCAGTTTCTAGCTCTGCTCACAGAATTTCAACCAATTACAGACAACTACTGGCTACCTAATCATTACATAAGTAACTGTTATGCACTAATGCATTCAATTAAGACGGTATTATTAAATTACTAATTTATCATTAGGTCTTGCATTAAATAGTTCCTATTCAACTAATTACCTTTGGAGTCGACATCGTCCACTACTTCCTCTTTCCCATTCTTGGTTTCACAGACATCCCCGTTTTCCTTCTCAGCCTTCTCATCGGCACCCTTGTCCTCAGCCGGTGAGTCAACAGGCTTCTCTTTGACTTCCTTCTCCACCACATCTCTAAACAGTAAATTATTTTAATCACCGTGTCGCATTTATTGAATATACGCGAGCGCAACGCTACTAAATTTAACACAGCACAAGGCGCCAACGGAATTTTTTAACGGTTTTTTCCGTTCGAACCAGCGTCGCGGAGCCCTACACTCCCCCTGCACCGCACAACTGCTGCGTGGGCAACTTTCACGGTCGCGGGGCCTCAGCGCTCCGCCGGCAGGCAACCGGTTCGAAAATCGGAAGAAACCGCGCTGGCCGCGTTTGCCGGCTTTCCGCCGAATGCCGCGGTCGCCATCTTTGCAATATGCCGCCAAAAACAAAGGAGCCAATTTACAGTTTTTCGAACGAAACTACGCCTCGATGATGGCTGCGAATACTTACACGATTTCACTCGCCTTGTCTGCCATTGTTGACACCTTTTTTGGTACAAAAGTGTGATAAGTTTGCAAAAAAGCCCAAAAAAACGGAGCGTGCACGAATACCAGCCGCGAACGTACGTGAAATGAAAGAGAATGTGCAAGCGAGAAGGTAAAAGGAAGCCCGATTGCCGCGCGCTGATTGGCCGAGGCGCCCCCGACCCGACCGCCTGACCCCAGCCCTTCGGATGCGTTCGGCAAGCCTCGTTAACGTCTTAAAAAACCAAATACATTTTCCCGCCAAGTAACCGTTTTACGGGATGTTTTGCTGTTGTGGGCAATTTTACCACAAAATAGTCAAGCTACGATTTTTTCGGTGTTATTTACAAGAAAAACCAAATGTTCTACAATTAAATATAAATGGGAAAATCGTAGCATAGCAACAATAGTCAATAGTTCATTATAATGTAAATTGCAGAACTTTCTATAACAATGTAGTCTTCTTAGTTCTTAGAAACAGAAATTGTGATCTTTAACAATTTTTAAATATCTCTATAAAAAATAAATAGCATATTTGATAAATAAGACATTTGTGTTTTATAACTGGAAGGAGATAGGAGTAAAATTACTAATGCAGCACAATGCGAAACCACATTGTTAAAATAATTTGTTGCACTGCAATTTTTGCTTCCAAATTTCCTTACGCACATGTAAATCCTGCTCAAGCTCATAAATAGAGCGAATGGGTATGAATAAAATTGGAACAAGTGTGAATATTGTCAGTAATAATAAATCCAGGCTTTATACAATAAATAAACTCTGTAAGTTCAGTAACACAAACTTCTAACGACTGCGTTTAGTGCGTTTTCTGGAACTTGTGAAAGATAGGTATTTGCTACTAGGTAAAAATGTAAATGGAACGAATTTTACGGAAATGGTAGTAGAGTTGACCCGGAACAAAATTTTGTCGGGGCGTTGCGACTACAATCGTTGCTGATGGTTCTCGTGCATGGTTAATTCCTTAAAGCACATTTTTGAAAATTATTGAGAGATAAAGTGTGGTCCTTCGCGCTGTACATGATAGCAAAAATCGTTAAAATTGCGCACACGTACGTATATGCGAGTTCCTATAGTTTACTTTCACTGCACCCGTCGTGACAGAAAGAAAAAGAAAATCGGTAGCTATGGAAATAACCATTTATTACTGGCAGCTGCTTCTGAATGACGTAATTTTGAGGAATAAAGATATTCCATTGTTCCTTAGACTTACCATCTCGCTCTGACTCGGAAATTGTGAAATTCAAATTCCAATAACCAGTTTTAACGATTTACGATATGAAAAATGAAAAACACTTTCTTCTCGAATCGACCTTTGGCACGTGCGATGCTGCATCAATACAAAAGCCCCTAACAACGTTGGGTGTTGGGTCTTCGGCGGTTTTAATTAATTATAATTACGTCATCTTGGCGTCCTCTAAAAGAAAACTAAACGATCGAGTTTGTTTAGAAAATTGGTCTATAATTTTATCTGCTATGGAATTGAATTTTGAGAGAGATCGACATATGCAATAGCCTCGAGTAAAACAAAGCTGGAAGTGTTGGTGAAAGCATCCACGCTGTAGGTGTAGGTTCACTTTTATCGATTAATTTCTCATAACTACTTTTATAGGTAAAGGATCATTTATTTCAAGGCAACAAAGGCTTCATATCTAATAATTAAAATGTTGATATATACATTTGTCGTAAAGGCGTTTTACTGAAGCTGAAACGATATTACAGTATTTAAATTTGTGGGTTGAAATTCACGTAACGGATTTGCAAGACTACTCGGATTGAACATCTCTATTGATTTAAATTGCCATTATATGCAGCATAAAATTTACTTCTTCACTTTCATCGCAGCAGCAACTCTAGCTAAGTGTGCCATTCGTAGAAAGTTGAACTTTTTGCGAACGACCTCTCATTTAAAGTGGGTGCGATATCAATACTTACTAAAATATTTATAATTCTCAGAGTTTGTATTAAATTGAAGTACCGAAGGATCGTTTCTTCGTACAACAGATTTTTTAGCAAACGTAGCGATGCAAAAATTAGCTGACGGTTACGTCTGGAATCTGTTGACTAGTAAGATCATCTTTAATAGAGATCGTCTCGGTTGGCTCCGGCGAAGGTTCTTGTGTAACTGTTCTGCTGATGTAACAAAACGTATTAGAGGTGGGTAGGATCTGTACGACTTCATAATCCGAGATCTGTGTATTGTCATTTAGCTGGAATTCAGATGAAAACTTGTGGGAACTGGAATTTTCCATCTCCATAAGCATCTCATCTCACTGAAATACTCGTATTTCAGTGATGACTTTGGTTTGCAGCTTTATTTCCCAGAATGATTTGAAAGTTTGCTGCTGAAAATTTTAACTTATATTGGAGCCCAAGGACATCTTATAAACGAGGGTGCACGGCATTCGGGCGGCATCGGCAGGCTCTAGGGAGCGGCAATAAGCCTTGGTTACATAACTATATTTTTCAAATTCGAAAGATTCAAATTGACTATTGCATACATTTGTCAAATGACGTCATAGCACCAATCAAAATACTCAAATTTCAAATTTTAAACCAAACGTGAAGATCTGTTGAAAACTTAATTTTGAATTTTTGGGGTGAATCCAATACTTCCTTTATTGCAAAAGGAAGTAAAAGGAAAATTGAAACAACATTTTATAAGCCAAAAAGTGTATTTTTAGGCAGTCATAGAAAATATAAACGCGGTGGACTAGTTTTGCTCTCTTTGAACCTAAGGTTTATGAAAGAATATTAGAACATCGATTAAGAATCATTGTGGAAGAACAATTAGATGAAGCACAACATGGTTTCCGGTACAATAGTAGTTTTTTTGAAATCGGCATCAATGAAGTACCACGAAATCGTCATTAAAATACGAGATATCGGCAGTGAAGTAATCCATTGTTTTACGACTTTTTGTAGACGGCTGGGCGATAGGTAAACGTCAATTGACGTTAACATAACCAACAAAAGTTGCAGCAATAAAACTCAAGAGTCTTCTCCACAAACATTTATTTTAAAGTTATAGGTGGCGACATGTTTCGAAACCAAACTGGTTTCATCCTCAGGCCATAATGATCATCTACAGAGGCATATGATTAACAATAATGTACATAATAGACATTCACTTACTGGTACTGAAAACACGTGTTAAAATTGAGGTTAAAATGAGGTTAAGATTTAAACGTTGAAGACAAGGTAGAAATATTATTAAAAACACCCCACATTGGAGAAGAAAAATTAATTAACCAGCAAACTACGTTATAAAGATCATTATACTGGTTAATACATCAAAATACACGGTTTTCATAGTTAAGTCGGCACTATTGCTAACCTCGTTATTATTGGAGCTACAAAGTCAGTTAAATAGACAAACTAGTAGTATTTTTTTTCGCCAATTACGATGGTGAAAACAGAATCAAAATTGAACATCGCGTTCAGAATTCAACTTCCTATGGATTGTGAATATTGTATACTGAGTGTCCCATTTGAAAAATAGAACTTTTTGACATAACTCGCGAACGCGGTGTTCGATTTTGATTCCGTTATCATCATCGTGATTGGCGAAAAAAATACTACTAGTTTGCCTACTTAACTGACTTTGTAGTTCCAATAATAATGAGGTTAGCAATAGTGCCGACTGAACTATGAAAACCGTGTATAAAAATTAATATTAAGCAAGTAAAAGAGAAGCTGTCATTGAAGACGCAATGCCACAAAACAATAACTAATAGAAGCGAATCCCCCATGCTAAACGTTGGCATTACGTCACCATTTTTCACACAAATGCACCCTGGTGACGAGATGGCAAATTACACAATGAGCGGTAGATTTAAACGGCGCGAGCGGGAAATTTAAATATCGCGTATAGGCAACCCCCCATTCTCATTAATTTAAAAAATATTTTGTGAATAAAATTTGATTTAAAAAATAATTCATAAACATTAATTGCTAATGCTGAATTAGGCATTAACAATTAAAATTTGCAAATTATTTCTTAAATACAAATTACAACTTTTAATGTAAATAAAACAATTATTTAAGGACAGCACTAGTAAATTAACGTTATTGACAGGGCAATATCGCCAATAAGCTCATGTAATGGCCAATATGGTATAAAAGACATAGTCCGAAAACTTTCATTATTTCCCAGGTAGATACCACCGGCTGTGTCAGGTGATGTGGAGTTAGTGTCAAATGTAAAAATAAAAAATGCAATTGTAGATCAACTTGAAAGTTAAAGGGTATCGTGCAACAATTAGCTATTCCACCAGGACGAGATAATTATCGATAGTCTCGAAATTCGAGATTAAGATTGACATTTTTCGATCTCGAGTATTTGAGAAGAGATTAACCAAATTTCTTGAATATTCGAGACGGGAGTAGGTATCCAAATTCTCGAATATTCGAGACGAGATTAACCAAATTCTCGATCTCGGACAGTTAGTCTGTACGAATCGAACCCACATCAGCTCTACTGCTTTGCCCTTTCAAGTACAGTATCATAAATATCGCCAGGGAGAACCCAGAACTTGAATGCATGAGCACGTGATTATTTTCGGCGTAACGTAGTCGCAGCTGTCTCAATTCGGAATCGAGAGTCTCGAGTTCGAGATCGAGAATTATCGAGTTTGAGATCGAGAATCCATTTTGCATAATTTTCGAGATCGAGATGGGCAAAATCTCGTCTCGTCACATCTTGCGGCATTACTAGGAACAATGAAGTTGATAAGTAAGTAATCGAGAAGTGGACAACAACGATAATCCCCGTTGTCGTTTATTATAATTTCAGGTGAGCATAATTAACAAGAGTTAACTGGGAATTGACGTTAAAGGTCGAATCGCTATTGTCATACACTTGGTATTTTTGTTATACTTCTATATTGAAGATTTTTGTAGATATGACAAATTAATAGTAATCTTTGAAGGCCATTTTCGTTATTAAGTAGCAACACCGTATTGGCTTCAAACCATTATAAAGGGTTTTCCAATAGCGGCGTCAGAACTTTAAAAACTGATTGTAGTCATCTTGGATTGGTTGAGTTTTCAATTTTTTGATAGTGGCGTTTAGTGAACTTTGGCAAATTATCGTGGAACGCTATACAATTTTAACAACATATACTTTTTGACGAATTCATTCGCCAAATATGACTTTTTTGCCAAATTCGTGATCGATTCCAAATGTTCCAGAGTCCAATCAGCGAACTGTTAACTCTGCAAATGGTCTTTTAGCTTCAGTTATTGGATGAATTAAATGCGGCAAGTTGTGGTCTGACAAACTATAAACTTCACGTAGAGCGCTCGAACAGAAAGTGAATTTTGATAATAAATAGGAACTGTTTCTGTACAGTGTTAAAACATTTAACGTTCCGTGATGATTTGCCAAAGTTGACTACACAACTATCAAAAAATTGAAAGCTCAACCAATCTAAGATGACTACAATTAGTTTAAAGTTCTGATGCCGCTATTGGAAAACCCTGTATTAATAGTCTCATATTCAATTTTGTAGCCTTGTTTAGTTTTGTTTGCATTTATGGTTTTGTCCACTAGAAGGTTAAATAGCCTTGGACTCTGTGAGTCCCTTTGTCATTTCCTTTCGAAATATTTATATCTTCCATATAATTACCTTGACTCTTATTTGTGTGTACCTCATTGTATACATTTTGAATTACGTTTATTACAGTTCTAAGCAAATGTTTCTCTGCAAGTATGATTAATACATCAGCTAGTTGTATTCGATTAAAAGCTTTCGACAGGTTCGCGAAACAAATGAATTCCTGTTTACAGTACTTTAGATTTTTTTATATATTTGTTCTACTAGCAAGATGCCCGTTCTTCGTACGGGCTCCAAATGTTTTTTCTTCTAAATCTCAAATGAATTCCAGGGCGCACCCCTATCCTTCACTCAATATGCTAAACTATCAAACGCCGAAAAACAATATTCTAGGTAAAAAGGACACAGAATTCTTCCGAAAAAAGGCCTCCGCAACTATTTTATGCTTCACGTACCCCTGGAAATGTGTACGTAATTGTCATTCCCCTTGTATTTGATAAAACTATAGTTTTAGTATAACAATGAGATAAAATTAAAATATATATATACAAACTAAATGTTGTATTCATAAATTGGTTCAATTTCGGAAATCCTCCTATTTATTCCAAGAGATATTGAGTAATTCGTAAAAACACAGTTTACTCCGTTTTCACCCCTTAGGGGTGGAATTTTGAAACATTCTTTCAGCCCATATTATCCTGAAATAAACCCACAGAGAAAAATAATTGATAAATTTAACACCCTACGCCTTTTCAGTTTTCCCTTTTTACCGCTTTAGGGGTAATTTTAAAATCCATTAAACCACTTTCTAAATATTTTAAGAATACATCTATATGCCAAGAAACAATGGTATAACTCAATAAACATAGGAGATAAGAAGGGTTCTATAATTCAACCCGAATCCAGATTTGCACCTTTAGGGGTTGATTAGGGGAAAATCCTGAAATGTATTTTTAGACACTTGTATTGGATACCTATGCGAGCAAACACCAAGCCTATATCTTATCGGGTTTAAGAGATATTAAAGAATTCGTGAAAACACGGTTTACCCCTTTTTACCCCCTCAGGAATAAATATTTAAGTCCCCTTAAACCGCTCTCTAAATATTTTAAGAATACATCTATATGCCAAGAAAGAATGCTCTAGCTCAATAAACATAGGAGATACGAAGCGTTTTTTTAATTACCCCGAATCTAGATTTGCACTTTTAGGGGTTGATTAGGGCAAAATCCTGAAATATTTTTTTAGACACTTCTATTGGATACCTGTGCAAGTAAACACCAAGTCAATATGTCATCGGGTCTAAGAGATATTGAGGAATTCGCGAAAACACAGTTTACCCCTTTTCACCCCCTTAGGAGTAACATTTTAAAATATCTTTAACTACTTTCTAATAATTTTAAGAACACATCTATATGCCAATAAATAATGTTCGAACTCAATAAACATAGGGGATACGAAGGGTTCTATAATTCACCCCGAATGCATATTCACACCTTTAGGGGTTGATTACGGCAAAATCCTGAAATGCGTTTCTAGGTATTTGTATTGACAATCTATGCATCTAAACACCAAGAGGCTATCTCATTGGGTCTAAGAGATATTGAGAAACCCGTGAAAACACATTTTACCCCTTTTCACCCCCGTAGGGGTGGAATTTCAAAAATTTCCTTTTAACCCATTTTGTTGTAAAATGGAACTCACAGCGAAAAAAATTAATAATTTTAACCCCCCTACGCCTTTTCAATTTTTCCTCCTTTTACCCCTTTAGGGTTAAAATTTTCCAATTCCCTCACACCCCTTTCTAAATATTTTAAAAATACATCTATATGCTAAAAAAAGAATGTTCTAACTCAATAAACATAGCAGATACGAAGAGTTCTTTAATTCACCCCCAATCCAGATTTGCACCTTTAGGGGTTGATTAGGGCAAAATCCTAAAATACGTTTCTAGGTATTTGTATTGTTAATCTTTGCAAGCAAACAACAAATTGATATCTTATCTGGTGTAAGAGATATTGAGAAATTCGTGAAAATACATTTTACCCCTTTTCACCCCCTTAGGGGTCGAATTTCAAAAAATCCCTTCTTAGCACTACCTTACGTAACAAATTGAACCTTCCACTCAAATTTCAAGTGTCTAGTACCAGTGGTTTCGGCTCTGCGTTGATTATTTAGTCAGGGTTGTGACTTTCCTTTATATTATTGTGATATGCGTTCTCGTATACAATATACATTACACGGTTAGTGAGAACAGAAGTTAGATTAGTAATTATTATATAAAATGTAAATACTTAAATGCTATTTTCGTAGAATATAATTTCATGTTTTGGATTTTGGTACGCAGCGGCCAGGATAGTTTGTATTATTGTATTAGGTGCCTCTGTGGCGGAACTAGTGCAGGTAGTATCATAAATAATGCGGACGTGCAAAACGCACCCCCAGCAGGGTCATCTGGAATGCAGATGTACGATGCTTCCCCGTAAAAGCGGGTTCTTGTAAATATTCAGATCTTAAGAAACTGTGAAACGAAGCGGTCGGCTTCTAAAGGGTAGTTTTAAATAAATGTATTTAAGCTACTGCGTTTTTTAATTTCTCGTAAGAAGTTGGTAGAGACTGAAGTTAGTGTGCAACTTGTTCTTTGTTGGCTGTGCTCAGAACCCCGACGTTAGGCGTATCGCGACAATATATGTATAGATTATGACAATTTCCCTTTGAAAATTTCCACCAAGCAAATATTTAAAAAAATTTGTTCAGTGACAATCAAGTGTTAGTGAATATTTGAGCATGTACATTTAGCCGGGCATTTTCACATGTGAAACTGACAAGAAAATTTAAAAATGGAAACATTTGAACTTTTAGCAATTTTTTACATGAAAAATAGGCAATAAAGTGAACGTAGAAAGAAAAGTTAATGTAGATAAAATATTTGAAATACAAATTGTTCTTCTTTCTCGTTTCTAATTTATGTGTTACGGTGTTGGCTTTATCAATTTTCTGTAGTTATTTGGGTTGCTTGTCATTCGAACTTTTTCGATGTTTTTGCTATCTCCTTGATGTTCTTATTCGATTGGACTCGGGTCTACCTCTTGTTCTTTTTACTTCCCTCGTGTGAAAGCGAAGGAAGTATAGTAATCACGAAAAAATTACCTTCCGAGATTTCTTCAGATCTTCACGTTTCAGGGTCCCTAGATGACAAAAAACAGTCTGTCTGTCTGTTTGTTGGCGGTATAACTCACAAAATATTTGTCGGAGGACGATGATATTTTGCAAACATATTATATATATATACCTGGAATGAAACCGTGAAAATTTCCGACAAATATATACAGGGTGAGCATTTAAAAAAAATAAAATGTTGTTTATTTTTGCGTTAATTTTGAAATAGAAGGTAGTAATAATTATCACATAGGTCAGGCTTTACACTTGCCGAAAATAGGACTCAACAGATACAGGATAATTTCACAAAAGAGTCAAAACGTTTCAACAATAATACCGTTCTGTTAAATAGAGGCGCGCGCCGCACTCATTTCAATAAAGCTGGATGTCGCAGTTCGACTTATCGATACGGTTACAATCGCTACGCAGATGCGGTTACGATCGCTATGCAGATGCGGCGGGTTCAAACCCCAGTGGGATACATTTTTTTAAATTTGCAAATTGATTTAATTCGTGCGAGGGAAGTTCGGTACAGATTTTTCTTTATGTTCTCATTTTATATACCTACGGTTTTGCGTTTATGCGAATGAGGTGTCCATACTATTTTAGTTGTTTTTTTTTCAATTTCATTTACGATTGGTTGTTGGTCTAGCTTGTCTCTTATGCTCATGTTTGTGATTCTGATTCTCGCTTCCTATTTTACTTCGGCACGATCTGCTGAAGTATTACTTTCGGGTCTGACAATTTTACTAATTTCCAATATTTGCCGCAATCGCTCAATCAATCGCGACCAAATCAAAATTATATGAAAGGTCTGATGAAACTGCATAACTTCCGTGAAGTCATCAACCGCTTTGGCATTCAAGGAACGTCAGAAAATGCAGTTTAGAGAAGATGTTCCGTCGAAAGGATGTAAACACGCTAGAGAACGACATAATTTATTAGGGTGATTTATGTATGAAAAGAACAATGCAACAGAATTCAGTGTTTTAATAGCCACATTAAAAGACTAAAGTAGATAATAGTATATTATGATACTAGTGAATAAGTACGCCTTTAAAGCACGTGCGACGAGTTTAAAAGCACGACGCGTTAGCGGAGTGCTTTTAACGTCGCTAGTGCTTTAATGGCTCTTATACACGTGTATCATACGCTATTTTTTCTACGATCGTAACAGAAATATAAAAACTTAGTTCAGTGACACTTTTTCTGTAACATTGTGTTAGATGTTCTAGGTTATATTGACATTCAAACTTACGGAAAAGCGTGTTTTAATTTAGTATTAAAACACTTCTCCAATGGCAAAGTGCGAATAAGACGTATTTTGGGCGCTAATATTAAGAGTGCTACAAACGTCGCTTTTGACACTAGAAACAGTGTAAAAAGTTGTAATTTTAACACGATCGTAGAAAATAGCTATTTATGCAACAAGTGCTAAAAGTCGACGTTTATGCACGAGACATGTTTCATGTCTCGTGCATAAACGACTTTTAGCACGCGTTTCATACAATATTTTATCTACGACCATAATTTTACTGTTATTAATCCATAAATATCGATTTAACAAAGGTTTGCATCTGTGACAGTTAGAATTTATGTCAGAATAAAGAGAGGGCCTTTGCGCGCAGGCGAATATTTTGGAAACCAATACTGTCAAAGTCAGTTATCAAAGGTAATTATTAATATTACACATTTGACTGTATTCATTACATAACGCTTTAATTATTTCAAAAACACTTTACCTCTAACACAAGAAGTAACTAGAATAATTTTACAACTTCACTTCCAGTTCGAAATTGTAGTTTATAACCTCACTTCACTTTATGTCACACTCGCGCTAAAAGTAAACAGCTGATTTCTTTAAACACGGTAAACTATAAAACGTCACTTTTAGTGAAAAAAATCTAGCGCTAAAAAGCCTACTTTTAGTGGTGGTCGTAGATAAAATAACTTATGGTGCCGAAGCTTTAGGACACAAAAGTATGATAGATTGTATCACCATAACTAAAGACATGAGATGTGCAATGCAGGATGTAAAATTGATTAGGGGACAAAACTATTAAAGATGCTGTACTTTAAACAACTCAAGAAATATGAGAAAAAACGGATAATCTACGGTTTAGTTTAATTAGTACATTTATTATTTTCTCTTTTGCCATTTTAATTTCTCTTTTCTGTTTGAATGTTAGAACTTTGTATTAGTGTATCTGAGTCAAATAATTTCTGGAAATACGTACGTAGTCCAATTTCTTCTAGGAATTTTATTGTTGCCCAATAATTTATTTATTCCCGCTTTTATATTCCTTAATATTTTCCACACTTTTCTTTGTGTTCCTGTAAGGTCGTATACCATATAACTACCTAGTGAAACTGTCCAGAAATATTTTTTTTCATCTTTGTCTTAGATGTGTTCCTTGCTTTATTATTATTAGTTACATTTTTTTTAGTGCGATTGTACTTCAGAATATTTGTGTCTTTTCTTCACAAAGTATCTTGATCTCAGCTGTGAATCATGGTGTATTTCGCTTATTTCTATTTGTTCCATAAGCTTCTCTTTTCCTGTTATTATTATATTAGTTATAACTTCTTCCAGAATTGTTCTAGTCTCCAATTGTACAAAAACGGGCACTTCTCTGTTCTTAATGTTTCTCTCATATATGGTTTCTCTTTATTGCGTTTTTGTTTCCTATTTGCTTAGCAGTAGATTATGACCATTCCCAATATTCGCTGAACTCAAGGTTCTTACATCAAATATCTGTTTTAGACGGATATGTCGATACTTGATTGGTTATTATGTAATCTAGCACCGATCGTTAACCTCTCGTATTACTCCAGGTGTATGTATGCTTCGGAGATCAACATGCACATGAACAGACGTACTGGCCCACGGATGTAAATAAAATTCTTGAGCTGTTGGACTTTTTCGTAACAAAGGGTATCGCTCCAGGATACCAAGACATCGTGTCATGATTTGACCTATCCTCAGATCATACCCCGGTTATAGTTACAGTAAGTGTTACGGTTATCGAAAAACAAAAGCCGCTGAAATTATTTACTAAAAGAACAGATTGGTGCTATTTTAGATCTTTGATTCATGATAAATTAAATATGAACATCGTACGACACTCATTAATGACCAATAGAAAAATTAGTTCACGAGCCGTATCCAAGACAATAAAAAAATTTCTTGGAAATTTTTTGTAGGTAGACATTACTTCTTTTTAGGGTTTGTGTCGTTACGATTTTCTTACCGAATCTGAATTCGAGCATTAATTCATATCCGGAAATTATTTTTCATGCATTCAACAACGTCCTAATTTGCCCTCGCGTCCCGCTCGGTCAAATTAATACGACGTTGTTGGAACGCACTCAAAAAAAATTCCGGAAAGAATTAATGCTCTTATGAGATTATATGTGAAAATTCTCCTCAAAACCAGTGATGATATTGAGTTAGCAGTATCTCACTTTACGCAAGTAATTCAAGAGACGACTTGAGAAGCTACTCCTGATGTTACACCTAAATAAACACCAGAATGCTGTTCTCTTGTGAAAATAAAAATTACAGAAAAAATAAAGTTAAGGAAAACATGGCAAATAACTAAATATCCTTTTGATAGAATGTGTTATAATAAGGCCACAGATGAACTAAAAACGCTAATTAAAGACCTGAAGAACAAAAGCTTCCAAGAATGCATCGAAAATTGAAGCCCGACAGAAGATACAAACTACGCTCCATGGAAAGCGACCAAATGAATAAAACGTCGGAATGAGCCAATTCCTTCTCTATGTAAAGCAAAACAAACAATAGCTGGACACTTACAGACTCGGAGAAAGCTCAACATCTAGAATAAGTTTTCCACTCTCTGCTTTCATCAGTAAAGAAGATTCTGAAATACAGACATACCTAGATACCCTATATCAATGTCTCCGATGCCAAAATTTGAAACAATTTTTTGGCTTCGCCTAATTGTTTCGCCAGTTATCCAATTATTTCAGGCTTAACCTGTATATTTTTAGTTGAATTATAAATCCTTTGCATTTCGAATTCGTAAATTTTCCAAAACAGCGTATTTTGTACCTGCATCAAGTTCCTTTCGTTTGCGCGATGCCCTCTCGACCCGCGCTATCTCTTATCAGAGTGCGAGTCTTCTTTTGGGCACAAAATTTTCGTCCGAGGCACTTGCTGTCTTAACCTAAGCCCGCCGTCATCGGCGCGGCTAAGGCTTGATTTTAATTAAGTCAAATTACGTGCGCTTAACCAACTTTTATGAGCATTGTGTTTCCTAAGGGCTGATTATGATCAGGTACGATTTAGTACAATATTAATCAGGTACGATGGCGCTTTTTTGTTTTGTTATTCGCATAGTAATTACATTTTTTCTTAGCTCTTTATTACCAGTTTCAATCACAAGTTTTTTTCGGAGGCCAAGCCGCTAGCATTATCGCATTTTCGACACCTGCTGGCGCTCTGCTTAGTTGCTGCTGTTCGAGGGCGCCTTTGCTATAATTTGCATCCACGGCGTTTTCCATTATGGTAGCAGTTCACATCCAGCTTATTTTGAACCGAAGGGTGTAGCTACCCCTGCCGGCGTTTGCCTGTTTGCCGTTTGTGAGCGTTGGAGAAGCGAGGTTAGTTAGTGCTACTCCGGGATTAAATCTCAAATTATCTTCAATACCTGGATTTTACTTACATTTTAAACCAGTAATTATTGGGAATTTAAATTCATACTTTTTGCCATTATTAACATGTAATGTTCAAGGGTCCCGAGTGGTGTAGCTTGAACAAGCGTCCACGTTCGATCAGCAGAGTTAAGCAACGCTGTCTCTGGTCAGAACTTGGATGGGAGTTCCACGGCTGCATCTCTCGTCGCCTCGTGGTACGGCTATCACGGGAAAAAGTTGGCCCCGGCGGTCATACAACATTATGACAGTCGTTAGTGGGGTTGGAAGTCCTCATAACTGTACAGCGACGCCTATAATTGGCCTAACGGCTGTTGGCTGAGTGCGAATTAAATAAATAAATTAATAAATAAATCTACATTTGAATTTTTATGCTTATAGTTAATTATGCTCAGTATTTAAAAGTTGCTATTTTGATGTGTATTGACCCTCTGTAAAAGGTACAGTCATGCTTTTTTATTTTCAATAACCTAAACAGAAGGATTTATTAAATGTATTGTTTGAGGCTTTCGCGGTTACTCGAATTATTCTCCTTAGCATAGAATTTCGGCTTAGACCGCGTAGTATTTGTATATGAACACCCAGCATTTTCTGGCTTAATGTGCCTTGCACCTTGTGAAGTCGAGCAAAAACCCGCGCGATGGCCATGCTCCTTGGTGGCTCGTGTTGTTTGAGTATCTTGAGAACGAGGATACTTAGGCAGATTTGGCCGTTTTGCTGTTTGTGCATCCATATTCACTAACGTTTCGCAAGACCTTGCAGCTTGCATCATCAGAGTGAAAGTCGCACTAAGAACCGAAGGTCGGTGTGGAGCTATTTATAGTCCTCTGTGCCAGGCGCGCGGAGTGGCGTAACGCTGGCGCTGGTTGGTCGTCCGAGTGCAACGTAATCCGTGGGGCGTGGCCGTATGACGCAGAGTGGTTGTAACGCTTTAGATCGTGTATCACAGGGGTCCACGTTTTACTAAGCTTAAAGCCATCTTCCCTGTTGATATTATTTGGATGTTTTTCTATTTCTATGGCTTCACGTATCACTCGCGGGAAGTAATGAGGTATTCTGGCAAGTACTCTGGCATGCTCAAATTCTAAAGTGTGCCCATTTGTAAACGTATGCTCAGCTACGGCTGATTTTGTGATGCGTTTGTGTTTGCAATCGCCTTTATGTTCTTGGAGTCTTAGATCAACGGAACGACCAGTCTGTCCAATGTAATTCGAGCCGCAAGAACAAGGAATGCGATATACGCCAGCGGTTTTTAAACTTGGAATCTTGTCTTTTACCGATCTGAAGCCGTTGCCCAAAGTTTCCTTGCTCGTGAACACAGTTTTGACGTTGCATCGTTGCAGGACACGTCCTATCTTATCAGTTGAGCCTTTAACGTAAGGTAGAAATGCTAAGCCTTCCAGAGGTGGAGATTCTTCTTTAGCCTCTTTTGTCATAGTCTTGTCTAGTGCTTTTCGTATGGCGGTAGTTGTGTATCCGTTCCTTTGTAAAGAGTCAAACAGATGTAGCTTTTCTCTCTCTAGATTTTCCTCGTCTGAGATACGAACGGCTCTTGTCGCCAGAGTCTGGAGAACTGTTGCTTTTTGGATTGGATGATGGTGTGAGTCAGCATTTAGATATCTGTCCGTGTGTGTTTTCTTTCTATAGACTGCATGTCCTAAACGGCCATCTGACTTACGTTTCACCAGGACGTCTAGAAACGGAATACTGCAATTTTCCTCTACTTCCATTGTGAATTGTATGTTGGGATGTACAGAATTCAGGTGTTTTAGAAACAGATTCAATGTCTGGCGTCCATGTTTCTAAAACACCTGAATTAGTATCCTCGTTCTCAAGATACTCAAACAACACGAGCCACCAAGGAGCATGGCCATCGCGCGGGTTTTTGCTCGATTTCACAAGGTGCAAGGCACATTAAGCCAGAAAATGCTGGGTGTTCATATACAAATACTACGCGGTCTAAGCCGAAATTCTATGCTAAGGAGAATGATTTATTAAATGACTGTGATAAGCTTATCTCACGAATGATTTGTTGGTAAAGTTATTACAATAACTCGAAAGGGGTTTTTTGATTTTATGCGTGTCGCACCTTTGTTATCACATTATTTGCATTTTAATTATCCTGATTATTTATTACTGACACTTCAAGACTTTTTATTATCTATTAATTAAACGCTAGTCACTTGTAGTTTATTTTCTTATTATTTGAAATCTTTTGATTTCTGGCGCCCATTTCCTTTCCTTTTTTTTTGAAGACATTCCAGGGTACACAGCTGATGATTTGAACCTACGATTCAAGGCCGCCGAAATTTGAGTTAGCTAGGGCCATCGAGGTGAGTAAAGAGTTTTCAGAGCTGCCGTGGTGTATAAACTGTAGGGGGGTTGATCTGCGATTTTTACTACCATTGCTTAATTTTATTAAATCGCGGGTCGGCTTCTTTATTGTTCCAAATTGTTCAGGAAGTTAGCGAAATGATTAAAACAAACCTACATTTAAACAAGGCCCCTGGATTTGATTTAGTAACGGGACAAATGATCAAAGAACTACATCGCAAAGGTAAGGTTATGTTAACAACTATTTATAACGCGGTATTGAGACGAGGTTATTTCTCGGCGCAATGGAAAATTTCCCAAGTAATAATGATTCTTAAGCCTGGAACATTGCTAAATGAATCAGCTCCATATATTCTAATCAGTTTATCGCCTATACTTAGTAAACTACTTGAAAAGTTGCTTGCCAAAATACTAGCACATATCATAGAAGAGCTAAACCTGAGTAGGTAACTCATCAATTTCGCTTCAGAAAAGAGCACTCCACTATCCAGCAGGTTTATAGAGAGTCGTTGATCCAATCTTTTCAAGAGAAACTATACTGTACGGCAGTGTTTTTTGATGACAGTCAGGCGTTTGATAAAGTATGGCATGATGCCTCCTTTATAAACTAAAACACACATTGTCCCACTCATACCTTATCATATTGAAATCTACCTAGAAAAAGTTTTTTCAGGTTAAATATCAACAACACCAAACTGATCTATATCAGACACGGTTTGGAGTCCCCCAAGGCAGTGTTTTGGGGCCTCTGTTCTATCTACTTTATACGGCCGACGTACCTACCAACACACAAACACTGACAGCCACTTTTGTGGGTGATAAAGCAATCATTGTTAAACACCAAGATTCTGTAATAGCTGCCGGAATGCTGCAAGATCATCTAAACGACTTAGTTAAATGCACCATAACACGGAACGACACTGGCCTCACACTCGAGGGCGTGGCGAAGGTTAAAAATGGCTTTTTTACGACCATTTACCAAGCTAGCTCATGGTAGGGATGTCCACGAAAGACGGCTATTGGCGCTCCTGGAGAAGATCATGATTGGTTTTAAGCATGCGTTTATTTACAAGTAATATGTACAATGTTGTAGAATTAACCTAAAGATATATAAAAACATAAAATAAATTATGCCGTGTGCGTGCCCGGTGGAGGGCATATCCGTGGGCGAGAAGCGGATGGTGGCGGTCGACCTGGAGGCAGGAACACTTCGGCCAGGACTTCTTAGACCTGGGGCTTGCTCCTAGCGAGGCCCTTTGGTGGCGGGGCGTTGTCTACGTTCCGGATGACCTGGAGGCAGGATGACACACCTCGGCGGCAGGCCAAGGGGGCGGCGGCGGATGCTTGAGGCGTCATTGCCGTGGCCAGGTGCATCCTCGGCGGAGCTGTGCGAAGCCGGGGCGACGGTCCTTGGGAGCGCGAGCTCAGGCGAACTCCTCTTCGTAGCGCGGAGTTTCTGGTGTTTCAGGAGCGATCTGGGGGTGGCGTCGGATGATGGGCGGCGGGCCGGAGCGCTCTCTGGTCCGCAAGCAGCTAGCGTCTCTCTGAAGTTTGGGGCGCCTTGGGGCCGAGCAGAACGCGTCTGACGACAGCACACTCCAGGGGCGGGCTGCTGCAGCGAACCTCGAGCTTGGGGACGGCGGGCGGCGAATTCGGGCGTCGGCTGTCTATCCTCCTCTTCCTCGATGACCGATGGCTAGGCCCCGCTGGAAGGCGTGGGCTCTAGGTTGGCATTGCGTAGCTTTTGGCTACGAGGGGGCGGCGGCGAGCGTCCTTTGTGGATGCTGCGGCGGCGGCGATGATTGGTTTCCTCTATGGAAGCGGTGTCGGGCGGCCTTCCGCTATGGATGCAGCTGCGGTGGCGGCGAATGACTTTCTCCATGGAGGTGGTGTGGGGCGGCTTTCTGCTATGGGTGCAGCGGCGGCGGGGCTGAACAGCGTCAATGGTGGTGTGAGCGAGCGGCGTCGCTTGGCGGCGAATGGGAGCGGCAGCTTGCGAGGTGGCAGTCCGGGCGACGGTGATGCTCCTCACAGTGGGCTGGACGTAGGTGTAGGCGGCGGCGGCGCCTTTGGAAGGGTGCGTGCTTCCGGACATGGGAGCGGCAGCGTACGTGGAGGCGGCCTGTGTGGCGGCGTCCTCCTCGCAGTGGGCTGGACGTAGGGACAGACGGCGGCGGCGTCTGTCTTCACTCGCATGTGTTGGTTTCTGCGAACTAGATTCGTGTAGCTGTGTTTGTTTCTGAGAACTTACGTGGGCGGCATCCTGGCCTGTCGCGTGTCGCGGTGCTGCGGAGCGATGCAGCGGAGGCGGCGAGGTTCTCCATGGGGCCTGGGCTATGCATAGCGGGCGGCAGGAGCTGGGGCACAGCGAGGCGTAGGCCTGGGCTTGAGACGGGCGGCGACGTTGGATGGGGCCAGAGCTCGGCTCGACCTGGGGCTGGACGTTCCTCCGGGTGTAGGCGGACGGTGATGGCAGTCGTTGGCGGCGACAACTCGGACACCCTTTGGTGGCTGTGATCATGGATCTAACAAGCACCCGGAGTCGCAGAGTTGACTTCTGCGATCAGTGATCGAGCAGAAAATTTTTGTTGGTTTGTTACTTCCTAGTGACCGGAGGGTCTAAGCTAGGGAGGTAGTTGATCTGAGAACAGAGTTCGATCGGATGACAATTTTGGCCGGGAGGCTTCTTTTATAGGGATCTGTACTCCCACCGCTTCCTGTCGAACGTCCGTTTGTGTCGGAGGAGACGAATTACTTTGCGTCTGGGGATGTTTGTTACCTAATTATTAATTCCTTGTTTTGTGTAATTATTGTTATGTTTTTTATCGGATAGCTGGCTTCACGGCGCTTCTAATGATATCCCACTTGCCTATCTTCAAATGAATTTACCGGGGTTTTTAATTGGCCGCGATGTGTGATTTCAATTAATCTGCTTAAGCTTGGTGGCGGCGTCTCATCTCGAGGTATCGTCGCGCTCCATGTGCTTTTTGTCATGCTGTCGAAATGCATAAGCCTTTGTACCTGGATTAGTGGCAGTTGCCGGCAGGTTCTTTGTTGCTTTGTGTTTCGTGCAACTTCCCCATCGTCCCGGAAAGTTTCAGAAATTATTTGTTTAATTGTGGCGTGTTTGCTTCTATCTGTATTAACTTTCTTATAAATAATTCTTTTCGGCGAGGGCCTGGTTTTTCTAAGTCGATTCCCCTCGTTGTCATCTTCCTTATTTAACCCCGTGAAAAGGAAAGTTTAAGCCGTTCTTTCTTTGTTAGCCCGAGCGGCCGATGACATGCTAATATCTCGGGTTGTTGGCCTGGTTTTATTTGAGGGCTGTTTACCCTAAGAATGCTGTTTTTAAAACTTAGGCGTTCGGCGTTTGTTTAGCCAAAAAAATAACACGGCTGTAATTACGTGTTTTTCTGCTCCTTGAGAAATTGCATGCGAGGTTTGAGGGCGTTAACTCACATGTGATTTTTTAATTGAGCCGCTATCTTGACGAATAGGCGACCAGCGGCGCTTATGCACGTGTGAGTCATATCAACCAAAAGTGGAGGATTAAAATAAAAGAGACCAAATTGCTTCACCTCAGCTTCACAAAGTGTAGAAGAAACACGCCGCACATCTGTATTAGTAATTTACCATTGGCTCAAGTTTCAGATGTGAAATACCTTGGCATGCACTTAGACATTCTTCCCGAGATGGGCGTACCGAAACACCTAATCGTCTTAATTCACAATCTTTACACGCAAAGGAAAGCGCAAATACAGACAGAATTACTAATATCAGATCCCTGTCAAGTTAAGAAAGCAGCGATGTATACTCTCCCCACTGTTTTTCAGCACATAGGTAGAATACATTATAATGAGAATACTTAAAGATTGGGATGGGTTGCTGTTGATGGCGTAAAAATCAGGAATGTGAGGTGCTCGCACTCTGACGACATTCTCATTTTGGCTAATATTTAAGAAGAACTGCTAGAACGGGTTAATAACATGGAACATGAAAGCAAGATATACGATTTAGATATTAACTATGGAAAAAAACAAAAATAATGATGGTGGTTCTCCGGCCTCAAACAAAGGAGTCAGCACACAGGAGCTAAGATGCGAGATGACCAGAAGAACAGCCAAAAGTTTACAGAAAACATGAATGAATAGTGATATTTCGTTAGGGGCAAAGAAACTTATTAAAAAAGCTCCCGTATTTATTGTAATACTTTAAGGCGCAGAATCATGTAGATTGAACACTCGAGACAAGAGAAGGCTGGATTCTTTTGAACTTTGGTGCTGCAGCCGAATCTTGCGCATTCCGTGGACAATCAGAAGAACGAATGTACCGGTCCTGAAAACAATAAAAGATTATTCCATCTTGCACACTCCAGTATATTAAAAAGTTTCGACCATGTAGTTAGAAGAGGAGGCCAATTAGAGAGAATAATTGTGCAAAGAAATATGGAAAGAGGGTTACATTTGACAGATGCAAACAAATAAACAGCAAACTAATTTGTTGATGCTTTGAGATGATTTAGTAATTTCAAGGCACCACTGATTTGTCTAAAAATGGTAATTTTTTTTTAATTTTCGGTTTTCCGAAATGTAAAATGACAAATTCTGGCATAAATAGATACAGATTTTTTTTCTCTACAAAAAAACTTCAATACAAGTTTGCTCTAAAATAATTAGGGAAGCAAATATTTTCATATGAAGAAATTACCATTGAAATCCCTATGGTGCGTAAAGCATTTCTACACCCTGTATAGTAATGGTAGACCATAGCTTATCTGTATACTTGGCCACACGTCCTGTGTAGTTCCATTTTAATTCTGTTGTTCGTTGCACCACCTCTATCACCCCAGCTACTCCCCTTACTTGTTCATTTCTCGTTCGGTCTTTAAAAGAAATTCCTAGCATTATAGTCCAGTCATTAGACACATAATAATAGTATTTTGGTGCAAAAGGTTGAGGAGTTTTGAAACTTGGCAGGAATGCAAGCTTAGAAGTCCTTAACATGCACCTAAGTTTGGGACCTCATGTAATCGCCGTTCGCACCATCTTGAAAAAATGGCGGCCAAAATCAGTTTCTGGCATATAACTCGGTTCCTATAGGTTAAAAAAAACAAATTCCAATGAAAAGTTGAAGAGAATAACATTTTCTACAAAATCGGCTTTATAATTTTTTTTGTCGAACTAATACTTCCCGAGTCAAAGGCCCGAACAATAGGGCGAAATTTTTAAAATTTCGTAAAAGCGGTATTTGCATGGTACTTTTTACCAATTATCCACAAACTAGTCTACCTAAAGTAGTCTAGTCTACTATATAACTGTTTATACAGTGATATATATACTTTGCTGTTGTCTGTATATGATTGGTGGTGTATGACATGTGACCAAAATCATGTGACAAAGATTGCAAAATGGCTGTTGCAACATAATCCGTTTCCGCAAGTCCATAGTTTGCTCTCCATCAAGAGTGGCGTCGTTGGCGTTAAAACATTAAATTGCCACATGGCACAAGAAATTGATGCTGCGGCTATGGCGAAGGTTGGGCAATAATTTTGGTTCGATAAAATTTAAGCGTAAAAATGCACTGTATGCCAAAAAAGGCGATGAGGAATTAAAAAGTTATTTTAAGTTTGAACTCGCCCCATATCCGCTATCGCTATTTAATGAGGATGGCATGAGAAATGCAACGAAATTGTCACTGTTTAAGGAATTTTCTCCAGTAAACGAACTTCTACAACTGGATAACAACATCTTGCATGTACTGAACGGCGGCTGTTTGTTGCATCGAGTGGTATGGTATTGCAATGATTCGTATGGACAAATTTGCATAAACTACTTTCAATATGCCCAGCGGCACTATGATTGTAGTCTTTGACGGTTATCCAGAGAACGCAGCTAGCCGCAATACGAAAAGCTCAGAAAGATATTGTCGCTCTAGAGCACATGTATCCACTGATGTAATTTTCGATGAAGCGATGATTCCACTTGTTTCGCAAGAAAAATTCTTGTCGAGTGATACTAACTAATTTCCATGTTAATTACGAAGTTTGAAGAACAAAATTATACAGCAAAGCAGGCAGTAGAAGATACGGACGGATGTACTCATCATTCAGACAGCCATCGATATGTCATCGTCTTTTACGCATGTTTTCGTCTTCGGAGAAGATATAGATTTGTTGGTTCTTTTAACTGCAAAAACGATAGATCAGGAAAACATTTTTTTTGCTAAAACCAGCGAGAAGAAAAGTTGCGAAAACGCTGTATTTGACGCGGAGCCTGAAATACAAGGAATCTGTTGCAAAAAACATTTTGTTTTTACATGCAATCAGTGGTTGTGACACAACCTCTGCCCTTTTTAACCAATAGTCCAGTTACATTAGAATCTGTCTGCCGAAAAAATCCAAGTGAGCTGAAATTTTGCATACACCTTTATTTTGACATTACAAATAATGTCTCAAAAGTCCCCATTTATATCGCGCTTGCGTTTTGAGTTATTCAAGGTCAAAGGTCACAGAAATAAGTTTTTCGCAAATATCTCTCTTTCTATGGGTTGTATGACTTTGTTAGTCAAGAAATGAAGGCTAGGAAATTCTCTACCAAAAATATTATACAGGTCTTTTACCTACAACTAACAATTCAGTAAATACCACACTGTTAAGTTTTGCAGACGGGTTTTACTTATTTTTACGATAAAGGGAGTATTGGATTCACCCCAAAAATTCGAAATTGAATTTTCAACAGATCTTCACGTTTTAGAATCCCCTGAACCCAAAAATAAACTTTTTCTTCACTGGTCTGTGTGCCTGTGTGCCTGTGTGTCTGTCTGTCTTTGAACTGAATATCTCAAAAACGAAAAGAGGTATGGCGGTGAAACTTCATATATAAGTTTTGTGTATTATCTAAATGCGTCTTAAGGGGCTTAAATTGTTTTTTAAGTTCAAACACGCATATTTGAAAAACAGTTGAATTTAGAGATATGAAGTAACATATCAAAAGAAAGCCCATTAAAAGAGATTTTCAAAAATACAAAAATATACAGGGCGTTCCATATGAAAAAAAATTCGAAATTATTAAAATTGCAAATATTGAGCACCCTGTATGGCATTAATACCCAGATCCACCATTTTACACTTAAAAGGTAGTTCACGAAAATCATAATTTTCTGGTAACGTTTTGCTTCATTCATTGTTTTCTGTTGTTTACAGCAGCCGCCTGAAGTTCAGCATTTTTTTGCACAGGATCGTTAATATCTCCAAAACAGTTGACGTTAGGCCCGCCCATACAACTTTCTATCAAAATGATGAGTATTTCAATGCAAAACTTTTAAGCCACTCAAATATAGGGCATTCCATTTGAAAAAAGTAAGTTTGATTCGCCACGCCACCTTGTATAATCAAAACTATTTTAGTAATGTAGACCACCTTCGTACCTACAACTTTTATGTACTCAATATTCATGTAACTCTCAGTTTTAGATATATATTCCATCCTCGCTTCGTTGCCGGATCCTGTATATGTGTTGAAAATAATTTTAAATATTAATACATTCTGGTAAATGAATAATAATATGCTATATTTAATCGATTGATGCTTCAAATGTTTAATATGTTTCTAATATGTGTTCTGTTTGGACCGAAACTAGTCGACTACGAGTTTTGTTTATAATGATAATAATTAACAATACACTGTTAAATTTTAAAGTAATCAATTATTTTCGTTATGTTATGAACCGACTAACTGAAGATAAGAGCAGAAAGAAGAATAATAATAAATAATAATATAAAAATATTTATTTTAATAATAATAATTTATTCTTGCCATTTTTACTTCCTTTTACTATAAAGGAAGTATTGGATTCACCCCAAAAATTCGAAATTGAGTTTTCAACGGATCTTCACGTTTTAGAGTCCCCTGATCCCAAAAAACATATTTTTTTTCATTGGTCTGTCTGTGTGTGTGTCTGTCTGTGTGTCTGTGAACAGAATATCTCAAAAACGAAAAGAGGTATGGCGTTGAAACTTCATATATAAGTTTTGTGTACTATGTAGATGAGACAGCAAGCTTTTGAAGAAAATCGCATAACCGGAAGTAGGTGTTTACTCTTGTGATTTTTCAGTTTTTTTCGATTTTTTCAAAAACGGCTCTAACGATTTTTTTTAAACTTTACATTGTTCTTACATTTTTAATGTGTATTGATGTGAGATAGGTGATTTTCCAGTTGAATACTTCTAAAGTGGGTTTCTTTTGTTTTTTTTTCTATTTTTTTATTAACTCCTATTTTAAATAAAACACCCGGTATATTATTACATTTTTGAATTCACCTTAAAATTCTAGAGAAAATTTGTCTCTTCAACTAACACTCGATTTTGTACCGTTTTTGTAGAATTTGTAATTTTTGAAAATTTTTAACAAATGGTTAAAAATTAAAAATGAAATTTTTGACTAATTATAAGATCACTGTAAAAGGAAGTTGTGTGAGTGTATCACACCAGATTTTTACCATTATAATACATATTATTCTTAAGTAAAATATATACAATTTTTTAAAATATAAACAAGAAGCATCTACGCATTCATTTCATAATTGTAGGAAATGCCTCTTAATTATTCTACAATGTTCCTATTGTTTGCGCCGTCTACATGATTATATTAATTATTGTAATATTCAACCAAATTTTTTATTCTTCTATCAGCCTGGATAAATTTTTTTTTTTTGGAGTGGGCTCATTTCCCGCAAGTAACTGTTCATAATCAACATCTCTTCCTCGTTGAACAGTTTCCAGGCTGTCGATGAACCTCCAAATGATTGGATGGTTCATCGATAGCTCTGTTTGTACCCAATCTCTATTAATTTATTCTTTGTTACTTATTATATTAATGTAATAAATCTCCGCAAAAGATTTGTTAGTATTTACCGGAAAGTTAAAATTTGTAACTTGTTTTCGTCGAACCTACTTGTATTAATAAAATTCTAATTTTTGAAAATTAATATTTCTATACTAAATTTTTGCCGCCCGCCACCTCCTTGGAGTGCTTTAGGTAATTTTCGTTTGTTAAAATACATTTTCAGACCTATTAATAGTAAAGCTAGCTAATACTCATATACTTTAATTAATTTCCTCGCGCCCAAACGGTCGCGCCCAAATGTTCGGCTCCGGTAATTTAATGCTTAATGCGCTATATTATTTATTATTTTCGAGTACCTATTTATAGTTCACGCTTGCATTTCTAAGACCTGTCATTATTTCCCATTGCTCAGCAGAATCGAAGGGTTTTTCAAAATCTATTAAAGGTAAATACAATGGTAGGTTGTATTCAGCGGCCTTCTCAATCAGGATTCTCATAGTGGTCGCATTCACATATACTGTAATCGGTTCACTGCTTTGATACCCATCCAGTTTTCTTGTTAATCTGTTGTTCAAGATCTTTGTAAACAGCTTTTACGTCTGTGACAGTAAACTTATTGGTCGATAATTTTCCTGTTAAGTTTTTCCTGTCTCTTGTTGGGTTAGTTTACTTATGACTTTGTTTTCGTCTTCTTTTAAGATTTCTGTAAATATGCCGTCCTCTCCTGGGCTTTTATTATTTTTCATTGACCTCAATGCATTTCTTATTTCGTCTTCGTTAATATCAGGCATCTCTTTGTCTATACTCGTGCCCATTTTGTTTCAATAAGGCTGGTTCTATAATCGAGTTATTCTTTTGTATTAATTCAAGTCAATATTTTTTCAGTGGTACAATGACTTATTTTTTCTCAATATGGCAAGATCTAGTGTTAACGCTTTTATTGTAATTTTTAGAAAAGCAAACTTAAAATATTTTGCACATAATTAGAATATATTGGTTGTAGGGTAATTATAACGAATTGGATAGTAGGAGCTTAAATCATGTACTTATTTCTACCTCAAATATGAAAACTGTAGCCTCAGCTGCTAAATTTGAAGAACAACCACTTTGTATTTGAACTAAAAAATTGATATAAATATTCAAATTTGTTATTGGTTGGTAAAGGCCTATAACGTAGTCCACACTGTATATTTATTTTGTATATAACTCGAGCTTGATTTTGAAGATTAATGACCTTTTTATGGGGACACCATATCAGTAGCAAGTTTCTTAAAATGTCATGTCATACTTTAGTTAGGTATTTCTAATAATTGTTATTACTCGTCGTCGTTAGACTGAATTGTCGAATCAAATAGATTTAACTTTTACTATAATTTTTATCTTTTCCAGATACACATTTCGATAGTCGCTGTTATAATCTCCAGCGGAATCTTGAAATGCTGCTTTAGGACGTTTTTTCTTCTATTTCCAACTGTGTAAGATAATATTTAGATATTAGGAGTTATGCATATCTAACGACTTGCGACTATACGAGGAACGTTTGAAATGTTCGCAGCCTGGCATAGAAAAAAATGTATTACAGGTTAAAAACAAGTGTTATTTTTCTATATAATTTTCTCGAAGTACGTTGTATTTATTCATACGATGTTCCAACTTCATTATCCCTTCTTTGTAGACCGATTCGTCGAGGTCTGCAAAATAGCCTTCTACGCTCCTGCAATTTTTTGACCTGCCAAGTGTTTTTTCAAGTTTGGAAAGAGATGGTAGACTGATGGGGCCAAATCTGTAAAATACTAACGCCATGACTTTTCCAGCCAAAGCGACCTTCTTTGTCTTTTTTTTTTGAAGCGGAGAATCTTTGTACTTCCGTTGTTGAAACTGTTCTTTCATATTTGGCTTGTAGTATGAACCCGTGTTTCATATGTAGTGATAAATATTCTCATAAAATCACTTGGGTTCGTCAAAAACCGGTCCAAACACTGCTGGGAAATTTGGTGTCAAACTCGTTTTTTTTTCTGAAGTGAGCAATCGCAGCACCCATCTTGCGCAGACCTTACTTAACCCTAATTCTTCAGTTAAAATGTGATGAATCCGTTCAGTTAGATACCCACAACTTCAGCTATTTCACGCTTCTTCACTCGACGGTCTGACAATATCATATCATGTACTTTTATCAATATTTTCAGTCGTCAGTGCCGTTGATGGCCTTCCACTGCGCTGGTCGTCCTCCAGACTCTCTCTGCCTTGTTTGAAAAGCGCTGTCTATTTTTTAACCATGGAGTACGAAGGTACAGATTTATCCAAAGTGTTAACCATATGTTCGTGGAAAGCTTTTGCCGGTCCTTGATGCCTTCGTTACTATGTGAACAAGTTTGCGTTATTGTTTGGATAAGTCAAATAATAGATACTAATGTCATAATTTTTTTGAGTTTTCGAAAGCGAATTCGCAAGTTTGGAAGTATGGACTCGGATGTTAGTACAGTAAAACTGTCGGAAAAAACCCTGTCACCTTAAAAAAATTGGCCGGGGCTATTCTTTTTGCCCAGTGGTTTAGCGTCATTAGACAAGTGTAAAACCAAAAAGCCGTTACCCCACCCCCTGTCAAACAGCCGCCATCTTAAAAACAATAAAATTTGTTTTTTCTCATTCATTGGTCACACAGAGAAAGTTATTGAACAAAAATGTTGGAAATAAAATTCTACACGTTTTTGATCCTACCGCGATACCGAGAAGTTGGTATTTCAAACGGGAGAGGGTGACAAAGTTTACAAAAATCGGTTTCCGCTATTTTAACTGTGTGGGGGTGGTTTTTTCTGAAAATTGCGATCGTGAAAGTTGTAGTGCTTGAAAAAATATGCACGAATCTCTTTGAATAATGTAATTGACTTAAATAGTCTCCGAGTGACAGTCCTTCAAAGTCCGCGCAGCGTGGAGAAATAGAGAGCAGTAAATTATTTATATCCCGCACTTATTATAACTAACGAGATGCCATGTCTGCCATTTAGTTAACATGAAGAAAACCATTATCGTTCGTACTATTATCCATTTTTAATCAAAATACAATCACAAAACAGCACTCGAAATCGTATTCACGGATTTTTTCCAAGAATTATTCACATTGCGTTTATAACAAATTGTGCACTCTTTTTTCAATAAAAGTCCAAGCAACACTTCTATCATGGTCCATAATGACTCGGTTGTGTCCGAGCCTCCGAACCAAGACGAAGGAACAGCTAAAAAAAAACGTGTCTGAGTAAACTACAATATATCTTAGGGCTTATGCAAAAAGAAATTACTTTCAATATACGAGCCCAGAATCACATCATTTGGCCCAGTGAAGATTTTTCAGGTATCTCTATTTTGTACGCACAAAGGAAAATCTTTTTGGTTAATATTCTTCATCATAATTGTAGACGTTTTTAGCAATATTATAACAGCTTTAGTAATAACAAATTAGAAAAAATAGTCGGGAAACACTAACTTTAAAATAAATTACTGATTCATTTCATTTGGCCCAAACGATCAAAATATCATTTCGTTCACCGTAGCATGTTTTAGTTAAAGTGAAACAAGCTGTTTGTTGTTTAATAACATATAGACAGTCAGGTGTCTGTATTATTTTTGCAAAAATGGCACGTGGTAAAGCTATTGTCAATCTGTTGAATTTTGGTCATTTTTGTGGCAAAATTTACAAACAATTGCAATTATCGTATTATATAATAAATATTACACCAGCAAATTTAAGAGCTTTACGGATCTGAGCCAAATGATATCATTCTGAGCTCGTATATTTTTTTCCTATAATTTTCATTTTTTTTTACCTATGCCAATTTCTCGGTATCGCGGCAATGATCAAAAATGTGTAGAATTTCTGTAGGTTCTAAAAACCAATTCACATTGAAACTATTTGAGTGACATGGCGATTTTATTTCGCAAAAGAGAAATGGTTACTTGGTTGCGCCGGAATATATCATACATTTCCCACGCTGCGCTGTCACTTGGATACTCTTTAAATTAATCACATTATTAAAAGAGATTCGTGCATATTTTTTTAAGCACTACAACTTTCACATTCGCAATTTTCGGAAAAAACCACCCCCACAGGGCTAGAATGGCGGAAACCGATTTTTGGTAACTTTGTCGCCCTCTACCGTTTGAAATACTAACTTATCGGTATCGCAGCAGGGATCAAAAATTTGTAGAATTTTATTTCCAACATTTTTTGTTCAATAACTTTTTCTGTGCGACCAATGGATCGCGAGAAAAAACAAATTTGATTGTTTTCAAGATGGCGGTTGTTTGGCAGGGTGTTACCGTCAATTTTCGCTTTACTGTATTCTCGATATTTTGTTACCATCGATTTTCGCTTTACCGTATGTTCGATATTTTTCGAATTGCGCCCGGATATTGCGCATTTTTGATACGCCGCCGTTGCACATTGTTGAACGTTCGCGACGCGAAAATTTGGCATCTCGTCCCGGCGTTCGATCGAATAAGGTCGTTGGAAGTTTTTGGCGCTGTTCGATGTCGCGATTTTGGACAACATGCTTATTGATGTCTAGGCACTTCTCACCCTTTGGTTAGGGGATTTGTACGCGTCTCGACATTCCTCTGAATATAAATCTGAAGATACTGCCTGGTGCAGACTTTTTTTTGACGCCAAACTTCCCGAGCAAAACATTTGGGGAATTTAGTGTGAGTATGACCGTTTTCAGCCCCTTTTCGATTGCCCGCTAACGTTTATTTCAATAATTTAGTCCCCACCACGTTATGGGTCCCAAATAAAGACTTCGAGAACCCCGACTTGCGGCCCGATGCGATCTGTGATAGCGTTATCTCGGCGCGCTTAATTGACGAGCTACTGTCCTCTTTTGGTGAGCCATCAAACCCACGGAAGCCCGTTCCTGAGATGTTATCAACGCTAAGACGACCTCGCACCAGCTCAAGGTAACCTTGCTGCTCTATTAATTGTGCTTGCGGTAGCCAGCGAGTAAGCCTGGCTGTACGCGTTTATGTGGGTCAATCGATGGACTGCCGAAAGTAATCTGTTTCTAAATTGAGATTAGCGCGATATACCAGCGCGAGATATTTATATCATGGTCTGGACGCATCACTTTAATCACATATTTTAATCTGTAAAGTACGAGGCTTTCCCTCGCCGTAGCTTTCACTTTAGCTACCAATTGTGATATTAATTGTTCCATGTACCACGCTATGGAAATTCCTGGGGCGGTTGCCCGCTTGTAATTTACAATTTTATATTAACGTCACTCCTCGGGAGCTTCCAGGAATTTCCCCTATTTTGGTGATTTGGCGTTTTAATTGGCCACCCCATTCTGTAAACAAGGATCCTTGGGGCATTTATATGCTTTTATATCGGCCCTAAACTTTTACTTATATGTATTTTATTGTGTCCGGCTTTACGAGTGAATAAAACGAATTTGTCTCCCCTGCACTTCATTGTTTGACTTCAGTTTTGCGCCGTTTTATTAAATCCACAGTGTTCCAATTTAGCTGGAGCGTAATCTATCAATCGCTGAATTAGGGGGTTTGGCTCTGTGTTATCTTTTTTTGTTATCCTTTAAATTGGTGGTGCCATCCCCGCCATCTAATGAACCCACGGCCGTCTTCGGCTGCAGCTGATCGGCGACCCCTAATTAGCGATTGGTAGTGACTCGCCTAGGCATTGGCTGAGTGAGGCAATTTGGTGCTTTGAATGCTGCTTCGATGCGTTGAGCAATTAACGTAAGTATTATTCTACCACCCTCTTCTTTTGTGTTTATAAGGGATAACAAAATCTGGCTCCCAACGTGGGGCCCTGTGTTCAATTAACGTAATTACGAACGTTTTATTTACTCGTTTAGTAAAGACGCTTAAATTTGAAACGAAGCTTTAAAGGTATTTTGAGCAGGTAAAATTGCACTGGACGTGCAAGATAAGGTTTATTTATCTTGACCTCGCGTTGTTCGGGTCAAACTCGAGTTGGATTGTTTCAAATTTAATGCTGTAGAATATTTCTTCACGGAAAATTGTGTTTTAGAACGAGTTAAGAGTTTTAAAATACAAAAATAGTTTGCATGTTTATTTAGCTATTTATTTATTCTAACATTTTTAAGAGAATTAAAATACAAAAAATAGTTTGCATGGTTATTTAGGGATTTATCGATTGAAACCGACATTCCGATCAATTTTAGATTTATTCACTTAAAGTGGAAAAGGTAACGCATTGCGGTCATTTCCCTTGCTTTCATTTATCGTGAAATAGCAGCTGATCGGTATTGTTGCATTAAGCGTGATAATTTGCTTTCGCTGTGTTCATTTAGTATTAATTAGAATTTGCGGCATTTACGTGTTTGTCGGCTCGTTGTAAATTTATTTATCGGGTACATTTATCTTATTTCAGTGGCGTAGGGTATAGTTGGTCTATTCCAGTGGCGTATCCCCATTTTGAATATTTATTCGCGATTCTTGTTTATTGGTTTATTGCGCAATTTAATATTTCGAATCGCACCAGGGGCGTACTAGAGATTGTTTTAGTAGGGATTTTTTTATTGTATATAGATTTGTTTGTGTCTTTGGTATCGAAATAGATATTGATCCGACTGAGGGTTGACGAATTAAATTTCGAGTTAATGATTAGAGGTGTTTCAGTGGAGGGGACAGTTGACGATAAAAGGAAACTGTTGAGAGCTAGGCTTCGAGTAGAAAAGACGATCCCTGGTAGTTTTTCTGAAGTCTCATTAGATGTTGAGAAACAACTAGGAATTTGCGAAGACAAGCTGGTGGAAATTAGGCGCGAATTAGTTGAGAACCAAGCTCCTCTATCCGATAATTTATACAAGCAGTTCAATAGTCGTTTAATGCACGTTTGTATGGTCGATTGAACTACCTGAAAGCGGACGGTCTTCTCCTCGCTCTTGAAGATCGCCGTATGACTCAATGCTTAGACCTTATTGAGGACGTTCATACCAAAGCGTCGGAACCCCCGGTGACTTCCGAGAATAACTTGATTAACCGCGAAAGGGAAGCGACTCCTAATATCCAAGACCCGGTTAGCGCCTTTGACAATCTTTCGCCTAATTCTGGCGAACATATTACTCACCCTCCGGACATATCGTCGCCCCACGTGCGTTTTGAACCCTTGCCGTCACCCGCGAGCCTTTCAGCGTCGAGGCGACCAAGTTTGCCCTTTCCTGATTCTACTTGGCTAGTCGAATCATTTGTGCCTCCACCCACTCGTAGTAATTATGTTAATGCATTGGCCATTAATAAATGGAACGTTCGGTTTAATGGAGATTCTGGGCTGAATAGTTTTTTGGAGCTTGTAGAGGAATTGAGGGTAGTTCGAGGTGTTAGTAAGGAACAGTTATTCACTGCGGCTGTGGAACTGTTCACGGATAACGCGTTATTATGGTTCAGGTCGGTGCGTGACACGGTTAGTTCGTGGGATCAACTGGTATATGCGTTGAGAGCTGCATTTCTCCCCGAAGATTACGAGTTTGCGTTGTGGGAAGAAATACGAAATAGGACTCAGGGCGAATTCGAGCCGGTCACAATTTATGTAGCGGCCATGGAAGCCTTGTTTTGACGTTTACCTAGCTTGCCTAGCGAAGCTTCGCGCGTGACTTATATTCGTCGTAACTTGTTGCCCTACTTGTATTCTCAGTTAGCTAGGGAACTTACTGTTACAGTCGCTGGCTTAACTAGTGTCTGTAAACAAATCGAGGACGCGCACCGTAACGCGGCCAAATATAAAGGCCCTCCTACCACTCTTAGAGGACTAGTCGAACCCGACCTTGCTTACTCCAAGCCTTGGCTCGCGCCTCGTGTGAGTGCCCTACATGCTGGCCCTGAAAATCGTACTCCCAGTCAGGCCGAAAATTGTGCCACGGCTTTACCTGTTTCTCGTCCGGTCGCGGGATTATCTTCAGCCAATTGCTGGAATTGTAGACAGCTAGGTCACCGTGCTGCCGCCTGCTCCGCCCCTCGGCGAATGCATTGCTACCGTTGTGGCAAGGCAGATGTTACCGTGAAAACTTGCCCCTCGTGTGCGGGAAACGCCCGTCAGCGACGTTAAGTGGCCGATTAACGCGCTGTCCTGGTTCGGCCGAACTTGAGAATTCCCCTTGTGAACTCCCTATGGCCAAAAGAATTATTTTGGATTTTATTTTAAATAGCATGGATCCTGATCAACGCCCTTATTTAAATGTTAGTGTATATGGTGTCAAAACGTTAGGCCTCCTTGACTCCTGCGCATCACGAACTATTGTCGGTAGGGATGGTTGGATTAAGCTGAAACCTCTGTGTAATTTAAATGCCACTCACGCCCAATCATGTGTTGTTGCAAATGGTGATGAATGTCAGGCGATTGGAACGGTGTCCGTACCTATTGTTCTGCGGGATCTTGTTGTGGTGATGGACCTTTTCGTTATTCCGTCCACCACATGTTCTGATTTTGGGAACTGATTTTTGGCGTAGGATGGAAATTATTCCTGACCTTGGCCGTGGCGAGTGGTCATTTGGCAAGAGTGCCCCGAGTGCTAAACTGTGTGCGAATAAATCAGCTGAACATTTATCCCCTGAAGAACGTGCTAGGTTAGATACATTGGTGGAAAATGCTTTTTCGTCTATGGGTACGAAACTTGGTTGTACTCACTTAGTAGCCCATGAAATTAAAACGGCTTCACCCCCAATTAAGCAACGCTACGACCCTATCTCCCCTGCCTTACAGAAATACGTCGATGCGGAGTTGGATAAAATGTTAGCGGACGACATTGTGGAACCTTCTTGTTCAGCTTGGGCTTCACCCATCGTCATGATAAAAAAAAGACTCCACCTATCGATTTTCTGCGGCCCACTTACCTCTTTTACTGTGCCGAACCGTGGGCTCTTTCAATTTAAACGTATGCCGTTTGGCCTTCATACGGCGGCTGCGACTTGGTCGAGGCCATTTTGAAGATTCCCACTCCCACCTGTGTGTCTGAGGTACGACGCATTCTAGGTGGCTTTCTGGTACAGGAGGTTCGTGCCGGATTTCTCGACGGTTGTAGCTCCCTTGACTTCTTTGTTGAAGAAGAACAAAAGGTTCATTTGGAACGATGACTGCGATCAGGCTTTACGCACCCTCAAGGATTGTTTGGTTTCGGCTCCGATTTTATCGTGTCCCGACTTCTCTTTACCGTTCACTATTCAAACGGATGCTTCTGCGTATGGCCTTGGTACCGTCTTAACCCAGACCACCCCTAATGGCGAAACCGTAATCGCGTATATTAGTCGTTCCTTAACAAGGAACGAAAGGAATTATAGTACGACTGAGAGAGAGTGTTTGGCGGTGCTGTTTGCGATCGAGAGGCTGCGCCCCTACATCGAAGGTTCGAAATTCACTGTTGTGACGGATCACTATAGCCTAAAGTGGCTGAATAGTATTAAGGACCCCGTTGGTCGTATTGCGCGATGGGCTGTCCGGTTGCAGCAATACGATTTTGAGATTCAGCATCGAAAAGGGAAGGATCACGTAGTGCCCGACACTTTGTCTCGCGCTGTACCTGTGGTAAATGCCATGAGTGGCATGAATGGTGTGGATGGCGTCGTGAATGTCGTGGACGTACCGCTCGCTGTTATGCCTGAAGTACCTCGTGATCCGTGGTATCTGAAAATAATTAGCGAAGTGAGTCAGAGACCTAGACGTTTTCCGTTGTGTCGTGTTGACGAGGATCGGTTGTTTAAGTATGTGTCTGTCCCGTACCCTAAGCTTGCGAATGATCGTGATGCATGGAAGGCTGTTGCTCCTAGGGAACAACGCAGAGATATTATGTCCCGTTTTCATGACTCCCGTACGTTTGGACATTGTGGTGTCAATAAGACGTTGAGTCGGATCGCTCAGTATTTCTACTGGCCTAAGATGCGACAGGAGGTGGCCGAGTATGTTCGACATTGTGGGGTTTGCTCCCACATTAAACCCGAGTGGAGAGCTCCTAGAGGTCTCATGGGAGGACACTCCCAGATATCTCGTCCTTGGGAGGTTATCTCCACGGACATTGTTGGTCCATTGCCCCGCTCTTCCCGTGGTTACACCCACATCTTAGTTGTTGCGGACCTGTTTAGCAAGTTTCCCTTGTTCTTCCCCCTTCGGGCCGCTACCGCTTCCGCTGTGGTTAGGAATATTGAGGAGAACGTCATACTTCTGTTTGGTGCTCCTCGTAGAATTATTTGTGATAACGGAGTCCAATTCCGTAGTAGGGACTTCTAGAACATGGCTAAGCGCTATGGATGTCGGATGTCTTTCACCGCTTACTATCATCCCCAAGCCAATCCCACTGAGAGGGTTAACCGCGTGTTGAAGACCATGTTGTCCGCGTATGTGAAGGAGAATCAGCGTAATTGGGATGTGTTGTTACCATCGGTGGCGTGTGTGCGAATTGTGATATTACTTAATTGTTACATGTACCACGCTATAGAAATTCCTGGGGCGGTTGCCCGCTTGTAATTTACAATTTTATATTAACGTCACTCCTCGGGAGCTTCCAGGAATTTCCCCTATTTTGGTGATTTGGTGTTTTAATTGGCCACCCCATTCTGTAAACTAGGATTCTTGAGGCATTTATATGCTTTTATATCGGCCCTAAACTTTTACTTATATGTATTTTATTGTGTTCGGCTTTACGAGTGAATAAAACGAATTTGTTTACCCTGCACCCTAGCTGGAGCGTAATCTATCAATCGCTGAATTAGGGGGTTTGGCTCTGTGTTATCTTTTTTTGTTATCCTTTAAATTGGTGGCGCCATCGCCCCCCCATCTAATGAACCCACGGCCGTCTTCGGCTGCAGCTGATTGGCGACCCCTAATTACCGATTGGTAGTGACTCGCCTAGGCATTGGCTGAGTGAGGCAATTTGGTGCTTTGAATGCTGCTTCGATTCGTTGAGAAATTAACGTAAGTATTATTCTACCACCCCCTTTTTTGTGCTTATAAGGGATAACAAGGGGTTGGGGTAACGGCTTTTTGGTTTTACAATTGTCTAATGACCCTAAACCACTGGGCAAGAGGAATAGCCGCGGCCAATTTTTTTAAGGTAAAACGACAATTTTACTGTACTATGTCGTAAAAAAATATTGTACGATACATGACTGGAAAGTGGTTTGCAGGTCTCTCCAAGTTTCCAGGGCGAGCTGCAAGTATTTCTTACAAATTTGGAAGATGTTCTAGGTGGTAATAGTAATGAAGTATTTTATTCGGTGTCTTATTGCAAGGTTGTAAGTTTATGTGTAATTTATTGCAAAACATTTAAAATTAAACATTTAAAAGTTATTTGTTTTATTAGACATCTGTCTGTAAATGTAGTAATTAAAATTGTACTAAAGGAAGTGCAATGTGATTTTATAGTCTTCGCCCAGAAGAAGGTACTAGGTAACACCTTTCTTGAACTATGCAACTAACAATTCTTTCCCGTTGTTTATGGCTACTTATTTAAATAAAAATATAAAATAGAAATCGCTAAAAACGTATGTTGTTTGCAGTAGCGTAACTTCAGATTTCGGGCCCCTCCGCGAAAATTTACTGCGGGCCTCTTATAGGCCCTTAATAAAATAAGTGGCAAAAACATCAATAATAATAATAATAATAATAATAATAAGATTAGCCACTACAAAACAATGTTTTAACTAAGATGTCTCTTGCATTTTCATGTTTTTAGCTATCTCCGATTCAGTGGACAATAAAGAAGGTTTTTCAATATTTCCTGTAACATACTGTTTCTGACATACTTAATTTTTAATTTATAGAAGCTTCTTTCAGCTGAAACGACCGAAACAGGTAATGTTAAAAATAATAACAGTGTTGTCGCAATTTCAGGAAAAATTGATGATAAATTCCGATTATCAACTATTAAAAACTTAGCAAATTGTTTCGCGCTTTTCAACTCTTAGTTTATCTAGATTATAAGATTTTTTTGCAAATGCAAATGTCTATAGGAAACCTTTGATCTTCCAAAAGTCCGTCAAAATGTCTTTTAACTTTCGGTCTGCGTTTATTTTTAAATGTAGCATTTTTGTTCTAGTGGTTGTCTAAATTCGTTGCTTCTAATTCAACACTAAAGTACTTACTTCGATATTTTTTCAAGTATTCTAGAGTTTTTTAATACAGGATGCAGTTTTCATTAAATCCGTGTCTGGATCCTGTAGCATTTTTGAAGTGATGGTAATTTCCCCTAAATTTTATTCACAAAAACACAAAGAATCACAAATTCAAAATTATCGACTCTGGTTAGCATTCTTCTCTCCTCATCGCATTCTTTCTTTTTTAATGTTAATATTATTTTATTAAGAGCAGTAGTAATTTAATTGCGGAAGATTTTTTCCTGCTTGCGTTTATTGAATGAATGAAAATTAAGGGGCCCCCTCATGCTCAGGGCCCCCCGCGGCCGCTGGGTATGCGGATACCAAGTTACGCCACTGGTTGTTTGAAGCACCAGTACGATAATTTAAATTTAACTTTCAGACCATTTCTTTCGTAAAACTTAGTTGGAGGTAAATTCATGATAAGATCTTCTCCAATTGGTATATTTGCACGTTGCAGAACCGCTTTCTATTTTAACAATACCAAACGAAATCATAAGCAATAATAACGAATAAATTAATCAACAAATTGTACTGTAAACGTAAATAATGTAAATGAGAAAATAAACGAAAAAACTAGCAGGAAACTGATCAAAAAACACAATAGAAAATCAAAGTAAAAATACACGGGAGGGTTACATTATTGTTGTAGAATTTTAAGAAATGTCTTAAAATTTAATCAAATATTTGCATTGTGGTCAACCTAGTAACTGATGTTACATTGCAAATTTGAAATTCTCGCTCGTTACAGTGACTATATAGTCACTGTACCGCTCGTTAGAGATCCTGTATATAACTATATACAGGGTCTCTACCGCTCGTGGGTATACAGCGCTCTGTGGAGAATCGTGAAATTTCACATATGCCCAGGCCGTATACAGTGACGTTTGTCAAACAATTCAGCAGGACGTGTTCAATATATTTACTCTTACTATAGTTATTTATACAATTACTTTTGAAAGTCTCCCTCGTTAATCAAACTGCAAATTCATGAAAATAATTGACTTTCAAAACGTGTTGTGCAGTCGTGTTCATTAAAGTGTTGTACAGAATTTGTGCTTTGTGAATATAAATTAATTACACAAAGTTCAAAAAAGTGTTGTATATACAAATATTTTGAAAGTATACATTAAGATCGACGATACTGTGTGTGAGCCTTTGTTGAGTAATAACATAACCACCAATCAGTCAACAATCGGCAACTCGAAAAACAGTGTTGCGCAAAATGTAAATATTGTTAAAATAAAATCGTTAAAAAAGTAAAAATATAGTAAAAAAAGTGGTACTTTCAATACGATTTTTGGCAAAAACACCGGAGTAATTTGATCATTATACAAAAAAATCTGGTGTGATACACGCACACAACTTCCTTTTACAGTGATCTTATAATTAGCCAAAAATTTGATTTAAAATGTTTTAAGCATTTTTCAAAAATTTTCAAAAATTACAAATTCTGCAAAAACGGTACAAAATAGAGCGTTAGTTGAAGAGACAAATTTTCTCTAGAATTTTAAGCTGAATTCAAAAATGTAATAATATACCGGGTGTTCTATTTAAAATAAGAGTTAATATAAAAAATAGACAAAAAAACAAAAGAAACCCATTTTAGAAGTATTCAACTGGAAAATCATTTATCTCACGTCAATACACATTCAAAATGTAATAAAAATGTAAAGTTTAAAAAAAATCGTTAGAGCCGTTTTTGAAAAAATCGAAAAAAACTGAAAAATCACAAGAGTAAACACCTACTTCCGGTTATGCGATTTTCTTCAAAAGCTTGCTGTCGCATCTGCATAGTACACAAAACTTATACCGTGCGTCCACGAGACTACGCACCATGGCGCTGGAGTGATGCTAGTTTATTTTAAAGATCTACTCTTCCAGTGGCAATTGATAGTCAAACTGTTGCTAAGCATTGACCATTAAAATTGAATTTGCAAGTAACAAATTAAGTGCCTTGGAACGTTTTTGAATGGTCATGGCTATACAACGTATGAATAATATGTTGGTGACACTGTAAGTCTATGTCAAATTCGAGGTTAGCAGGTTGGGTTTTGCGTTAGTCTGTGTCAAAACTGACGCAGAACCTAACCTGCTATCGTCGAATTTGACACCATACGTCAAGTTGAATACGACTAATGGTTTATTGCCATAGAAAAATAAATATAATAGGATTTATCATTAAGCTGTTTTCGTAAAAGCAAGAGCTGATCTTTGGAATAAATTAACGTTGCTCTGACTCCATGGTGCGAAACCCTGTGGACACACGGTATATGAAGTTTCAACGCCATACCGCTTTTCGTTTTTGAGATATTCTGTTCACAGACAGACAGACACACAGACACACAGACAGACACACAGACAGACACACAGACCAATGAAAAAAAAAATGTTTTTTGGGATCAGGGGACTCTAAAACTTGAAGATCTGTTGAAAACTCAATTTCGAATTTTTGGGGTGAATCCAATACTTCCTTTATTGTAAAAGGAAGTAAAAAGTATAGTAAACTATATACAGGACCTCTAAGTAGACGTTAAGTAGACGTAAGGTCACTAGATTAGTTCACTAAGTGTAAGGTACCGCCATTCCATTCCTCTTGTGAGAATGTGAGAAAATTGTGAGATGAAGACAACAAATAAAAATTTCCCACATGCAATAGGGAAGACACTAGTTTTTGGGGATTTTCTTTTTGGTGTAGTGGCACTGCTGTAAAGTCAAATTATTGTTAGATTGTGTTTTTATCCCCAGTTAGAGAAAATTGTGCGATAAAGATAGATATACAAAATCTGGTGTGATACACTCACACAGCTTCCTTTTACAGTGATCTTTGATCTTTGATTTTAATTTTTAAGCATTTCTCAAAAATTTCAAAAAAGTACAAATTCTACAAAAACGGTACAAAATAGAGCGTTAGTTCAATAGACAAATTTTCTCTAAAATTTTAAGCTGAATTGAAAAATGTAATAATATACCGGGCGTTCTATTTAAAATAGGAGTTAATACAAAAAATAGAAAAAAAAAAACGAAATAAACCCATTTTAGAAGTGTTCAACTGAAAAATCACAAAAGTAAACACCTACCTCCGGTTAAGCGATTTTCTTCAAAAGCTTGCTGTTGCATCTAGATAGTACACAAAACTTATATATGAAGTTTCAACGCCATACCTTTTTTCGTTTTTGTGATGGTCTGTTCACAGACACACACACACAGACCAATGAACAAAAATATGTTTTTTGGGTTCAGAGGACCCTAAAACGTGAAGATCTGTTGAAAACTCAATTTAGAATTTTTGGGGTTAATCCAATACTTCCTTTATTGTAAAAGGAAGTAAAAATCGCTAATGGCGGTACCTTACACTTTAGTGAATTTATCTAGTGACCTTAAATAGACACCGATTCGAGCGCCATTTCTGTGTCAGGCCCGAAGTTTTCAAACGCGCCTCGTATTTGTGCACAAGCATAACTGATGATGCAGCTTAATTGTCTTTGCATAGGCCAGACACCATCGACGTACCTATATGTACAGAGCAGTAAAGGATCCTTCTGTATACCACTCACCAGCTGTGTAAATTGGGGACGTGGTGGCATATGATAAGATAACGTGATAACACATTGAATTATTTAATATTACCAAAGAGCATATATGCTCTTTGATATTACATTGTTGTGTTTTAATGTTAACAAACGGTCAAAGAGTGAATATTTTTTATTATTGTTTGTTAGTTGTGCACAAGTTTAGAGAAGCGACGTACCAAGCACCTTAAACACGAACTGTTACGAATAGATGGTTAAACGCGAGTAGAATATTCCCGGGACATGAAAAACTAGCACTTAATGATATACCGAGTGATTTTTTTCTTGCATCTATCTCAGAAAATATATATAAAAGAACACTTAAATGTGGAAAGAAGTGCAATTTTATTTTTATTTATTACTTCGACACGAAGTGTACGAAGTATTGAAATTCCCTCATATCGAGTCAAATATCTTTAAAATTCGAGCCAACCGACTAATGAACCCACTATATCAAATCTCCGTCTCGGCGGTGCGGATCTTTTGGTGAAGATCCCAGCCCACTAGATCAATCCCCCCGTATTGGGGGGTGCCTAAACGTGCTGTGCGGGGGATGTATGTTCGTATGTGTACACGATTCCGGTCGCCAGGAACCTTCCTGAAGTCTTGGATCGTTTTCATACTATAGGTCCTCCGAAAATGAAGGCAACATCAACTTTTGAGCTATGGTCGTCGGCAAAAATTTTTTTTTTTTTTTTTTTGATAAATACCTAACTGGTTCATAGCATTTAATTGTATTAGCGAAACGGAGTGATGCTGAGTATCGAAGTATTCTTGGAAAGCACGGAAGGGCGCTTTTCTTGGGTGGGGGGTACCGTATATTTTTTTTTATTTTGACAGTGTACAATTTACAATCTACATCATACGAGTATTAAGTAAATTTGTTGACAGAATTTAAACACGTAGGGGAAACGTCCTTTCATGATATTTGACAGCTGTTTTCTTGATTTCTTCTGTGACGAACGCAATCTTGAGGTCTTCATGTAACATTTTATTTGTGATGTACCAAGGTGTGTCTACCAAAGCTCGAAGCACTTTTGATTGAAAACTTTACTGCTAACTTCTTTAATTACAATTTGAAAAATGCTAAAACTATTTTAACTAGAATTAGCTGTTGAAGAAATATACACACATATGTATAACTAGGAAAATTTTTAGAGTTGTTTTGTAGTTGTGATTTATTAGTTGCGCTTCAGTTTTTCAAATTAATTGAAAGTACTTTAGAAAAATACCTACACTTTCTTGTAGAAACTGCTTCAATAAATTCCATCATTGTAGAAAAAAAGAGGAAACTATCGCATTTAGTGGGGCTACGATGTATCACTATTTTTATTTAAAAAATACAGATTGAAAAAGAGAAGGTAAATAAATAATTCAATCAAGTGGTTTTATTAAGCATAAACTAATCTAAAAAAAAAATTCCGTTCACTGGGTTTCTAATAATACCAAAGGAATAATACCGATGGGGCCACAATTATATATAACAGCAATGATATAACATGAGCAAGAAAATAACTCGTATTGCTTGAGTAAGAAAGAGATAAACATAGTAGCAAATATTCGAGAAGGCTTGTCGCTTAATTTAATTATGACATTTGTCAACTAAACATGCCTACTAAGATAATTTTTTCGTATGGCCATCTCATTCTTACTCAAGCATTCTATTTTGTTATTCATGTTATCTCATTATTATTATAACAACAGATCAATAAAAAAACCAATTAGGGCAGGCTGTGATATATGTTATACGTTTGGCAGTACTGAAGTGTATTGTCAGTCTATGTCAAATTCGAGATTTGCAGGTTAAGTTTTACGTCAGTCTGTGTCAAACAACAAACAAAACCTAACCTACTAATCTCGAATATGACATAGACTGACAATACACTTCAGTACTGCCAAACGTATAACACATATCACACCCTGCCCTAATTGGTTTTTTTATTGATCTGTCTGTATATAATTATGGCCCCATCCGTATGAAGAAAATGAAGTAACTTCGTCCTTTGCAAAAATCTAGTAGGCCGTGGAGTTTTTCTGAAAAACAACAGGAATATTAGATTAAGCTCATTAAACTATGTTTCTGATTCAATATCTACAATTCTGAAAATATCACGGGCACAAAAAAACTCAGGTTGTATAATATAAATAATAATATAATATAAACTGCTCAACTTCAATGAAGCGGCCCAGCAACAAAAATTATGCTACCATGTTTGTTTTAACACAAAACAATATCGTATGTATCTGTCAAGTGTAGTATTTGTTGATACAAGCTCTGTTAGAAATAAAATAAGATTGCTACATTATTAGGCTATAATAGTATATTAAAGTATGAGTGAATAACAAGGTCTTTAAAACACGCGCGAGTTTTCGAGCCCGACGGCGTAGCTGGAGTGCTCGAAATAGAGCAAGTGTTTTAAAGACCAGTTATCCACGAATACTTTACGCTATTTTTTATTATACCTGCAATACTGGAAATAAATTACGCACTAAAAACTTAGAAATAATTTTTGTCGTGATAAATCGAGAGGGCATAATAATATTGCTACTATAGTTACGAGAATTATTTACGTTTTTGTCGCGTCCATGTCCGTTGTTGCATTCAGTCATTTCCTTGACAACCTTTAAAGCTCGGCGAGCTTTAATCGCCTGTATTCGCACGCTCAGGCGTGCTTTAAACGGCGATTCTGATGCAGGTATAATAAAATAGTATATTAAAGTATGAGTGGATAACAAGGTCTTTAAAACACGCGCGAGTTTTCGAGCACGACGGCGTAGCCGGAGTGCTCGAAATAGAGCAAGTGTTTTAAAGACCAGTTATCCACGAATACTTTACGCTATTTTTTATTATACTTCCAATACTGAAAATAAATTAGGCACTAAAAACTTAGAAATAATTTTGGTCGTGAGAAATCGAGAGGGCATAATAATATTGCTACTATAGTTACGAGAATTATTTACGTTTTTGTAGCGTCCATGTCCGTTGTTGCATTCACTCATTTCCTTGACAACCTTTAAAGCTCGGCGAGCTTTAATCGCCTGTATTCGCACGCTCAGGCGTGCTTTAAACGGCGATTCTGATGCAGGTATAATAAAAAACTTAATATTTATTACTTTAATCGTAAAGGTATTTTTTACTTATACTTTATTTACATTGTTTTAATGCGGTTTCTGTTCTTATAGTATGCCCAGTGGCGTAACAAGTCGGTTTGGCGCCGGTGTGCAAGAATAAATGATAGCCGCTGTAGACAAGAAGTTTCAGAAAAAAGAGGGAGGGGGGTAATTTTTGGTCATGCAACACTTTCAATTTAAAAGAAAATTAATAAGCTCATTTCTTAACATGAAAGGTTACTTACTGCAAAATAAAACACATTTAGATGTTTCAATCTTTGATTAAATATAACATAATAATAATAATAATAATCCCATTATTCGTTTTTAGCGGGCGTCCTCTGTTTCTGAATCCCTAAGGGTCCCAATGCCAAAACTTTTCTGCAAATTTTAGTGTCACATTTTCGAAAAGTATGCCCTAACCATCCATATTTTCTTCTCCTAATTTCTATATTTATGTCCACCTGATTTGTTCGGCCCCAAATATCTTTGTACTGTAGTGGAGCCATAAATCGCAATAACTCGTTGTCAACAGTTAGCGTAAGAATTCCAAAGAAAGGAAGCTCGACTATAAAATAAACAGTGCCTGTCCGAAATGAATATTTGTGAAATGCAAGCAGTTAGCTTAAGTACCATTAGAAAACTTTCTAGCAAACGGATGCACGCAGTTAAAAAGGTGATTTGTGCGCGGAATTCAATGGAGAGAAATTATTCAACGTCCCTCGAACTAAAAGGGTTTCTTAAAATACACTTTCCTAAATCAGAAGCGAAAGTGAAATCACAATACAAAACTGCAGCTGTAAAAATCTAGTGAATTTCAAGTGTGTCATAAACTCATAAAACCCAACCGTTGCGTCCCAAGTGAAAGTGAACGCATCCTCCGTTTTGTGAATACAATACCATTGTTGTCACTAGAATAGAAAATCCTTTTTGTATATTGTGTAAATTGTGTAACATGGGTATATAAACCAGAGCGATGGGGTTGAAGAAGATCATTGCGTACTAGGTCTTAGCCCAACAACCACTCTGGTCGTCTGGCACATGTCGGGTCAGATTCCCACATGTTTAATATTAATCTCATACATACTGAAGCATTCATTTTGGGATGTTTCAGGAGCTAAGTGTCAGATCCACAAACGTTCACATGTATGCTGATTAAAAAGACCTATTCGATCCACACTTGTAATAGTATAGTAGCAAATCCGTAACCAGTTAATTTATGTCTGTAATCCGTTGCGTAAATAAAGAATATTAAAAGTGGTGGAGTTATTCGTGTGTGTAATTTCTAACAAACACCGTAACCAACCCACTTTAGTACGAAATAATGACTTGCCACCAACCACCTATTTACTTACACCTACAATTTCTGCTTTACCAGTTCTGTAACCGTCCACGTTTCCGACCCATAAAGTAAAACAGGTTTTACCATTAAATCAAACACTCGCAAAATATAACATGAAACATAAAAATTCATATGAAAATACAAAAACAAAAACCACGTAAAAGGAATACAAATTTAAATAATTCGCAAGAAAAATACAATTTATAGATATATAAATATGTAGGTATAGCACTTTAATAAAACTGTCTTTTGCGAGATTTTGCTGAAGCTAACATATCTATCAGTGAATTAAAACCAAGAGTACTGGCTCTTACTTTCTCGATTCTCAGTAATGCAAAACTCTTTAGGCGTATTTGGCTCATCTTACTTAGCAAAGAGTTTTTAATATTTTTAATTTAGAAAAATATCTCTCAGTGGAGGCTGTAGTAACGCGATATAAAAAATAAGATATAAACTGTATACAAATCTGGAAAGCTAGCTAATGATGTGTGATTAGACAGACATTTTTCTCCCACTTGATTCACTGATAAGCAAGATTTAATACTAGTTGTGTACGAAGATCGAAATTGTACAATTTGCTTTAGTAAGCCGTTATCGAGATCAGTTTCATACGTAGTTTGGCACTCTCTATGACCTCAGTATCTGAGGCAATCGCCAGAAATTTGCGGTTTAAAAGTTCTGAATTTATAGTATGTTACTATGCACTATGCACTATGAAATCTAAGAATCACAAACACACACTAGAGCTGGAACTTCTAATCTACTCAAAAGGAGAAAAGCCTGTGCACTCAAAAGAGCCCAGTGTCGCTCAAGTATCATAGTTTGTTGCCGCTTTGAAGCACTATTCTAGAAAAACTTTTATTTTCACTAAAAACTCCGCTACCGCGGCGCCTATATAGGTTGGGCGCCGAGGTTCTTCGCACCCCCTGCATATATGATAGTTACGCCACTGAGTATGCCCAGACGATGCCAGGAAGTATATCGAGTAAGAGGAGGTCCCACTCGATACTAATTTAAAAACTGGGCTTAAAAAATAAACATTTTTTTCTGTAACTTCATTTGTTTTATAATTGATTGTGTTAAAGACTCCAAATTACTGTTAATTGCAACGAAACTATATTAACCTATGTTAGCATGTACTATTTCGTTCTTCCATTTGAAATGATTTTGCTACGGTATGCTCATTTTTTGATGGTCTAGTTCAATTGTTGAGCAGTTTAAATACCAGATAAACTACATAAAAACTGTTAAAAAATAATAATGCGGCATGTAAAAATATTGTCAAGCATGTCGATGTAATCGATAGCGTTATAGTCCATTTTAGCCCTATAGTCTGCTCAAGCATGAACATTATTAGTAAACGATATTTTTGAAGGCATTGTTTTTAAGTGAGACATTTTTAAATATTACACTTCGGTGGGCACTATTCTTGGTGGGCAATCCATTTGAAAGTGTTGTTTTACGATTACATTTTTCGTGGAAAATGATAATTTTTATAGCGACGTTTTTACTGTCCTTTTTCGTTTCATGACATTATTCATTCGGCTTGGTTTACAATAGGTTAATTGTACATATTTACACCGAATCTCTATCTAACAAACGTCATTTCATTATTTCTAAAGTCTAAATTTTATGGACTGACAACTTAGTTTATGTGAGGGAAAATCGATGTCTGCGAGTATGATTCACTTAACTGAACATCCTTTGTGCAGAGCGCCACTTTCCGGTCATTACTGACGTCACAGGCCTCGGTTATGCAGTGAGTATACAGTCTGTTCAGGATAAAGGACCAATGCAAAGGCGATTTCTTAAATGGTACAAGATAAACATTTAGTTAAATTAGGAAAAAATGTGAGAATGATAAGGGTTAGTATGCTTGCATGTAAATATTTTATTTTCCTGAAATCTGAAAACTTCAGTTTTCGGATATTATCAACGATATGCAATAGTTATTTGGGCACCAAGTAGAGGTAAGTGGATTTTTGTGTTTGAGGTCGTTTTTTTCTCACTACCAAGAAGTTAAATTCTTGTTTGATTAATAATATTTATGACATATTTTTTTACTGAGTCACTCTAATAATTCAATTAAATATAGTAAGCGTGTGTCAGTGATAGCGTTGTCAGTTTATTTCTCCGATAGTTGCGTTTATTATAAAATGAGCTATTCAAAAGAATTTGAAAATTACGCTGAAATTGAAAATAGTGCCAAGGCTGCTTGAGCATTTTTGCTGCCGGTGAAATCGAGAGAACGGCACGAGCGATCAGTGTTGAATTCAGACTGATTACTCCGTGGGGAAAATGAAACGTCTGGGGGGTATTTTTACGTATTCCCGCGCAAACCACCCATTCTTTTATAGATAAAAAAACATGAATATGAAGTGGCAATATTTCCGGGGGAATTTTGTACCGCCCGGGGGGCAATCCCCCCGGTCACCCCCCTGGATTCAACACTGTGAGCGATCATATAATACTTTCAAAGAGTGGTGTATTTCCAAGACAATAATAGATATTAACGATACAAGTTTGATTATGAGCGTCTTAACAAACCGAGTCTCGTTAAGTACCATAAACCAACGAGTATTGTTGAATATTTTATCTTCATTAATAAATTCTGGTTCGCTGTATTTTTTTATATAAAAAAAATGCGGTAATATTCTCGCACTCAGTGCGGTAATGAAGCTGTTAATGATACTAAAATTAATTTGGTTAATAGTCTATAACAACTCCGATGAAGATAAAAGAAGTAAACAAAACTGTGTTGCTAGCTTATTTTAATGAGAGCGCGTCTATATTAAAGTCTCCAAACAGTTTATGGAGTGAGTATTCCATGTTGAAGTTAACAACGTGCGTTCATGATAACTTCGGGGTGATGAAATTCAAGCAGGTAGCATTTGAATGACTACTTTTTAGAAATAACAGTATAATTCTACATAAATTTCTTAAGAGAAAGAATGATGGTTATATTTCGAAAAAATCCAAAAGTTTTACTAGAGTTGGAAAGGTTTCTCAGTGACGCTTCTGACGATACATTTTTGATGATGAAAGTCGCAATGATATTGGAAAATAGCTGGAGCATGCCGAACAGACTAGCTGTAAAATTTGAATTTTGAAGATGTTGAAATAAAACCTAACGTGGCAATTATCAATATTCTACAAGGTGGCACTCGATTTCCTAAGGCAGTAACTTTGTTTATAAATGAAAAGAATTGGTTCTGTTTGTTGATTATGTTTATTTAGACGTTTAATTTTTTTCCATAAAGTCTCGAAGACAATATCGATCAAGTGGACACCGCCAGAGTTGATGAAAATTCGGGCTTGTTTCACAGCATTTTTCATGACTTTTCTCAAAACTTCTGGCGATAAATTCTCCACTTCTAGTCAGATGTTTTCTTTTAAGGCCGCCAAGGTCTGTGGCTTAATCGTATAGACTCGTGACTTCAGAAAACCCTAAAGAAAGAAGTCTCGAACGGCCAAATCGGGCGATCTTGCGGACCAGTGCAGATCTCCAAAACGAGAGATGAAGCGGTCGGGAAAAGGTTGCTTCAGAATATAACTGCCGTTCATGCTGTGTGTGCGGTTGCACTTATAAGAGAACATCTTTAAGTCTTTCACCAAAATTCACTGTAAAGACCGTCTACCGATGCCCAAGTACGTGGCCCGTCGTCTGGTGGATGTTTGAGGGTCCTCTTGGACATCTGCAGCCACAGCAGCGATATTCTCGACCGAACGGCTACTCCGGGGCCGGCCAGGTCTGAAACTGTCCCGTATTGAGCTAGTCTCCTCGAGCCGAGTGGCTAAACGCCACAGTGTTTGCACATTTGATGCCACACGACCAGGGAATCGACAACAAATTTCGCGTGGAGCCAAAAGCACTGACCGATTATTTGTCAAAAACATTGACACAAATTATTTCGCGTTTTTGAGGAGTATAGCGATCCATGGTTTGTCTATGTGTATTCTGCTTCTGTTTGCTTCACGAATGTCAAAGTCGCGATGACATAAGATGCCATTTGCAAAAATGAGAGCATGTTCCGATAGGGTGATTACTTTTGCGCCACCTGTTACAATCGAAAAACAAAATCCTTCGAAGATTTGTAGTCACTGGCAGTAACGATAGAAATAATTGTTGCAGTTGCAGATATGTTGACGTAGTCAGGGTACTTAAAAAACAATCAGTTGTTATTAATAAAAAATATATTATCTGACAGTGAGTGTTCTGTTTTAATATCCAAAATGTACCCAATTCTCGACATTTGGCGCCCAGACTTGGACCAGCATAATTTGTAGTTACATAAGAGACTGTGGAGAAGATTAATATGGATAAGATTAAAAAATCAGGAAAGGTAATCAGAGGCTCACTTTCGAGATACGTCAACACGCTGAATGAATTATTAGCAGCAGAAGTTTCTAATTTGGCTGAAATACGTGCTTTAACGAATACGGTTGAAGCAGTTTGGAGAGATCTCTTGGAAAAAGATGAAGAAATATTCGATTTAATGCTCGACATGGAAGTAGAAGATGACATTCTTGAAGCAGAGTCGGTTAGCAAGGACGAATATCGCAGAAAGTACAAAAAAGTCAAGGTTATATTCTCTGATGTCGAATGTAAAGTGAATTATAATAAACAAGATGGGGGCAGTAATGCTTTAGAATCCTCATACAAACACGCCTTTTATCGAAAGTTTACACTCCCTACCATTGAATTTAGAAAGCTGAATGGTGATTTAAAGGAATGGTTGCCTTTTTGGAGCCAGTTTAAACAAATAGACGATGATGAGAGCATAGCACCCGAGGATAAGTTTAATTATTTGTTTCAAGCAACAGTTCGTGGGTCCCGAGCTAGGCAAGTTATGGAAAGTTTTCTACCTTCAGGACAAAATTATGCGTTAACTAAACAGGCACTCCAGGCACGGTTTGGGAGAGAGGATCTTCTTATTGAAGTTTATATTAGAGAACTTTTAGGCTTGATTTTGGACAATTCTAGATCCTCTAAATGTTCTTTGTCTCAGTTGTATGATAAGTTAGAGTGTCACTTGGGTGCCTTAGAAACATTAGATGTAACGACGGGGAAATGTGCATCTATTTTGTGCCCGTTGATAGAATCGTGCATGACAGAAGATTTTCTCCGAGTTTGGCAGAAAAGTTCATCTTCAAACGATATGAAAAATGCAGAAGTTCGTCTACTGGGCTGATGGAGTTCATGAAACAAGAAGTACAGAACGAAGAACGTATTTCTGTAGCGAAGGCAGGTTTTCGGATGGTTCAAGGGAAACTGAATAAGAAGAGAGAAAGCTTAAGATTCCCATCCGAGTTGGATATACCCACTGCAATGGATCTTCTTATTACTCAAGAAAATAAACCAAGTTGCATTTTTTGTATTTCGGGAAAACATTCCAGTGTAGACTGTTTCAAGGCTAGAAATATGTCGTTAGATGAAAAGATGCAGATTATAAGAGAAAAAATGTGCTGTTTCATTTGTTTGAAAGCCATGACGCCGACCCATAACTCCAAGAGATGCCGATACAGGCCAAAGTGTGCAATATGCAATAAAAAACATATTTTGTTGCTATGTCCTGATTATCAGAAAACTAAAACTTTCAAATCTCTTGCAGAAAAATCAAACGTTGAAGACAGTGTACCTAATGACAATATTTTGGCCAATGTTACATGCGATACTGGTGTCTTCTCCCTACTCTTGTTGTTTTACTGAGGGGCAATAACTGCCAACGACCGGTAAAAACTGTCATAGATACCGAATCTCCGTGATCCTACATCTTGAAACAAACTGCGGAGGAAATGAAATACCAACCAGTCGAACAGGAAGCAGTGGTTCATTGGTTATTTGTAGGAGAAAAGACAAGTATCTGCATGCACAATAAATTCAGGATTCACATCGCTAATTTAGATGATAGTTATAGTTGCAACTTTGAGGCTATGAACCAAGTGAATATTTGTGGGGATTTACCTCATGTACCTAAGGGAACTTGGATGAAAGAACTTGCAGGTACCAACATTATTTTTTTTTATGTTTCCGAAAATGCTGGATCAATAGAGATATTAATCGGTGCTAATGTTGCTGGAAAACTCTACACAGGTAACCGGAAGGAGTTATCCTGCGGACTCGTTGCAGTAGAGACTCAGTTAGGTTGGACGATCATGGGAAAAGTTCCTACGTGTACGTCTAAGGGTACTATAGCTATGGTGGTTATGAATATGCTTGTTAATGATATTAATATTGCTGACTTTTGGAAACTTGAATTAATCGGCATTACTGATTCTTCAGAAAAGAAGACAAATATGGAGTTACATACTGAAGCTTTACGACATTTTTCAGAAACAGTGACAGTAAATTCTGAGGGCAGATATGAAGTGAATATGCCTCGGAAGGAAGGTCATCCACCTCTGCCTACTAATTATGAAATGGCTCTTAGGAGATTAAGTGCAACTGTCAGAAAATTGAAGACTGATGGCTGTTACGATGAGTACCAGCAGGTCCTAGATGAATGGTTGGAAGAAGGAGCTATCGAGAGGGTGTGGGAAGCCGACGAAGACGGACAGTACTTGCCTCATAGGCATGTAGTAAAAGAAAATAGTACAACCAGAATTCGACCCGTCTTTGATGTGTCAGCACAGGAGAAGAATTCTCCGGCATTGAACGACTGTTTGGATAAGGGGCTGAACTTGATAGAACAGATACCTCAGTTGTTGCTTCGGTTTAGGATGAAAAGAATTGGTGTGGTATCTGATATTAGAAGAGCTTTTTTACAGATCAGCTTGCAGCAAACCGACCGAGATTTTTTACGGTTCCTTTGGCACGATAAATTATTTGCAAAGTGCCGCGAGTTTAAAAGATCTAGCAGTATAAAATATCTGTGGATTAGGAATGGGAAATTCATGATGAGAAAAAGTGATTCCAGTCGTGTATATGTAATCAATTCTATTGCTGACTTTAATGATGTACATTAAGGAAAACAAATTTTATTTAAATGCTTGGTATCGAAATTTATTTTTTTACCGGAAAGTTAAATATATTTCCTTTAAATTGGAATTGTTTGCGATTAAACGTCAATGTAATATTAGATCTTTGCCCACCACTTTACATAATATTTTTAATAATGATGTTTTAATTTCTCTGGGTGATTTTGTTCTTTATAAAAGAATAAAATGTAAACACAGGTACATGTTCTTTTTGCAGATTTTAATTTTAATTCATCGTTATACATTTTTATTGTTTTGCGGTCACTGGTTATATGATTTGCTGTATGTACTCGTAGTTCTTATTAATTTCAATAATCTCGGATTGTTTGTTATACATGTTTTAGTTTTTGATATCATTATTGAGTTAAATGTAGATTTAAGTAGAAAGAATAGTAATTTGTTTTTCTATTTGTGGTGTATTGCCAGTGCAGAAAGAGTACTTGCATTGCTCCAATGTGTGTTTTTTATTTTACTTTTAATATCTGTTTTTTTTTCTTTTTTAGTTTAGCAAATGACTAATTATATTAATGTTGCTCATTTAAATGCACGTTCTCTCAAAAACAATTTTACAGAGATTAGGGAGCTGCTTCTATCGTCCAGTTATGATGTTGTGGGAGTGACTGAGACATGGTTGTCACCCAGTGATTCTGATGATCTCATACACATTCCGGGCTTTCTGGTTGTTCGAGGAGATAGGGCTACCGCAACCTGGGGCGGAGGGGTATGTGTTTATATTAAAAATAATATCAATTATTCAATTGTTTCAATCTCAAAAAATTCTGCAGCCATCGAACAACTTTGGATCAAACTAATGTTTAAAAATATAATTTTGATATTTGGTACAGTTTATAGAAGACACGAGTATTCTTATGCAGAATTTCTTGATTCACTGGAGGACTCAATTTCTCTGACTACACCCATTTCAAATGAAATTATATGTGTAGGAGACTTTAATATAGATGCGTTAAATATTTGTAACCCTGCTACAATAAAATTATTTTCTATGTTGGATGTTTTGGGATACAAGCAAATAATTGATAAACCTACGCGTATTACTAAATCTACTTCAACAATGATTGATCTAATTCTGGTGAATATGGAAACAAATGTTAGCGATTTTGGTGTAATAAATGTGCATGGTTTATCAGATCATTGTTTGACTTACGCTAAATATCCCATAGATGAAAAACTATAAAAAATCAATGTTGTATACCTATAGAGATTTTAGCCAATTTAATTATGCAATTTTTAACGCTGAACTTCAATCTTTACCACTAAGTACAATATACGATTTACATAATGTAAATGATAAAGTTCATTTTTTAAATAGCAATATTGTAAATTTATTTAATCAACACACAACAGTTAAAACAATAAAAATATCAAAACCAAAAGCTCCGTGGATGACTGATAACATTAAATTGATGATATCACTTCGCAATAAAGCTCTACAAAAATTCAAAAAAACAAAAAAGCCTGCACATTGGGAATATTACAAATCTCTTCGCAATTATACCAATTTTGCTGTCAAACAGGAAAAAAAAGCGTACATAAATTATCAAATATATGTAAACGGCCCTCAGTCTTTGTGGAAAGAACTTAAAACAGCACATATTTATTTCAAAGCTGACAATTTTGCTATTCCTCCTGATCTTAGCGATGTAAATGAAATAAACAATGCATTTCTGAATACTGCTAAACCAAAAACCTCTAATAATTATTGTGATATTTTGCGCTTTTACAATAACAACTTATTTAAAAACTTCATGTCTAAATTTACTTTTACTCCTATTTCAAATGAAGATGTTATAAAAATTATTGCTTCTATAAAGACAAATGCAGTTGGATCTGACAATATAAGTATAAACATGTTAAAGCTATGCTGTCCTTATTTAATTCCCTATATAACTAACATAGTAAGTTGCAGTATCGACCAATCTTTATTTCCGGAAGCATGGAAAACAGCTCAAGTTGTTCCATTGCCAAAAATTAGACAACCTCGTGATTATAAAGACTTACGACCTATTAGTATATTACCTTGTTTGTCTAAAGTGCTTGAAAAAGTAATGGAAGCACAAATACGTCAGCATGTGGAACAACACTCCATTCTTCCGGAAACACAGTCAGGTTTTAGGCCCGGATATAGTTGTGTAACTTCACTACTTAATATAACTGATGATATATGTACTGCTATTGACAAGAATGAATTATCAATTATTTTAATGCTCGATTATTCCAAAGCATTCGATACAATCAAGCATGATATTTTGATTTCAATATTGCATCACATTGGGTTTAGTATTTCAGCAATACAGTTTATTGAGAGTTATCTTACAAATAGAACTCAGGCTGTTATTCTAAATAATTACAAATCAAATTATTACCAGTCACACTTGGAGTCCCCCAGGGATCAATACTTGGTCCTCTTCTATATATAATATATACTTTTAATCTAAAAACTTCTCTTGACCACTGTGCATTTCATATGTATGCTGACGACACGCAATTGCAATATATTTTTAAACCAGAAAATGTTGACAAAGCTAATACAGAAATTAATTCAGACCTAAACAATCTAGTTAACTTCTCTGAGAAGCATGGCTTAATGATTAATCCAAATAAATGTTATGTTATGCTATTCGGACGAGTAAAAGCAATAGAGGATATTCGAGATAGTATTATAATAAAAATTCAAGAAGCAATACTACCAATCAAAGATAATGTAAAAAACCTTGGACTTACCTTTGACCAAAACATGCGATTCAAAAAACATATTTCTAGCATCCTTCAAAAAGCATATCTTAATTTAAAAATTATTTTTCAAAACAGATTTTCTTTAAGCCCAATGGTAAAAACTATATTATGCGAATCTATGGTTTTGTCGCAGTTTAATTATTGTGATTGTGTGTACGGTCCTTGCTTGGATAGTACAGATATCAGGAGAATTCAGATTATGCAGAACTCTTGTTTGAGGTTAATATTTGGTATACGAAAATATGAACACATATCTCACAAATTGCAAGAAATTAAGTGGTTGAACATGGCTAATCGAAGAAAACTTCATTTGGCATGTTTATACCATAAAATAATTATTAACAAGTCACCTTCGTATTTATTTAATAAAATTAGTTTCAGATCTCATCTACACAATTTAAATATACGTTATAAAGATTTCATAAATACTCCAATTCATCGAACTGCTCTATTTGAACGATGTTTCTCTTATAATGTAGGTAATATATATAATCCTCTACCACATTTTCTTAAATCTTTAACAATAAATAAATTTAAAAAAACATCTCCATCAGATATTGTTAGACTTTCAAAAGAACTCAGACTAATTACACAAATAACATAATTGGTTTTAGCTGTAGCTGCTTAGTTTTTGTACAGTCTGCACTGGTAACTTAGATATAATATGTAATATACTTAGGTTTAAGAGGTTAAGTGGAAGAGCAGAGATTTACATCTTCGGAAGTAAATCTTCTGAACTTCGCCTTATTGGCATAGTTATTATTTCTTTTTCAGATTATATTTTAATTTTTATGTTTTCTTAATACGGAAAAATATTGTCACACTTATAATTTTATTTATGACAGTGTAAATCTAAATATTTTTTGTGTGTATTTTTTCATTATTTGATAACTTGATTTTCTTTTTTTTTGTGCCAATAAAAGACATTATTATTATTATTATTATTATTATAAGGAGGATAACTTGATTGTTTTCCGACACAAGCGAGTTGTTTTTGGTGTTGTCTGTAGCCCATTTTTACTTGGAGCAGTAATCCGCCATCATTTAACATCCGAGAAGACTAAGCATCAGCAACGTAGCAGTAAATATTCCCTGGCTATAATTGATATACTTCTAAACAGTTTTTATGTCGACAATTTGGTGACAAGCCTGGACAATGAATCTGATGTGAAACAGCTTATTAGTGAAGCTAGCTCTTTAATGAATGAAGTAAAATTTAAATTAAGGGGTTGGGAGTGCACAGAAATGGACAGCACTCAGAATAATTGTTGTACAAATGTTCTTGGTTTGACGTGGAACCGAAAACACGATAGATTAGGAATCAGTGATAACTGCTTGAAATTCTCTGGGAATAAAGTCACTAAAAGAATTATTTTATCCATGGCTCATAAGATTTTTGACCCGATAGGTTTCACATGTCCAGTCACTCTATGTCCAAAACTTCTTCTGCGTGAAATGTGGGAATCAAAAATTGGTTGGGATGACGAGGTTGATAACCAGATTACATATAAGTTTTTACAGTGGGCTGAGAAATTGCATTATTTACATGATGATAAAATTCCCCGGTGGCTTCCAAAGATGATTGGACCAGCTGAATGGACTCTTCACACGTTCTGTGATGCCAGCGAGTCTGCTTACGCGTGTGCAATTTTCTTGCGTATAGAAAGCGACTCTGGGGTCAATGTTCAGTTGATACAGGCCAAAACAAGGATTTCACCTAGGAAAAGGGTAACAACTCCACCCCTGGAGCTACTTGCAGCGACTATAGGAGCTAGACTATATTCAAGTGTAGTTAAAACATTGCCTGGAAAGTGTGTGCCATACTTTTGGACTGATTGGACATGTTTCATTATATTATATTTACAAAGGCCGTCCAAGTTTTTTTTTTATTTGAAACTTTTCAGCTAATGGTAGGCATTTAAAATTAAAATTGAGAATATTAGTTACACCATTCTTCCTCATTTTTGAATAAAACGCTTCAACTGCAATCGATATTATTTAAGATCATCCGAACACGACACACATTTCCAGTTAGTTTATTCAAAACTTGTACATATCCTAGGAGTAAAACCTTCGGTGTAGCGGCCGCCTTTACCCTGAGATCGCATTACATTTAAATATACTTTATTTCATACTGCATCGTAAAACCCATGTTTAAGTTAATGATTTTAGTCCGGAAAATGAGGCTTTACGGTATCAGGTCCGGTAAAACATTTTACCGGACTCAAATGAAATAAACAGGTCCGGTAAAACATTTTACCGGACTCAAATGAAATAAACAGGTCCGGTAAAATATTTTACCGGACTCAAATGAAATAAATCAATAATCAAACTATTTATCATTTTCAATTGAAAAATTTTTTTTTGTAGTTTTAAGTAAAAATCTAATAATTGCAGTATGAAATAAAACGCATTACGACATACGTCCGGTAAACTTTTACAGTAGCTCGTCTCAACATTCCAGACTCGGCTCCTACGTCGCCTCGTCCCGAAACGTTTGGACTCGCTACTGTAAACTTGCGTTTACCGGACTTATAACGTAAATTACTATTATTTATTCCTCACTTGTAAAGATCAATTTATCAAGTCACTGTATTCACCTTGAAAATGTTTCTTAACTGGCTAGCCCGTAAACTTTTTACGGGCTAGCCAGTAAAATTTTACAAGCGTGCTCATAGATAAATGATAGCGTGCAAAGCCAGAGTTGTCTTTCCTAGTATCGTATGTGTCATATTGATGAATTTAGTTGCTTGTCAGTTTGACATTTTGAATAAATGGTAAATTTCTAGTTATTTACAAGTGAGGCACAAATAAAATATTCAACAATACACGCAAGGTAACAGGTTTTGCTGACTCAAGAAGGTGACTGGCTCGCCAGTCATATCGTTCTATTCGCCAGTAAAAATCTTCTTACCAAGCTAGTAATGTTAAATACTAATAAAAGACTGCGAGTTGCAGCTGTGGCGGCTCCAAAAGTAGGCCAGTCGATAAGTCTTTTAAAATGGCTGTTAGCGGGAGTAATTCCGGACAAGCTGGAATAAATTTTAATCTGTTCTGTTGGGACTCAGAAAATATATATTAATTTTGCACCCCTTGACAGGCCCGGATTTAACCGCTATGCTTAAAAAAAGGTCTAAATTTTTATATTTTTCCTAATATTAGTGAATATCTCGATTAGTATCAACTTTTGAGCAAAATACGTAGTTATCAAAATTAAAGAAAAGTAAATTCTCTACAAAAAATGTTCTATACATTTTTGTCATATATTCCACTTGTTTCGAATTCATAGGCGTCGAAATATATTTTTTTCGAGCATTTGCTTGTTACTTTCTTTTACGATAAAAGAAGTATTGGATTCACCCCAAAAATTCGAAATTGAGTTTTCAACAGATTTTCACGTTTTAAAGTGCCCTGAACCCAAAAAACATGTTTTTGTTCATTGCTCTGTCTGTGTGTCGGTCTGTCTGTGTGTCTGTTTGTGAACAGAATATCTCAAAACGAGAAGAGGTATGACGTTGAAACTTCATATATAAGTTTTGTGTACTATCTAGATGCGACAGCAAGCTTTTGAAAAAAATCGTATAACCGGAAGTAGGTGTTTACTCTTGTGATTTTTTAGTTTTTTTTGAATTTTTTCAAAAACGGCTCTAACGATTTTTTTCAAACTTTACAATTTTATTAAATTTTTAATGTGTATTGATGTGAGCTAGGCAATTTTTCAGTCGAATACCTCTAAAATGGGTTTCTTTTGTTTTCTTTTCCAATTTTTTTTATTAACTCCTATTTTAAATAGAACACCCAGTATATTATTACAGTCATGAATTCAGCTTAAAAATTTTAGAGAAAATTTGTCTCTTGAAGTAACGCTCTATTGTGTACGGTTTCTGTTCAAATTGCAATTTTTGAAAATTTTTGATAAATGCTTGTATGGATGTATGTATGTATAATACTTGCGGTGTAGAAGCTGCTGCTTTATGTGCTTGCATCTGGCGGTACAATGCTCAACTTGCCCCGGATTCGGGATACAAAGTTAAAGATTAAAAATCAAATTTTGGCTATTAGGCCAGTCGATAAGTCTTTTGAAATGGCTGTTAGCGGGAGTAATTCCGGATGATTCAATTAGGGACAACATTTTATTTCTGCATGCATTTAGTAGCTGCGATACTGTTTCCGCACTATACAGGCAGGGGAAAATGAAGTTCGTTAAACTTCTACAGAAAGAGAAAAACTTACAGAAGGCTGTTCAAATTTTCAAAGACCCAACGCGTCCCCAGAGGAAATAGATAAAGTGGGAGAACAATTTCTTCTTCTTCTGTATGGATCAACACACTGTGTATCATTGAGCAGGTATAGATACCAGTGTTTCGTACAATCTATTAACAGAAGTTTACCAAATCTAGCATCATTACTACCAACCAAAGACGCAGCTCGCTTGCACTCGTTCCGTACTTACAACCAAATTCAGCTATGGTATGGAAACGAAAAATCACCTTTCGAGTGGGGATGGAGAAATTCAAAGAATGGATTAATGCCCATTCCCACTGTACAAGACGCAGCTCCCCAAGAATTACTGAAACTAATTTCTTGTAAATGCGCCAAAGGTTGTAATGTATCTTGTCGCAAAGCAGGTTTTCATTGCTCAGTAATATGTGGTTTCTGTCAGGGCAAATCTTGTTTGAATACTGTGGACGTGATCGAAGTAGACGACGAAGACGACGACGAGGACTTGCATATCGATCTAGAACAATCAATAAAACATTCCCAAGATTATGAAGCAAATTCGGAACACGAGACAGATATTGTTGAAAGTCAAAGTGATATTGAACAACCACCAACATCAAAAAGGCAAAAAAAAATTGATGAGCAGTCAAATTCAAAATAAACTTGAAGTTAGCAAAGTTGGAATAGTGGAACTTCAATAATAATAAAAAAATCTGGTGTGATACACGCACACACCTTCCTTTCATAGTGATTGTATAATTAGCCAAAATTTGATCTTTAATCTTTAACTTTGTATCCCGAATCCGGGGCAAGTTGAGCATTGTACCGCCAGATACAAGCACATAAAGCATCAGCCTCTACACCGCAAGGTAAAACGAGGTTATCCATTATACATACATACATAGGTACATACATTCAAGCATTTGTCAAAAAATTTCAAAAATTGCAATTTGTACATAAACCATACAAAATAGAGCTTTAGTTCAAGAGACAAATTTTCTCTAAAATTTTAAGCTGAATTCAAGAATGTAATAATATACTGGGTGTTCTATTTAAAACAGGAGTTAATAAAAAAAATTGGAAAAGAAAACAAAAGAAACCCATTTTAGAGGTATTCGACTGAAAAATTGCCTAGCTCTCATCAATACACATTAAAAATTTATTAAAATTGTATAGTTTGAAAAAAATCGTTAGAGCCGTTTTTGAAAAAATCCAAAAAAACTAAAAAATGACAAGAGTAAACACCTACTTCCGGTTATGCGATTTTCTTCAAAAGCTTTCTGTCGCATCTAGATAGTACACGAAACTTATATATGAAGTTTCAACGTCATACCTCTTTTCGTTTTGAGATATTCTGTTCACAAACAGACACACAGACAGACCGACACACAGAGAGAGCAATGAACAAAAACATGTTTTTTGGGTTCAGGGCACTTTAAAACGTGAAAATCTGTTGAAAACTCAATTTCGAATTTTTGGGGTGAATCCAATACTTCTTTTATCGTAAAAGAAAGTAACAAGCAAATGCTCGAAAAAAAATATATTTCGACGCCTATGAATTCGAAACAAGCGAATATATGACAAAAATGTATAGAACATTTTTTGTAGAGAATTTACTCTTCTTTAATTTTGATAACTACGTATTTTGCTCAAAAGTTGATACTAATCGAGATATTCACTAATATTAGGAAAAATATAAAAATTTAGACCTTTTTTTAAGCATAGCGGTTAAATCCGGGCCTGTCAAGGGGTGCAAAATTAATATATATTTTCTGAGTCCCAACAGAACAGATTAAAATTTATTCCAGCTTGTCCGGAATTATTCCCGCTAAAATGTACTTGTCGACTGGCCTAAAGCGTGAGCCCTCGAAACCAAAACTGCGTTAAAAATTCCGCGAGACCGCAGGTTTAGTGGAATTTGGGTAGTTTTTGTTGAGGGGAATTTTCGCGTTACGTTGAAACAGTTATATCGCCGATTCTTTAGCGATCGCGTTTTCGCCCGTAACTTCGAAGCTGCGTTTCGGAGGGTCCACAGAAGCTGTCAGCTGCTTAGTGAATATGATACGAGCAAGTGTGTTGACACACAACTCATGTTATGCTGACATACTTCTTGGATATTGTTTTATATATTTTAAGCGAAATCGAATAGTGATCACCGGATCTCATTACTTAAACCTTGTTATATACGGTGAGATAGATATTATATATTTTCAATTATATATACTTTACGCGAAGTATTTGGAGAAGGGATCTCGTGCTTTGAGACAAGCACATTTTTATAGCTATTCTTAAATTAATATAAGGGTGTCCGAAAAGTATGGAATATTCTATATATCTCGGTAAATATTTATTTACATAAAAAAATGTCTGAAATAAAAGTTGTCTAGTATTTAGTTCTTTCTTACAGAAAGATATTTAGTTAGTGGTTTCTTAAAAAACGAAGGAGCAGCGAATATCACTACAATTTTTTTAAATGACAAGATACCCCTATATTGTACTCATTTGATAGAGGGGTTTTCTGTTTTCAATGATATAAAACTTTAATACTTTTACTGAACTAGTTTTTGAGAAAACAGCGAAAAAGTGATGGTAGAGTGATGTTAAGTTTATTTTAATAGTCCTTAATCTAAACCCCTATGATTGCTTTTAATTGTCGAAACAATTGATTGCGCCTTAGAACTGTGAAGGTACTACGTACACTTGAAGTAAAAAGTTACTTATTTACATTGGTTAACATCCATTTGTGAGTGAAATACGCTTTTGAAGTAAACAGAAATGGTTCATTTATCCGAAAGGCAAGGTACTGAAATTTTAATGATGCTGGGATATGGAGAAAGAAGGAGGACGCAGACAGAAGTTTGCAATTTGTTTAACAATTTGTACCCCGAATTTCACATTACGCAATCAACTGTAAATAAAATTTGGCACCTGAAAGTGAAAATGTGATATTGGCCGTCGTGGAAAATCCATATGTTTCCGTTAGACAAATTGCGCGAGATTGTAATATAAGCAAATCCACTACACAGCGTCGTAAAAAGGAAAAGTGGCACCCAAACAAAGCATGTGCAGTTCAGGAGTTATTTGCAGACGACTTGGATCGCAGATTGACTTTTTATGAAGAAATAACCCACCAACTTGAAGGCAATGCAAATTTTCACAAAAATATTCTGTTTACTGACGAGGCAACGTTTTGCTTAAACGGCACAGTTAATAAGCAAAACACACGATACTGGTCTTCAACAAATCCTAAGTGGTATCTAGAAGGACACGCCGAGTACCAGCAGAAAGTTAATGTGTGGGCAGGAATGATGGGAAACCAGATTTTCGCACCTTATTTTTTTAGGGTAATTTAACGGCCGAGGTTTATCTAAATTTTCTACGATTTGAAGTAGTTCCTGCATTAGCTGTTTTATACCCAAATGAAGACGATCCGGATATACCCCACGACGGAATATGGTTCCAGCAAGACGAACCCCTCCCCATTTTGGGATTAATGTCCGCCAGTACTTTAGTGATACCTTTCCAAATCGTTGGATAGGCAGAAGAGGTCCAGTAGAATGGGCAGCTGGGTCACTAGATTTACGTCCGCTGGATTTCTTCCTTCGGGGCAACCTTAAAAGTAACGTTTACGTAAATAGGCCGGGAGACATTGAGAGCTTAAAAAATCGCATTCGTACAGAGATGAGGGCCATCACACCTGAAGCTGTTTCAAATGCGATTGGTGAATTTCAACGTAGAATTTATCACTGCCCTGCTGTGAACCGTGCTCAATTTGAACATTTATTGTAGTTTCCTTTTTTGTTGTGTCCAGATATGATATTAACTTAAAATAAACTTGTTACAGTTATTTCAGATTAGTTCAGTTATTATGTTAACATTGTAGATTGCGTAATAAACTTAACATCACTCTACCATCACTTTTTCGCTTTTTCTCAAAAACGAGTCTATTAAAAGTATTAAAGTTTTATATCATTGAAAAGAGAAAAAACATCTCTATCAAATGAGCACAATATAGGGGTACCTTGTCATTTAAAAAAAAATGTAGTGATATTCTCTGCTTCTTTGTTTTTTAAGAAACCACTAACTAAATATCTTTTTGTAATGAAGAACTAAATACTAGACAACTTTTATTTCAGACATTTTTTGATAAAATAAATATTTACCGAGATATACCGGGTGGTTGGTCATACCTCTGAACATAGGCAATATGCATGGCTTGTCACGGTTATGCATATTCCTGCTCACCATTTTTATGGAAAATAATGGTAGTGGTACTAAATTAAAGATAATAATTTTCCGCGTCGGTTAGTATAATTAGGACTTTTTTATTTGTATTGATGAGATCTATAAGTAGGTAAGATATCCGAACGTATTTTTTAAACACCCTGTATGTATATGTAAATTTGGCTGCCGAGCTACCAGCCTTTGCACATAAAGCTTAGTTTTTGCTCCTAATGACATATATAATATAGTATGATCAGAAATTACTTTCATTTAGTATGGCTATGGAATAATTACTAATTTATGAATGCAACTATAACTTACTTCAAAATCAAATGTCAAGATTGAAATTTAGTTAGAAACATGCAGTATGATCGAAAAGTTTTACTCTCTAGAGGGCTTTGGAATTATTTTGTCAAAAAATTTTGTTGGCAGTCGTGGTAATAAAAGTCACATTGGCATTTTAAATCTGTCAGGTAGGGTCCCGAGTGGTGTAGCTTGAACAAGCGTCCACGTTCGATCAGCAGAGTTAAGCAACGCTGTCTCTGGTCAGAACTTGGATGGGAGTTCCACGGCTGCATCTCTCGGCGCCTCGTGGTACGGCTATCACGGAAAAAAGTTGGTCCCGGCGGTCATACAACATCATGACAGTCGTTAGTGGGGTTGGAAGTCCTCATAACTGCACAGCGACGCCTGTAATTGGCCTAACGGCTGTTGGCTGAGTGCAAATTAAATAAATAAATAAATAAATAAATAAATTATATCAGGAATGTCATTTTAACAAATACAAATATTTTTGTTGAATACATAAAAATGTTATTAACAAAAACAACTACAGCTATTCAAAACGATTTCCTGCACTTTCCATACACTGCACCACTTTGTGTTCAGTATTAAACATTCTGTAAAAGGTGAGTGATTCTGTCAAAATTGTACAGGTTATATTATTAAGTACCTTTACCCATCACTGCCAACATAAATTAAATTTCTAAAAATCTACAGCCCTCTAGAGGTTAAAAGTTTTCGATTATATGGTAGTTGCATTCATAAATTAGGAACTATTCCAAAAGCCCACTAGATGAAAATAATTTTTGATCATACAAGGTAGTTCTGTTTTAGTATCAATGACACACAATACATGAGACAAGATATTTCCATTTTGAGTACCATTAATACGTGATACCAGATACATGAAATGTGAAAATTGCACCTCTCGTCCACTTAGTACTGTGTAGACACCCATCAACACGAGGTTTTTCGAAATTTCAACCCCAAGGGATATGAAAGGGGCAATAATGGCTTTTATTGACTACGGGTTTATCTGCTTGAACGACTACCTAGGAACTCGAAATTCGAAATATTAGTTGCTCTTATAAACCGGGTCAAACGTGTTTCAGGTTTCTTCGAAATTCAAATGGGGTTAAAGGGATAGACGTGTTTTTCTAAAGATCGCCATAAAGCGGGAACTACTGCATGCAACAAATTGAAATTCGGCGTATCAGTTTCTTTTAGAAATCCTGTCAAATCATTTTCAGGGTTTTTCAGAATTCTCAGAGATTAAATGGGATAGATTCGTTTTTCTAAAGATCGCCATAATGAAGTAACTGCTGTACGTACGAAGTTGAAATTTGGCAAATCAATTCTTTTTACAAATAGGGTCAATGGGTTTTCTGTAATTTTAGAAATTCATCCATCAAATAAATTAGATAGGGTGAATGTGTTTTTGTATAGATCGCCATAACGCGGGAAGTACTGCATGTAGGTGGTCGAAATTGGGTAAACTCAGTTTCCTTTACAAATGTGGTCAAATCATTTGCTGGGTTTTTCGGAATTCACTCTCCAAAGGGGTTAAATAAGGTAAATGTATTTTTTTAAAGATCGATATAACGCGCTAACTACTACAGGCATGAAGTTAAAATGCCGCAAATCAGTTGCTTTCACCAATCGGTTCATATCATTTTGTCGAATTTTCGGCGTTCACCCCCTTACGATTTAAGCTATTTAATTTGTTTTTAGTGAATGCATGTGCTGCTGTGTGTTATCATTAATTGTTAGATTTTCGTGATCTTTAGGGATCCTAGAGGTTTGATAGCCGGTTGATAAACAACTGTAATTCTTTTGACTTTATGTTCTAGTTCGATTTGGACATTCTACGGCTTGATTTCTTGCGATGTTTTGGGATTTGGCTTAGAACTTTTGACACTTTGCTTTTAAAATTTGAATGTTGGCATGATGGAGATTCCACATCAAGTAATGAGGATGGCTGGCGTTGGGGAATGACTATTCTCTGTTTTTACTATGGTTGACACACATGTAATAGGGCATGCGATTAAAGAACGGATTGTGGACCACATAGTAGACTTGCACTGGGAGAGGTTTTGGGTTGATGTTGCAAGTTCCGACCGGCATGGAGAGAACTACCCCGGCAGCAAGGTGTACCGGACTGATATGTTTCGAGGGAGGGGGCACCAAAGTTTGGTGATTTTGAATGTTCACATTTTCTATTACCATTAATCTGATTTTCACTTTCTGATACCCATGCTCCTGGTCACCATTTTCAAGACCGACTTATTACCACGCACTGAAATTAAGTAGTAGACATTTTGAAGGCTAATAAAACCGTGCAAAACATAACTGAAACTTATTGACATTTGTGAACGGTAAATAATCATTTGTCGTTCTCTGAACTGAAAGTTTCCGCAAATGCAACTTACTGTTATGGAAACTCATGCTGTAAATGAACTAAAATGCTCAATCGTGCAAAATAGTTATTTATGTACGATCGATCAATAATAGGAGTTTTTTAGACCACATTTTCAGGCGTAAAGTACGTATTTTTCGCCCTCGAGCCAGAAAATTTTTTGTTCGCTGATCTTACGAAAAAACCGTGGCTAGAAAGGTACTATTCAGCTAAAATAATTGAAAGAGTTCCTGTTTTAATTGGCAAAGATATTATATAATCTGGATCTATCTTTTAAATTAAATTTCGATCGTACATCAAATTTTGTATACGCCTCAGGCGTAACCAGCGTCTTTGGTCTTTGTGGTTATAGTCCTCGGTGCTCTGCACCTCGCCCTAGAATTTTTACGCCGCCGGAACAAAAACTCTTGTTTTACGCCCTTGATACATAAATAACTATTATGTACGAAGTCTCTTACGAATATGTTTATGCCCTTTCGAGGGTGACAAATTGACAATCCCGAGGGCTCAGGTGCTAGGGTTTGTAAGTTGCCCGATGGGTATAAATATCAAGTCATTCCCGTGGTGTATAAACCGTTTTATTTCCCACTTTGAATGCGTAAATAAATTGATAAGCTTGAAAAGCAGTCCGTAACGCCCCTAGGGCATACAAATCGAACTTTATGAACTGCTTTAAGTACCTTTGAAACGGCCAATTCGTGCCACCTGTATTTACCCATTGCATACCTTTTTATTATATACTAATTAGTGATAAAGCCCATCAGTATGTATTCTTATGTTTATTTGCGCAGTATCACACAATAAGTGCGAATCGCTATGTGAGTGACCGCAGCCTATAAGATTCCGAGTGCGAAAACGTGCAAGAATGTGCAAACTCCGCAAGCAATTCGGGGAATAACTACGAGTATTCGAAATAACGCTAGAGCCCGCGAGTATCTAGCTGTCAAACCTGCGAAGTGCAAAGGTCGCCCTGATTCGCGCCCTAATAGGCGAATACATTTTTCTGTTTATCATTTGCCTGAGTTTGAATTGTGCGATAAGAGACATATGGGTTGTGTAAAAATGGGTTTAGAAACTTTTTATGTATGTGCAGTATATTTTTCTCCGACTTGTAAGCTTCATGAATATGAAAAATGTTTTGAGGGTCTCAATGTTAAACCGGAAGTATTAAAAGAAAACCTGTTAATAATTGGAAATTTTAATATTCCTGGGTTGTATCCTAGCGTGGCCAGCCAATGTAATAATAACATTCAAAAAATATTTTCAAATTTTATAAATTTCTGTAACTTAAAGCAACATAATTTTGTTTTAAATTCAAATAATCGAATACTTGATTTTGTTTTATCTAATGTTGAAATATTAGTTTGCAAGTCGGAAAACCCATTTGTGCACGAGGACAATCATCACCCAGCAGTTGAATGTTCTCTGGGTTATATAAAAGCTGATAATATCGAACCTGTTTATAACCAGCAGTATAATTATAAGAAAGGAAATGTTTAGAGTTGTATTACCTATTGCGCGATACTGACTGGCAAATAATAAGTCAATATTCAACTGTTAATAATGCAGTTGAAAAAATTTACTAACTCATGTACAGCGCGCTCTAGATGGCACAATTCCGAAAACAAATACTAAGAAAAATAAATTTCCCCTATGGTTCACTAGGTCGATAATAAAAGATATCCGGAAAAAAAGTAGAATACGCAAAAAGTTAAAGTCGTCACCTAACAATGAACTACTTTTGAAGTTTAGAAACTTAAGAAAACAGATTAAATTAGAAATTAGAGATGCTTACAAAAACTACTGTGTTGTGATTGAGGAAAATATACACATGACTCTAATCAATTCTGGTCTTTCATTAAAGCCAAAGGAAAATCTAAATTTGAAAGTGGTTACATGCAGTTTAATGAGGACCGCCTGGAAACTAATACTGCAATTGCGCATGAATTTGCAAAAAACTTTGAGTCGGTATATATCCAGCATACTTCATCTACAGTTATTACTAATAATTACATTAAGGAAGAGGATGTTGCATCAAATTAATAAAATAACTGTAGATGACGTTAAGGGTGCCTTAAAACTTTGCAAACCTAAGAAATCACTCGGTTTTGATGAGATACCCATGAATATCTACAAGGCATACTCTGAGTTTCTCGCTGAACCTTTGGCTGTAATCTTCAATCTTTGTTTAAAACAGGGTGAGTAGCCTAAAAAATGGAAAATTTCCAAAGTTTGTCCTGTGTTTAAAAGTGGCGACAAACATAACGTTGCTAATTACAGACCCATCTCTCTGCTACAGGCTGCTTCTAAGATTTTTGAAAAAGCATTACACATTAAAATATTTTCATATGTAAGGCCTTTGATTGTCGATGAACAACATGGTTTTATGCCGAAAAGATCAACTTTGACAAATTTGGTTACTTTTACTCAAGAACTCTGTGATGCTTTAGATAAGTGCATGCAGGTTGATGTGGTATACACAACCACGAAATATTATTAAAAAAGTTGTCTAATTTTGGTTTCCATAGTATAGTATTCCAACCAGAAATTGGAAACCTATTTAAAATCAGGCCAGCATTGAAAACAGTAAGTCACTTCGTAATTTAATTTATAAAAAAAAATACTGTTTGATTGTTATTCAGTGACACTTCGATAATAACCTGCAAATTTGACAGATGCATTGGAAAGTTTGGAAGATATATAAGTTTTTCAAAATTTTCTATGCTATTATACGGTTTTAAAAACGCAACTAGTACCTACTTAAATCATGCACAATGTTACAATGCCTTAACAAAACAGTTACATGTACAATTTGCAGATGAACTGTCATTACCTGAAAGCTGATTGACATTAGAATATTATTTACTGATTGTATGAAACCAACTTACACTCTTACACTTTTCGCGGTGTACTGAATTTTAAATAGCTTTCCAATTTTTGGTTGGAATACTATACCTTGGTTGAATTTTTGAGGTCATACTTAACTGAAAGATATCAAATAGTTGTTTGCAATGGCAGCCTGTCGGAGAGGTACGGTGCAACTTCTGGAGTGCCTCAAGGGTCTATTCTGCGCCCATTGCTGTTTTTGTTATTTATTAATGATCTTTCGCAGGTAGTAGAGAATGCAAAGTACGCATTATTTGCCGATGATTTTAAAATTTCAAAATATTGAAGCAGATAGTGCGTGTGAAACAATGCAGCGAAATATTGAAAACATTTTTAATTGGAATTCAAAAAATTTATATTATTCAACGTTAGCATGTTCTCTGTTGTTACTTATACACGCAAAATTCAACCTATTGTAACGATTCGGCTGACGGTTATTAGCCCTGGTGCCTCGATTATACTAGAAATTCCAGAGGCGGCTGCCAGCGCGTGAATCATAGGCCGCCGACGGGCCGCCTTGAACGCAGGTGTACGCGGATGAATCATTTTCCAGTCGATGCTAGAGCGGCCCTGATGCGACACGTCACCGTTGCCGAGAATATCTGGAAGCTTCTGGAAGAAATTACCCGGCGTGATATATAAGCGGGCGGAGTTCTTCGGGGAGGCAGTTCTGAAATAATTCTCCGGCAGTTCGAACTCACGTAGAGGCTTGTTAGAAGCCCCCATATAAATAACCGCGTGTACATAACCTCTCGTAAAATAAATAAATAGATAACTATATAAATAGAAATACATCGTTAGTGTTTAAGAGTGATATAAATAAATAAGTGTGTTAATCCGTATGTAATAATAAATAAATGTATCGATAGTTCGTTAGTGCCTGTATTAATTTGTTATCTGCTTGATAATTCCAGTGTGTGCTTGTAAATAATAATCGTAATAATTCATTGTTGTAAATAAATGTTTGAACCCATGTTTGTCGTATAACTTTAAATAGCCCGAACGTTAAAAACGTAACAGTGGTGTCAGAAGTGGGATTTTGAACCGGGGGCTATATAAAAAAAAATATTGAACAAACATTAAATAAATAAATTGTTAACAAGTGCCGATAAAACGACGTCAGATAAATAAATTGAAGTGTATAGTGGGGATGCCTTTGACGAGATTCGAGATGGATCTTAATAATAAGCGTGGGGAACAGCCGGGAGCCGGGGAGGAAGCACGGGAAGAGCTGAAAGCCGGGCAGGAAGAGCTGGAATCCGCAGAAGAGAAAGTAGTCCAAAAGCTGGATGGGAAAATAAATGGAAGAGTTCGGTCTCTGTTGTTGGATACTGGAGCGACAAAGCCCATCGCCAGGTCTGACGTAGTAAGGGACGAGGGTCAGCTACTGCACAACGAGACACGCCTTCGCACTGCCACGGGGGGCGTGGTGACTACACATGGGGAAACTGATTTGAAGATTGGGACGAACCGAGAGGGTCGTGGATGCATACCTGGATGGCGATCTCCGGAGCAACGTGGTGCGCGTGGCTGAGCCCGATTATGCTGACATTGCGGACGAGTGCATCCTGGGAATGGATGTTATGGATAAGTGTGAGTGCGTTTTGGACCTGAGACGCGGCGAGTTGCACGTGGGTGGGGAGGAGGTTTCCCGACACCCAGGAGGAGAGATCGCGGCACAAGTGGTATGGGCGGAAGATGTTATTCTGCAGGGACGAACGGAGAGGGTCGTGGATGCATACCTGGATGGCGATCTCCGGAGCAACGTGGTGCGCGTGGTTGAGCCCGATTATGCTGACAGTGCGGACGAGTACATCCTGGGAGTGGATGTTATGGATAAGTGTGAGTGAGTTTTGGACCTGAGACGCGGCGAGTTGCACGTGGGTGGGGAGGAGCTTTCCCGACACCCAGGAGGAGAGATCGCGGCACAAATGGTTTGGGCGGAAGATGTTATTCTGCAGGGACGAACCGAGAGGGTCGTGGATGCATACCTGGATGGCGATCTCCGGAGCAATGTGGTGCGCGTGGCTGAGCCCGATTATGCTGACATTGCGGACGAGTGCATCCTGGGAATGGATGTTGTGGATAAGTGTGAGTGCGCTTTGGACCTGAAACGTGGCGAGTTGCACGTGGGTGGGGAGGAGTTTTCCCGACACCCAAGAGGGAAGATCGCGGCACAAGTGGTATGGGCGGAAGATGTTACTCTGCAAGGACGAGCCGACAGGGTCGTGGATGCATACCTGGATGGCGATCTCCGGGGCAACGTGGTGCGCGTGGTCGAGCCTGATGGTGGCAAGAAGCTCACCCATGGTATCCTGGTTGGGAAGACGTTGGGGAAGACTGGGCTTGGGGCCCCAGTAAGGATCATGAACGTCAGCAGGGAACTGGCAACCGTCAGGAGGAACTCAATACTGGGAGGGGACATGATCCAACAAAAACGGAAGAAGATAGAAGATTTGGTGGCCCGGTACCAAGACATCTTCGAGTGCGGAGATCATCCCAGCAGCCGTACTGACGTAGGAAAACATAAATCAGTTGAGTTTGGCAAAATAGTCTTGCTGAGGACCGATCATGCTGCTCTGAGATGGCTGCTGGAGTGCAAGAACCCTGAAGGGCAGGTGGCTGAGTGGATCGAGCGCCTACAAGAGTTCGACTTGGAAATAAATCATCGACCTGGCACAGTCCACCGCAACGCCGATGCGTTATCCAAGAGGCCCTGCCCTGCGGACTGCGGCCACTGTTCGAGATTGGAGAGTCGTGCGGTACCCATTAATCGTACCACTGTGGTCGACGACTCGTGCGAGCCAGACGAGTTGCAGAGTAGCCAGGAGAACGACCCCGACTTAGGCGCGGTTATAGCCTGGAAGCAAGATGGCCGTCGACCTACCTGGCAGGAGGTCCCCGCCACCAACGCAACAGTGGAGACTTATTGGGCGCAATGGGACTCCTTACAGCTGGACAACAACAACTGACCAGAATCTTGGAAGATGAAGACAGTAGGGCAACGAGATCACGATCGATGGTTCCAAGGAGTAGAGTGGCCGAGGTTCTGCGCCACCTGCATGATGGCTCCTCTGGGGGACACTTCAGATTAAAGAACACGTTGCAGAAGGTCCAAGAAAGGTTCTACGGGGCGAGCTGCAAAGGTGACGTCCGAGAGTGGTGCCGGAGGTGCGAAGCATTCGCTACGGGAAACGGACCGGTTGGAAAACGTAGAGCTCCGAGGTGGCAGTACAACGTCGGTGGTCCGTTCGAGGGTATCTCCATTGACATCGCCGGACCATGCCCCGAAACCGAAGCGAGAAATAAATACATCTTGGTGTGCATGGGCCACTTCACCAAATGGCCCGAAGCGTATGCCGTTCCGAAGAAAGAGACCGGTACTGTCGCTTATGTTCTGGTGAAGGAGTGCTTCAGCCGTTTTGGAGTCCCCCTGGAATTACATTCCGACCAGGGCCGGAATTTCGAGTTTGGACCGTTCCGGAACGTCTGTAAGCTACTGGGGATACTCAAGATCCGGACCACTGCCCTTCATACTCAATCGGACGGCATGGTGGAGAGGATGAACGGAACCATGGAAAAGTATCTGTCCAAGGGGGTTTCCGAGCATCCGCGTGACTGGGGCCAGTACATGCACCTGTTCCTGATGGCCTACCGATCGGCAGTACAAGAGACAACCGGCGTCCAGATCGAGGTGTGCTGTTGCGAAGCCTGGAGACCACGGTGGGCTCCTGCTTCTTCAGCCAGTCCATATGCAAGAAGGGCACCGCCTGCAAGTACCGCCATCGGACCCCCACAAGAGCGAGAAGACAGGCACCCGAAGCAACTCGTTCTGGGACAGAACGATCTAAGGCGGGGGCAGTGTAACGATTCGGCTGACGGTTATTTGCCCTGGTGCCTCGATTATACTAGAAATTTCAGAGGCGGCTGCCAGCGCGTGAATCATAGGCCGCCGACGGGCCGCCTTGAACGCAGGTGTACGCGGATGAATCATTTTCCAGTCGATGCTAGAGCGGCCCTGACGCGACACGTCACCGTTGCCGAGAATATCTGAAGGCTTCTGGAAGAAATTACCCGGCGTGATATATAAGCGGGCGGAGTTCTTCAGGGAGGCAGTTCTGAAATAATTCTCCGGCAGCTCGAACTCACGTAGAGGCTTGTTAGAAGCCCCCATATAAATAACCGCGTGTACATAACCTCTCGTGAAATAAATAAATAGATAACCATATAAATAGAAATACATCGTTAGTGTTTAAGAGTGATATAAATAAATAAGTGTGTTAATCCGTATGTAATAATAAATAAATGTATCGATAGTTTGTTAGTGCCTGTATTAATTTGTAATCTGCTTGATAATTCTCGTGTGTGCTTGTAAATAATAATCGTAATAATTTATTGTTGTAAATAAATGTTTGAACCCATGTTTGTCGTATAATTTTAAATAGCCCGAACGTTAAAAACGTAACACTATATTGTTTAATTATACAATGGACGGACGTTCACTTCTTCGAAAGGACAAGATTGTTGATTTGGGTATACTATATGATAACAAATTGACATTTAATTACCATATTGACAAAATAGTAAGTGAATCTATGAAGAACTTAGACTTTATCATTAGGAATTCTCATTCATTTAATCAAAAACAAACTCTAATTTTACTATATAATGCATATGTACGTCCTAAACTAGAATATTTATCATTAATATGGTCCCCCTACTACCAAGGCCATAATAAACAAATTGAAGCAATACAAAGTAAATTCGTCAGATATTTAGAATTTAAACTTTCGGATGTCTATCCAGCGTTGATACCGTATAGAGAACTAAGCTATCATTTTGGTATACTCACCTTGGAGAAAAGACGTGAGCTCTCTAGCTTACTGTTCCTACATAAAATAGTTCATTCCGAAATTGAGTCATGCTGTAATTTTCTCAATAAAATGTGTTCTTGTGTTCCTAAATCTACATCAAGGTATAGATCTTTATTTTATTTGAGCACTGCAAGAATTAATATTCTGTTGAGTTCTACTTTGTACTGCATACAACACAATTGCTGACACTTTGGATATATTTGATATTTCGTATAATGTTTTTAAAGCGCACTGTCTACTTGCACTGTAACCTAAATCAGTTTAAATTTAAATATGGGTTTGAGTTTGTGTCTGGGTTTGGGTTTAAGTTAGAGTTTAGGTCTACATTTAAGTTTGCGTGTAGGTTACATCTAATTGTGAGCTAAGTTGTTCCATTATTGTTACTCATACAATACCTGTGAATCTGTGTTATTCCTACACTGTCATATTAGTATATTAGTTTATAAGTATACTATTAGTAGTAAGACTACTAATATGACTAAGATTATTCGTATCATCCATGGAATAACTGATTACAATCATTATTGATACTGTCGCATTATTATTATTTTTTATTATAGATGTTTTTTGCTATAGTAGAAGTACTTGAAAATAATTAAGTTTGCACTGTCACGAATTTGTAATTTTTGTTGTTTTATGTATCCTGTAACCTGTTAATGGCCGGTAGTTGGCTGTTGGTTGCAGTTAAAATCATAATAAATAACTAAATAAATAAATAAATAGTGCGGATCAATTGGTTCGCGCCTAAATTCACCAAGTGAAGTCTTACGTGGGCCCACCACTGGGTACGTGCAGCTCCAGGCGAAGTGAAAGCCAAGAAGCGAAACAACGCATTGGAGGCGCCAGCGGTATCCAAATTGACAGCGTTCGAAAAGCAGTTTCGACCGCAGCACTTCGGCGATCCGTGGGCTACTGGTGGAACAAAGAGAACAAGGTTAGTTTTGTTTGCAATCGCGCTAAGAGATCCAACAACAATTACAACATCATTCATTGTTGTAATGAACCATTGCGCAACTACGAGCAAGTGGGTCGCTGCCAGATAACGGGGAATTACCGGCTGGCATTACGTCATGCATTTGCTGATTTGGCGTCGAGGGGCTGCAAATAACGACGCGTCCTAAAAAGAATCGACAACATCGCGTCTGAACTATTTGTGTGTGAGGAATTATATTAGACATTGCCATCGTGAGCTTTGACTTTGCAGGCGCTACTGAACGTTTGGAATGTAGTTAAGGCATTGTCTCATGTGTAGTGCTTAACTGCTTTGTGTACTTGTTTTTATGTATATTTTCCTTTGTGTGTCTATGTTTGTTTACAGATTATATGTATTCCTGTAAACTGTTGGGTTTTTATTACCATTGGTGTTTGCATTCGTAAATACATACAACATTTCAGGTGTCAACGAGCTGACCCCAACAATAGTAGTTTTCCTTAGCTGCACTGACGATGTGAATAAAGCTTCATAGCTCACCGACTGGATAAGTTAGCGAACCAGGGCATTGTAACGCAATAAATCAGTAGGTGTAGGGCTAGGCAAAAGGCCGTATTACACCTTACATCACATATATAAACAACCCTCGTTTAAGGGTGCGGTACAGTATTATAACGGTAGGATACATGATATTGATAAAACATAATATCGTGTGTTCCAAACAAAAAATCTTATTTAGGGTAGACCTTGGAAAGAAAGATATAAAATTTAGTCATGTCTTAACTTAAGTCTGTAGCTGAATGTCAGATTGCATTTTGTTTATAAAGACATCTGTCACTGTGACAGGTAAAAGTTTACACTGCATTAAGTTTAATTGTATCAAGCAAAAAGAAAAATAAGATGGCATTTACACAACAACCAAGAGTGTATTAATCATAACAGTCAATAAAAATTGTTTTTATTTAGTGTTTTGTATATTTTTAGGAAAATAGTTTAAGATCAAGATGTAATATAGTTCTCTCTGACTTATGGTAGTTCATTTGCTTTAATGGGTATCTATCAAGTTATGGCAAACTTCAATTTGATCATGGCATGCTGCGAAATTAGTTTTTTTAAACACACGATATTTTCAGTTACAGAGTAGTTATCTTTTTTTAATGATATATGGGAGCGTGAGTGAGTGAGTATTAACTCACGATCACTCAGGTTCACGACGTGACTCGCAGTTTTTATTAGAAAATTCAAATTCAGACAGAACTAGAAACTCTAAAATAAAATATATATGTGAACGTGAAATAATTTACGTGATATGTTGCAATCAAAATAGTAGACACAAAAAGAAATAAATGAAAATTGACTACAATAGCTTACAAGGGATAAATACTGATTTCTCGCAAAACATTTCTTGCAACCGCCTTCAGAGACATTACTTTTAATATCAAAAGCTGTCATTAAAATTGACGTTACCCTTACTGATACAAGTACAAGAAAGTATATGTTGCTAGGCAACACTTTTAATTCCTAGGTTTAAAAATACGTTTAGGTCTGAGGAATTAAAAGTAAGTTCTATCGTCGCCTATAGGCGCAGACAAGCGATTGACTGTAGAACATTCACAACACAACACAGGTGCGGTGCTCTGTCGCTTCAGTCTGCCACACAGAAATACAATAACCTCCCACTCCAGCTCTAGATCTTCCACATGGGTGGGCAGCGGGGCACCATGCTGTCTTTTATATGTTACTAAATATTTAACGTGAAATTAACGTGAAACGTGAATCATGCCTTGGAAATTTTCACTCACGTTCAATGCCCAATTTTCAAATATTACTCACCGCCGTGACCCAGCCTGACCCGACAGTTTTTGCGTCAAGTGCCAATCCCTAGTTGGGAGGCTCGAGCTTCTGAGCTTCTAAGTAGCAGTCGCCGCTGGATGAATGCTCATTTTCTAAAACTAAAGTTTTACGAAATAAAGGAAGTAGTTAGCTACGACATTCGATTACGTTAAACAGAGAGAATAGCGCAGAAATGGTGTGGCTATCGAGATAAAACCAGTTCATAAAAAATCTGGTGTGATACACGCACACAACTTCCTTTTACAGTGATCTCATAATTAGACAAAAATTTGATTTTTAATTTTTCAGCATTTGTCAATTATTACAAATTCTACAGAAACCGTACAAAATAGAGCGTTAGTGCAAAGAGAAAATTTTTCTCTAATATTTTAATCTGAATTCAAAAATGTAATAATATACCGGGTGTTCTATTTAAAATAGGAGTTAATAAAAAAAATAGGAAAAAAAACAAAAGAATCCCATTTTAGAGGTATTCAACTGGAAAATCACCTATCGCACATCAATACGCATTCAAAACGTAATAAAAATGTCAAGTTTGAAAAAAATCGTTAGAGCAGTTTTTGAAAAAATCGATGAAAACTGAAAAATCACAAGAGTAAACACCATACTTCCGGCTATGCGATTTTCTTCAAAAGATTACTGTCGTATCTAGATAGTACACAAAACTTATATATGAAGTTTCAACGCCATACCTCTTTTCGTTTTAGATATATTCTGTTCACAGACAGACAGACACACAGACAGACACACTGACAGACACACAAACAGACAGACCAATGAACAAAAACATGTTTTTTGAGTTCAGGGGACTCTAAAACGTGAACATTGTTGAAAACTCAATTTCGAATTTTTGGGGTGAATCGAAAAAGGAAGTAAAAATATGAGACTCAATATGGATTAGGTACATAGCCTACACTTTACAGTAAACTGATACACAGTCAATTTATTATAACGCGCATTCCCGTTTCCATAAGGACTAGATTGTTACTATTGGTTTTTACGGGTACGCCACGCCATGTGTAAATGCGTTTATTTTTAAAATGCAATATATGAACCGTAATTTTATTGAAAAAGAAGCATAAGAAAGAACAACAGGGCATGTAATAACCCACATACTTGCTGTAAACTGAAGTCTTTATACTATTTGATCAACAGAATTCCTTCCTTCGTACAATATATTATGTGTTTACATACTCAGTAACGTTTCCATATTGCATTTTAAAATAAACGCATTTACACATATTGCGCTTTATAATAAACTCCTTGTAGAATTACTACGTATGCTTTGTAAATGTCAACTTTTTTAGCTCAATCTCAATCGATCTGCTGTGACATGCTATGGTAATAAATTATTTTTATTCTAATTAAGTTGAACGATTCCAAGATGCATCAAATTCTGCAGAACAATCGACAGTCAGCATATGCACAGGGTGTCCCATTTTCGATGGGATTAAATGGAAATTTCAGTTATTATCAGAGCTAAAGGAAAATGGTTTGCACATTATGGAGGCTACTTTTGAAATTTGGAATTTTTCAGTTTTCAGCTGTAGCTCAGAAACCAAAAGACGCATTCGAATTCTGTTTTCGCCATCGTGTTGCCCTTGAAATTTTTATTCATAATGTACAAACGATTTTCCTTTAATTGTAATAATAACGGAGATTTCCATTTAATTCATTCAAAAATGAGATACCTAGCACAGAGTTGCTATGACAACAAACTTAAAAAAATTGTAACTTAACACTTTTAATTTTTAGAAGAAGATACTATTTGAATTAAGTTAAGAATGAGAGAAACGGAAATAGAAACATAACTAGCAGTTATAGAAAACAAGCTTTGTAAATATAATATTCAATTTAAATTTACTCAAACGTTTACTTATGTAACTGTAGAACAAAATATGCTTGTTCTAATCTAATAGTAATTTAAGATACAAGTGCGTAAAGCTAGTCTTCAGCCACCAGTGGGGAAGAGTTAAAACGGGAGTGAACGAGCGGTTTAAGCCCTGCGAGTGATTAAAGATACTTTACTCATGTGTATCGTACAATATTTTATCTACGAAAGAATCTAAAAAACACGGTAAATATAAAAGATATTTTAAATGCAAATTAGGATTACTAACAACCGGTTGTAATTTTGCGTGGTTAAAAATTTTATCTTAATCGGGGTTGTTATCGACTATTAACCAAATAAATTTTAGTATCGTTAAAAGCTTCATTACCGCACGCAGTGCTATAATGGATAGATATTACCGCACTCAGTGCAGTAATGAATATTACCGCACTCTTTTTATATAAAAAATACATTGAACCAGAATTTATTGATGAAGATAAAATATTGAACAGTACACGTTTGCTTATGGCACATAACGAAACTCGTTTGATTGCCGCAAAACTCGGATCACCGTCTCGTTTTGCCAATCAATCTCATTTCGTTAAGATGCTTATAATAAAACTTTTATCGTTAATATCTATTAAAGCACGTTGCTACTGACGACGTGACTAATGAAATCATTTTAAAACGCTGCTACTGACGACGTAAACTAATGAAACATGTTATTAAACAGTCGTTTTACAAACTTAAAACTGCCCAACTAAACGTAAATTTTACAGTCTGTCCTAGATAAAAAGTTTGTTCACACAGCGACGAAATAGAAAACGACTAAGTTTGTTCACACAGCGACGAAATAGAAAACGACTAAACGATTTCAAGGTCATTTCAAAATGCGACATTATTAAACAACTTTTAGGAAGGTAAGAATTAATAACTTACTATAATTCTTATGATTTATTTTTTGTTTAATAATTTTTCCTTTTCTGGTCCGTATTTCGCGACCCCCTTCCCCTCTTTCTGTTTCTTCAGTTTGTTAGAACACCGCAAATAGGGTTGCTAAAGGTTAAACGTTTTTTTGATAATATTCTGTCCCTTTTACCTCAACTTCCAGATGATAACTAAATAAGTACGTCGTAATTTAATGTAGGCATTTTAATGCGGAATGATAACCGTAAAGGAATTATTTTATGAATTTGTCATTGTTCTTTGTTCGAATATGCTCATAAATTAGATGATCTACATCTACAGCAACAGGTTTTATAGCCAAAGTGAGAATGTTATATCGAGCAAAATCAAATTAAAATATCGCGAATACATAAATTTACGTAAACGTGATTCGTCAAAATTGATCGCCTTTAAAACTGCTATTTCGTGTTTTGTTTTTATCGCGTTCGTTACACCTTATTTTGTTTGGGATCCCCCTAAACTATAATAATACCAATAGAAATGATAAATTTTTGCTCAGCGAAGTTTTAAATAATAGAATTTAAATGAATGCTGTGAGTCTGAATTTATAACTTTGGCTGATTACCTACGCTGATAACAGACCATAGACGTTGTGGTAAATAACAAACCCAAGGTTGCTGTGAAATAATAATTACGATTGATTTGTCTACTACAACAAGCAGCTTTAGTAGCAACCGCACGCCGTTGATAATTTTGTCGGTTTATCGCGTTGCCAATTTGAATGTTTCAGCTCAGAATTAAGTAATTCCAACTTATGTGGAAATTTCCACGTTTAAATATAGCCTCGGTCACGTGTACCGGTGGAACTTGAAATCTCGTTGCAGCCTATTCAGTACTCAAAATTATAATAGATGCGCATGCTGCTACTAAAGAAGCAGTATATTTTTTTTCTAATTAACTAATTTAAGCAGATAACATGAAGGCTGCAGATTAATTTGTAGAAGGGAAGAGGAAGTCAAGAAATGAGACTCCTCGGATAAGATGAAAACATTTAAAATTCAGGATTGATGTCAGTTTTTATTTGCATTTTTGCTCTAGGGGCACGATTCGAGGGGCTGCGATGTTCAAAGAGCGGGGTTTATAAATAACCGGAATTTTTTAAAGGGATTCGTGGGGATCAGTGGTGGCGGCGCCATCTGCCGGCGCGCGGGTTAACTGTATGATTGACTTGCAAACCTGCCGTAGACCGATTTCCAAGTGAAGTGAAAACCTGGGCATTTGGAAGCCATTTTATAGTTTGTCTTCAGACGAAATTTGTTCTTAGTTTTCGTTATAAACCGCTTATATTGGCTGTGACCAGATAGTTTGTTGTGCGTGTGGGTGCGGCGAATAAACCAAAAATAGCCATGTCTGTGTACGAATTTTGTTGACACAGGAGACGTTGTGACTTCGGTGTCCTCCGTTCTCGTCCAATAAAATTCTTAGTGCTTCAGGCAGAGTATAGTATTTACCTGAAGCCCTGGAAGGTTTACAAGTCCACACCATGGGCAATAATGCCGCAACGGCTAACAAGAAAGTAGATTCCGCCGAGAGTGTCAAGGAATTCCTTGACCAGGCGAAAGAAGACTTCGAAGAGAAATGGAAAAAGAATCCAACAAATACTGCCGGCCTGGACGACTTCGAGAGGATCAAAACGTTAGGAACAGGGTCGTTCGGCAGGGTGATGATAGTGCAACACAAACCTACTAAAGAATATTATGCAATGAAGATCCTCGATAAACAAAAAGTTGTTAAGTTAAAACAGGTCGAACACACATTAAACGAAAAGCGAATTTTACAAGCTATCAGTTTTCCGTTCCTTGTCAGTCTAAGGTTTCATTTCAAGGACAATTCGAACCTGTACATGGTTCTGGAGTATGTGCCTGGAGGAGAGATGTTTTCGCACCTGCGGAAGGTGGGGCGTTTTTCCGAACCTCACTCTCGGTTTTATGCTGCTCAGATAGTGCTGGCTTTCGAATACCTGCACTACTTAGATCTGATATATCGAGATCTGAAACCCGAAAATTTACTCATTGACTCACAAGGATACCTTAAGGTCACAGACTTCGGATTTGCCAAACGAGTGAAGGGCCGCACCTGGACGCTGTGCGGCACGCCGGAGTACCTCGCGCCCGAGATCATCCTCAGCAAAGGCTACAATAAAGCCGTGGACTGGTGGGCCCTCGGGGTGCTGGTGTATGAAATGGCTGCCGGCTATCCCCCTTTCTTCGCCGACCAGCCTATCCAAATATACGAGAAGATTGTCTCGGGCAAAGTGCGCTTCCCGTCGCACTTCGGGTCGGACCTCAAGGACCTGTTGCGCAACTTGCTGCAGGTAGATCTCACCAAGCGCTATGGCAACCTGAAGGCGGGCGTGAACGACATCAAAGGGCACAAATGGTTTGCATCGACAGACTGGATCGCCGTGTTCCAGAAGAAGATTGAGGCGCCATTCATCCCTCGGTGCAAGGGCCCCGGCGACACTAGCAACTTCGACGACTATGAAGAGGAGGCGCTGCGCATCTCATCTACAGAGAAGTGTGCTAAGGAGTTCGCTGAGTTTTGAACGTCCCAATGTGAGTGTGTAAGTAGACTTGCCGTTTAGAATTGGCTATCGAGAGACTGCCACCACCGGCTCTTCCAACATCTGCCCTTTGCTTGCTTGATAGGACTCTCCCGCACAATTATTGTACCTAGTTCAGAGTTGTTTAAAAATGTCGTTGAGTAAAATCTTAGCACTTACCTCGTGGCGCTGAATAACTGTTAGCAATTTTTATGAGGATACCAAGTGGTTGTCAAAATGGTGTAAATAACAATAGAGAGATGATGTTCAGATGTTTTAGTTCGTGGCTGCTTGGTTTTTAATGTAGAAAAAAAATTTAAGCATTTGATTTGTGTCGAGTGAATGAGTTTGAAGTGTGCTCCCGAACACATGCTTCTTTGATACCTTACCATTGAATAACATGTACCTGCTTTAAAGTTTAGTTAAACTAACGCTTATTTATTTGTAGATAGTGTTAAGATTTTTCCTGCCTGCACAAATACGAACCGCATAATTTTAAACAACTCTAGGGATTAATTATGTGTAGGAATTTTAAACTGATTCAAGTGCAATAGGCTTTAGTTAATGATGGAAAGTTTGTATCCGTATTGTTTTATTGTACATAATGTAAAATACTTATGTTATTAGTATCTCTTAGTTTTTATTAAGTTTAAGTGCGGAGGGTCCCGTCTTGAATTAAGCTGTGAATTTGCATAATCATAATCAGCCTCTTCACACCTACAAATATTATATAATGAAGACAATAGTAATCATGAAGTTTGTTGCTTTAGCTACAAATACTTTCGTCACGTCCCTGCTGCAGTAGCAAATTGTTTTGAAAAAGCAAAATTAACAGAAATTGTATTCTTTTCTGCACTCATTTCAACCAAAAATAAAAATTAAATGTGTTTTGGGTTTGCGAGAAAATTTCTTGCAGTTTGATGTGCCAATAAATTGCAATTCAAAAATTTTAGAAAAACCAAGCTGGAATGTTATTAATTCAGCTTTGTAACTAAACAGAATTTGCCATTACCATTACGTAACGTAATCAATTCAGAGCGGCATTAATTAGAAAAAATAAACTGCGACAAATGTTTCAAGCTGACCCGAATTGGCCACACGATTTGCCATAGGTTCAGAAATAAAGTTGGATTATTTTTATAAGTAGTTCGAAGTTATTTTAAGCATTTTTGTGCCTCTACAGTCGGACTGTACATGCTGTATTTTTAATGAAGTTGTCGTGGAACTTTACAACATTTTAATAGTTTGCTTGCTTGTTATCAGTACCCTTGCCAATCAGTGGAAGTGTAGGTACCTACTATATTGTCATCAGTTACCTGTATTTACATGAAAATGCACTCGTTTGTGTTTTGATTCATTTGGTTACGTAATGCTCGTTGCCATTATAAGTCTCGCACCATATTCGTTTGCCCAATTACTTTAATTTTGTGAAATTAAAAGCATAACTAAAGGGACTCTTCTTCATATATGTAAATTTTAAGCCAACATACTAAGTACTCAATCTAAATTACCATTGAAGGTCACAGATTAAATTGGCAAACCTGTGACTTTGTATTTATTACAGAAGAATGAGTTGTTTTGATGAGAAACTACTCAAAATTAATACAGTAGTTGGAGGTTAAATATCAAAATTGCAATGTCTAAGTGACTGGACGACCTAATATGGGATGGAGCTTGTATTTCGAGTGTACGAATTTTTTAATTACTCTTTATAATTGGAGTGAGATCATTGCGAATGTGTTTAATTTAAATTTATTCGATTCAGTTGGCATTTGGACGAGACGCTAATTCACTTCATCAGCAAAGCTATTATATGTTTGCGTGCATTTTAATTTGTACATCGTGGTGCAATGAAAATCACTTTCTTGACGTCTAGCAGGAAGTGTTTCTCTAAATTTAGTAGATCTGAAGTAGCTAAAAATAATCGAGTGTTTGTAACTAAGTTTACTTTATCGTCGTAATGCCAGTTACTTATCTGATGGCGGTACACCTACCTACCAAATTTTAATACGTAAACAATAGATATGTGTAGTTTTATAGGGTAGCTTAATTGAAATAGGTTTTGTTTATAGTGGGTACTAAGTCTGAAAACGTAATCCTCACCTTACTGCATGAGAGCTAATCGGTCGATAGTTAATTACTAATTATTACCTAATAATGCTACTGAGAGCATACAGTTAGAGCTTTAACTTTACTCAACTGTTCTATGAATGTTTGGTGACGTAAGCAATAGTCTGCATGATGCATGTGTTAGTATGTTCGAAACCTCATAGGATTTTTATTATTCACCTCGTCAGCCTCCTGAGGAGAGCACTCGTTGAGGAGGGCCGTTTCCAATCTCTCATCAAGAATCCTATTACTATTCTATCCATTATGCATTCATTCTAAGTGAACACCAACCTTATCTAGCTATGAAAATGTCTGAAGGAGACAGAATTTGGTTCGAGTTCTGTGTTTATTTTTCCTCCGAATGTAGTGGTATTTTCCATCCTAAGTGTGAGCTCCACGTGTGATAAAACTTATCAGAATAAAGTTGAGGTCAGCTCTCATTCGTTGCTTTATTATCGAACTTGGCAAAAATTGTGTTCTTTATTTTGTCAGTTCTGTAAACACTTTGAATGTGGGAATCGTAACTGTAAATAAACTGAAATAAACAAAGGCAGGAGCTTATTGAGAAAAGTAATGAAATCTATTTTTGTACCACACTGTAAATGAAATAGGTAATTTTCTCTAAAAATAGTGAACGATGTGTGGCTTAATAGGTAATCAGTCACCTATAAAGCAACCACTGAGGGTGACCCTAAATGAACTGTTCGTAGTGGACTGCTGAGTGCGACGTAAATTTTGTTTTATAAGTAGGTAGATATTAATCCTGGTTGATGTTCCAGGAGAGGTTCATTCAGAAGGACGCGGTTTTTGGCTAGTTTTTCAATTATGGCTTGATTGTTTGCTGTGTTACATGTTACAGAGGTTAAATACTTTGGGATAACTTTCATGTTGACAAGGGTGTGTAGGTGTATGTATAATTATTTTAAACTGAAGCAACTTAAAAGTAATCAATATTAGGTAGGGCTTTGCTGCTAATTAAGCTTTTTACAACCAGGAAGCCTATTAAAGTCTGGAAAGTGAATTGTTTTATTAGTTTATTGATTCTAGGGTTCTAGATAGATCAGGACCAGTTTAACAGTCTCGAATGTTACGAGAAAGGAGTTATGTAAACAAGTAAAACGGGATATAACAATAATTATGATACGTGGTGGTTATTTGCAATTCCCAGAATAAATTTAATTATAATTCGCATTATGTAAGTGTGAAGTTTTATAACAAAAGTTCAGCGATGATCTACAAGGAATTGAAATGTAATCAAACTTATTGGAATTTTAGAGAAGAAATTGTAAATAACAAAAAACTATTAAGTGGTGCCTTGAGCTTTGAGATTCTAAACCATGCATTTAAACAATTTTTGCATCTCTAGTTATTGAGAATGTGCCGTTATATAAATGTAAAATTAGAAAAGTTGTGTTGTGAAGTGTAAAGTTAAGGAAATATTTGAAACAGAGCTTTTTTACTTTTGACATGGAATCTGATTTTTTCATTAACGAGATGTAAGGAAGCTGTACAGTCTCATAACGTAATTTGGCCAAGCAATGCAGCAATGGCAAGTTTGATTAAAGTGTATAAAAAAATGTTTTAATCCATTTTAAGGACATAGCTTACAAACACATTCGATTGTGCACAATTGAAACTCTGAATTAATACACTTGAATTCTAAATAAATACATTAGAACAGATGTGCATTGATTGGAGCAATTGCAAAATTTCCCATTTTAGTAGTCTTCCTGGTGGGTTTCATTATGGAATATTTACTAATGATAACTAAATTGAGCCATAAATGAAAGAACGACTCGGAGTTTGAAGAGCTAGCGGTGTTCAACATTGCTTGCAATTTTTAAAGCGCAATTTTGAAGTGATATTTATCATCGTCAACTAAATTTCTTGCTAGTGAAGCGATTATAATCCAAAATATTTCTAAATATATATACCTACTTCTAAAATTATACTTAGCAATCTAATTTGTTTCTCAAATGTACGGTTGGTCAGATCTTGATGAACTATTTTAGTTAGAGCTTGTAAGTCTGGAATTATACACACTTGGTTTCATCTACATCTAAGGGTTAGTATTATTATATTTTTACTTTTGCGTAGAATTGCCATAGCTATATTTTTTTCGATAGCGGTGACAGTTACAATTTGTACATTTTCGAATTAATTATTTGGTAGTTAGTCGAAGCAAAGTCTAAATTCTGTAGAGACCTTAGCGGAGAGCAACGTTATCGTTGTTCTGTGATCGTACGAGATCATGCTGACTTAATATTTATTTGTAAATGTGTAAGAAAGTCTGTTAGGAACACCACTGTGTATAGTTGAAGATTCTGTGTTGGTCCATCTACAAATAAAGGTAGTTTAGAAGAGATGAAAAAGACGGGCAGATAGATATCGTATTGTTGTATATATTATTTATAAATAAGTATAATAATGTAATGGCTTTGTCTCGATGTGCGTATTTACGTATGGATGAGCAGTAAGTGATCCTGTTTTGCCAATCTCTGTTCGTCAGTTAATAAGCGTTAGAATCCGACTGCAATTGCTTCTAGTAAAGTGCGTAAATGTCATTCATCAGCACCCCATTTCATTAGTTACACTGCTGTTTTATTATGAATATTAGTAATAAGTAATTGTGCTTTACATTTTCCCGAATTGGACACACTTATGTATATTACCTTAGATATAGGCCTTACTTGCGAAGCTCGTATGACACGCATCAATAGTACGGGTAGTACATACAACATTTAAGGATGTTCTGTCTTTCTTCTTAATGGTGTGGTACGAACTTCGCACGGACTTATAGTCAATTAGTCATTGCGTTAATGTAGTCACATGTTTTGCAGCCAATGTGTATTATTCTGTTTGTTGTATTTTGTTATTTGTATAGTATTTTGTCCTCTACTAATATCATGTATTTAACATGTCATTTTAGTGCAGTTCTTTGAGAACCAGTTTTCAAATGTTGTTTTAAACAATTAAAAAAATAAAAGAAGACTATCCTAGAATGCTTGTTTGATTTTTTTATTGTTGTATTTCAGGAGTAATTTCTATAGATTTGTTTCATATGAAAAACTATTGATTTCTAAAAATAGTACATTGTGTATCTAGGACGAAAAGCGTAACATTCCCAGACGACTGTGAATATTGTTGAGCGAGGCGAATGTAGAGTCAAAAAAATTAGGAAATAGTACTCGAATATTCCCTGCCTAGGCCGGGAATATTATTCCTGTACAGTTTTATTTTAAATTACGTAGCAACGGCTGATGCAATGGAATGTTTGACTTTGCTCAACAAAATTTTGTCAATAATGTGTCAATTCTGGTACGATTGGCGGCAAAAATATCTTATATAAAAGTTTGCATTATTTAAAATCAGTTTTAGGAATATAATACTTTTCATGTTTGACGGATTGGTGGGTAATTGAATTAATTTAAAATTGCAACAAGAGTAAACTACCTTTATTTCTAAATTAACAAAAAAGACGAGAAAAATATTGTATTTAAAAAGCTAGGTTCAGTTATAAAGTTACAATAAAAAATTGTAATTTTTATTTTTCTTTGTTTTTTTTAAATTGAATATTATTGTTGGGTCTTCGAAACCAACTATTTCCGTCACTAAGCTTTCATTAAACCCTATACTCTATACAATTCCGTGTCTGTGAAGAGCTTGTACAAAATTAGTAAAAATTTTAGTATTTAAGGCAGCGGCTGCTTGCCGTAAGGAGCCATGGCTCTACCGTAAACCACTCTTTAAGATTTTTTTTTATTCTGAAAAAAATATTTTTTACTTACCATTTAAACAAGGTGCAAGTACTTTTTACTTCCTTTTACGATAAAGGAAGTATTGGATTTTTCAACAGATCTTGAAACAATTTTTTTGGCTCCGCTTAATTGTTTCGCCAGTTATCCAATTATTTCAGGTTTAACCTGTATATTTTTAGTTGAATTATAGATCCTTTACATTTCGAATTCTTCAATTTTCCAAAGCAGCGTATTTTGTACCTGTATCAAGTTCCTTTCGTTTGCGCGATGCCCTCTCGACCCGCGCTATCTCTTATCAGAGTGCAAGCTTTCTTTTGGGCACAAAATTTTCGTCCGAGGCACTTGCTGTCTTAACCTAAGCCCGCCGTCATCGGCGCGGCTAAGGCTTGATTTTAATTAAGTCAAATTACGTGCGCTCAACCGATTTCTATGAGCTTTGTGTTCCTAAGGGCTGATTATGATCAGGTACAATGGCGCTTTTTTGTTTTGTTATTCGCATAGTAATTACATTTTTGCACTTGCGGGACTAAAGTTGGCACTTTAGTCACTTATTTCAGGGACTAAAGTAGCTCATTTAGGGCCGGTTCTACAATGCAAGTATATACCTAGAATAAGCTATCCGAGGTATAATTGTCATAGTTTTCATTGTTACAACAATAGTTTCTAGGGTATTTATTCCCCGGATAACTTTATCCTTGGATTGTAGAACTGGCCCTTACTCTCTAGGGACAGAAGTAATTACTTTAGCCCCTAGGGACTAAAGTAAAAAATGTTACTGTATCTATGGTAATCTATGGTAAATTCGGGGTTATCAGGTTAGGTTTCGCGTCAGTTTTGACATAAACTGACGCAAAACCTAAGCTACTAACCTCGAATTTGACATAATTGTGAGCTCTTGTCATAATGACTTACAGTGCCACCAACTTTAAAATTTACCAAAGGCTACTAATTTTAAAATAATTGTAACTAAAATGTCAATAAATGACGTTTAAAAAAACGGGTTTTCGTTTTAAATCTTCCTGCAACGTGAAAAAAAATAGTATATGCAACTCGGAGAGAATGCTATTTTGCTTCAGTGCAATTTCTGACTCTCGGGCTTCGCCTCGAGTCAGAAATTGTACCTCAGCAAAATAACGCATTTCTCTCCCTTATTGCATAATCTACTATTTTTCTTAGCTCTTAATTACCAATTTCAACCACGAGTTTATCTCGGAGGCCAAGGCGCTTGCATGATCGCATTTTCGACACCTGCTGGGTTCGGCGTATTTGCTGCCTTTTTGAGGATGCTTCCGCAGCAATTTTCGGCGCATCCAAGGAGTTCACGTACAGCTTATGTTTCGAGGTTAGTTAGTGCTACTCCCGGAATTAAATTTCAACTTATCTTTAATACCTGGATTTTACATTTATACATTTTAAACCCGTAGTTATTTGGAATTTAAATTCACACGTTCCGCAATTATTAACATGTAATGTTCAATTTCATACATGCTCTTGTTTTTTACATTTGAATTTTTATGCTTGTATTTAATTATGCTCTGTATTTAAAGTTGCAATTTTGATGTATTTCGACCCTCTGTAAAAGGTACAGTCACGCTTTTTTTTTATCTTCAATGGCCTAACAGAAGGTTTTATTAAATGACTGTGATAAGCTTGTCCCACGAATAATTTGTTGTTAAAGTTATTAAAATAACCCGAAAGGGGTTTTTTGATTTTATGCGTGTTGCAACCTTCAGTTAACGTACACAACTTTGTTATATTATTTGCATTTTAATTATTCTGATAATTTATTACTGATACTTCAAGACTTTTTATTGCTTATTAATTAAACGCTAGTCACTTGCAGTTTATTTCCTCTTTATTTGAAATCTTTTGATTTCTGGCGCCCATTTCCTTTCCTTTTTTGAAGACATTCTAGGGTACACAGCTGATGATTTGAACCTACGATCCAAGGCCGCCGAAATTTGAGTTAGCTAGGGCCATCGCGGTGAGTAAAGAGTTTTCAGAGCTGCCGTGGTGTATCAACTGTAGGGGGGTTGATCTGCGATTTTTACTACCATTGCTTAATTTTATTAATTAATCGCAGGTCGGCTTCTTTATTGCTTCAATCTTCACGTTTTAGAGTCCCCTGAACCCAAAAAACGTATTTTTTTTCATTGGTCTGTCTGTCTGTGTGTCTGTCTGTCTGTCTGTCTGTGAACAGAATATCTCAAAAACGAAAAGAGGTATGGCGTTGAAACTTCGTATGTAAGTTTCTATTGAAGAAAATCGCATAACCGGAAGTAGGTGTTTACTCTGGTGATTTTTCAGTTTTTTTCGATTTTGTCAAACGGCTCTAACGATTTTTTTAAACTTTACATTTTAATTACATTTTTAATGTGTATTGATGTGAGATAGGTGATTTTCCAGTTGAATATTTCTAAAATGGGTTTCTTTTGGTTTTTTTCTATTTTTTTTATTAACTCCTATTTTAAATAGAACACCCAGTATATTATTACATTTTTTAATTCAGCTTAAAATTCTAGAGAAAATTTGTCTCTTGAACTAACATTCTATTTTGTACCGTTTTTGTAAAATTTGTAATTTTTGAAAATTTTTGACAAATGCTTAAAAATTTTAAATCAAATTTTTGACTAATTAGAAGATCACTGTAAAAGGAAGTTGTGTGCGTGTATCACTAGATTTTTATTTTATGAACAGGAACTGTATGATAAATTCTTTTCACGGAAGTATTTGTGCCAGATGGAAGTGGCTCTCAGCTTTTCGACAGTTTATAGACTGCCACGGGGGTAGAGCAGCATGAAGTGGGTTCAAAGATAAGAATATTTTAACTTTCAACGGGAGCCACATCAGCTTAGGTACAGGGTGTTTGCTCAAATTTTGACAGCTTCTAGCGACTTTGTTATTCCAGATAGAAAAAAATTGTTCAGATAAAGCTTGTAGGGTATCATCCAAACTGTCCGAATTTTCTACTTAAAGAAACAATTGAGCATTATTGACTTATTGTATACTTTTTTTTAATGGAACACCCTATATATTATGTGTTTAATGGGTAGCGCTTAAAATTCTTTTTTCAAAAATATATAAGTTGCCTATAATTACTTCATCCATTGTTGAAATATCCGCTATTAAAGAATCAAAATATTACTAATTTACTACATGAAATAAATCACAGTAATCATTGAAAAACAAAGTTATCAAATGACATTAATGGCAGCATGCGGCATGGAACATTTAGTTGTCATTTCGTTTATAAAATCGTTTTTGGTATTACAATTGTTTATTATTTCAATGGTTACTGTGATTTATATTGCATATAGTAAATTAGTAACATTTTGATTCTTTAATAGCGGATATTTCTACAATAGATGAAGTAATTATAGGCAACTTATATATTTTTCAAAAGAGAATTTTCAGCGCTATCCAATAAACACATAATATATAGGGTGTTCCATTAAAAGAAAGTATACAATAAGTCAAAAAGTTCACCCGTGATGCTCAATTGTTTCTTTAAGTAGCAAATTCGGACGGTTTGGATGATACCCTACAATCTTTATCTTAACAATTTTTTTTCTATCTGGAATAACAAAGTCGCTAGAAGCTGTCAAAATTTGAGCGAACACCCTGTAATTGTACAATCTGACTGTTACTGATCGTGCTCCTGGCGAGTTACTGATGTCGATGCTTTGGCACGGTTGGTGAGGAAATAAACAGTTTTGTTCACAAAATTTTCAAGTAAAAGAACGTGTAAAAAAAAGTTTTTAGTGAAACTTTATACCCCAACTTAATTTGTGAATACAATATTTTTCCTGTAGGTACTTTTTTCAAAAATAAAAGCCTCCAATGGCAACGTGTTAAAAAGACGTAATTCGAGCGCTAATATTAAGAGTGCTATAAACGTCACTTGATACTAGAAACTGTGCAAAAAGTTGTCATTTTGACACGATCGTAGAAAATAGCTATTTGTGCAACAAGTGCTAAAGTGGACATTTTCATGTTTCATGCACAAACACTTTTAGAACTAGTTTGCACACAATATTTTTTCTACGGCCTTAAATTTTCTGTTATTAATCCATAAATGTCAATTTAACAAAGGTTTGCATTTGTGACAGTTATAATTTATGTCGTAATAAAGAGACGGCCTTGGCGCGCAGGTGAATGTTTCTGCAGCCAGTAGCTGTCAAAGTCAGTTATCAAAGATAATTATAATTTATTTATATCGCACTCAGCCAACAGCCGTTAGGCCAATTACAGGCGTCGCTGTGCATTTATGGGGACTTCTAACCCCACTAACGACTGCCATGATGTTGTTATGACCGCGGGGACCAACTATTTCCGTGACAGCCGTATCACGAGGCGCCGAGAGATGCAGCCGTGGAACTCCCATCCAAGTTCTGACCAGAAAGAGCGTTGCTTAACTCTGCTGATCGAACGTGGACGCTTGTTCAAGCTACACCACCCGGGACCTATAATAGTACACATCTGACTTTATTCATTATATAATGTTTTAATTATTTAAAAAACACTACCTCTAACGAAAGAAGTAACTAGAATAACTTTATAACCTCACTTCCAGTTCAGAAATTTAAATTCTACACCAGCTGATTTCGCTTTTAACACGCTAAATTATAAAACGTCACTTTTAGTGAAAAAAGCTAGCGCTAAAAGGCCTACTTTTAGTAGTGATCGTAGAAATACGATTTTTAGTTTCCTAGATATCCGCGAAATTTACTTGCAAATCAAGAACACATAGAAATTAAATGAAATGACAAAAACAACTGCTAGTTTGACAACTGTTTTTTAACTATGCTTGTGTCATCACATTTAAAATTAATAAAAGTTAACGCGCACAATATCTCTAACGAAGAACTTAAGGACATGGTACTGGCATACTAGTAGGGGAGCCCAGGATGCTAAATCGGGATTTACTCGAGCGTCGAAGAGACCTATTGGATTGCGAAGCTTAGATGATATGAAGAAAAAAATATCATATAATATATACACTTTCATCAGTGGGGGGAGCGGCTATAAATTTTCAAAAATGTAAAAAAAAACAGTTGCATGGACATACTCGAGCGCGTCAGATATTAATAGCATCCATGTCCTACGTTTTTTTGAAAACATACGTATGTTAATCTGATTGTTTCCATGATGGGGGTGGTCGCGCGTAAGGGTTGAAAACGGAAAAAAAAATTTAATCGAGCGCGTCAGATTTTCAAAGGGGATGTTAAGTGAACCTAAAAGAAGGCTCTTATATAATAATCTGACGATTTGGATGTGACCTAAACTCGCGGCCATTATTAGAATGTGCAAAAAAAAATCGCCATTTTGAAATACTCGAGCGCGTCAGATTAAGATATATATGGTTCATTTATATACCTTAAACGTGCTGTCTCATAATCTAACGATTATCTGGAGGGATTCGCCTAAACTGACAATGGAAAGAATTTTTTTTTGTATTTTTTCAAATCTTTTAACTTAACAAATTAAAGAGCTGAAAAAATAGCATGCAAATAAAACAGTATATATTCTTTGAAGTACAAAACTTTTATTTATGAGAAAATAAGTATAAAAAATATAAATTTTTTTGAGAATTTTTATTTTAATCATCATCTTCGTCGGTAAAATCATCTTCCTCTTCTGGCTCGATTTCATCCTCAGATTCTGTATCTGTAACAAGAAATCATGAGAGTATTAAACGAAATTTTTTTTCATGAATAACGATTTGTTCAATCATTGCAGAAAAAATATACTTAATTCTGGAGTATCTTCAAAAATATCTGGTGTTATGACTACATCTTCATACGCTTTTGGCAATTGATCACCCGCAAACCAGATCATTTCGTATTTTCCGTCGACAACTCTCCACCCATAGTCCGTTGGTAAAAGATCAATAATGTTTGCTTTATAGGCATTACTCCACAAGCATGCAATGAATCTTGTGCGTAACACTTGTTGGAATAACTCCGATTGACACGGTGGCAAGTTGCACGCATCATAATTCCGGATACTCAAGGAGAAGGGTTGAGACTTGTCTTTTACCTTGTACGTCTTATTGAAGATAACAATTCTGGCTTGATTTACATCGCTTAACTTCTTTAATCCGTACAGGTGGCAAGTAAAAGACTGTATAATGTGAAACGAATCTTGCACATTGTGCTCCTTTGATCCCAAATCCAGAAATGCATTTTGAAAAGTTTCAGAAGTCATCAGAAACTGTAAAGGTTTCTTTTTCCCTCGTCGATACAATGCTGGGTTGAAATCACAACCAGTGAATGCATGCAAACCTGGAAGTGCCTTCGAAATTTTTGGGCCAAGTTTATTGTAGAGAGCGGATACGTCGATGTATCGGCGTGCATTGCCAATTCCAAGATCCATCCAGATTTCTACTGTTGCTTGCAGGTGTTCCATATTTGCCAACATGATCACCAAAATATCAGTATCCGATGTTCTGATAGTAACAGTGGAATTTTCTTTTTGTTGGCAAGCAAGAAATGCTATCTTTGTATCCGCTTCTTCGTGATCAGGGCAAGACAACTCATAATTAATGATGCGCGTTACTTTATTATCGGTAACAGAATATTCATAACACAAATCATGTATTATGTAAATAACCTTACTACCGATAATCGCTGCCATCTCCTGATCAGCCCAATGATCGATGAAAAACTTAACAATAGCTTGCTTAAAATTTAGATTTTTTAAATCTTTTGTAAAATCTGCTGTTCTCATTTGTTGAGGGCCGGTGATATGAAATTCCTTGTCGTCTACGTTGCCTCTAATAGAATGCTCGTAATCTTTGATTGAGGGTGTGAAGTAGCGATCAAATACAATGGCAATTTTACTTGCTGTGTTATTAATTAGGCACTGCAATATTCTCTTTGACACACCTCCAAAAGTACGAGGCATTTCTTTGAAGGTATTCAAAAAAAAGAAGCCATCAACAATTGCAAGATCAATTTGGGATGGCGGTTGCTCCATATCTTCGACTAGTTTTTCTAGCTCATGAACGAGTACTGACTTAACAGTCTTATTTATCGAGCCATCTATATGGCACAGTGATAACGGCGTAGGAGTTATGGGAAAACAAAGAACTTTCTCCAAGCCTATACTCGTGTCAAGAGATAGAGCTAACAATCGACCAAATAAATCCCGTTGTAATTTAACTTCGTGAACTTTTCCACCAATTGTCATTTTTTTTTCTTCTTTAAGCTTGCAAAAGTCTGCACAGTATTTTTTTTTATTGGCTGGTGAAACCTGTCAAAATTTAAATTACATTCCATTATAAATTGATCTCGTAAAAATGTACCACCAGACACTGTCTTCAGTAAACAGTTCGTAATTTCAACAGGGGCAGCTTGCCCTGTTGAGATGTTAAATAACTGATTCTTGTCGATGGAAGGAGAGAATGGATTAATGTTCTGCAAAACACTGTTCGAAAAAGATTTTAATTGAATGTGTTGTTTTTTCATTCTGTCTGGATGTAGATCCGCAGCAACATCATGGTAGTTTTTGTCAAGCCCTGTACGAGCAAGTACATGAGATATGATTCTTGTTCGAGCCCCATGATTCTTCGCCCAACGTTGTCTAGCAGCAATTGAATTTGTAAGATTAACTATTCCAGTAAGACGACGAGCAGCATCACCATTGATCGTCTGCTCTAATGTTAAGTCCACAGGAATTCGTGAGAAAGGCTTCGTGGTTCTTCTGATTCCAAACGAACCCTTGGTCATTTCAGTTCGGAGGCCTGGATGAGTGTTATCTACGTGGTGCAGTAAATTAATATAATACACTAGCCATCGACTATAGTTGGGTTGATTGTAGTAGAAAAATAAGCAGACGATCTTCGCAATGGTGTATAAGTACAAATCTAAATCTCCAACTCTAATACTTTTAATAAATAAGTGGTAAAGATTTACAAAATCGATGTACATTGCGTAAAATTGCGCTGTTTTTCCGTGCTTACCGTCTAATGTGTCTTCGGTGTATTCCTCATAAGCCTGAATGAGACGTTGTGTTTCCGCATGCTGAACTTGGGGAGAGACATCTTTGTGACTCAAAAATGTGGTAAGATATTCTAACACTGATTCCCCGACCGTCAATTGCTTGTTCTCCAAAAATGCCTCGAAATGTAATTGTTGCAATGCCAATGACACGAGAGAATGTAACCGTTTACATCTATTGTAATTTTTTCCACTAATAAAACCTGAAACTGAGCCATTAGCGATCAGTTCACATTCAGTCATGATATTGCTCAGTCCACAATTATCTATAAAAGTGCCAATTGCCTTGAAGAAAGCCATTTCAATGTGGAAAGCCCCTAAATGAATAAAAATATTGTCAAATCTAGGAGATTCTTGAGCTTGAATGCAATAACTAGCGCGAGCAATAGCTAAATCATAGGTTATCTGTATATAGGGTGCTTGACATTCATTTGCAATCTCCTGACTTAATTCTAGAGTTTTCAAGACAGTTGAATTGTTGGTCGGAGATTCATTTATGGGAGTAAGGTATGAAATTTTTTGAACTCGCGAATCGTCTGTTAGAATCTTGCTATGAAATCCGACCCACATTGGCACATCGGATTTTTCATACATATGTAATAACATCCACGTAACGTCTAGCTGTTTTGACACACTCAAAGTGTCTGGAGCTTTATTAAGCTCTGAGATGTCTAGCTGACTCCAGTTGGTAATTTTTAATTTCTTGGTAAATGGATGTAATTCATAATTAACTTCTTCAAAAGCTCTGCGTTTTCGGGATTTTGTTTGTCTGGTGGTGACGGATAATTCTGGAAAACTACCACGCGTGATCTCATCGGTTATTGAATTTTCATGTACACGAGGGCTAGAAGATTCCACAGACACCAAATCCGGATTTTGCACGATATCTTGGTAAATAATCCCCACCGTATCATGCAGAGTATCTTTGCCGTTCATGGTTTCCACGAAACGGTCGAAATTGTCTAATGCAACACCAGTATTTAAGTCCGGGCGACGTAGAATATCTTCAGGACATACATAGCCGCTATTTACCGTTGAAAATGTCAGCTCAGTTTCTAGCTCTTCTAGAGTTGTGTAAGAACAACAGTGCCCATATTTTGACAATATGTTAACAACTTTCTTACTGTTGCATAAGCTCTTCACTGTCAGACCTAGGGTAATGTGCTTAGATGTTTTAATTTTGTGTCCAGAAGCTGCGTAGATCAGATCTTGACCAATGGAAAAAATAGAAAGTTCATTTTTATTTTTTCTACTATCACGTTTCTTTTTGGATATATGAGACATATCCCCCCAAATGAGTGATTCCAAAAAACAAGTAAGAAGCTCGGGCACATTATCACATTCTCCCATCATCAAATCTTCAGCCGTAAAATTTTCAGGCAAATTTCTTCTGGGTGAGTTAAGTATTTCTTCTCGCAGTTGCGTTGCAACTGACCGAACGGTTTCTTTTGTTGCCATCGTTTTAAATAAATCCTTGTAGGTTAAAAGAGTAGCGGAAAATGGAGCAAGAAACTTTCTCTTTTCAGCGTAAATAATCTTAATTTTTTTGTCAAAAGTTTCCATTAATTTTCTTTCCAGGTGGCGGTCTGAAAACGATGATGTAGTAACAGAAGTAGACAGTAAACTGTATTGTTGTTCCAACAATTTTTGATATTCTTTTTTTATGTAGTCTAAAAAGAAGCATTCATTATTCTTGACCACTCGTTCTTCTAGCACAGGGGTCGGCAACCTGCGGCCCGCGGGCCGCATGCGGCCCTTTGCAACTTTTTGCGCGGCCCGCCAAAGCACCAATATAACTTTAGGAAAAATCAACAAACTTAGAGCGTAAGCGTGCCGAAATGTGGCCGCTGACAAAAATGCGCGACAAACAGAAGCATAGTGGGAAACCTATTTTACTGCGCAAGTTTAATCCCCACTCCCCAGCGAATACGACGTCTCGCTTAGCAAGTGTAGCATTCTTTCTAGTGATGGACATAATTGGATGATTTCAATAATCGGAATGTTCCATTTCGGAATGTTTATAAAATCGGAATATCATCCGATTATTTTACATTCCGTAAATGCAAGCAAGGGAAAACGAGCGAAATAACAACAAGCGGAAGGAAGATGAAGTGCGTGCAAATTTACGATGAGAGCACTCGCTGTCGCGCCGTAAGCCCTTATCTGCGTTGGCATCTATTGTTTGGGTTTGTAGGACGGTCAGTAATAGCTATTTACGTTATTAGACCGGTAGCAACATTTTTATGGCCGCCCCAATACTTTACAGGTCGAACCGTAGGGCGAGACCTGTATGTTTGGCAAGGCCATAAGAATTCTACCGGTCGTGTATCGTATGAGATTTTTTAGGATACTGCATTGGTAACTAGCGTTTACATAGTTACAAACGAGTCCGGTAGATAAAATTTACCGGCTTAGACCAGTAGTAATAGAACTACTACTGGTCTAGGCCGGTAAATTTTGCAAGTTGCAAGGTCTTGCAAAACGTTAGTCAATGTGGGTGCACAAACAGCAACAAGTCCAAATGTGCTTTAGTATACTCGTCTTCAAGGTACTCAAACAGCACGAGCCACCAAAGAGCATGGCTATCGCGTGGATTCTTGCTCGAGCTTACAAGGTGCAAGGCACATTAAGCCAGGGAATGCTGGGTGTTTATCCACAAAGACTACGCGGTCTAAGCTGAAACTATATGTCAACAAGACGCTAGTTAGCAATGCAGTATCCTAAAAAAACAATTTATGAGTTTGAGTCGCACAGTGGGATATGAGGAAATAAAATATTTTTTCAAATTATTACAGTAGCTACGTTAATAGACTTTCGGAAAATGGTAGTGATATTTTAAAGTTTAATAGCACATAAAGTACATAATAGATAGTATAAAACAATACTTGAATTTGAAGTCTCTAGGTGTACTATTTAATAATTAATCTACGAAATACCACTGCCATTAGTGCCAGTTACGTATCATACACGTGCGCACACGGCGCGGCCCGTCGACATTCGCCAACCAGCATATAGCAGTCAAGTGAGTCAATACAACATTCCGTATTCCGTTCAGTTCAAATTGGCATTTCGTTTTCTCATTTTGTGTACCGAATAGTAAAATAATCGAATTCCGAAAGTTCCGAATTGGGTGCACCGAACAGTAAAATAATCGAATTCCGAAAAGTTCCGAAATAATAGGAACCTTCCGATTTTTTGAACAATCGGAAACTTTCTGATTATTCATTCCGGATAGGCCCATCACTAATTCTTTCATTTCGCCAGTTTGCTGCTGTATGATCATATGTGCGTTCCTGTTGACAGCCGTATGACGTTTCACTACAATATTTTATATTTTTATATTTATATATTTTATATTTACATATTTATACATATTTAATTGGAATTGGATTTTCTTTTTTTCCCTTTTAAGAATTGTAACATTTTTGTTCTCTAACATTATTGTTATTATAGCATGTCAATAAAAAATAAATTTTTTCTATATTTATTTTTAATAATATTTATACTCGTATATGATATAAAAGCACTATTTAAGTTACATTTGAATGTGCGGCCCGCATAAAAAATTTTATTTTGAAAATGGCCCGCCGTTCGAAAAAGGTTGCCGACCCCTGTATCTAGCATATCACAAAGAATAGTATACGCAGTATTGTAAACTTTTTTTTTCCTTAGAAATTCGCTATCGTTATTTTTATAAATTTCTCGTAAGTAATTATCTTTGCAACATTTATGATAAGAAATATCGGAATTTTCTGAGAAAGAACTTAGCTTTTCTAACATCAATACATCATTTTGTTCCGTGGCCGCACTTTTTAAAATCTCTATAGTTTTTAATCTACTAACAGCTAAGCGAACTTCACGACCATGATACCGTTTACGTTGTTTTTCGCAAATGAAGCACGTTTGCGAGGCAGGATCGTTGTGAGTGACAGGTTCGTCTGTGTTGCATGAATCATTGAAATCCTCAATGTTTTGCTGAATGTTGCTGTGCTCTCTCGCTCTGAAATTTTTTAAAATTAATATAAAAAAAAGCTGATGATTATTACATGAAATTAAAATATTGTTAGAAAAATAGATTCTTTCATCTTAAAATAGTATTAATAGCTTTGTCAATGAAAGAAATAATTAATGTTGTTTTTTTAAAATAATTATTTTTTCGTCTGAAAATTTCACTAAAAAGTATCTTAAAAAAAAAGTATAATCAACTCATATTAGAACTTACTCGTCCGTTGATGTACTAGCGGCCTCAGTAGACGTGGAATCAACAGTAGCATGTGATTTGGAGCACACTCCAGCCACAGAAACTTGTGACTCAGAGCACTCTCCAGCAACTGAAAAATGTGACTCGGAACATTCTCCAAAAGCTGGAACATTTGATTCGGAGCTATTCTCAGCAACTTCCAATGGATTGTCATACTCCACTTCACTTTGTCGCTGTTGTGAATACTGAACATCTCGCGGTATTTTTACGGCCGTAAATAATTTTTAGCACTGTGCGTGGTATACTTCATTTAATGAAGATTCTTTTGTAAGCCTCAGATTCTCGTATGTTGTACGAGATTTTCGGAGAACCGGTTTACTCCGACGATATTCTAATACATTTATACATTTTTGTAATGTATCTAACGTAAATTTGACAGTTTTTTGTAAATTAGTTTCACCACAAAACACACACTTTACATTAATGTCACTCATAGTAACTTTTTTTCAAATTTTAATTCACATAATAAACATCAAAATCGCAAAATAATTTCAGGCGTTACAAATACGTTGTAAACAAAACCATCTGCGCAATCAGCTGTCATGGCGTCATGGCAACAGAACCCAAAGTGGGGACGGAGTGAGAGAGTCATAGATAGAGAAAGAGTGAGAGAGGAATAGAAACGCGAGAAGGGGAATACCGGCATCACGTAGCTGCATGCATTAAACTTTATCGATTATTTTTCCTTACTTCGGCTTACGGAAATCGTCAGATTATATATTATTTGTGAACGTTGAATTATTACCTTCAAAATAAAAAAAAAATTTAGCCACGCTCGAGAAAGTCGAGATGAGGTTTTTTTTTACAAGTTTGTAACCCACCTACTTCTTATCGTCAATCGAAAATTGTCAGATTAGTGGAATATACACTTTTTAGCATATAACTAACTTACCCTACCTTAATCTGACGCGCTCGAGAATTTCAGATGATCAATTTTTTTTTACTAATCTGATCCTTTATCCTTGACGCGCGGCCACATATACGGGGCTAATACTTAGTGGAGGTATTTAATGGGGTACTAGGTTCCTCCCTGTATGTTAATCTGCCGCGCTTTAGTAAATCCCAAAATCCCCTCTTGGGCTCCCCTACTATACGGGGAGTCACGACAAAATTCTGTGGTTGCGACACGTATCTATGCAGATAGGTTTCCACAAAGATATCATCCGGCACGCCAATCCTTTTTACGTATGGTGCAACGTGGTAGGAAAACTGGTAATTTGTGACAAAGGCCTGGGCAACAAGGAGAAGTAGTTAGACCTCAACACATTTTGAATCTCGAGGAGGAGATTTTGAATATCGTCGAAGAGCAGCCTGGAATAAGCACTAGGATAGTTGCACAGCAGTATGGGATATCACAATCCACAATTTGGCGAATATTGAGGCATAACCAACTGTATCCATTTCATGTACCTACAACGTTTACAAGCCCTACTACCAGTGGATCATCCCCCTCGGGTACAATTTTGCGAGTGGTTGCTACATCAGCATCAGTTGAACCCAAACTTTACCAAGAACGTATTAGTTACGGATGAGGCGATTTTCACACGTAATGGTATTAAAAATTTTCACAACACGCATTATTGGGCCGTGGAGAATCCTCATGTTACTCGACGAACACGATTTTCGGTGAATTTGTGGGCTGGAATTGTGAACGGACTACTTATTGGCCCTTTCATTCTGGAGAATCGATTAACGGTGCTCGTTATTTACAATTTTTGCGCGATAATTTACAGGTACTGCTTGAAAATGTTACTCTTGACGTTAGAGAAGGTATGTGGTTTCTCAATGATGGTGCTCCACCACATTTTTCGCGATAGGTACGGTAACATCTACATAATGTGTTTCCTGGAAGATGGATAGGTCGAGGTGGTCCAATAGCCTGGCTACCTCGATCGTCCGACCTAAATCCACTTGATTTTTATTTTTGGGGTCACTTAAAAAGTACGCCACCGAAGTTAATAGTGAGCAAGAATTGCGAAATCGGATACATACTGCTGCTGAGATAATCCGTCGACAGTCTGCTACAGGGCGCGCATGTGGAAACTCGATTCGGCCAGCCCAATTGTGTTTCGAAAATGTGGGAAATAACTTCGAACACTTGCTGTGATGTTATTTTACAAAGTTCTATTCATTCTTGATTTGCAAATAAATTTTGCGGATATCTAGGAAACTAAAAATGTTTTATTACAATTATTTTTGCCTATTAGTCATTATTTGACATGAGGAAGAAATCCCCAAGTTTATGCGTATAGGTTGAGAATCATCCTGTATATATTGCACTAAATCATCATTGCAGTACCTTTAATATTAACTGAACCTTCAAGTATTGATATTGATCAATATTTTTAAATTACAAATTGCCTTTTTTTGTATTCTAATGTCAATTAATTACTATTATAGATAGCTCCTGAAAACTCAGGCGTGGATTCTTTTATCTAGTTACTTGCTTTCTGAAAGATTGATGTTCTAATATTTTAATTCTCATTTGCATAAGTCACAATGCTTATGTCAACCGATTGTCAAAAACAAATTTGAAATTTTAATAACAAATGCTCAATCTTTTGAATGGTACACAATAATCTTAAAAACCACAGTAAGTAATTATTTCTTAATTAATTTCACCTGCTTATTATCTTTATTTAGTTTCTAGTTAGGATTTTGTTAAGAAATTACCCATCTTGTATATTGCTTACATAATGCTCCAGACAGCAACCTCTTCTTGATCTGCAAATCGACCCTTTCAAGCACCTTTCTGCAATGTACTGCTCACAGACAGACCAAACGTCCCAACCGTCCAATATCAGCAAACTCCAAATTCCCAACAGCAACCAGCAAACAGAGCAAACCTGGACATCTACCTGCTACAGTAAACTGCCATCCTCCTGGAATGCGCCTCCTCTCTCCGACGACACCCTTTTGGAAGCTCCACTCAGCAACAAATAGCTTAACGTAATCCCATTTGATTTTTGTTACATGTCAAATGTAGTTTCTCCAATAAAGGTGTCCCAGTATGTTTACTTAATGATTCACTTGTGTATAACAATTCTTCTATATATTAGTTTCCTCTACCATATACCAATAATCTTCATTAATCAATTCTTCACTTCTTCTGGTTATTATTTTAAATTTCATTTTATTTCACCTCGTAGATTTCTTTTTACTTTTTTTATATGATCCAAACATTACTTAAATAAAACAGGGTTATATTCAATATTTTAATTAGACCAAAAATCGTTTTTCAACATTTTTTCAGTTTGTTATTTCCAATAATTAGAAACAAATTTCTTAACTACCTCATTTCCCCTTTTATATTCTCTAGCCTTTTCTATTTGAGTTAGACCTAGTAAATTTACATTAAAATTAGCATTTGTCATTCATTTTCAAACTGTATTTTATCAATATTATTTTATTTTCAAATTCACCTGTTTTTCAAATAGCTATGTTGCATTTACATATCCGCCTTATCCCCGAATAAATCCAAACCATTTCCAACCCACTGTAATTTCCCAATTTTAACAAATTTGATTCCAATATACTTTTAGGGTTGTATCATAACATTATCTATATCCCAAAAAGAATGGGACACCCATTAGTCATAGATTCCTTAGGTTATAATAAATCGATCAAACCTAATACACCTTAGTATAAAGTCCCTCCTGTAAGAAGTTATAGGATCTAGAAGTTTAATTTTTAATTTTATATTTTTATGATAATTTTTACAAATGTTAAGATATCGATTTCAATGTTGGTACACTTGCTTACCGTTATGTAGTAATACACTAATACAAACATTTTCATAAACTAGACTTGACTGTAACATGCACTTTACCTACCTTTGAGAACTTCTTTTACCTCTAACTTTGTTATCTGTACTATCTTTTGAAATTTTAGGTTATAGTCCGAAAGAGGAGTAAAAAGCATAAAAATAAAGTACTCTTAGTTCATAAGCGTAAAAGCAACCGTTTACTTTAACCCTCAGACTGCGGAAACCGGGTCTCAAGTGACCCGGACTTTCTGTTTTTTTAAATAATTTTACCGTTTTCCAATATACTGATTTGGGTGTTTGCGTATTCCTCGAAGCTGTTATGGAGATGATGTAGAATAAATTTTGTGGAGAAATGTCTTGGTACACCTGAGATAATCCGCTAGGGGTCACTTGAGACCCGGTTTCCGCGTTTCGCGCTCCATTGTTTTTTTTTGTTTTCTGGGGTATAATAACACTGTGTAAAATAATAGGCAAAAAAAATTGATCCTAATAAAATTCCCTATACGGAACAACAATAGTTAACCGTGATGATGACGAAAACGACTTTCATTTTTTGTCTGATGAGGACAGTGGCAGCGATAAAAGTGACGCAGAATATGAAGAATATTTTAGTCTGCAGGTCAATAAAAATAAAAGTTGCATGCTTATATTATCATGTGCAAGTATGTATTAGAAAAATACATTGTAGGGCTTTAAAACTAATTTTAAAAAATTGAATTCGAGGCGGGTCACCAGAGACCCATTTCCGCACTCCGCGTAACTGAAATTATTTCCGCTGGGCGAGGGTTAAAATACTGTTACGATTTATGTTCTGGGTTATTAAAAAATGTACGCCGCTTCTGATTTTAAGCATTTATTTACAGCAATTTATTTTAAACGATTTACAAGAACTATTAACGCGGAACACAAATTATTTATAAACTAACGAACTATTTGTAACAACAATACACTTTATTTATTTACACACGACTTAACATGAATGATTTATATGGCTAGATTTATTTATACGCGCGTTATTTATATGGCAGTTTCCGCATACTTCAATGCTGAATTCGGGACTCGGACTTCGACTTCGACTATCCTGTTATTTCCTTTGCGCGTATTTATATATGCGCCGGGTGAGTCATTCCGGAAACGTCGAGACCTCGCTCGATCCTTCAGCAACGCTGACGTGTTCGCGCGCATGAGTCACCAAGGTCGTTTCTTGAAGGCTGTGACTCATCCGTCCGCACGTGAACCGGCTCAAGGTCGTGACACTGCCCCCGCCTTAGGTCGTTCTCGAATGATCGGGACGCTGAGTCATATGTCTGCAATGGCCTGATCCCAAGGTCGTTACACTGCCCCCGCCTTAGGTCGTTCTGTCCCAGAACGAGTTGCGTCGGGTGCCTGTCCTCTCGCTCTTGTGGGGGTTCGATGGCGGTATTTGCAGGCGGTGCCCTTTTTGCATATGAACTGGCTGAAGAAGCAGCACTCCACCGTGGGCTCAATGCTTCGCAACGGCTGTAACAGCAGACCTCGGTCTGGACGCCGATAGTCTCTTCTACTGCCGATCGGTAGGCCATCAGGAACAGGTGAATGCACTGGTCCCAGTCACGCTGATGCTCGGAAACCACCTTGGACAGATGCTTCCCCATGGTTCGGTTCATCATTTCCACCATGCCGTTCGATTGAGGATGGAGGGCAGTGGTCCGGGTCTGGTGTATCCCCAGTAGCTTGCAGACGTTCTGGAACAGTCCAGACTCGAAATTCCGGCCCTGGTCGGAATGTAACTCCAGGGGGACTCCAAAACTGCTGAAGCACTCCTTCACCAGAACATCAGTGACAGTACCGGCCTCTTGATTCGGAAGGGCGTACGCTTCGGGCCACTTGGTGAAGTAGCCCGTGCACACCAGGATGTATTTATTTCCCGATTCGGTTTTGGGGCATGGTCCGGCGATGTCAATGGCTGTCCCCTCGAACGGATCACCCACGTTGTACTGCCACATCGGAGCTCTAAGTCTTCCAACCGGTCCGTTTCTTGTAGCGCAGGCTTAGCGCCTCTGCACTACTCTCGGACATCATCTTTGCAGCTCGGCCAGTAGAACCGTTCTCAGACCTTCTACAACGTCTTCTTCAATCCAAAGTGTCCCCCATAGGAGCCATCACGCAGGGGGCGCAGAATCTCGGCCACTCTACTCCTTGGAACCATCGATTGTGATCTCGTTGCCCTACCGTCCTCATATTCCAAGATTCTGATCAGGACGTTGTTGTCCAGCTGTAAGGAGTTCCATTGCGCCCTGTTGACGTTCATCATCCTTACTGGGACCTTAAGCCCAGTCTTTACCAACGTCTTCCCAAGCAGGATACCATGAGTGACCTCCTTCTCATAATCGGGTTCAATCCTGCGCACTACGTTGCCCCGGAGATCGCCATCCAGGTATGCATCAACGACCCTCTCGGTTCGTCCCGGCAGAGTAACATTTTCCGCCAAGACCACTCGTACTGCGATCTCTTCTCACGGGCAACATGCCGCGTCCCAGGTCTAAAGTGAACCCACATTCATTTCTAACATCCATTCCCAGGATGAACTCGTCCGCAACGTCAGCAATCAGGGCCCGATGCTTGAGGGTTTGATTCACAATCTTCAATGTCAAATCAATTTCCCCATGTGTGGTCACTGCGCCTCCCGTGGCAGTGCAAAGGCGTGTCCTGGTGGGCAGCAGCTGACCCTCGTCCCGTATTACGTCAGACGTGGCGATGGACTTCGTCGCTCCAGTATCCAACAGCAGAGACCGAACTCTTCCATCCTCTTCTTCAGGTTCCCCACGTAGTCCTCGCCGGCCGTTTCTTCGCCAGGCTTTCAGCTCTTCCTTAAGTTTTTGGACTACGTTTTCTTGCGCGGCTTTCAGATCTTCCTTAAGTACTTCCTGTCCGGCTTTCAGCTCTTCCTTAAGTAATTCCTGCCCCTTCATTTTTTTAAAAAGTTGTTTTATATGGAAAATCATCAAAATAATGCAACATAGAGGTTACGAGACGTAAAGGTTATCAAAGTTTCAACGAATAAAGAGATAACTAAAAAAAGTTTTCGATATTGTCAAAAATAAAGTTTTCCATATGAAACAACTTAAAAAAAATGTGAAAAATAACAAAACCTGATTTTTATCGTAGATAGGTGTAATTGGATATTTAAACGTAGTTTTCGATTCTAATCAACTTTTATGAATAATAATTTTCGATATTGTCACAAATAAAGGTACTTTACTCTTAAGCAGAATTCATATTTTTTGACATTCCTCGTATACGGCTTAAAAAATTGATATCTGATGATTGCATTTTAAGTTTTGGACCATGCAGAACTTTTTACAAAGAATAACTTTTTTTCGTAAAATTAATAAAAAAGTTTTCCATATGATGCGAACTTAAGCAGACACACTGTATATATATAATTAAAGGGTTAAAGTTACATACAAATTGGCGTGATGAAGAAGACTAAAAACTAAAATATTAAAAGAAGAATATGAGAAAACTAGATGGATGAAGACTAGAATGTGGTGAGAAAATCAATTTAATACAATTATAATCTACAAAAGCAAATAAAAGTAAGAGAATGTGAATTGAGTTTATTGTGGAATTACATTTGCATCGACTGAATTGGATAACAAGGAACGCTTTACAAGGGAGGTGGATTGCATCGACATCATTAGCAGAGTGAGCAGATTTGTGATGCTTGTCAAGTGATATCTGTGGCTTGACTCTGGTCAAGATTCGTGGTGCTGGGTTGTAGCAGAATTTATATATTTTATGTGATTTGGTTGAACATTAAAGTAACGCATCTGCGGCTGAGGTCTATTTGTATGCATACTGTGGTCAAGCTGTAGATGCTGATTCCTGTGACAAACTAGGTTCCTGTGTTAATTTGGATCCGGATTCTGGACATCTTGGCAGTTGATTATCAGTTGAGACCTTCGCTGTGGATTTCAGTGGAACAGTTTTGTAGCGTGGTCAGTTGCAGAGTTGGACGTATTGGGTTTAGCAGAGGAGAGTGTTAAGATTAATAAAATGTAACAGAATCCAGGTAATTTAACATAAGAATTGCATTAAAATAAAGAGTAAAGTGAGTTAATTTTAATTAAGGAGGTAATTGAATTTTCAAAACTAGTTTGACGTGTCAGTTGACAGAAGTTTTGAGTTGTCATAATAATATAAGAACATCAAATTTCAAAATATAAACAATGTAGATAAAAAGGACAGTGGGAGAAGTAGTAGATTTTTGCTACCTTGGAACTAGAATAAATAGGGACGCAAGGGATAATAAAGAAATTAGAAACAGAATACAACTAGAAAAACTAGCAAGAAGCTACTAACCTCAAACCAACTTTCAATTGATAAAAGAAAACACCTACTAAAAACGTACGTCTGGAGCACCGCACTATACGCATGTGAAACTTGGACGATAGCCACAAGGGAGAAAAGGAGGCTAGAAGCGTTTGAGCTATGGTGCTCCAGACGCATGCTGAAAATAAAGTGGATCGACAGGATAACAAATCTTGAAGTGTTGGAGAGAGTAAATGAAGGACGAACTCTGATAAAGACCATACAAAAAAAGAAAAAGTACATTAATAGGACATATTTTAAGACATGAGGGACTTCTAAATACAATAATCGAAGGAAAAGTAGACGGGAAAAACGCAATAGGACGCCCACGAATGAAATATATGACAGATTATGAAGGACCTACAATGTAATAGTTACACCGAATTAAAAAGACTAGCGGCAGATAGGAGAGCATGGAAGACCAGAGTGTTGAATCAAATCAATCAAAATGATTGACAACCAGAGAGAGAGAGAGAAAAAAAGAATCCGATCTGATTTTCAGTCAAGTGTATCTACTGGGGCTAGCAGAAAATAATTTTGACTATTCAATTCACCTGTCATCTGTCAAAAAGTGACCAATGAAAATCCAGAATTTGACGTTTCTTAACCAATCAAAATAATATCAGCGGATATATCTTCTTAGAAGATATTCAAGTGAATATTTTAAGCAAATGTGATTTTTAATAGAAAAAGTCAATATTAGTATTCTGTTACTATAGAAATCGTGTAGTTTGTTGCTAGATTTACTGAAAACTAATTTGAAAAAATAGGTTGGTTCATTGAATAGTCCTTCGAATGCCATTATTAGTCAAAGTTAAGTAGAATATTTTTGCGGTGGTATCACTACTCATGTACATTGCGCTTAGGATTAGGACGAGTGCGCCAGCACTCGTCCTAATCGAACAATGAACATTCGTGATACCAAAGCAAAAATATTCGGCATAACTTTGACTACCCATGGTATTATAAATGATTATTTTTTAAACAGTACTATCAGCCAATAGTAATGAGAAATAAATTCAAATCGACCAATAGCATCAAAATTACACTGACTATTTGCTAGTAGCAAATTACAGCGACTATTTTTTCACAAACCATTCAAATCGTTCTTCTGCTGTAACACAACTAGCTAAAAGTGGACTAGGTGAGCAGGAGTTGTTAAAAATAACAGGACACTCATCTGGAAGCTCCATCAAACCCTATCTACAACTTGAACTGATTAAAAAATAATCACTCCGAATTACATTCGTGGTAATAATTTTTTTTATAATTTTAACTAGATTTGCACTCATCTTTGTTGCTATTAAGAAATCTCACGAGTGGACGAAGTGAATCTAGTTAAAATTATCAAAAAATTATCACCACTTATGTAATTACTGTTGACTATTCCCCTCAGATAATATAAACCAATCCCATCAATCAATTTTCAAAATTTGAACCAATCAGTGTCGAATACAGCGAATATTTTGCACAAGTGCAATACCCGGGTATTTGCACTAGTGCATATTCGAGTATTTGCGGGAAGAACACCAAACCAGCTCGGTATACAAGAAATTTCAAAAAGAAAACTGAAAACTTTTTAAAAATGAATAGTGTGGTTCTCAAGAAATACTCGAATATACAGAATGCACTAGGGATATAACTACTGAATATCCAAAATAAATAAATAGGGCAATTAAATTAATTAAAATTCAATTATAATATAATATAACATAAATTGGGCATATAAAGTGGAGCTAATCACCTTAACAATATATATTCGACGTGTCGGTTTAGGAAGTTCGCGTGTTCAAAATTCGCAAAAACCTGTCTAAGGCAACAATAAGTCAAAGTAGTTACTGATATTTTCAACTTGAGTGAACATTCTCAATTGCTGAGATATAAGTACGTTCCAGCAATAGTGAGTAATGATTATATTCGCGCTTATCGAAACATCTAGTTTTCAAAATACAAGTAATGATGACTTCGCTTTACAATTATCAACTACACAGGCACAGCTGGTAATCCTGCTAGCATGGTTTATAAGTTGTTATTTACATTTTAAAGTTTTTGGTTGTCATCACAAGTGGGTTTGATATGTATACTATTTATCTCTAGTAAATGTTGTTTAAAACTACTGGTCTATATCATAATTAACACTTCACGTGTTGTTTACTGGAGCATGGGAGCGGCGGCTATGTAAGTGGGTAAATAGAGAATATGGGTATCTATTAATACTATCAGCACAAAAGTTTTAAATTACCGAGTTGTCTAATAGAAATAATGGAAAATTAATGACCGTGATGGAAGATTGAAAGAGTTGTTTATCATCGGTTTTGTATTCTTGTGACGGTATAATAACTACAATATTCTTAAATTCAAGTCTAATTTAATTTCAACGCAGTATAATTTTGTATAGGTAAGATTCACAACTACTTTTTGATTGCGTGCATATAATTTTGAAAGAAACTAAAATTCCCAAATGATATATTATATGTAGTTATGAAAACATAATGCCTGCATTAAAGATAGTTACGGACAGGCAAATGTTGTGCAATTGAAACTTAGGGAGCAGTAGAGAGTAGAAATTAGAAAGTCTATAAAAGTAGCTATAACAATCTGGCTACAGTGGCCGCATTAAAATTCAAAATTAATAACAAAATGATTTAATTTTTCATGTAACCGCCAGCCAGCGGAATATGCTTTAAATTCTATTGAAGTGATTCAGTTTAATTCTTATCTGAATTATTAGTAATCTTAAGTGGGTAACTCTGAATCAGTGGAATTTGAGAAGTATTTACGTTCAACAATAACCTGTAAAAAGTTAAGAAGGCCATATATAATTTAGGTACTTAATGTTAATAAGCAGCCAGAACATCACATAACAGTTTTAAAATATCAGTGTCGGTACTATAACAACGGGTAACCTAAAATATCATTCTAAAGCGATGGGACGTAGATTACTTTACTTTTTGTTAAGAGAAGAATCTAAATATTTTGATTGTAAATATAACTGACTGAAGTTTGTCTAACACTTCGTTGTCGAAAATTGATGAGAATTAAATAAATTCTGAAATGTACTATGCTTTGTAAGTGGAGGAGAGTAAGTGCATATCAAATACCATCAACTTTAATTTATTTTTTTGTATGTTATGGATTGTTAACAATAGTTCGCACAAAAATAAGATATCTCCGAAAACGTCCCAAAACAAAATGCGTATAATGTACGCATCTTGTGCTTAATGACGAACGTAAAATGGTATTTTGCCTAGCTATACCTAAGCTCAGCAACAGTAATTAATAATCTTTCAATATACAGCCAATTCGTACGTTTGTGTATTATAATATTTACCTGTAAGTAAATTTAGTTAAGTTTCGAACTCGAGGAGTGGCATTAGCTGTGAGAACTTTGAAAGAAACAGATTGTTTCTTTCTGCTAAAAATTGGTTTACCGTCCAAAGAGTGCATTGAGTGCCAGGCGTTAAAATTGCGTCTCGGCTTTCAGAAATTGTTCCAGGTCAGATCTCTGCGTAATTTTGCGGGCTCCGAATAGCGAGCAATTGTAAATATAAACCGTCAACATCTCCAGCTAGGAGGAGAATTCCAAAGAGAGGTTTACGCTGTCAAGCAACGTGGGAAAACCTGCCATGAATATCGTCACGCTAACCTCTATTTCTTCGTAAAGACGTGGATTCAACTGCAGTGGTCGTGTACTCCGACTTAGGTTTTTAGATAGTTTTTCTAAGTCAACAGAGTACCTTCTCTGAGTCGAATGTCGAAACAGTACTTCTCCACCTTTCCTGGCCTCTCTCCCATTTTTACCCCCCCCTCCCCCATTTCTCTCATTCATCCTGTAATTCCCGTTTTTCTGAAGAGGGACGCAAGACCTCTAAAGCAACCCGCCCCCGGTTGGTGGAGTAAAAATTACTTTAAACCTTTACCTTTTTACCTCTAGTTCTTAAAGCAATTTTGACTCTGATGCAAGCTGTAATATCTTGGTAAATGTTAGTCTGAGCGCACAAGTAGCAAACCGGCAGTCTGCTCGGACCAAAACATGGGTGACGTGTAAGGGTTCACGAGCCACCAACGAACATAATTATTATACAAATTTATGTTTGAGTTTACAATGTGTAAGACAAAAAACTCCAGAGCATGTATCAACTTCAATTTATTATTGCACTATGTTTGTACGGACTTCCAAATAAAGTTTGGGAAATGAGAAAGCATTACGTAACAATTCGTTCTTTCCGTATGCGTTTATAAAGAAAAGATGTTAGGGGTAAAAATCGTTACGGCCTAGTTGTACCGTCCATTCTTATGCTTTTTGCCCAACTACTTGCTAAGGCGACGGCGTTTTATAGTTTTTCGAGGTCACTGAACTCGCTCCGACGGCCTTCCGTCGTGCAAACTTGATTAGCGATACGTCGTTAGGTCTAACTAGGTCAAGGTTGCAATTTTTATTGCACACTCGGGGCGTTATGTTTGATGTATCGCTCTCCTTGGCGGAAGATTTTTAACTTGATGGCACTCGTTTACTTCGAATTAACCTTTTGCCTTAATTTAGGGATGTTTTATAGTGACTTAGAAGGATATGATTGGTCTCCTAGCCCAATCGCGTACAGCGGATTTGTATGGTTGATTTATCGAAGATATCCGAGTCTTGTTTACCCATATCGCATTTAAGCCTCGGAGATGTAAGATGAAGGTATATGTTGCATTCGTTTTTTTTATTATCTTTTGTAATTAGGCACTAGCATTTTAGAGCTGACCTTGGAGTCGTAAAATTATGAGTTGCTAGTTTGTGTTAATTAGTTTGACAGGAGAGTTTGTAGTACCACTGCTAAGTTCCCGTCATGAGTTGGTAGTTTTCGCTACGTTTCCCCTTTCGCTGTCAAAGCAGCTGGTGACACGTTGGGCCGTTGTTTTATCTAAAGTGCGCCTCCGCTTGCTTCTGGTGGCTGACTGTGCAGTTCGCTGCTGTTTGCCCTTCGGCGCCGACTTACTTCATTGCTGGGAGTATTAGAACACGAATCTGTGTTGTGTAAGGTAAAACGTATCGGTATATTGCTCTCTCTTGTCTTGAAAGCTTGGAATCACTGGCTAGTGTTGCATTACCTCCGAGTTTGTCAGTAATTACTGGCGCATTTATGAAATCTTCTAAATTTTTACGTATGTAGTGGCATACTATACTGTGCTCGCCTGCGACATTATCGTACATTTGTAATTGTCCGCTAATTTAATGTGCCCAGAGACCGGTTAGTTATTTAGAAATTCAACTCCTATAATTGGTGGCCACACTAGGGTGGACCGTATTTGTAACTTTCGACTTGTGATTTATACGAGTACAGATATTAACTGATGTAACATTTTGCAGCATATTTACAAATTGTCATTATTAATCTAAACATTTTCATGCCTACTCTGGTTTTGTGTATGGCTAATGCAAGTAATTGAGATGTTTAACCTTTTTGAAGTATGTTTCAGGTTGTATCGAATTGGTTACTCATATTAGTTTAGTGAGTTTAAGTTCTCGTAAGCTAATTGACTTATCGGTTGTAAAAGACTACGTGGCGTCTCCTGGTAATTTTGAATACCTTACTATTTATAGAGAAGAGGAGCACTCCGTCTTCATTGTAGCTGGTCGGTCCTCTGATATGTTTCTGTAGCCTGAGTGTTGGTTTAGTACGATTTAAGGATGGATAGAGTAATTAAATCTGCGTAGTCTCGGGCTTAATTCTAGAATTCGTTTGCCGTTCGTAGTGGCAAAAGTCATGTAAAAAATAGATACATTCGGCACTTTTATTCAAAGTTATTGAAAAAGGAAAACATAACAAATGGACAATTTGATAGTAATAACTATACCAATAGCAAATATTATTTGTTGTTTGATGCATAGAAACTTAATTTATAGAAATTTACGCACAATAGGGACTTACAGCGAGTTCATCCGTAAACCTCAGATGTAGAGATTTTAGGCTGATAAATGATCTTGAATTACATTTTCAGGGAGATTAAAAGAAAAACATTTTACTTCAACGTTTTATGTGAATACCTCAAAAACATTAAACAATAGCATCAGCAATTTAGTGGATTCCTGTAGGCGTCACAAGTGCTTCCACGTGTGCTCTTATTTCCAAAGTACTCAAATTTATTGAGTAGATGCAAACGTGAGCTGAGCTGGGAATCATTTAAATGTGCGACAGGAGAAGCATAAAATACCACGTCTGTGGTAATGGCGTTATTTATGTAGACGGATATTTTGCGAGATATTTAATGGAAGAAAGAGATGCTGTTCGAGTCTAATTATTACTTTCCTGCATTTAAACACATGTCGAGCATGGTTGTGCTTACATAACGCGTAAAGAGGATAAGCTATTGCCCTTTTAATAGATTTTTGCTATGATTTAACAATGAATACAAGATATTCTAGTAGAAAATTGTTTTTCCTGAATTTAAATACAAGACGTAGATTGATCATTTATCATTAATTCGTTTCTGCATATTGCTATCAATTATAAGGATAATATTTCGCAATCTTTTTACAAATCATTTTAGCAAATTTAAATACAAAATGTATAGATTACCCCAATGAATTGTTACTTATTATTAAGAATTTCTAATAAAAGTTCTTTCTCTTTCAGCATCTATGCGTAAGCACTAAGCACTACATCTCTCAAGACGATATTTAGTCTCAATTTGCGGTGCTAACGAGGATGTCTGGTTTTGTTGTGGAAGTATATGATGCTGACTCAACTGGACGTGCCTTGCCTCCAAATTTGACAAATTTGAATTTCTGGGAGCGGGCACTGGTATAATGTCAGATTCGATTTAGCATGTTTATTTGCCCCCTTATATTGATTAATATAAATATATAGGAGCAGTATTCAAGGGTATTAGTTGTAACACCGCTGTAGCTCATTGTTATTTTTAAAATACGACAGGAAATGAAAAACTTCAGCCATTTAGCGTGATGAACATTGATAAAATTAACTCGCATTTCATATTTATACAGCGTTTAACGTTTGATATAAATATAGCTCATCAGTCTAAAACACAGAACTGGTCGAGTCGTATCAGCCTGTCAGGGCATGTTAATGATATAAATAACCTGAACATCCTTTCCTGAAACATTTTAGAATTTGTATTTGAATTTGGCGCGAATAATTGCTTACACAAATATGTGTATTTAACATTTTAAGTTGTTGGTTGCTGTTAGCTGCTTAAAACGGTTTCCGTTTTGATGGAATGCATACATTCAACAGTCATGCTCGTTATCTCTCTTATGGCAGTAAACCCACTTCCCTCTGTTTTAATATTGTTTGAGTTATATATTCTGCAAATAGCAAATGTAGCAAATACTGACCTTGACCAGTTGGTGGTTTATATTTTTACTTCCTTTTACTGTAAAGGAAGTATTGGATTCACCCCAAAAATTCGAAATTGAGTTTTCAACGGATCTTCATGTTTTAGAGTCCCCTGATCCCAAAAAACATATTTTTTTTCATTGGTCTGTGTGTCTGTCTGTCTGTCTGTCTGTGTGTCTGTCTGTGAACAGAATATCTCAAAAACGAAAAGAGGTATGGCGTTGAAACTTCATATATAAGTTTTGTGTACTATGTAGATGAGACAGCAAGCTTTTGAAGAAAAACGCATAACCGGAAGTAGGTGTTTACTCTTGTGATTTTTTAGTTTTTTTCGATTTTTTCAAAAACGGCTCTAACGATTTTTTTTAAACTTTACATTTTTCTTACATTTTTAATGTGTATTGATGTGAGATAGGTGATTTTCCAGTTGGATACTTCTAAAGTGGGTTTCTTTTGTTTTTTTTTCTATTTTTTTTATTAACTCCTATTTTAAATAAAACACCCGGTATATTATTACATTTTTGAATTTACCTTAAAATTATAGAGAAAATTTGTCTCTTCAACTAACACTCGATTTTGTACCGTTTTTGTAGAATTTGTAATTTTTGAAAATTTTTAACAAATGGTTAAAAATTTAAAATGAAATTTTTGACTAATTATAAGATCACTGTAAAAGGAAGTTGTGTGAGTGTATCACACCAGATTTTTAAACTAGTTATGCTACACATTTAAAACGGACCGTCCTAATTTGTTTTTAGTACCGACAATGGTGTTATTGTAAATAAATATCTCATAACTGTCACTTATATACATGTTCTAAAATTTCATAGGAAGTCTGTTATGTCTGATCAAACAACCAAGCTCTGCCAAAGAAGTTATTGCAGAGATTCTATCTTTAAGTTATAAAATGATTGTTAAATAGTAGTGCCTACTTACGATGCGATTCGTAGAAAAAAATTATGTTTAGCGTCTTTTATCTTTTATGACACTTGAGTTCAAATGAGCGGATGGCCCCGCGAGCAGATGTTCGCCTCTCAGGATGCCGGCCCGGGTTCGAATCCCGGCGACTCTAGAGTTTAAAAATCGTACGCTCCTCGGCTAACACCTGTGGTAGTCGTTAACCCCTGAACAAGGGAACTCTCCCTCACTTTCGACGAGCTAGCCACCTACCCGGCCTAAGGGCAAAGAGGGCTCATAGAACCACTTTGTGGTTAAAACAGGCCACTGGCCTATAATAAGAGCAAGAAGAAGAAGAAGAAGAAGAGTTCAAATATAGTTGTACTTCTATTATTTTTACATGTGCCTGATGTTTTATTCGTAGCGTATTCTGCAAAAAGAATAATTCAAAAAGAGTCAAATGATTGTTACTTTACTTTTTTTGTGTTCGTTGTCAATATACGAATCAGGTGTTTTCATTGCGTCATCAGTTAAAGAGGGAGATGACGGTGCAGAAAGTACTCTAATTATGGGGGGTGGGCTCTTTTTTGGGGCGTTTTAACATTTAACATAACTAAGCTTCATGTTAGACTGTTCCATAAACACTTTATTAGTATTATTTAGCGTCCATAAAGTGCCACTTTAGTCCATAAAGTAAAGTAAAACGGCCGCTTGTCAATGTCCAATAGTTATCAAAATAAATGTCATTTTATTCAAATCAGGAAAGTTGATTATATTAACTGAAAACTTTATAAATAATAAAAAGAAATTCATCTTTAATACCTTACGGTAATAGGTAATTATTCTTGATATTGATAACGCAATTAACCTAGAAGAAGCACACTTCGAAATTATCAAATGTTTTAATAGCAACTTGAATTTTCTAATGTGTCTAATATAAATGTTATCTATATATATAAAACTGAAAGTCCTGACTCACTCACTCACTCATCAACGCCCAGCCCAAACTCTTGGACCTAGAAAGCTTTGCACAGAGGTTCCCTTTATGATGTATACAAGGAATAAGGAAGGATAGTTCGAAATTCAACCCCTAAAGGGGTAAAATGGGGATTTCAATTTTGTATGGAGAAATAATATTAAATAGACATTTCGACTTGAAACTTCGTAGGAGTACTCCTAAAAACAAATAAGCAAACACGTATTTAATGATTTTCAGAAAAATCGACCCCTTAGGGGGTGATGGTGTAAATAAGCCTAAAATACGATATGAGTGTCGTTATTGAGGTTTTTTGGGACGTTGATTGCGAAAATGGCATTTATTTTTAAGTCCAAGACGGTGGACGTGACATAAGGGAAGGAACAGGACGGGACGGGGTGGGGCGGAACGGGACTGGATTGGACTGGAAGGGACGGGACGAGACGGAACGGGACTTGATTGGACTGGACGGGACTGGGCGGAGCGGGGCGGGACGGAAAGGGAAGGGAAGGGGTGGGATGAAAGGGGAGGGGAAAAGACGGGATGGGATGGGATGGGACTGGACTGGACGGGAAGGGACGAGACGGGACGGGACGGGAAGGGACGAGACGGGACGGGGCGGGACGAGATGGGACGGGGCGGGACGGAACGGGACGGAAAGGGAAGGGGAGGGATGGGATGGACGGGGAGGGGACTGGACGGGACGGGAAGCTATTTAACAAGTTTATAAACGAATATAAGTGAGAAGATAAAATAGAATTGACGTGAGTAAACAATCAGTGAAGAGAATGTGGTATACAATTTAATTAACTACAAAGAAGAAGGAAACGACAACATTTGGATAGATTTGGATTTATTGATGTAGTACAAGAGGTAATTAACAATCGTTGTTGGAGTTGGTAATTCTACAGAGGACTAGAAGTGGTTTGCTGAGGTGTGCTGGCGTGATTTGGTTGCGACAGGAAAGGAGCTGTGGACAAAGGAGGTTAGTTTGGGAATTATCTGCTAGTTGAAGATTACTAGAGGACTGAGTTCTGCGGCTGCGTACTAGAAGTTCCAGGATTCTTTATTTGTTGAAGGTGCATTAAGGATAAGCTGACATTGACCATGGCTGAGAATAGTCAGGATCATTGGTGTTTGATGTGAGTAGCTGAAAAAGTGTAGGGAAGTCAGGTTTGTGGTAGTTATATTTAATAAGGAATAAAGAAACAATTAATTGAGCAAAATAACTTAATAACAATACTTACTTTAGTGAAATAGTAGTTGAATTGTAAAAGGGAAAGTATATTTGTCAATTTTGATAGCCTTGTACTGTATACTGGTTGAAAGTCAAACTGACATTTAATAGCAATAATTGAATTGACAATTCATATACAAATTTTGAATATTTAAAAATAGGTGGCTTGATTAATGAACCCCACTCTAAGGAGAGCCTTAAATGCAATACATAATTTTAAAATAGTACAAAAGATGTTTGATTGTTATATCACATTAATGGGAGCTATTGCATATTAAAAAGTAATACAACTGTAGTGCTTATGCATTCCAATATATTATAAATTATACGGAGACGTTTGATGGTTGTGATGCCTGTGAAAGTATACTCTTCCTAAAATTCAATGTACTAAGCTAGCTACCTGCCCAGGACCTTACGAGGATGGCTCACGAAATCGGTCTTTGTATGGTTATCATTACACCTTTGGCCCAAATTAAAAAGAAAATAAACAAGAAGCGATAATGTTTAAAAAGGAGTAAGGTATAACGTGCTTTCTTGCTTCGTTGATAATACGCTGGTTTAATTATTAGTAGGACGTTAATTAGAAGCGACTCGGCTAGGTCAAGGTGGGGTGCATCACCATCCAGCTGTAGCCCTAGTTGCGACGATAAGAAAAACATTCATAGAGTCAATAATCTAATAAAATTTGGAGCAATATATGTGGTAGAGGCTACTGGTTCTAAAATAGCAGACACAATAAAACCAACCATCCAAAAAAAAAAAACAACTTACCGTTAAAGATGGCAGGTTATGATAACCACAGGTATAAGGAAAAACAAACAGTAAATAAGTTCAAGTACAAATGTTTTTATATAAAAGAAATAATAAATAGATAATAATTATGAATCTCAGACAATAATAAAATTTCCACTGAAAATATACAAATATAAAGTAATTTAATACAACTATTAATTGTAAACAACCATAGGGTGTTTAATGCATTAATAAAAGAAAATATGCCAATTACCATTAGGGATTCGAAAAACATTAATTATAAATTTCAGACAATATTACTGTTCGCCCCAAAAACATAATAATTATAATTTAATATGTTTCGCTGTTACGAAAAAAGTGTTAAGCTTTAATGACTAATTAATTGTACCTTCCGCTTTATGCATTTTGGCCACTACCGTCCGAACGCTCGGTGTTTTACAGTTATCGAGGTCGCTGAACTAGTTTTGAACGGATTTCAGTCGCGCGAGATGGATTATCGATCCGTTGTCATGCGTAACTAGGCCTAGTATTATTCAACTGTCTACACGCATCTATGGCTAGTTTATAGTGACTTACGAGGGTAAGAATAGCGTCCTAGCTCACTCGCGCTACTGCGGATTTGTATGGTTTATTTATCGAAGATATTTGCGTTTTAATTTGCCATCGCCTTTGATTGTGGATTTTTCTGGCGTCGCGATATAATTCTTGGAGCTATAAGCTGAAGAGCTATGTACTATGCCTTGTACTTTGTACTATTAGCTTGGCAGCTGAGCTTGTTGAACTATCAATGAGTCTCGTTGTTAGTTGGAAGTTCCGCAGATTCGCAGCTGTTTGACGAGGCCTTTGTGTGCCTTCTCTTGCTTTTGGTGACATTTCCGGGTGGTTGATTGTTGCTGTTTGCTTTTAGGTGCCATTTCGTACCACTGCTGGGCGCATTACATGATCTTGTGTTGTGCAGCTAAAAACGAATCTGTACATTAAGCACATCGAAAGATTGGAATCACCAACTAGTGTTGCATCACCTCAGAATTTGTCAGTAATTATTGGAGCATTTATGAAACATTTTGCATTTCTACGTAGGTGGCAGAGCCGGATTAAGGATATGTGAAGCCCAGGGCAAATTTTTCTTAGAGGCCCCATTCCCATTTATGCAACGGGTACAAAGGGATCTAAATGATTAGAAACCGCACTAGATTAGAACCTTCGAATCTTTTCGAGGCCCCCGAAATTTGGTGGCCCGGGGCTGAAGCCCCCTTAGCCCCCCCCCCCTTAATCCAGCTCTGGTAGGTGGGGGCATACTATTCTTGTCGCCCTCTTGCTATGTTCGACCTGGAACATACCGTAATTTTGTAATTCACATACTTGGTTTGCGTGCCTGCAACATCATTGTAATTTGGTATTATTTAAAATTGGGAACTCCTGTAGTCAGTAGCCACAATAGTGTGCACCACGCTTGTAACTTTCGACATTAAATTGGTGTAACCTTTTGTACGAAGCCGGACAACTCGGCGCCGCCATCTCGGCGCGGGGCCAGCTCGTCGCCGGAACAACTCGGCGCGGAGCCATCTCGTCGCCAGCCAACTCGGCGCTAGGCCATCTCGGCGCCGAATTTAAATTCGCAAACTACAGTGTGCACTACGTAAGAAAATTATTATAAACAAATAATATCAATAAGGTGATCGCCAACAAGCTGGCATCAAATGAAAAAAAATATTTAGAATTTCTTGGAAAATCAAACACTGGCGACTAGAGGTGGTTGCAAAGTGATTACAAAGGGGCCAAACAAAAGTTGTCAAGTGAATTCCGTCATGAGTAAAATTTTTTTTTAAATAATTACAAAACATGCATTTACTAGTCAAGATAGAGACACATTTTACAAAAAAAAAAGTTTTCTGGTTTTGAGATTGTTCAGTCAGCTAAAACTAACACAATAAAAAATCTCATTGAAATCTTGCTTAATTTCCCAAAAATAGCACTTTTTGCATTTACACAATTTCGAAAAACACCATTTTCTAACTAAGTAAAGTGCCTTTTATGTGACAAATGTTTCTTTAATGTTTATTTCCCAAATCAAAGAATTTACTTTTTAATAAAGTTTTTTTATTATGAAATAAAAAACTTTGTAAAAAGTATTTGTTTTTCCATAGCAGTCTTTGTTAAAAGTAAAATTCTTTGATATGGGACCTAAACATAAAAGAAAATGTAAGAGATCAAAGTTGGCCGAGGATTTTGAAATTTGGTATAGCAGCCTAGATGTTGATTCTAAACAACTTTTCTTAATAACTTTTTGTCGTATTTGCTACATAAAAGGCACGCTACTCTACAGTAAAATAGGTTTTTTGAAAACTTCTAAGGCATACTTGATTTTTTAAAACTGAAATGCTATTAGAAATTCGCCTTTAAACAAGCTCAGCCCTGCTCATTTTTTAACACCCTGTAATCTAAGAGACAAATTGAGCTCGCTCGGGAACGAAGTTTCCAGGTACGAGATGTGGGGAGACGAAATATCCCGGGAACGAAATGTGGGGTACGAAATGTGGGAAACGAAATATGGGGAACGAACGTTCCGCAAACCCCTAGTACCTAAGTACAAATTTTCGTAAGCTAATGGACTTATCAGTTGTACGAAAAACTCTTTGCTGGCCTCTAATAACTTTGAATATTCACTTATAATACCATGAGTAGTCAAAGTTATGTCGACTATTTTTGCGGTGGTGTTACGAATGTCCATTGCGCTTTGGTACGATTAGGACGAGTGCGCTAGCACGAGTCCTAATCCCAAGCGCAATGGACATGAGTAGTGACACCACCGCAAAAATAATCTACTTAACTTTGACTAAGAATGGTATTCGAGGGACTATTTAATGAACCAAACTACTTTTTCAAATTAGTTTTCCTTAAATCTAGCAACAAACTACGCAATTTCTATAGTAACAGAACACTAATATTGACTTTTTCTAATAAAAATCGCATTTGTTAAAAATAGTCACTTGAATACCTTCTAGGAAGATATATCCACTGATATTTTTTTGATTGGTCAAGAAACGTCAGAATTCTGGATTTTCATTGGTCACTTTTTGATAGATGACAGGTGAATTGAATAGTCATTGCTATTTATAGAAGAAGAACTGCACGCCGTTTTTTCGTTAAATAGTCGGCCCTCAGATATCTCCATGTAGCCTGAACGTTCGTTTGATCCGATTTGAAGCTGGTTAGAGTCATTGGAAAATTTTGGTTTGGGGCTTGAGTCTAAAATTGTTTGCCGTTTGTAATAAAATAATTATATACTCCGAAGTTGATAGCACCGCATAGGTAAACAACCACAAGGTGCAACTAAACGAATTCAGTATTGTGGGTAATATAAGGGGTTCCCAAATGTCTTGAAATATGCTCTTGCGATAAATTTGGGGAGTAGTGTAATTTTGTAATTCACAAACAATGACCAAATGTAATTTTTCAGTAATTGTCAGAAGTTGTGAATTACCAAATCATATATGTCTTCTCCAAATTCATGGAAAGAGGAGATTTCAGAACTTTCGGGACACTTATTTTTAAACGACGCCATATTCATATATGCCTAACAACTTCGAGGTTAATTTAACAATTCATCTTAGAATTATCATTTAAATAATACTAGTTAGGTTCGTTGGATTCGGGACGGATTTAAGTTATTTTTATTATATAAATTACTAGAAAAGGTTTAATAAATAGTATACGAGGAATCAGAATACAGTATTTGATTAAACACGGCGCTTGGCATTGACTTGGGTCAAGTTTATAACCCCTAATTAAAATGAACTTGACTAGGTGCTTCTAAAAAATCTATTTGTTAACATAATCCACCTATCGCATCGCCATGATGCATCTATAAATAAGGTAAGGTTTATGCATAAAGAAGAGGTAGGTTATAGTCAACGCAGGTGTATAACATGGCAAGTAGCTTATATATTTTTTTTTCTGACTGATTCAAATGCAGGAACAAACTCAAAAATGTTGCATTACTTTCACCAAGCTCTAGGAGCGAGGGAAGCATCTCCCGCACGAAGTATTGCACAATAAACAAATTTGACTTTATGCTGTTTAAGAATATGCTGACGTGATTCAGGTTTGGCACGTATTTTTAAAGAAATAACGATTTCATTTGTTTTCTATTTTTGTCCTACGTCAAAATAAGCTTGTCACGAATCGTCATATGGTGCGTTTATCATGAAATTATTTTCGTTTATTATTCTTCACAAATGACAAGTAGGTACACAATAAACCCGGAAAATACACGAAGCAAATCAAATCCGATACAAGCGAATTTGGTGAACAGAGACGGTTAATTACAAGTTATAAAAAGAGAACTAAAACATTTCCAATAAATAATTTCCGTAACAAACGCGATTCGGCGAGCCGTGAGGGTTCAAATTGCAGTGGGACACGCCAGCTGTGGTAACTGCACCTTCGGCTTTCAAAAGATGAAATTTAAAAAATCTGACCTTTAAGAGTTCAAACATTTGTGTCAAGAAATTGTGGAAATCGCAACAAAAATGGAATATAATTGATCCACCAGGTGCTGTGGTTTTTCCAGCTTGGGACGCGCAGCTCGAGATGTGAACTAAGTACTTCGCAAACTATTACGAGTCCCTCAAATTCTACGAACATTGAGGGTACTCCAGAAACGGAAAAGAAATTCAGAGTATATCTTTTGGTATCGCTCAGCCAGGCGCATTAATTCATTTATACAGAACACCAAATCGGCAACTGATTACTGGCACCTTTCGTAATAAATCTTTATAAATTTCATTGAAAGGAGTCTTAAAAAAAGCATCTTTACAGCTTCAGAAGTAAAGTTAAGGCCGAAAACATTCCATAAATGGAAACCGGAAAATAGTTCTACTCTGAAGTTACATGCACCAAGTTCGCAAATGGAAAAGAACGGCAATTTAGAAAAATGTTAAATCGATTCAAACAATAACGCCACCATATATCGTTTCCTTTTACTTAATATGATTTGGGAACTGTGTGCATTTTAAAAAATACAGTTTTTGTTGTAGCCATTAAATGTATGTGAAATTTTATTTTGTGTCGTGTCCAGGTATTTTCTACTCAAAAATTTTTCGTTGCAGATATAATAATTGCAATATTCCATATATTTGCTCATTTTGTATTATACATCCGAATTTCGTGACTGATTTTCTGACAATTTACGGAACTTCGCAGTTTATTTTTGAAATTTTTAATAATTCAGTGATTTAGTAACGTGGTGTGTCCATAGGACAACTTAAGCTTAAGTTTTTTTTGTCGCTTGATTCCACTCTATGTAATTGGGTGAAAAATAGTATTTAGAAATCCTAAACTACATTTCTAATTTTAAACATCTTCGACAGAATGCTTCTTTCATTTTTATAAATTGAGGGCGCGCTATATCTATTCTACTCACGCCTAAAATTGTATTAGATCGGTCGCGTGATCATCAACCCTTACCCTTTACTGTGGCGCTTTGTTGCCAAAACGTATTAGTTGTGACGTGAATGCCTTTCTTGTTTATCCTTAACTGTTAAAAACCATCTATAAGTTTTTGACATTGTAAATGTACACTGTCAAATGTTTTCTTAAAATTTACGAAGCAGACGTAATGTTGTAGTTCATTTTTATATTTTTGAATTGGAATTATTGCTGCAAAAGTTGCCGTAATGGACTTCGAGCGTCCGGAAACAAAATTCTATTTTCCTCCACCTGCTTCACGTGTATTGTATAGACTTGAACATGGAGGAATAATTTTATAGAAGATTCTGACTCTTTCAGTTGTATATTTTTTCTTTTATTATCGGTTCTTTGGAGTGTCTAATAAAACCGAGGTTTTCTGCTAAACTATTAATCTGACCGAAAATACATAATTTTGAAATAATTTTATATGCAATATACAATCTATTGAAAAGCTGTTATGTGCAATAACCGACAGTTGTAACAAAATCACCTAAAATACAAAATCTTACCTTATGCCGCTGGTAAAATAAGCGTTAGCTCATGAATAGAAAACGGTAGAGTGGTCATGGTGCAAATACAAGGTAACTGAGCAATAGGTGCAAGACTCTGCAGCTTGACTTGATAAAGCCACAAAAATCACAGAGTAAAGAAAATCATATATTAAATAATAACGGTTATATTTAATAGGTCAAGTATATACGTATATCTCAGCAAAGTAATAAATCACGTATGTACATACACACGTAAAATATTACAGTTAAAGTTACTTAGCAATCTAACAAATTGAAAATACAACGCGAGTTTGTAATGTGAGAATTATGAGTACTAAAGTGTGTTGCAAGTCAATATTAACGATGTTGTAAGTAAACAAAGTCTACACAGTATGTGAGAATTCTCAAATGACTGCCTGTCCGCGTTGCTACTTGAATTTATGCAATCCTTCAATTTTTGTAGTTTCATGGACTATTTCTGGCACTCGTTCAGGACGCACTTCGGAACATAAATTGTATAACTATAGGACCAGGTTATTTTATTGAAGTGTTTACACTTGGCGAAGTGATCCTACAACCCGTAGGATAAGATATGAATGGAGTAGCCAGGTCTAGCTACCCCTTAAGACATTTTTATCCTTTGTCTGTTTACAAATGAACCTCAGAGTTCAAAAATATATAAGTACTAAGCTATGCGATCTAATAACCTATTACTTGCATAAATACAAAATACAACGCTTGCAAGAACTCCTTGCTTGTAAACAATGTGTTGAAACTTGACCTAATGATACCATATTAATGCGGAAAGTGGCACACGTTTACCGTAATTGTTACAGATCGTGAACTAGTTTTGCAGTCTAATTTGTTTCTGCACGATTTCACTCAATTGTCTATTTCATGGGCAAACAGAATTTTGAACACTGTCTGTAACCATCAGTAAACGTCCGAATTCGGATCAATTTTAGAATGATATTACAAACTCATTTACATGTAAGTTGTTAAACCAAGTAAAATTTTCAAGTACATAAGCTATTTTATCCGTCAGTGCATACATTAACAGAATTAAAGATTATTAAACATTAAGTAATTACTTTAGTGCAAGTTAAACGTAACTTTCAAGATGGACGTCTTCTTCAAAACACACAATGCACCAGGCTTGGTGCAGACATGTAGCTGAAAACTTCATGAAACGTGGGAACATTCAACATGATCGGCGACCATAATAAATCAACAAGTACGACGAAGTAAGAATTTCTGGTGACTTAACTTTCAGGAAACCAACACGAATAATTAGGAAAATTAGAAAAAGCCCTTAGTTGGTGTTTAGGCTTATAGGTGATGAGTGTAACCTTCAAATACCCGTTCTAGTATGTGGGAGATACCTCCTAAAACGGTTCGGTTTCCGGAAAGTTCGTTCCGTACATTTCGTTCCCCACATTTCGTACCCCACATTTCGTTCCGGGGATATTTCGTCTTCCCACATCTCGTACCCGGAAACTTCGTTCCCGAGCGAGTTCAATTTGTCTCCTAGATTACACGGTGTTGAAAAACGAGTACAGCGATCGGAATGCAGTTGGAAAATGGTCCCGAGTGGTGTAGCTTGAACAAGCGTCCACGTTCGATCAGCAGAGTTAAGCAACGCTGTCTCTGGTCAGAACTTGGATGGGAGTTCCACGGCTGCATCTCTCGGCGCCTCGTGGTACGGCTATCACGAAAAAAGTTGGTCCCGGCGGTCATACAACATCATGACAGTCGTTAGTGGGGTTGGAAGTCCTCATAACTGCACAGCGACGCCTATAATTGGCCTAACGGCTGTTGGTTGAGTGCGAAATAAATAAAAAAAAAATGAAAGATATTTTAATTAATTAATTTATTATAATAAACTGATAAGAACTATATACAGTATGTCCCCGGATTGAGTTTACAAGAGGGAACTAAATTTTATTTTTAGTTTTACCAAAGAGCATATGCTCTTTGGTTTTACATAAAAATGTTATAGGAATTATAATTTCTGCTTGGTTTGTAGAGAATTTTAAGAAAATTTTCAGTTTTTCAAAAACAAGTCGTCCTTGACAGTTAAGCAAAAAATATTTTCTTTTCAGGTAAACTACCCTTTTTGTTCATGATACGGCAAAATATCACAAAGAAAAGTTGTTCAGAATGAGAAATTACGGCCCTGTAAAAAATATCAGAAAGATACGTACTTAGATTAAACCGTCATTTTTAATAAATGCAATTTATTTTGTTATAATATAAATTAATTAAAATATCTTTAATTTTCTAACTGTATTCCGATCGCTGCACTCGTTTTTCAACACCTTGTAATCTAGGAAACAAATTGAGCTCGCTCGGGAACGAAGTTTCCGGGTACGAGATGTGGGGAGACGAAATATCTCCGGAACGAAATGTGAGGTACGAAATGTGGGGAACGAAATGTGGGGAACGAACTTTCCGTATCCCTCCTAAAACACTTGGCTTTAGCACTTTTTTCAAGAACATTTATTGTGCTGTTTCGTTACAGTGTTTATCAACAACTCGTACTTTTTATTTTTCAACAAAAAGTAACCAGGGATTCGGATTGGAAATGAAAAACTCCAAAAATGAACCAATAGCGTAAAAAATTCCTACAACAAGAAACCCCTAGCTATGTATTCATTAGACTAGTCCTACAGAAAGGTTATGTTGTACTTGTCATATGGAAGGGTTGTTTATCGATAAAGGCGTACAATACTCTCAGATTGAAATTTACGATGTTAGAAACCGAAGTGCTATACTGTACGACTGTAATATTTACACTTTGATATGTACATGGAAATTTTGCAAGTGAAATATAATTAAAATATTACGTTATATGAAGCTTTATTGAAACTTATTTTTATAATACAAGGTATAGCAACTTTACGTTTTATGAAAGCTATTTATACCTATTACTGTGTTACAGTATAATCGGTATTTTACGACAACACCGGATCGCACTTACCGCAGGTTAGTTTGCGTTGGGAGGCATAGTAAGGTCCCCAATTATCTGCGGCTAGCTAGCGGGCAGGGGTGGTTCGCGATACTCGTTATGTCCGGCCCTGTTTCAGGATAGTTAAAATGGTGAAATACCAAGGCGCCACCGTGAATTTGTCAAACCTCAGGTGTGATAACTGCTCTGTTCACGGTCAAGGAGGTTAGTTATGTTGTACTATACTAATGTGTAACTTTATTTCTTTTCAACTAAGGCCTGATTGCTTTAGTTGGCTAAGTGCAACTTTCCTTACAATGGTTTACGAAGGTTTACTCAATGACTTAATTTAACGCCCTAAAGGAAACGTTTCTTTATGGCTTAATTGACTTACACTTTTAATCGAAGAAACGCAAAAGGTTACTTAATAAATGCGATTTATTCTGATTTTGAAAAAATGACAGTAAACATGTACAATGTAAATGCACAATCAAAATCGTAATATGTAATACCATAATATGTAATACCATAAACATATGTAAATGCGAGGCCTCCCTGGAAAATAAATGAAAAGCGAAGAAAGAGTTCGGTGCCGAAATGATTGACTTGATCCGTACAGATCGAAATGATTATTGTTAATGGCACAGTACCGAACTCTGTTCGCACACATACATAAAACAAATATTGCTGCTGACTGACAAAATGAGGTACACGCGGCAATAGGTGTTACAAGTTTCTAGCAACTCAAGTCACTTCGTCAAGCGTTCGCCTGTGCACACTGACAGCGATAAAATTTATAAAATTGATACAATCACAGACAAATTATATGGATATTTCATGAAATGCACGGAGTTATGCTGAATTAGTTGATGAAAAAACCGACAGGGAGTGTCTGCTGAATTTTCTCGTAAATAACGAAAAGAAAACACCAGTATGTTAACTCAAATTCACAACTATTCAACTAGCAAACACCCTATAGATACATCATGCTATTGGTCTGGCTCATATGTTTTAAAGAACACTAGCAATATCTTACAGCTGATATTTGAATCGTGAAAAGCAGAACTGGCTCTAGATTGCCGGAGGTCACCCAAATCTGCCGTTGGCGGTTTGAGAGCAGGTTCACAGCAAGGTAGCTTTAAGGAATTTGATGATGCGGCATGAATAACGGGAGAATCACCTTTCCGTGTTGACAATGCCTCGACGAAATTACACAGATCTCGTATCGACAATCCGAGGTTTTAACACAAAGATTACACTGCTCCTAAAATGTCGCAAGACGAAATACAACGCAAAAGCGCTTGCATTTACTAATGACACAAATGACTCATAGAAGGAAGACTGTGGGCAGGAAATAGATGCTATTTTGCATTGTAATACACTTCGAAGCCGAAAATTTTATTAAGAGAATCAAAGTTAAAATTATACTAGGCAGTAATGCAGTCAACAACAACCTATGCATCAGAAACATTGATATTAACACTGGCAGATAGAAATAAGTTGTTAACTTGTGAACGCAAAATTCTTAGAAAAACGTTTGGGCCAATAAATGAAGGAGGCGAATGGTGAATATGAAGAAATGAAGAATTTATGAAGTTGTACTATAAAGCTGACATAGAGGTTGTAATCAGAACGTTTAGTATGGCAGGGCCACCTACACAGAATGAAAGATAAAAGAGCACATGTTACGGTATTAAAACAACTTTACGACACCCACCCAAGGTGAGCATCGCACCACGGAATCAGTCCTGGAAAACTGGCACACTTGCCCTGAGATTTGCTAGAAACAGGCTAAAAGGCCACGGCTGGAACGCTCAGGGAGTCGGGCGAGTCACACGATACGTTCTGGGCAAGCGTGTCGAGGCATATATATAGGGTACGTCAAAATTATGAGGGCGCCACCAAGCCTGTCTTAACTCGAATAACCGGGCCTGGGCGGTTAAACGGGAGCGAAGTATTCAAGATACTCCGTCGATAAGAATTCTCATGAGCTGCAAGCTCAAATAACAATTTCGTACTGGAATGGTAATATTGGGACTCTTTGGCCGAGACTGCGCAATCACTGGACCTACCTGCACGCTCTGATCTCTCACGTCTCGCCGTACACCAATCTTGACATTGTAAAAGGCGCTATCTGAAACAAAGCATGCACAGGTCGAATAGGAATAATACGTCCCTTAACTAAATATGCGTCTATTGATCGCTAATTACATCTGGGCAACAAATCGTGCCGCCAAGCTTATGTTACTACTTACGTTAAGCATCAGCTGATGGACGCGCTATGCTAATGAACATATTAGAGTGCAGTTGAGAAATACGCGCTCCGGCAAAAGGGCGCGTTAGTGCGCGATAACAGTCGCCGACCTGCGGTTAACACCTAGGAAGCAAAGCACAAAGCCCTCGCAAACATAAACAAAGAAAAACTCGAACAGCTTAGGGCGCGCCAGGCCCAGCACGGCGAGGCGTTAATTCTATTTAGGTATTAGTCGGTACAATATAGCGAAGTTCGCGCACCTAACGTTACTGAATTAAAAATTAGCACAAACGTAACACCAAATCATGATCGCAGAGTTCTTTAGTTATTTAGGCGATGAAACGCGAAACTCGCGCACATGAACTTACTGGCAGGCTACCAAAGCAGCGTCTTGCAGCATGGTGGCCTCAAACCGGCATTAAAAAGCCGCGACAAGCAAGCAAGGGCATGCATCCGCCCACATAAAGTTGAGCACAAAGCACCAACGCTCGCACAAGTGACAGTTACTATGTTTAAATGGTTGCAATTACAAATACCTTAGTCCGCAGACGGTCCATGAGAGTGGCGTGCAGTCATTTGGTAGAAGGCGGCAGTCTGTGGCAGCTCAATCGCCAAAACACGGCATTAGGGGTAAATGGGCTGGAATCCGCCGAGATGGCGACGTTAGGACGCTCTCCTGAGAGCACGCTACAGCGACAAAAAGGCCTACTTCGTCCTGCCTAGAAAGATCTTCGAAACAGCGAGTTGCAAGGGGAAAGCCCCCTTTCTCACCAACGCAGAACTGGCCCCAAGAAGCCCTTCACACACCTACGCCTCGACGTAAAGACGTGCCACTCACACAACCACACGCGACCTCCTTCGATCAACGGCCAGAGCGGAACTCTCAAAGCAGAAAGCGTTAGGACGCTTGAAGTGGCGTGAGCCAAACGGCGTTGCCACGTGACTCTCGACAGCCAATGGCGATGCGCTCCACAAAACAAATTAATTCCGGTATCAAAGGCAGCCAATGGCGAAGCGCCTCAACGGAATGACTTCTAGAAGTTTCGGAATTCTTGCGAGTGATAACACCCGGCTGCCAAAGTAGCAGCAAAGGGGTGCTCCAACTGACGAGAAATACTGCGTTTGGGGTCAAATATGTGCAAAATCATTATTGTAGAATTAGGCGATGGAGCCAAATAAGTAACTAAAAGGGTTTAGCATACGGGCACGCTGCCCTAAAGCCTAGGTGGCTACTTAAAATACCAAAATGACCTGACACTTCCCTTACTTGAAAGAGAGTTCCCCGAAGTCTCTTAAAATCACCGGGGCATTTTGGCTGCGGCGCCACGAGAACTCAAACGACCGTAACCGCTGATACGATAGCTGTACCCCCAAAGGAATTACGCACACTGGTCACCAGATAGGGTACGACAGGAGAGAAGAGGAAGAAGAAAGACTGGATACGCCAGTGGAAATACGAAAATTGGGTAGGACCTGGCGGTTCGCTGATGGCTAGCACTCACTCCCCGGACCACGGAAGACGGGCGACAAAAAAACTAGCTGTCCCAAAGGAGTGGTACCCCGCCAGGGGTTCACAAAACGGTTTGTGTCTGGCTCCCTCGGGGAACCAAACGGGCTAAGACTAGGCAGACTGGGGACAGTCTTGCCGATCCGGCTCGACTGCCCCTCCCAAAATAGGAGTGCCACAACAACGGTTAACGAAACCACGTCGATAATAATCGACCACCAAAACGACAAAAACAAAAAAAGGTAACCGACCACACCCGAAACGGGCGTGGCACGCACTGCGGCGACGGCCACGAAACGCCGACTGGACCTTAACACCGGGTCCATGACGGTCGCCTAACAGTGCGGTTTTGGAAGGTGGAAAAAGAAAGAGAACAAAGGGGTTGGGTAGTTGTCGCCGGGACACTGTAGATAGTAGTGATAAGGGGAAAAGAAAGGTAAAAATAGAACATAGAGAAGGAGGGTTTGGGGTTCCAAATTGAAACCGTTAAAAAAAAACGCGCGGTTAGCGCTCGTCAAAATCGGGTCAATAGCACGTCTTACTCCCATGCACACTTCCGACCAACCATTCCAAAAGAACATGGGGAGGTAAGGGATAAGTCCCTCGCAACCTATCCCACGAGCCACATGAAGAGGGCACGTTACCCGTCACGGGATCGGCGCATTGTGGGGTTCCCACAACAAGGAAGCTCGCGGAAAGGCAGGTGTTACTGAAGATACGGCTCTAAGCCGGCAGTATGGCCGTCAAGGCCTACCAACAAAAAAAAAGGGGGGGGGGGGTAAGGAAAACGGGCGCTAGAAGACTAAACGTCCGTGGGATTGGGTTTTAGGTCTTTCGCGTGCCACGTGCCTTTCGGGGCACCGGTCTCGTCGGACAACTCGTAAGTGGCAAGCGAAACTTGCCGATCGATATAAAACGGCCCTACAAATTTCGGAGCCAACTTGGCGTTAAAATATTTCGCCGCATCGGAAAGTACGTAATTTCGTCGCCAGACGGTATCGCTAACGGCAAACTGAGCCGGGCGCCGTCGCAAATCGTATGTCGCCTTGGAGGCTTTGTACGCCACGTCTAGTCGTTTGACTATGTCTTCATATACCGACCTTAACGCGGGAGTCCGTCGTAACAAGTCTTCGCGACTCTCTATTCGTATTTGTTCCAAAACATCTACCTCCTCTGGGTTATTGGCGCGCGTCCCCTCTAACTGTATCTCTCTGCCGAAATTGGCGAAATATGGGGTCATGCCGGTGACTTCGTGTACTGCGGTACGCACTGCGCAAGCGACTTTCGACAAATATTTATCCCACTCCCGGTGGTTGTCTTTCACGTACGACGCTAGCATAGTTTTTAATACTCGATTAACGCGTTCTACGGGGTTGGCCTGCGCATGATAATGTGCGTTAGAGATAATTCGTGATTTATACGTATCGGTAAGTTGTCGGAATTCTCTACTGCGAAACTGTACGCCGTTGTCAACCAAGACGTACTGAGGTGCTCCAAAGAGCAAGAAAACGTCGTTCTCAATTTTCTGGGTCACCGCGGTCGCGGTGGCGGTACGCAACGGGAAGAAAAGGGTAAATTTAGTAAAGTAGTCAGCCACGGATAGAATATACACGTAGCCTTTCTTTGAACGGGGCAACGGCCCTACAATGTCGATAGATATCATTTGCCACGGCTTATCCACCACGGGGTGACGACACATCAAGCCGGCCGGGCGTTTTTCCTCGGGTTTCTGCGCTAGGCACGTCGCGCAACGGTTAACGTAACGGGTCACATCCGCCTTAAGTTTAGGCCAGTAATACTGCTGAGCAATACGGCCGTAGGTCTTATAAATGCCTAAATGGCCTGCGGTAGGTTCATCATGGTTTTTGCGAAGAATCTCGGCACGTTGAGGCTTCGGAACCACCTCTTTCCAACTCGTGCCTTCGTCCAATTCGGGGTATTTTACGTTAACATGTTTAAACAATTTCCCTCGCGATAGTTTCCACGCCGAATACTTGAGCGGTTTTTCTACGACGCGCGTACACATGCGCCTATACCAACGGTCAGTCCGACTGTCACTCGGCGTCCGAACGCCGGCCTCGGGTTCTCCAGAATCGACGACTGAGACTACATCTATCTCGGGTATAGCGCGGGATAGCGCATCCGGGACAACGTGGTCTTTTCCCTTCCGGTGTTTGATCGTAAAGTCGTATTGTTGGATACGAACAGCCCAACGGGCGAATCTCTCGGTGGGTTCCTTAAGATTATTTAGCCAGATAAGTGAATGATGGTCAGTAATGACTGTGAAGTGAGTGCCTTCTAAATACGGACGGAACTTCTCTATGGCCCAAAGGACGGCCAAACATTCGCGTTCCGTAACCGAAAAATTACGCTCAGACTTCGTAAGAGTCCGACTAATGTAACAGATGACCTGTTCTTGGCCATCAACGGTCTGAGTCAGCACGGCGCCGATACCCACATTGGAAGCGTCCGTCTTGTTAAGTCATTTTGCTGTTTTAGATGCTTAATTGCATTTCACGCCTTCAGGGCAATTTGTTGCTATGTCAAAACCATTTTCAATCTTTGCGCACAAGTACAATCTCATCTTCCGCACATTTGATTCAGGTCATTTTGGTATTTTAAATAGCCACCTAGGCTTTAGGGCAGCGTGCCCGTATGCTAAACCCTTTTAGTTCTTTATTTGGCTCCATCGCCTAATTCCAGAATCATGATTTCGCACATATTTGACCCCAAACGCAGCATTTCTCGTCGGTTGGAGCTCCCCTCTGAGGGCGCTGTGGCAGCCGAGCGTATCGCCCGCAAGAATTCCGAATCTTCTAGAAAGCACGCCGTTGAGGCGTGATACCATTGGTGCCGGCATTAATTTGTTTCATTTTATCGCCCCGCGATTGGCTGCCGAGGTTTAGTCACGTGGGGACGCGACCAAGGTGACCTATGCCAGCGCTTCCCTCTGGGCATTCAGCCGAGAGCCGTCGATCGCATAAGAGGTCCGATAGTGTGTGCGTTCGGGGGGCGCTCCCGCCTTTGGCGGGGGCGTCAGCCTTTTTCCCGTCGAGTGCTGCTTCAGCACGTATGTGACATACGGTTTCGCCTTAAGGGCAGTTAACCGCAGTCCGTTGCAGAGAACGCTCGTGTGGTGGTTGTGAGCGTGAGTTTCGAATTGTCTTCGGCGTAGCGTGGGTGTTTTTGAGCCCAGTTCCTGCTTCCGTAAGTTGTTAAGTGATTTTGACGTCATTATGCTATCCTTGTTATCAATTCCACGATTGGGTGTTATTAGTGCATTTAAGCTGAAATTATTCTATTTAAAAATTTCTGAAGACGGCCCTGCCTAAAGTTCAACCCTGGTTCTTAAAGCTACATTTTAAATATAATTTGGCCCATACAATAATGCGTTCACGATCCGTAGAATTCGTCCCGTAAGCGTTCTTTTTTTAAATTCAAAACAAACTGTTTGCATTCAGCAACCATACATTTAGGCAGCGTAGCTTAAGATTTCCTGTTATTAAATTCAACGGCCGCGTAGTTTATCGCAGTTGTTGCTGGTTATATTCTTTTCCCCGAAGTATAAGCAAAGTCGTTCTTTGTTCTCCTTATTAGGCCTTGAAATTTTGTGTTTCTTGTCAACAACGACTGGAAGTTCTGGAAAAGTAATCTTTGTAATTCAACACCATGAGATTCGTTGCGGCAGCAGAAATTTCTTCTAGAAGCTTCAACGTCCATCTCGCTTGTTCAAAGCCCCTCTTGCCTTTCTTTAAAACCTACGCAGGAATGCTTCCTTGTTTGGCAACACTGTTAGAGTGAGATGCATTATTCCGGCCCGGAGGGGTAATTATTGTTTCGCTTCTAAACTTCGAATTAATTAGCAGCGAGTCTTCGAGCAGTTGAGTGTGTGCAATTTTCGCGCCCCCCCCGGTGTAACAAGCATTGTTACACCGGGGGAAAATCTTTGTTAAGGGATTCTGTGTGCTTTACGTGGCGTTGGATTTTTAAGTGAGTTCCGCTTAAACCTTTGGAACGACTGTTGACTCCTGCGGAGTATTAAGAAAAACACGCGCGGTGGGCAGTTGAGTGAACGTATTTCAGTCAGCGTTGGTAAAAGTAAGCCGATTCGTCTCCTTCAGTTTGTTTTTACTTCCCAGGGGGAAGATTTTTGCATCATTTGCAGACCCGATTTGAGACGGCATCTCTAAGCTTGTGATTAACGGTTTCCCGTGCCTTTGTGGGAAAAAACCATTTGCATACTGCATTTTTAAACTACCAACGTTGAGTAAATCGTAATCGAAGTGAGGCCCACCGCGTGTCATCATCGTAGTGCTCTGGTTGCATCTGTGAAAACTCCGATTTCGTTGTGCCATTTCATCCCAGTGCGAGGCCCGCATCCTTTTGAGTTCCGGTCGGCGTTAAGCCACTGCCAGGTCCGGTTCCAGCCCTTTCTGCACTTCTGCAACGCCCTGCCAAGCTTCCACGAGGACGAGGTTATAGCAGAAACTAACGACGTACTTACAGCTATCAGGTAGGAGCTATGTATTACTCCAATTGTGCCTAATTAATGTGCGACTATAATTGTGTGTGTTCTTCAAGAGTTCGTAAAGATTGCGCACGTTATTTAAACGTAAGCCCATGTTTTGCTTTGTTTATTGCCAACCAGGGGCTTCACCCCTGTAAGCTATTTCGTTTTGTCTGGTGTGTAACCACATATTTAGACAATAAGGTAACTTTGTTTGGGATCCCCTTTTCATGTTCATATAGGATGTGTCTTCGTTTTATTAAGCTTATATTCGCCTCCGGGTGATTTTTATTAATGTAAAGATTTGTGTAAACTTTAATTCCCTAATTAATAAATCCATTAAAGTCAATTTGATTATTTGTTGAGTTCTGGACCCCTTCTGGGTCATCATTTAATCCAGTGTGGCAAAGGCCGAGTGTAATTTGCATTGTAAAGCTGAAAGTACGCCTTTTTGATAAGCAAGCCCCAAGCTCTGGGCTAGTGTTAGTGTTTTTTTGTTACTATTTAGTAAGGGTGTGCCTCAAGGTAAGTCGTTGTGTATGGCCACTCTTGGTGTTCTTCCTGAAGACTCGGTGGATGCTTGGACAGCGAGGCGAGGACCTCCTCATAGTTTCGTGAAGTTCTTGCTTTATTCACGTAAGCAACCCCCTTTTTAAAAGCAAGTGGCGTCCTTTTGGCAATTCTTTTAAGCAAGCTTAGGGTAAGTACCCCGTCGGTTTTTCATTTAAGTCTTCGAACCACGGCTTCCCGACTGAGTTAAGTGCGCGTAACCGGAGCAACAAAATCTGCTCCAGCACATTAAGATCTGTGTTTTCTAGGGAAAACCGGCGAACCCTGTAGTTTGTACCCGATTTTGGACAATAATTTTGATCATTGTCAAACTGATGAATTAATACCGTAACAGATAAACTGGCGCCCAACGTGGGGCTTTGTTTTTGTCGATAACGCCTTTAGGGCATTGTTTTTGTGTTTCTTTTCTTGTCATACAGCTTCATTTTAGTGTTTGGCATCAACGTCATATAGTTTTTTCCAGTATTTGTCATGAAAACTTGACTTTTTAGGACTTTGAAATTTGGAAACGTGTTTTTTTCATATCAGGACGCGTATCCTATATGTTTTCTTTTATTAAATGAGTTCCTTGCTATCCCTTCGATAGACTAAACATTGTTTTTCCCGGGATTTTTCGCGGGATTTTTGTGTTTTTTTGTGTTCAAAATTTCAACATTTTCTTTTTCGTGCTAGGGCACATTTTGAAGCCATTCTTTTGGTGTTAATTGTTTCTTTTAGTATGGATCATTAAGCAAACCGTGTTTTTTTGTCTTTTTCGTGAAAACTCTGAAATTTTTGAAAGGTCTCGAATTTTTTTTTGGATTCATTTATTGTTGATTGTGTTTAGCCTTCAGCTAGTTTGAAATTTTATTGTGCTATTCTGAATTTAAGTTGAAGTTAGTAAAGTTAATCGACATTGACGCATTGAGATTACTGATGTTGACTTTTTTTGTTGTAATCCTTTGATGTGGTGCCGCGTTGTTGTTCGTTAACGAGTTGGAAATCATTTCGTTTTCCTTATTCTTTATTGGTCCGTTGTTAGGATGTGGTTTTGTGCTGGTGTGTTTGTGAGATCCGCTTTATGCGAATTTTTAATATCTCTCAAACCATCTTAGTTGGATTGGCGTAGTATTTTTTTGATTGACTCTTATTTCGTTTTCATTTCTATCGTGTATCGCCCAACTTCGTTTGCTGATTTCATCGCGTGCATCAACACTTGTCGTAGTGTCTTGTACACTTTCTGTCGTACGTTTTTCATTTATTGACTTAGTAGTTTACCATGTTGAAGTATGTTGCGATTTAGTCGCCTGTTGTCGTTGTGTTTAAGTAACTTATTTATGGACGATCTGTCGTCACCTACCGAATTTTGTTTTGATGACTTTAGGTTGTCACTTTAGGTGTCTTTGCCCTTTGGATTTTGGGAAAGACTTTTTCGTTGAAGACTTTTGATGGCTTTGGCCATGCATCGTATTCCTGCCCTTTGGACTTTGGGAGGAGCGATTTTGTTGTTAGCTCTTGAGCTTCGTGTGACGGTCAAGGCCAGGCTGTTCGCACGTTGTGTCTTTAGTGAATTTTAGGTTTGACATTTGTTGGAGACTTTGTTTTCCCGAATTTTCTTTTGGTGTTCGGTGTCGGAGTCATTTTCGGTCTCGCATTTTGCGAATTCATAGACGATTTGGCTTTCGGCATCGTCATCAATTGAGGATTTCGGTGGACTTAGTTTTCTTTTATATTACTCCCGATCATTGACCATTTTTGACAATTTCTGTCACAACCTTTTTGTCCTTTCTTTCCCTGTTGGTGTTCCTGCTGTGGGACTCACACAATGCGCTGATCCCGTGACGCGCAGCGTGCCCTCTTCAGATTTACCTTTGGGGTTAGATCTTGGACGTCTTCTTCTTTCTTTTTTTATGTGTTTGTAGTCCTTACAAATACTCCCCGAGTTCCCTTGGTCGGTTGGACGGAATTGTGCTCGGGCGTAAGACGTTCCCCGATTTTGACAATCCCGCATAGTTAGTAGGCTATTCTTTAAGCAACTTCTTCAGTTGTACTAAGGATCAATTTAAGAAATTGACCTCTAGTAAGGGGGGTGTTAAGTGATTTTGACGTCATTATGCTATCCTTGTTATCAATTCCACGATTGGGTGTTATTAGTGCATTTAAGCTGAAATTATTCTATTTAAAAATTTCTGAAGACGGCCCTGCCTAAAGTTCAACCCTGGTTCTTAAAGCTACATTTTAAATATAATTTGGCCCATACAATAATGCGTTCACGATCCGTAGAATTCGTCCCGTAAGCGTTCTCTTTTTAAATTCAAAACAAACTGTTTGCATTCAGCAACCATACATTTAGGCAGCGTAGCTTAAGATTTCCTGTTATTAAATTCAACGGCCGCGTAGTTTATCGCAGTTGTTGCTGGTTATATTCTTTTCCCCGAAGTATAAGCAAAGTCGTTCTTTGTTCTCCTTATTAGGCCTTGAAATTTTGTGTTTCTTGTCAACAACGACTGGAAGTTCTGGAAAAGTAATCTTTGTAATTCAACACCATGAGATTCGTTGCGGCAGCAGAAATTTCTTCTAGAAGCTTCAACGTCCATCTCGCTTGTTCAAAGCCCCTCTTGCCTTTCTTTAAAACCTACGCAGGAATGCTTCCTTGTTTGGCAACACTGTTAGAGTGAGATGCATTATTCCGGCCCGGAGGGGTAATTATTGTTTCGCTTCTAAACTTCGAATTAATTAGCAGCGAGTCTTCGAGCAGTTGAGTGTGTGCAATTTTCGCGCCCCCCCCCCCCCCCCCCGGTGTAACAAGCATTTTACACCGGGGGAAAATCTTTGTTAAGGGATTCTGTGTGCTTTACGTGGCGTTGGATTTTTAAGTGAGTTCCGCTTAAACCTTTGGAACGACTGTTGACTCCTGCGGAGTATTAAGAAAAACACGCGCGGTGGGCAGTTGAGTGAACGTATTTCAGTCAGCGTTGGTAAAAGTAAGCCGATTCGTCTCCTTCAGTTTGTTTTTACTTCCCAGGGGGAAGATTTTTGCATCATTTGCAGACCCGATTTGAGACGGCATCTCTAAGCTTGTGATTAACGGTTTCCCGTGCCTTTGTGGGAAAAAACCATTTGCATACTGCATTTTTAAACTACCAACGTTGAGTAAATCGTAATCGAAGTGAGGCCCACCGCGTGTCATCATCGTAGTGCTCTGGTTGCATCTGTGAAAACTCCGATTTCGTTGTGCCATTTCATCCCAGTGCGAGGCCCGCATCCTTTTGAGTTCCGGTCGGCGTTAAGCCACTGCCAGGTCCGGTTCCAGCCCTTTCTGCACTTCTGCAACGCCCTGCCAAGCTTCCACGAGGACGAGGTTATAGCAGAAACTAACGACGTACTTACAGCTATCAGGTAGGAGCTATGTATTACTCCAATTGTGCCTAATTAATGTGCGACTATAATTGTGTGTGTTCTTCAAGAGTTCGTAAAGATTGCGCACGTTATTTAAACGTAAGCCCATGTTTTGCTTTGTTTATTGCCAACCAGGGGCTTCACCCCTGTAAGCTATTTCGTTTTGTCTGGTGTGTAACCACATATTTAGACAATAAGGTAACTTTGTTTGGGATCCCCTTTTCATGTTCATATAGGATGTGTCTTCGTTTTATTAAGCTTATATTCGCCTCCGGGTGATTTTTATTAATGTAAAGATTTGTGTAAACTTTAATTCCCTAATTAATAAATCCATTAAAGTCAATTTGATTATTTGTTGAGTTCTGGACCCCTTCTGGGTCATCATTTAATCCAGTGTGGCAAAGGCCGAGTGTAATTTGCATTGTAAAGCTGAAAGTACGCCTTTTTGATAAGCAAGCCCCAAGCTCTGGGCTAGTGTTAGTGTTTTTTTGTTACTATTTAGTAAGGGTGTGCCTCAAGGTAAGTCGTTGTGTATGGCCACTCTTGGTGTTCTTCCTGAAGACTCGGTGGATGCTTGGACAGCGAGGCGAGGACCTCCTCATAGTTTCGTGAAGTTCTTGCTTTATTCACGTAAGCAACCCCCTTTTTAAAAGCAAGTGGCGTCCTTTTGGCAATTCTTTTAAGCAAGCTTAGGGTAAGTACCCCGTCGGTTTTTCATTTAAGTCTTCGAACCACGCCTTCCCGACTGAGTTAAGTGCGCGTAACCGGAGCAACAAAATCTGCTCCAGCACATTAAGATCTGTGTTTTCTAGGGAAAACCGGCGAACCCTGTAGTTTGTACCCGATTTTGGACAATAATTTTTGATCATTGTCAAACTGATGAATTAATACCGTAACAGATAAACTGGCGCCCAACGTGGGGCTTTGTTTTTGTCGATAACGCCTTTAGGGCATTGTTTTTGTGTTTCTTTTCTTGTCATACAGCTTCATTTTAGTGTTTGGCATCAACGTCATATAGTTTTTTCCAGTATTTGTCATGAAAACTTGACTTTTTAGGACTTTGAAATTTGGAAACGTGTTTTTTTCATATCAGGACGCGTATCCTATATGTTTTCTTTTATTAAATGAGTTCCTTGCTATCCCTTCGATAGACTAAACATTGTTTTTCCCGGGATTTTTCGCGGGATTTTTGTGTTTTTTTGTGTTCAAAATTTCAACATTTTCTTTTTCGTGCTAGGGCACATTTTGAAGCCATTCTTTTGGTGTTAATTGTTTCTTTTAGTATGGATCATTAAGCAAACCGTGTTTTTTTGTCTTTTTCGTGAAAACTCTGAAATTTTTGAAAGGTCTCGAATTTTTTTTTGGATTCATTTATTGTTGATTGTGTTTAGCCTTCAGCTAGTTTGAAATTTTATTGTGCTATTCTGAATTTAAGTTGAAGTTAGTAAAGTTAATCGACATTGACGCATTGAGATTACTGATGTTGACTTTTTTTGTTGTAATCCTTTGATGTGGTGCCGCGTTGTTGTTCGTTAACGAGTTGGAAATCATTTCGTTTTCCTTATTCTTTATTGGTCCGTTGTTAGGATGTGGTTTTGTGCTGGTGTGTTTGTGAGATCCGCTTTATGCGAATTTTTAATATCTCTCAAACCATCTTAGTTGGATTGGCGTAGTATTTTTTTGATTGACTCTTATTTCGTTTTCATTTCTATCGTGTATCGCCCAACTTCGTTTGCTGATTTCATCGCGTGCATCAACACTTGTCGTAGTGTCTTGTACACTTTCTGTCGTACGTTTTTCATTTATTGACTTAGTAGTTTACCATGTTGAAGTATGTTGCGATTTAGTCGCCTGTTGTCGTTGTGTTTAAGTAACTTATTTATGGACGATCTGTCGTCACCTACCGAATTTTGTTTTGATGACTTTAGGTTGTCACTTTAGGTGTCTTTGCCCTTTGGATTTTGGGAAAGACTTTTTCGTTGAAGACTTTTGATGGCTTTGGCCATGCATCGTATTCCTGCCCTTTGGACTTTGGGAGGAGCGATTTTGTTGTTAGCTCTTGAGCTTCGTGTGACGGTCAAGGCCAGGCTGTTCGCACGTTGTGTCTTTAGTGAATTTTAGGTTTGACATTTGTTGGAGACTTTGTTTTCCCGAATTTTCTTTTGGTGTTCGGTGTCGGAGTCATTTTCGGTCTCGCATTTTGCGAATTCATAGACGATTTGGCTTTCGGCATCGTCATCAATTGAGGATTTCGGTGGACTTAGTTTTCTTTTATATTACTCCCGATCATTGACCATTTTTGACAATTTCTGTCACAACCTTTTTGTCCTTTCTTTCCCTGTTGGTGTTCCTGCTGTGGGACTCACACAATGCGCTGATCCCGTGACGCGCAGCGTGCCCTCTTCAGATTTACCTTTGGGGTTAGATCTTGGACGTCTTCTTCTTTCTTTTTTTATGTGTTTGTAGTCCTTACAAATACTCCCCGAGTTCCCTTGGTCGGTTGGACGGAATTGTGCTCGGGCGTAAGACGTTCCCCGATTTTGACAATCCCGCATAGTTAGTAGGCTATTCTTTAAGCAACTTCTTCAGTTGTACTAAGGATCAATTTAAGAAATTGACCTCTAGTAAGGGGGGTGTTAAGTGATTTTGACGTCATTATGCTATCCTTGTTATCAATTCCACGATTGGGTGTTATTAGTGCATTTAAGCTGAAATTATTCTATTTAAAAATTTCTGAAGACGGCCCTGCCTAAAGTTCAACCCTGGTTCTTAAAGCTACATTTTAAATATAATTTGGCCCATACAATAATGCGTTCACGATCCGTAGAATTCGTCCCGTAAGCGTTCTCTTTTTAAATTCAAAACAAACTGTTTGCATTCAGCAACCATACATTTAGGCAGCGTAGCTTAAGATTTCCTGTTATTAAATTCAACGGCCGCGTAGTTTATCGCAGTTGTTGCTGGTTATATTCTTTTCCCCGAAGTATAAGCAAAGTCGTTCTTTGTTCTCCTTATTAGGCCTTGAAATTTTGTGTTTCTTGTCAACAACGACTGGAAGTTCTGGAAAAGTAATCTTTGTAATTCAACACCATGAGATTCGTTGCGGCAGCAGAAATTTCTTCTAGAAGCTTCAACGTCCATCTCGCTTGTTCAAAGCCCCTCTTGCCTTTCTTTAAAACCTACGCAGGAATGCTTCCTTGTTTGGCAACACTGTTAGAGTGAGATGCATTATTCCGGCCCGGAGGGGTAATTATTGTTTCGCTTCTAAACTTCGAATTAATTAGCAGCGAGTCTTCGAGCAGTTGAGTGTGTGCAATTTTCGCGCCCCCCCCCCCCCCCGGTGTAACAAGCATTGTTACACCGGGGGAAAATCTTTGTTAAGGGATTCTGTGTGCTTTACGTGGCGTTGGATTTTTAAGTGAGTTCCGCTTAAACCTTTGGAACGACTGTTGACTCCTGCGGAGTATTAAGAAAAACACGCGCGGTGGGCAGTTGAGTGAACGTATTTCAGTCAGCGTTGGTAAAAGTAAGCCGATTCGTCTCCTTCAGTTTGTTTTTACTTCCCAGGGGGAAGATTTTTGCATCATTTGCAGACCCGATTTGAGACGGCATCTCTAAGCTTGTGATTAACGGTTTCCCGTGCCTTTGTGGGGAAAAACCATTTGCATACTGCATTTTTAAACTACCAACGTTGAGTAAATCGTAATCGAAGTGAGGCCCACCGCGTGTCATCATCGTAGTGCTCTGGTTGCATCTGTGAAAACTCCGATTTCGTTGTGCCATTTCATCCCAGTGCGAGGCCCGCATCCTTTTGAGTTCCGGTCGGCGTTAAGCCACTGCCAGGTCCGGTTCCAGCCCTTTCTGCACTTCTGCAACGCCCTGCCAAGCTTCCACGAGGACGAGGTTATAGCAGAAACTAACAACGTACTTACAGCTATCAGGTAGGAGCTATGTATTACTCCAATTGTGCCTAATTAATGTGCGACTATAATTGTGTGTGTTCTTCAAGAGTTCGTAAAGATTGCGCACGTTATTTAAACGTAAGCCCATGTTTTGCTTTGTTTATTGCCAACCAGGGGCTTCACCCCTGTAAGCTATTTCGTTTTGTCTGGTGTGTAACCACATATTTAGACAATAAGGTAACTTTGTTTGGGATCCCCTTTTCATGTTCATATAGGATGTGTCTTCGTTTTATTAAGCTTATATTCGCCTCCGGGTGATTTTTATTAATGTAAAGATTTGTGTAAACTTTAATTCCCTAATTAATAAATCCATTAAAGTCAATTTGATTATTTGTTGAGTTCTGGACCCCTTCTGGGTCATCATTTAATCCAGTGTGGCAAAGGCCGAGTGTAATTTGCATTGTAAAGCTGAAAGTACGCCTTTTTGATAAGCAAGCCCCAAGCTCTGGGCTAGTGTTAGTGTTTTTTTGTTACTATTTAGTAAGGGTGTGCCTCAAGGTAAGTCGTTGTGTATGGCCACTCTTGGTGTTCTTCCTGAAGACTCGGTGGATGCTTGGACAGCGAGGCGAGGACCTCCTCATAGTTTCGTGAAGTTCTTGCTTTATTCACGTAAGCAACCCCCTTTTTAAAAGCAAGTGGCGTCCTTTTGGCAATTCTTTTAAGCAAGCTTAGGGTAAGTACCCCGTCGGTTTTTCATTTAAGTCTTCGAACCACGCCTTCCCGACTGAGTTAAGTGCGCGTAACCGGAGCAACAAAATCTGCTCCAGCACATTAAGATCTGTGTTTTCTAGGGAAAACCGGCGAACCCTGTAGTTTGTACCCGATTTTGGACAATAATTTTGATCATTGTCAAACTGATGAATTAATACCGTAACAAAGTAAGGGGTCGTGCCCCCTTCATCTCGACCTACGAGGATCTGTCCCGCAGAACGAAAGTGGCCCATTTTTCGTCGTCCCGTCGTACGCGTCCTGACGCGTTTCACGTCGCCATTGTGGCGGATGTGCACTCATCCCTATAGCCGTCGAACATCGAAGGTACCTGCCACCTAAGACTGCAGCCTGTCGCAACTCGATTGTACCAGGCTCCCTAACCGCCTACATATTAAGGTATGTGTCTTTGAACTGATTACCGCTGTGAAAGCGAGCGAGCCGTCACATCTCTGGTGCCTACAGGCACTGTCGTCATATTTGTCCATGTCGCGAGTGCTAATTTGATCTTTGCTGTTCGCTGCATAAGGCGTCGCGCCAGCATATTTGTGCATTCCCTCAGAATTGCAGACTGTCCATGTCGCGAGTGCTAATTTGATCTTTGCTGTTCGCTGCATAAGGCGTCGCGCCAGCGTATTTGTGCATTGATTCAGACTTGCAGACTGTCCATGTTGCGAGAGCTAATTTGTTCATTACTGTTCAACATCTGTCGCTAGGTTTAGAGCGCGCGCGCCAGCTGGTGTCCTTAGTTATAATCTAGTTATAGATATAGGGCGACGCGCTCTGCTGCCCCATTGTAACCCGTTAGTCAATACATGATTTGTTAGCTAAGGGAACTATTGTTTTGTTTCGACTTGTGCATGTTCTGTTACAGATAAACGCCCCCTTCATTGTACTGATTATTGTGCGACGGAACGAGGGAGCTTTGAGCGTACAGGTGGGTGAGACAGCTGCGTAGTCGCGGTTGGATTGACACCTAATTACAATCCTTGCATAAGGCAATCCCGAAATTGTTATTTGACCTTGCAATTCTTGAGTAATCCTGTCGGCGGAGTATTTTGCGTGCTTCGCTCCCGTCTAACCGTCCAGGCCCGGTTAGCCGGGTTAAGACAGGCTTGGTGGCGCCCTCATAATTTCTACATACCCTATACATATATATTATGCCGCAACACGCTTGCCCAGAACGTATCGTGTGACTCACGCCCGACTCCCTGAGCGTTCCAGCCGTGGCCTATTAGCCTATTTCAAACCGATTTCAGGGAAAGTGTGCCAGTTTTTCAGGACTGATTCCGTGGTGCGATGCTCACCTTGGGTGGGTGTCGTAAAGTTCTTTTAATACCGTAACAGGCTAATTTTGGCGCGACAACGTGGGACGTTGATGTTCATTGTTGTCTGTTATCATTTATATTGTTGTCACAAATGTTTTTTTGTCGTCATTTTGAAGTGGTATGGACTGGTAAACCGTTTTTTTCTTAGTAGAATATTTTACCGAGCTTCTTTTCTTGTTTTCTATTTGTCTTTTCCTGTTTTCTTCTGTTTTCTATATGTATTTTCTTGTCTTTTCCTGTTCTTAGTTTATTTTCATTAGTTTCTTGACCGTGTATATGTTTTTTCTTAGTTGTCATTTGTCTTTACGTTTCTTTTCTTGTTTTCTTTATGTTTTTTCTTGTCTTTTCTTATTTTCTATTTGTAGTTTTGTGTTTTCTTGTTGTTTATCGCCTTTTTGAGTTTTCTTTTTGTATTTTTCCATGTCTTTTCATATTTTGAGTATCTTTTCCGTCATTTTTACCGTCGTTTCTTGTTTTTCTTAGCCAGTTCATACTACCGAGATCTCTCGTTGCATTTAGTGCAGATTTTATCCCGTATTAGTCGGATTTAGTACCAGATGTTGTTGAGTGAAGGTACCGACCTTGTTTTTTTTAAGTCTTTTCGAAGACTTAGTTGGGAGTTTCGATTCCCTGTCGCTTACATTGTTTAGCCTTGGGCTAAGTTGACACTTTTGTTGTACCGAACTGACGTTTATCGATTTTGACGTTCACGTTATCGAGGTTTATCGATTTTGACGTTGATGATTACCGATTTTGACAATTTTTTTTCTCTATCGTTTGGTGTTGTGCCGCGTTGATTTTTGGTGAGCAGGTTGGAATTCATTTTCAGCTTCATCACTGCGTTTTGGTTAGTTGATAAGTTATGGTGTGCTGTTGGTGTGCTTGGGGAGATTCGCTCGTGCGGTTATTACGTCCCTCAGGCCATCTTCTTAGTTGGTTTGGTGTAGTTATTTTCGTTGGCCTTTATCTCATACTCATTATTATCATGTACCGCTCAACCTGGTTTACCGACTTCTTCGTGGACACCCCTAACAGTCATAGTAGTGTTTTGTACACTTTCCGTTAGCATTTAACTAGCTTTTGCCGCTGGTCGTAATGCTTCGTACTTGTTGACGTTTTGTTGTCATTTATCGTACCCTTTTTGTCTGATGACGTCATGTTGTCAAGTATCGTGTTCTTTGTGAACAGTTTCGTTGAAGCTTCTGAGCTTTGTGTGGCGGTAATGGCCTGCTGTCCGCATGAGGTTTCTTAAGTGTAAAGTGTTTGAGTATTTAAAGGTTTTTGACTTTTTTTTTGACAGGCTTGGTGGCGCCCTCATGATTTCGACATACCCTATATATATATTATGCCGCAACACGCTTGCCCAGAACGTATCGTGTGACTCACGCCCGACTCCCTGAGCGTTCCAGCCGTGGCCTTTAGCGTATTTCGAACCGATTTCAGGGCAAGTGTGCCAGTTTTTCAGGACTGATTCCGTGGTGCGATGCTCACCTTGGGTGGGTGTCGTAAAGTTCTTTTAATACCGTAACAGTCTGTACGACAAACGGGAGAGAAAAATCGGGACACGACAAAATGGGTGCCGAAACTAGGCAATTTTTGATGGTTGTAAATGCGACTTCGCATGACTCGGTCGACTCAAATTTTTGAAACTTTTTCAATAACGACGTCAGCGGAGCAATAATGGCTGAAAAATTTGGTATGAAACGCCGGTACCACGATGCCATGCCGACTACTCGCCGTATTTCTGAAACGTTTCTAGGTCGCGGCAAGTTAAGAATCGCCGAAACTTTATCGGGGTCGACTAAAAGTCCTTGGGCGTTGACGACATAGCCCAGGTATCGTAATTCCGGTTGGCAAAAACGACATTTATCACGTCCCAGTGTTAAACCAGCGTCGCTCAGTCGCTGCAATACTTCGTCTAGAATCTCGACGTGTTTTTCGAAAGTCGGGGTACAAATAATCACGTCATCCAAATAGACAAAGACGCAAGGTTCCAATTCGGGACCCAACACATGGTCGACGAAACGTTGCCAAGTCGCTGCGCGTTATGGAGCCCAAAGGGCATGCGAGTAAATTGAAACAAACCGCGCCCGGGTACTGTAAAGGCCGTTAGTTCCTTAGATTTCTCTTCCATTTCAATTTGCCAGTACGCGGATTTGATATCAAGCGACGTCATGAACCGGGCATCGCGTAAGCGATCCAAAATCGAAGACACGTAAGGTATCGGGTAGGCGTCCTTCTCGGTGACGCTATTTAATTTACGAAAGTCAACGCAGAAACGATAGGTTCTATCTTTCTTTTTAACTAGTAAAATCGGGCTCGACCAGGCTGAACGAGAACGTTCTACCACGCCTGATTTAAGCATACTGTCCAACTCAGCATCGATATGCGCCTGCATCGCGGGAGAGACCGGATAGTACCTTTGTTTAATCGGTGCCGCCTCAGTAGTGATTTTATGTTGAACGTACTTGGCTCAGCCGAGTTCGGGTTTAGCGATAGTAAAATGTCGGTTCACGAGAGTGTCTAATTGGGTTCGTTGATCCGAGTTCAGGTTGAACATAGACTGCAAATTACCGGTAGGAGTATCAATGGCCGCTAAGCCGGGTTTTGAGAATTCCTACTCCCTTCGAAACACGTCTGGGACTATTCCCACTGACTTCCAAAAGTCTATACCGAGGATTAGGGTGTGCGAAACCTCCGGAACTATTAAAACATCGATAGCTACCACTCTGTTATTTAAACGGATAGGTAAGTGTAGGGTACCTAGACTGGTTACGGTCTGTCCATTCGCCACTGAACAAACGGGTCTCAGCTTCTTATTTACGCGCAGGCCTACAGTACGCAACACGTCCCAACCCTTGGCTCCTAAGATTGTTCGATTCGCTCCTGAGTCCAACAAAGCTAACAACTCAAAGCCCATAATTTCAACAGTCACATGCGGTCGACGGTCATCAGATGACCTTTCTAATACGTAATCAAGAATGACTTTATTTTTCTTAAATTTGGTCTCGCGCTCCTCGATAACTCCCTTCATAAATTTAGTCGAATTGCTAAACACGCGCGAGGACACTGCTCGACTGTTCAGCGTCTCGCGGGGTCGTTTCCCTGTCCCCTATCTCTTGTTCGACAACGAGGACAAGTGTTTACGGTCACTTCAGGTCTGCCGCAACGGTAACAGAATTTCTTGCCGCGGGGTCGCGGACACCTACTGGCTCTATGGCCTGGTTCGTTATAGTTCCAACACCGCATGCTTGACTTGGGTGCCGATTCTCGGTTCCTCCTCTCGGGAGTATTAACGTCACGCGTTTCGACAGCATCAACTGGGCACGTTTCCGCGACAGGCGCGACCTCGACATATGCCAAGTCTGTTTCTAAGTCAGACTTCTTTCTAGATGGTGGCACGTAAGTTTCAATGGCGTAGCGCCGTTCTTCGATCTTCCGTCCGTATAGCGCTAGCTCGTCGATCGACCGGACTTCCGTCAATCCTAACTGGGTTTGGTATAATGGTGAAATATTATGCAACAAAATACGCAACTCTCTCTCCTCGGGAATCGCTTCAGTCAGGCGCGAAAACATTGTGCGCATGATAGCGATATAAATGCCCATACTTTCAGTAGGGCCTTGCGTGCGACGTCTAATTTCGTCCAACAACCGTTCATCATAATTAGCAGGTTGAAACTCTAGACGCAATAAATCGACTAACTGTTGCCACGTGTTAGGGGTCGCTCTATTCGCGCGATACCATAGCAATGCGTTGCCCGAAAACAAATCGATGGCCTGCATAAACAACTCTTCTTCGGTAAGGTTTCTGGCCACTCTGAGTTCGTTAACACGCTCAATGAAAGCGTTGACCGATAGACCTTTCGGGTCACCTAAGAATTGTATGTTCCATTTTGAAACAGGGGTTGCCTTAAATGAGATCGTACGCGACATCGGCGAAACAAAACTCGGAGTCGACATAGTTGCCGCCGTCGTAGTCGTAGTCGTCGTCGCGACGGTAATGATAGGTGCGACACCGGACGTCGATGGCAGCGTTACGGCGCTTTCCTCCTCAGCCGTAGTCGTAGACGACCCTAGCTTTACCTGGTTAAGTTCGTAGGTTGAACGTATGAGTGATAATTCCGCGAATGCTTTTTGTTTGAGCGCTCGCTCTTCCTCAGTTGTAGCTAAACTATTCGTCAAACGGTTCATTCCGTGATAAAATTTCGTTTCGATCGTAGCCGCTACTTCTTTAGTCGGGTTAGCTAAATATATCTGGATCTTTTCCTCTAATTCGCTGATCAATGTTGTCACGGCCGTGAGATCCTCCTCGAATGTATACGGGTACGTCGGTCGCGTATCCATATCTGCGCGTCCCTCCTCTCTCAATACGTCGCGTAACCGGGAGCGCAACAAGGTAACCGCGCCGGAAGCATCACGGCCTCTGATTCTCAACTCGTATTCAGCTTCCGCGCGAAGCAGACGTTCAATATGTAGCTTTAGCACCATGTTTACAAACGGAAAAGGAACGACTTATATTATACGTCGTATAAAAGGGAAACGTTAGCGCGTGTTTGGTAAGTCAATCACGTCAGGTATCCGAACCAAATCGTAGGCGGTCAAGACGGGAGAAATCGGAAAAAAGTGGTTTACTACCTTTCACACGGCCGATGGCTTAACGGGACTATCTGTCCATATTCTTTGCGAAAAGACCGAATACAAACTAAAAAGGACAAATCCCAAAACTAAGCGGTCAACGAATGGCTTAACGAGCCTACTACCGACCAACAATGGTTACAGACAGTTCTGTGCCAAAACAAGCATACAAGGCCCCAGATGTTGGCCAAAATTAAGACGCACAACGGATGGGCTTAACGAGACTACTACAGTCCAACAACAACAACAAACAACAATCCCCACGCGATTGGGCCGCCAAAATTAGCCTGTTACGGTATTAAAACAACTTTACGACACCCACCCAAGGTGAGCATCGCACCACGGAATCAGTCCTGGAAAACTGGCACACTTGCCCTGAGATTTGCTAGAAACAGGCTAAAGGGCCACGGCTGGAACGCTCAGGGAGTCGGGCGTGAGTCACACGATACGTTCTGGGCAAGCGTGTCGAGGCATATATATAGGGTACGTCAAAATTATGAGGGCGCCACCAAGCCTGTCTTAACTCGAATAACCGGGCCTGGGCGGTTAAACGGGAGCGAAGTATTCAAGATACTCCGTCGATAAGAATTCTCATGAGCTGCAAGCTCAAATAACAATTTCGTACTGGAATGGTAATATTGGGACTCTTTGGCCGAGACTGCGCAATCACTGGACCTACCTGCACGCTCTGATCTCTCACGTCTCGCCGTACACCAATCTTGACATTGTAAAAGGCGCTATCTGAAACAAAGCATGCACAGGTCGAATAGGAATAATACGTCCCTTAACTAAATATGCGTCTATTGATCGCTAATTACATCTGGGCAACAAATCGTGCCGCCAAGCTTATGTTACTACTTACGTTAAGCATCAGCTGATGGACGCGCTATGCTAATGAACATATTAGAGTGCAGTTGAGAAATACGCGCTCCGGCAAAAGGGCGCGTTAGTGCGCGATAACAGTCGCCGACCTGCGGTTAACACCTAGGAAGCAAAGCACAAAGCCCTCGCAAACATAAACAAAGAAAAACTCGAACAGCTTAGGGCGCGCCAGGCCCAGCACGGCGAGGCGTTAATTCTATTTAGGTATTAGTCGGTACAATATAGCGAAGTTCGCGCACCTAACGTTACTGAATTAAAAATTAGCACAAACGTAACACCAAATCATGATCGCAGAGTTCTTTAGTTATTTAGGCGATGAAACGCGAAACTCGCGCACATGAACTTACTGGCAGGCTACCAAAGCAGCGTCTTGCAGCATGGTGGCCTCAAACCGGCATTAAAAAGCCGCGACAAGCAAGCAAGGGCATGCATCCGCCCACATAAAGTTGAGCACAAAGCACCAACGCTCGCACAAGTGACAGTTACTATGTTTAAATGGTTGCAATTACAAATACCTTAGTCCGCAGACGGTCCATGAGAGTGGCGTGCAGTCATTTGGTAGAAGGCGGCAGTCTGTGGCAGCTCAATCGCCAAAACACGGCATTAGGGGTAAATGGGCTGGAATCCGCCGAGATGGCGACGTTAGGACGCTCTCCTGAGAGCACGCTACAGCGACAAAAAGGCCTACTTCGTCCTGCCTAGAAAGATCTTCGAAACAGCGAGTTGCAAGGGGAAAGCCCCCTTTCTCACCAACGCAGAACTGGCCCCAAGAAGCCCTTCACACACCTACGCCTCGACGTAAAGACGTGCCACTCACACAACCACACGCGACCTCCTTCGATCAACGGCCAGAGCGGAACTCTCAAAGCAGAAAGCGTTAGGACGCTTGAAGTGGCGTGAGCCAAACGGCGTTGCCACGTGACTCTCGACAGCCAATGGCGATGCGCTCCACAAAACAAATTAATTCCGGTATCAAAGGCAGCCAATGGCGAAGCGCCTCAACGGAATGACTTCTAGAAGTTTCGGAATTCTTGCGAGTGATAACACCCGGCTGCCAAAGTAGCAGCAAAGGAGTGCTCCAACTGACGAGAAATACTGCGTTTGGGGTCAAATATGTGCAAAATCATTATTTTAGAATTAGGCGATGGAGCCAAATAAGTAACTAAAAGGGTTTAGCATACGGGCACGCTGCCCTAAAGCCTAGGTGGCTACTTAAAATACCAAAATGACCTGACACACATATGAAAGAATATGAATCAAAACCAGAGGGTAGACGACTAAGAGGGCGACCTAGGTAAAGATGGAGTGACGAAGTGGGGGAAGATTTAAGAATTTTAAGGATGAGAAGATGGGGAGCTAAAACCCAAGATAGAAAGGAATGGCTCAATGCTGTGGAGCTCTTTGGAAGGATGTAGCGTCAAACTAAGTTCCAGACAACGTCCGTAATTTGTAACACAGTGTGACAGCCTATCCACGAAAACTTGCAGCTGCTTACCAACAGCTCTGTAATATTTTTCCAGGTCCCTTTATTAAGGGCGCTAAACTTTGTGCCTCGGATTAGCTCTAGTCGAAGAAATTGTTCTTTCAACTCAAATATGGGATAGATCAATTATAACACCAGCTAACATTCGGAATTAAATATAATGTTTTTAAACAAATACATTAACAAATTAGCATGAAATGTAAATTACGCAAAACACAGGCTTGTTAGCAAGGGGCTGCTTGAGTCGCTGAACGAGGCTGCAACCTAAGTCGCATGGAAGTATCACGGAGTCGCTGGGCACGTTCTTCTAGTGCGTACGTCGCATCTTTGGGCAACGATACAAAGTAGGCCGGATTGTATGCTGAAGTTCTCCTCACGTCAATTCTGTTGGAAGCGGCTGTAGGCCATTCGCAGCAGTTGAGATAACCAATTGTTCCCAACAATGGCCGCTGTTAATACTTTGGATTAAAAGTGCGGTTCTGCAGGTTACCTGGGTGTTGCGGGCTATTTAAATACGGCCGGGAGGACGGTGGACGTCCACTTAGCATTCGGGAGGTCATGGGTTCGATTCCTGCGGCCGTCTGCCTTGATTCAGGTTTTTAGGTGGTTTTCCTGAGTCAACAGAGTACCTTCTCTGAGGTGAATGCCGGGGCAGTATTTCTCCACCTTTCCTGACCTTTCTTCCAGTCTCCACCCCTCCTTTCTCTCACCCATCCCGAGTTTTCCGTTCTTGGCTGAAGAGGGACGGAAGGTCCCTATAGCAGCCCGCCTCCAGTTGGGGGAATTGAAATAACCTTTACCTTTGTCCTTTTTGACGGTGGACGGGCAAGGTTTCTGGCGGAGAAATTTGCTGGTGGCCGAGGCTCAAATTTCGGTGCAGCGGTGACCTCGGAGTAGAAAATCTCGAAGCGCTTCAACGCCAACAAAATTTAAGTTTGTTAAAACGCGGCCTTCGGAAATGTAATTGAAATTTACGCTCTAACTTCGAGCGATTACGAACAAAACAGTAGCGGTGATTTTGTTCGGCGGATTACGGGAAAGTTAGCTTACAAGTACCGCGGTTTCGGCTCGTAATTACCGGCGATCTGGTTATGCAGGATGCAGGTGAAATTAATTTACAGAGGCCGCGGTCTCGGCTTGTAATTAATAACGGTCGGATTCAGAAAGGTTCACTAGGTTGCTGGAATGTCCTCACGGGCTGACAGAGACGCTACCAGCACCATAAGGACCTTTGTAATCGATTTCCCCTTTACTTAGACAGTAACGCTGCCAGGGTAAAAGAGTAATGGCTTCAGGTAAGGCAGGAAAGGATCTCGATAGGGATCTTAGGATGGAATCTCTGTCGGGAGCTGCCATGTGTTCCTTTTATACGCTTCGTGCCCTCTTGTCGGAGTACGGGCTTCCTACTCCATTGGTGGAGGAAAACACTCTCGCGTATGTTTTGAGCGGTGTGCGCATCGGCTGCCGCCTCCCGTTATCACCTCTTGACGCGGAGACGAGATGCAAACGTTTGATAATGCGATGAATTAAATTCCGAATACTCTTCAGGTATCCTTAGAATTTAAATTCAAGAGCGAAACGTTACAGCTCCATTCAACGAACCTCGGGGAACGTTTTACGACACGTGTAACTTGTTCAATAATTCGGCATGTAATTTTAAATTTGTTGTCTCACGGCCAAAGCCGGGGACAACAACGGCACACGTATTAACTCTTTCAGAAACTAATCGTAAGTGAAATGTCGCAATCAATCTCAGCGAGAAGTTGCGTTTCGTTCGTCGGTAGTTGTTCGAAAGTCTCGGAAATTTTAAATAAGTAACGACTCCTACGGTCTTGGACAACGCAGTAAGTTTCTACTCAATGGGAGACGTTCGGTCGAGCCCCGGGAATTTTAGGCGTGTCGCTAAAAACTTATTAAAGTGTGACGTAATTCGACAAAAGTTACCTAGAACAATGGAGTAGCGTGTATATAAATTTAGATTTCTAACCTGGCAAGCAGCTGCGAGCCGAGTGTAATAATTTATTTGAAAGCGTACGAAGCCGGGTTGACCGAAACTGTTCTGAAAAGAAGGCGCTTAAGATGGGCGAAAGAAATAATCAATAATTGATAATTTTTCTGATAGTAATCGTTGATAACTCCTTTTAGAAATAGATTCACTCACTTACAAATACGTGTAATTTTTGGTTTATTGGAAAAACTACTTGTATAATATGCCAAACTAAATGTCTAAACTGAAGGATTAAAAAAGATGAAATATTTCAAGAAATCTTTCAATGAATTTTAAATTTCATCTTTTTAGTGATTTTTGGAAAACATCATTTCAAGTACATAATAGCTATTTATATAACAAGTACATAATATATGACTTTCTTGAGTGAGTCTATTTTATGCCGAGCAATAAAGAAAAAGAAGTAATAAAGTCACATTATGTACGAGTTGTATACAAAGCTTTATCTTCTACTGCTAAAATCTAAAAATCGAGTTTAAATTTTATGTATATTCTGTGACAGAAAAAATGCCATTAGAGCGCCTTGATGGATATTTTGCGGCCATAATCTAGTGTCATAAACAGTATTTTATAATGCAACCATACATAATGACTATTTACGATACAAGTACACAATACCTTAGTGTAGTGGGCGTGCCTATTTAAATGGACGAGTGACCATTAGGAAACGAGTCCGTATAAAGAGACAAGTCCACTAAAGAGCATTATCTACGTGCACTATACAAAGTTTCATGTTCGACTGCTAAACTCGAAAAAGTCGAGTTTATAAACTTAACGTCTGGGCTGTCACAGAAAAAAATGACGAGTGCGTCGATCGATATTGACTTGTCAATATTGCTAAATTATCAACGAGTACTTGTTATCAGCTGAATTGAAATTACTGGAAAAACAAGTTCCAGGGCAAGCAGGAACTATCTCCCAATTATGGAAATAGAATTCCAAAAATTTTGGATCATGATACGTATGTTAAACTGAATCGGGGAATACGCTGCATGTCCCGAATTTTACATCTCATGTCATGTCGAACCGTTTTCAGCACGCTCAGGGCTATGCTCCACACCAAACTCAGATGCACTCCTGAAAAGTGTTCCCACACTCTTCTTTATCCGGGGAAAATTTTATTTCCGAAGACCTGTGGCACCGCCAAATGTGACACTGCGACCTGCACTCTGGCCTGAAATCACGGAGTGGAACCGCTCTGTTAGTGTATGAAGGCTTCAAAAACGTCCATAAACACCTTCTGCAAGTGCGTCTGCTTTGTAACTTGCACGGGCCTCTTCATGAAGCACATTCATTGCCCAACCTGGCCTGCAACAAATCCAACTTTACTGGTACTTGAACTCGTAGTTCTCATGTGAAGAGTACCCCATATTTTGTGTTTGTAGGCTCTTAATTATGGAGACACAACATGCTTCTTAGCTATTGGCCTCGACTTCTACAGTCGCGGCCCTAATCTTTGAGTTATCGGCGATCTCGGATTCCAATGGACTGAGGTCAGCTCCGATGTCAGCCTCATCATTTGTGGTGTCCTGACTCGCTTTTGTACACTTCTTAACCGTAATTACACTACACGTTTAGTTTTTAAAACGCACACAAACCTTGTCCAAATGTCTTATTCTGTGCTCACTACTAGGGTTGGGCGAAAATAACGATATTTTTCAGTTATCGATAATCCATATCAGAATTTCAATATCGCCCAGCCCTACGCACTAACATGTGGCTCGAGTCGTTTTTATGGTTCTTTGTGTGATGAAAATTGGGATTCTGAAGTGTATTTTAGCTTGGTGTTGCCAAACCTAACTCCACATTTTTCAAAAACCATGAAAATGCCTCTAATCGTATTTGATGTTGTGTGAGATGCAATTTGGGTGTGCTTATCTTAAATCACTATTATTATTTAATAAGAATCTCATAATTCTTACTTTCAAAACAAACTTATGTTTTAAATTTGACTATTTACAATTGATCGATAGACGCTATGACAAGGAAATCTGTTTGTGTTGTCGATTATTTTTTGGCAAATGAACTTTGTTAATTACTCATTACCTAAAAATGTTTAATATACAAGCGAATATCATAGAAATATACAGAATGCGGCAGGCTACTAGGACCATTGCAAAAGAAAGGAGAATATGCATGTGGCCGTCGTGGTGTTTAAAAAACGAACAATCAATGTATGATAGCGGTAGGTCGTTAAAATCATTATAAATACAAGGTATATATTTGACTTTTTAATTTTTTAAATACAATTACGTCCACATGTAAAGTCCCCTTGCTATTTCTATGGTGCAGTAGCCTGCCGCAATCTGTATATCAATTGTAAAATTTAAGAAATAAAAATAATTTCTTTTTACAGACCATTACACTTTAACACTACTTAAATCAATGTTATAGGTATTAAAATGTACTGTATTCCAAAAACCAAATACCTGCTTGTTGTTGTTTGTTATGGAAGAGGTCTAGTTATGGCTGAGACTAAAGAATCCTTACCCCAGCAAGGAATATGTTTCAATTTACAGGATATACATCACAGTAACATGACACCCACTTTTGCGTTTCTTCCGAAAGATGGCCTTCTGTAGAGATTTTATTAGAAATTTTTATCTTTATCTTTTGCAATTGTCCTACGTAATATGTAATTTATTAATATTTAGCCACAGAAGTGTAACGGATTTGAAAGTTTTCTTAAACCTATTTTAGAGTTAACGTATGTTACGTTATGAAAGCGCTTTATTTACGCTTGCTGTTGCTGTTGATTCGGCACTACACGTCGTCGTTTAATTTGTAGCTTGGATACTGTAATTTTTATTTGTTAAGAATAGTAAAGATGCAGTTTTGCTGACATACGTTTGCCACCCCGGGATTATGCTAACAATTTCTTTTTCTTAATACGATAATTTGCACCACATTTATATCTGCGTCCGATTGAATAACTTCTTTGGAGCTCTTGACAGAGCTGTGATCAGGGTTTTTTATACGTTGCTAAATCAATTCCGTGCACTTTTATCTAGTCAGATCCTTTTGTTTGTATTATTTTCTGTATACTATATGTGCGTGTGCTGCTCAAGTAATTGCTCTTTCCTAAATATTTACATAGCAACATGTATAGTCTTTCAGTTTATTAAGCTCGTTGTTTTGAATAAACGCATTGCTGATGTTCGAGACTATCCGTTATTGTTTTTCTTTCTCTGTAGTCTATTTTATGTGTCATCTCGACTACTCCGCATGGTTCAGCGGAGCGTGTTACGGAATGTAGTTGAACCTGGCGCCCCTCACTATTGGTTTATTGTGTTTTCTACGCTTCTATTTTGTCTGAGACTATTCTTCAGCATTCTGTTTTGAGGTAATTACTTTGAATATGAAAACGTTACTGTTTACACTCTTACAAAAATGTATGGTCATGGTCTGCTCTAAGTCATGTTGAAAAAAGATACACTGTAAGAGATACACAGAATTAAAGAAGTATGTACGAATTGGTTGTTGTACAATTGATGCCACTTTAGTTTAGTTTAGTTTTTAGTAGTTGTTTGCTCTTTTCCTCATAGCTACACTTCTGATATCACATTTTGCTGCAAAGTCTTTACCTTGCACTTCATTGGCCTTTCTTACTTGGAAGTATTGTATAAATTTTAAGGACATTCACTATTATATCAGCGATGGAGGTGATGCAACGAGAGGTTTGAAGAAATTGACTCCAGAAAATTGTCTACCATGTATGTCAGTTTCAATTCTCTATTACTAAGACAGCTATCGTAGCTTTTATATAAGCTTCAGCTCTTATCACGAAGCTAATAAAATTCTAAAGGTTTATAATACTGTCGTCCCTGCAATGTAACTAGAGGTGTAGCAGGGTACGTATACGCTTTCGACATTGATAAGCAGCCATCGATGTAGTAAATAGTCCGAAGGATCCGAAATAATGAAAGTATGATTAGTGCGTGTGCTGTTATAGAAAAATATCATTATTCTATTTAGTTTGCAATTTGGTACCCACTTTTTCGTTCAGGATTTAAAAATTCTTTCCAAGAAATGATCCTGAAAAATAAAGTAGCTCGACACCTTCATTTAATTACCGCATTATTTACTGTTCAAATGCATCCTGTTGAAACATGGCAATTAGTTGCTTTACTACATTTCGTGAATAAAATTGTTCTTTTTTAGGGACTGCAGCATCTTGATTTTCTGCGTCACCTCTAGCAGATGACGAACTTTTATTGAAAGGACATAAATATTTATTTTCCTGTTTATCTGTACTACTGCGTCAGACAATAGGATTTCATTGTGCGGATATATATTGTGCGTATCTGAAGTTTTCAATTATCAGTGGATAAAGTGAATGATAGCGTGGATTACTAGTAGTACTTGACGTAATATTTTGAAGCACTAAAGTAATCGAGGTACACAATATTGTTGGATTTGCCGTTGCTGCAAGGATAGGCTAGAATGTGAGAAGCACAAAGGTTAAATATGTTGAATTTCGCTGGAAAACGTAGTCAATAGTTTATTGCTAGAGTAATGAATATGGTTGATTCTAAATGGTACAATATAATAATTGTAAAATATAGTTGTTTTAGTTATCTGTTTGTTATTGTTCCTAATAGTGATTGTAATACGGTGCAGTTTTTACCTGTATTACGCATTTGAGACTTTAGGAAAGCTGTACTGTATAAAGTTATACCCCATTCACTCTGATTTGTGATTCCGTGCAGGCTTTCCATGAGCATCTATTTTGCCACTAGTAACTTTTTGTAACTAAATATGCGGTGCACTGGTAAAAATATTCATATTAAGGCTGCCTCAGAATCACAAATGTAGTGAATGGGGTACATGTATATTGGGCTTTCGTCTAGTTAAGGTTTACATTTTCCGCTTCTCTATTTTTCAAAAATTTCTCCAATCTAACATTTTTTCTTCAGAACGCTTTTGCAGTTATTGCAATAATTAAGATTAACATTAAATTTCGGCTTAAGTCGCATCGTTTTTGTAGATAAACATCCAGTGATTTTTGGCTTTGTTTGCTTTGTGAACATAAACAAGAGTTATTATAATAATTATTTGTGTTGGCAGCTATAAAACGTTAGAAACCACGTTTGATTAAGTTCGTGCCGTTAGAGTGTCGAAGAAACTTGGCCTCTTTGCTGTTTATTAATCCATAAAAACTCATATCTCATAAGACATAGCAGCTTAAAAGAGTTAAAGTGGCTTCCAAAGCTAAAAGCAGGCGTATCATTAAATTGTCGTTCAATTGCAATGCACTTTGAGTTGGCGGAGCGTGATCGGCGGCAGCGATGTGGTTTTGATGCTTGACATTGTAAATTACAAGGATTACACTTTTACTAAATTTATGTTCCTGCTTTATGTAGTTTGAACTACTTGTTACGCTCATTTTGTAGTTTTGCATGCATTATTCAAAATAATTAATTACATTCCACTATTAACATTTATTTTTAAATATTAACTACCTTTTTCCTAAATGGTTAGGCAACCATATCTACATCTTTATCAAATTCAGAAAATTAAAGTCTTGTGCTTATCAGCTTGGCACACAAGCTTGCATTCCTATGGTTTTTCTTACTTTTTCAAATTTTGGAACTTTTGATAACCTGAGATTGTGGACTGCTTTCGGCTAACTTTCATTCTTTTCCATCCCCGATTCGGTCGCGAGAAGTTGGTGCCCTGTGTTCCTTGCTTCGTTAAGAGCTCTGGTTATAGCTCGCTCAGTTTGGAGCGGATATGTGAGGCATCGTAACCCTCTTGAACGCTATGGTAGCTTGTGTGATCTTGCCTGCGTTCGGTGAGCTTTTTGCGAATTTGTTGGGCATCCTCTTCGACGGGACCACATGTAAGGCGGTTTGCCACCACTAGTCAGCCTTTTTCTTTCCACCTGGAATATTTTTCCTACCTGGAATGGTTTTCGTTTTGGAGTGATTTGTTCTGCATGGAACATACGGTGCACTTGCGAGCCTGCGTGCTATCCATTTCTGTGCTGGGTTTGCTGCCATTCTCCTTTGATCGCTGCCCCTGTAACGAGGGTTATCAGCAGCCTGTTGCGAGGCCATCTTTATGGCGCATACCTGTTCCAGCTGCCGACGAACTGCCTGGTTGCCACATTCACCAGCTCTGCACCTCGTTCCGTGTATACGTGAAATGTTTTTGTAGCGTTATAATTATGTATTGTTGTGTATTTGTATGACCTATAGATTTGCTATGATTGCTTTTTGTGTATTACGATTTGTGCTTTACGTGTGCTTAAATAGGCCGCCCGTTTCTCAATTCAGTTTTTAAGATTAGGGTTTAGCATAACCGCATGTGAATAACTTGAAATTTTTCAGAACGTATTATGGATTTTTATAGGTCCTAGCACCCCTTGTGATGTCTCATAAACTGAAGGTACGGCCCCGTCTAAATCTTGATTGATGTAAAATTGACTTATAGTAGAGAGGCCAAACTAAATTATCTCGTCAAATAACGATTTTCGTGGGACTGAGTAGCTTTATACCGACAAGTGGTACCTTCTTATTCGGTGGTGTTTCCTGAGTATGAAAAATCATGTTGTCGCTTTCTCAGCCTGTGGAGAGAAGAGCTATGCCGTCACAAATATGGCCATTCTTGGTTCCAGGTTTTAGTACATTAAAGCTAGGGTTTAACCCAAACATAAAAAAAAAGTTCTACCCAGCAGGAAACTGTTTAGTACCATCCTCTCAATAGGTGGTAAAAAGTTACACACAACATCGCGCGTCGGGTTTAGGAGGGAGGGGGTGGAAATGTGGTAAATGGTAGGTTTCAACAGTTTTATAGTTTTTCGCAAATATCTCGTTAACTGCAAGGTTTAGCGCAAACTTTATCTCATACAAAATTAATCTATATTTAATTTACAATAAAAATGGTCTTATGCATTTTTGACTTCCCGACAAGGGTTACAGAGATATGGAAGGGGTAATAATGTCATTATTTTCCAGTTAGCTTGGGATTCATCGTACTCACTTAAAAATAAGTGTTTCGTTATAAAAAGTACGCAACAATAAGATAGGAACATTTGTATGTGTGTATGTATGTAGGTTGGTACAGAGCTGGCAACCCTGCTACCATATAGGTGGAAACACCAAATGCTGAAGAATCGTCGAAAGACGCCCTATGCTTCTACAGGAGCAAAAACGAATGATGATGATGATGATGATGTATGTATGTACGGCTATGTGTATGTATATGATAATATATCTACATGGCTCCCCTCCTTTGTTGCTTTTATCTTCATTTTGCCTATGTTTCTCTTTGAATAATTCATCATATCGTTTTTTTCGTTCCCATTTGTGTTCTTATAATTACACCTACTTAAATTACCTCTATCTTCTGTCATATCATCCTAAAAAGATAAAATCATGTGGATATCATTGAAACAGGGTTAACTACAAACTTTATCTAATAAGCTGTAATACAAAAAATAATGGAAATTGTTTTCTTCACAATACATGCTTTTCAGCAAATTCAATGTTCTTCAATGAAAAGTGGTATGTACAACGTTCAAGGTAGTTACATAATAATAAATAACAGCAATCAGTAACCTAAAAACCTTCAAGCTCTTTTTCATGTTGAAGATTATCTTCATCGATGCCGTCGTCAATATCCGGAGCAATTGTTGCACATGTTTGAGGATTTCAAGCCACTCTGTCGACGCTTACAGTTTCTGACACACCCCGCATTACAAGTGCAAACAATGAGGGAGAGCAATTTTTCAGGATCATCTGCCTTTGTGGTTGCAACTGGACGCACATAACCACCAATCCTTTTCCAACCCCATTTTAGTGAATCTTTATTGAGATTGAGCCATTGCTGCACTTGATGGTAAACTCTATAAGAGTGTTGTTGTGCAGCTGCTGAAGTAGGGAAAAGTACAGCCAACCTGAAATTTGTGTGTACAAGCTTCTTTGCAATGGTCTACAAATAACATTGATGGCGCAGATTATCCAAATTATCTGCATTTGTTGATGCAAATATCGAAAGGAAGAAATGGTTTCCAGCCAGTTACTGCATCTGGGTCTGCATTTGGGTAGTTAAAAATCAACTGCTTTAAGTAAAATTTCTTGTCACGTCGCACGCTTTCAGAAGGCGTTATTTTTCCCTTTCTATAAATTGAAGAGGCGGTATCATATCCGGCGAAAGTGTAAACTGCCAAGAGAACATCCTTCATTTTTCCGATACCACGCTGAATGTCTCCAATGCAGTAAACTTTTTCTTCTTGGTTATACCTTGATTCGGTACAACCATATTCAACTGTTTGATGGCTGGAGCATGAACAACCAACAAGACCAATAAATCGTTGTCATTGCCAATTACGATACCCTCTGTTTCCTTCTTTGATTCGTCAATTGTAGTAAAAACGATCTTGGTCTCAGCATCACATTCTGCCTGAATCACTTTGCAGCCAGCTTGCTGTAAGTGTACAGTGATGAGAGTAATCAGTTGTATCTTGTTCTTAATACTAGTTAGAAATTTTGCTTGTCCTAGAGTGACATTAATTCCATCTTCCACTTTCACTTCAACATGTGTAGTAATGGATGATCTGCGTAAATGTTGTTCGTCTTTTATGCTGGGTGCTTTAACATAACCACCTGGCCTCCCCACTTCTTTGAACACTTTATATAATACACTTGGAGCGAATAGTATGAGTTCATAGGCGTAATTTTTGATTTTTTTGACAAACAGAAAAAGTTACATTTTTACCCCCTCCATATTTCCGTAATCCTTTACTGCAGTGCAAAAATTCATATGACCATTTTTATTGTAAATTAAATGTACATTAATTTTGTATAGGATCAAGTTTACGCTAAACCTTGCAGTTAAAGAGATATTTGCGAAAAACTGTAATACTGTTGAAACCTATCATTTTACCACCTTTCCAACCCCCTCCCGCCTAAATCCGACACGCAAGGTCATGCAACTTTTTTCCACTTACTAAGAGGAGGGTACTAAACAGTTTGCCACTGGGTAGAATTTTATTTTTTGGATGTTTGGGTTAAACCTAGTCTTACTGTATTAAAACCTGATACCAAGAATCGCCATCTTTATGACGTCATAGCTTCTCACTCCACAGGCTGAGAAAGCGACAACAGGAGTTTTTCTACTAAAGAAACACCGCTGATTACAATGGTATCACTTGTCGGTATAAACCTACTCAGTCCCACGAAAATAATTATTAATTCGCTTGGCCTCCCTACTATTAGTAAGCCAACTCTCGGGGTTGATCATTGGCATACACTTGCGCTGTTCGAGCCCCGTGTTGGACCGCACACTTTGCTTCACAGAGTCTATTTGAACATTTAGGGCTTTATGGTTTTGATCGTAGATTAATTTAGTTATGCCTCGTGTTGTGTCGGTCTGGCATGATTATGCGTTTATTTACTTGATTTATGATTTGGACTCTTAACTAGGTGATTGCGTAGCATTTAACGCTCTTCTGGCTAGTTTTGAATTACGTAGCACTACTTTTTTTAATAGGTTAACTTGCTGTGGTATTTATATGTTATTTGATGAACCTGTGGTTTATGGTATGCACTATAGAAGCAGTCATGCATAAGTCTCGTTACTAGTTATTATTTTGGTTTGCTCGGTATATCCCTACCTGGGAAAGGTCCGGCCCAAGGATTTGTCTGCGTCAAGGACCTGGCGCCCATTCCCTTAGTATCTGTTTCAGCTTTGCTGGAACCCCGACCCTCACAACAAGTTAGCCGACCTAGGCTGGCAACCAGCTGGAAAAATATCCAGTACAACTTTCGCCAACAGGTAAGGGCCGCCCTTTGCCATCCCTCGTTACATACTCTTTCTCTTTTTGGTAAAGTTTCATGAACTGTTTTAGCGGTAGCTCTAAATCATTTTTTTTTGTAATGAGGCAAACAAAGGTAGCGGTAGGTACACTTTCACGATGAAAGTTAAACCTACATCAGGAATGGCAATTCTGCACATGCAAGCTCTTCATCTCTCCTACCTCCTGTCCGTGAGAAAGCATGTCCCAACCTTAATCTCACCAAAGACGATATTTTATTTTTTCTTTATTTCCTACATCCTTCCACACGCCAATCCGCTCTGCCAGCGTGGTGAGTTATGTCAGTATATTTTTCAAATCCTACGCATCTGCGACCTTTTTGAGTATTTTCTGTTCAAAGATTACGACTTCGCTTGTATATAGTTTTTCTGTCACATTTTTACGATTAATATTTCGTCAAGTTGTGTGGAGGCAGCTAACGGTTCATAGTTTTAAGCAGCTGAAACGGCCGCTGTAATTTTCTATAAGGTACTCGTTTTGGTAGCTTCGCTTATAATTATTTTCTTGGTTTATTTAAAATCCTAAAGATTTAGCACGCAGCCTTTTTCTAGAAGTTTAGTTAAGGTTCCCCTGCACGTCGCCTTCCGCAGCGCGTCTGGCATGAACAGCGTTGGCTCAGTGAGTTAGTTAGTTGCCGACTGTGACTTCAGGCGCTTCTTAGAGGGTGGCTTTGGGAGCCACCCCGTGAATTCCGGCGCAGGGAGGTCTGTGAGTGTGTTGATACAGCGTGGTTTTGCTTTGGAGTGCGTTGCTGGCCGTGAGAGTGCAAAGTGGTGCTTTTGGAAGTGCGTCTCCTTTATCGACAACCACCATTCTGGAATTTTAGAATTTCTGAAGGGCAATTGTGCCGTTAATTAGCCGGCGAGCTTCCGACGCAGCCAGGTGAAGCTGAAATTGAACAACGTAGTGTGCGTAGTTTGTAAACAATAATAAATGTGCCTTTTTAGATAAATACCAGCCACCCGCTTGGGCTGTTTGTAAACAATGTTAAATACGCTTTGTGATAAATGCTAGCCACCCGCGTTGTAGCTGTGTGCCAATTTTCATATTCTCGCGGTAATTTACAGGTAAAGCGATCCCAGCTGGGCCTATAGTTGTAGCCCCTTTCTTTTGTTGTTGCTCTGTACGCTGACCACGTCGGCGCCTGTGTTTATATATATTGTTACGATACACTATGCATTGGTTTTGGCTAAGTTTTAAATGTATAAAACAAAATTGGAATGTTAATACAATTTATTTTAATCCATCGTAAAGGTTGAGAATGTTTATAGAAAGTTTATTAATTAAATTTGAATTTGAGCAAAATATTAATAAAATGATAGTTTTCGAACTTACAAGTGTTTTGGAATATAAAAATGATAGTTATTAGATGGTAACATCAGTGACAAATGCAGATTCTGATAAGAATTTAATTTTATTAAAGTAGGTAAAGATCAAATAATATTATAAAGTAGAAGGCATTAATAATGAAATATATGGTAGTTAAGTAAACTTTGTTCCAATAATAATAATAATAAGAAAAATAACAAATCGAGAAACATATAATTTAGAATTTTGGTCGTAATAAAAAAGTGGAATTTTAACCCTGTTTTACTTAAAAATGTTCGGATAATGTAAAAGGGGCAATAACTAAATCTATGTGGTGTGAAGAGAAGCGAAATATTAATAAACAAGTAAGAGTACAGAAGAAAGAGTTCCAGAAGATAAATAGTACATGGTGAAACTAAATGAATATTAGAATCGTTATCTACAAGAGAAGAATTAAGATTTATATGGAAATGGATTTATTTTGAAGCATAAAATTTGATAAGTTATTACATTAGTTTGGGCTGATGGCTGCAGGGCTGTTGAAGTTTGGAGTAGTGGAAGAGGAGGATCATCTTTGACAGCTGCATAGCGGAGAGCTGTTTTTGAAGAGTGTCCGTTCCAGAAGGTGACAGGAACGAGAGCATAGTGAGGCACAGTATATGCTGATAGCTGCAGGGTGATCGGGATTCGTCGGTTGTGGTCCACAGAATTGAGATTGAGATCTGTTAGTGAGCGGTGCATTACAGCAGGAGTGCAAACAGGGCCAAGCTGCTCATTTTTGGTGGATTGCTGACTTGGAGGTAGAGCGAGGACGATACAAGGTGGGTGTTTCTTTAGGTATACCAACTCTAAAGCAAGTAAAGACATTTTAAAAAGGTGCAATTAATTAGAAATAATAACTTGTCGTTGTATATAAAGTTGTAATGTACAATTCTTAGAATTGGACATTTGTTATTCTGATTTGAGAATTAGTGGTGACAGTTCGTTGACATTATAAGTGACAATTAATTTAAATGCATAGTTGAGAAAATATTTGAAAGTCAAACTTTTCAGCGCAAAGCAACTAGATAATTGAACCCAAAACCCTGAAAGTTGTCTCAAGTTCTATAATTTTTATAATTTGAAACTTTTGCATAATTAAAAAGGTTACAATTCAATTGAAAATAGAGTAGCCAGTACAATATATATTTATCACTGTGTTAGACCAATAGGCCGGTTTGCTGTAAGCTGTCTTATGATTTTCCCACGAGCCTGTGCATGCTTATTTTCCAGGGTGAATTAGTCACTGTGTAAAGATTTATGTAAGGTGGGGCTTGGAAGAAGTTCTTAAGCGTCACAGGTAGGTCAGGGCGCTCGCCGCCGCGGTCCTGGGAGTCGTCAGGCCGTAAACACCGATTCTGCTATTATTCGTTTAGGTTTTGGATTTCGCCAAGGTGTAAAGTTGAAAGGTAGGTTCATTTGTTTCCTGGTTTATCTGTGAGCATACCTTTGTATTTCGCTCTGATTGATGGAACAAGGTGTTTTCATAGAAGTATAATGACTATTCAACTCACCCCCTTCAAGTTAACTATTCACCAATCATAATTTAGTATTTATGTCATTTGCCACCAATCAGCGTAAAATTGTGCAACAATTCCGCTAGCGGAGTTTTAATGACAATTTTTTTCTCTTCCTGTGTCAACTTCCTGTAAAATTAATCAAATATGATATTAGAAATGTCAAATTTGACAAACAATTTATTTTACGTCAACAAATTTTTATTTTCAAAGAGGACGTGATAAAATTGATTAATTACTAAGAAATGTCAATAATTTTGTTCGTTGAATAGTCCTTCCATGCCGCTTGCAGCCGACGAATTGCATGAATTTTTGTCAAAGTGTTTATTCGTGTTTATTGCTTCAAAATTGGTCTCGTCCTGTCGCACTCGACCAATTTATATCGAAGCAATAAACACTCATACACTTTGACAAAAATTTTCGGCATGCGTCGACCGCTCGCGGTATTGTATATGAAAATCGTACGACACTGGTTAATGACCAATAGAAAAATTAGTTCACGAGCCGTATCCAAGACAACAAAAAAATTTCTTGGAAATTTTTTGTAGGTAGATATTACTTCTTTTTAGGGTTTGTGTCGTTACGATTTTCTTACCGAATCTGCATTCGAGCATTAATTCATATCCGGAAATTATTTTTCGTGCATTCAACAACGTCCTAATTTGCCCTCGCGTCCCGCTCGGGCAAATTAATACGACGTTGTTGGAACGCACTCAAAAAAATTTCCGGAAAGAATTAATGCTCTTATGAGATTATATGTGAAAATTCCATTACACATACCTATAAACACAATCTTAGGATATATCTTCTTTCATTTTTCTGGGTTAAGGTTTTGAAACATCGTTAAAAGGAAGATATCAGCAGTAAATTATGGGTCTGTTGTACATTAAGTACCTCAATGCACAAATATTTTATTCGTACAGATCATTAATTGCAATTCTAGAACATAATTTCGTAAGAAAATTATGGAGTATTCTCAACATTTGGAAATATTTACATTTGAAGTCCGATATTTCAGGTTAGAAATGTCGCATTTTTAGCATAGTTACAACCCTTTTCAACAGATGTCATACAATTAAATGTGGTTTCGGTTGTCAAATTTATTAACATTTGTAAAAATTAAAGTGTTTGATTAGTAAAACCTAATTATATCAGTTAAAATGCCTTTAAGAAAAGTTGGAGAAATTGGAATGTTGTATGTGATCTTTGTGCATGCCATGGTTATCAAAACCAGCGTACATACATCAAACAAGTAGAGACACTCATGCCAAATGTTGAAACCTGTCTAGAGTGCCTGGGACAGTAACTCGGGGGTATTTCTAAGCCTGACTATCAGACGGCAGCACTGCCAGTTACTGGCACGGCCCACTAAATTACTATGGCCTGCACATAGGGAACATCTCCTGTAGCCACCTATTGTGAGAATTTAAAAGCATTTAGTGTGTTTCTTAGCTCAAATGTCAAAATCTGACGTTTAACTTTAAAAGGTTAATTGCACCATGAAATCTCAGTTTATTGTTTTTGGTGAAATTTAACACAATTTCTAATAAATCAATAGATAAAGTAAGTTTATTTGTGGAAGTTTTAATCCACGGTCTTGCAGATAAATTAATCTGCTGAATAAATGTTGGTTTCAGGCATATCATTGATTTTTAAACTTTGGATTTTCAATCGTAGTTCTACTGGTAATAACAATCCTTCGCTATTGATGGATGCTGTTTGGAGAGATGACAGTTGGGCAATACTACTAATAAAACTAAAATGTTCTGCGCTATTTGAACTGTCAGACGATTTAACTATTTCACAGCGCAAAATTTGCCTTAGTGCATATTCTGCTGTTCGGGCATCTGTAGCTTCATTGAGAGAAAGTTGCTTAAACTGCATCAGAACTAAATGCTTGTTTTAATACATAATAGAAGCCAGCTTGCTCAAGAAGAAATTTTATGCATAAATAAGTATTCTGAAGTAAATTCTAGAGCGTGTGTGGTTTCCTTTGTCAATCCTGGTAATCCCGTACTACATGAACGTAAGGTGGAATGCTACTATCCAAGGAACGAATGTATTGACTTTTGTTTGAAACGTGTATTTGGAAAAAAATATAAATGTATGTTACTGTAGTATTAATGTTAAGAAAATTATTGTCATCGGATTCGTTCAAAAATTTAAATGAACTAGTCGCTGTAGGAGCAAATATTGGGATAGCTCGCAGAACATTAATTTTTTCAAAATTTGTGGGATATAAATGCATTCTTGCTAAATATCGAACAGATTTAACTGGTAATCCCTTCTGTAAATTATATAATAATCTCAAATACGTTGAAGTAATTTTCCATTCGAGGAATACATATCACGTTCTAAAAACAAATTTCTGGCAATTTTAAAGCACGACAATAATCGAATAACAAAAATAGTGGTAGTGGCGAAAGAAAAGGATGCCCAATGTAATTTCTAATTGATCTCCCACTTAACATTTTAAAAAGTGTGACATTAAATGAAAAATTGTCCGTAACTAGTCGTAACACAACAAAACAACGATCAGTTACAAGTTGCAGAAATTACCACTGTTAACAAGCTGCTGTGGTTCTAAATGATTTTTACATAAGGCCGTATAGTCTGTAATTTTAGAGATATGTGCAATAAAAATGTAGTTAACATGCAACATGTAGTTTTTCTACTGTTTATTAATACCACAAAATTCTTGTAAAAGTTCAACCCATTGCTGGCGAACACACAATTCACTAGGCAGTTGGCACTAACCATTTTAAAATTTAATAGAATATTGTCACAACTGGACTGAGTGTGGAGTGAAAGTTAAAAAGTTTTCCGGCGATAACGAGAAGATCTGAAGTGTTACGATAATGATAACCTTATGGGTGCCAATGGTTAACTGCACAGCTTGTTTAACCTTTATCAGCAGAAACCCGCAAGGAGTTTGTTGTGAAGGTTGCAAAAGACAATACCATGCTTCTTATATGGCAAACAACTACAATATTATTAAACCGGGACTACTATAGAAATGCTCCCAATGTGCAAAGAATTGTCTGGTGCTTGATATTGCAGGTGTTCAAAGTCTGGTTGAGATAAAACTGCTTTTTAATTGGGTATTTATACTGTAAAACAGGTTAAAATAAAATAAATAAATAAAATTATATTCACTACTTTTAACAAGCAGAGTACTAATAAGTGCTATAACTTTTTTGATTGTTAGAATAACATTTAAATTATCAATACATTTTGAAAGGTGACTTAACCTACTCATATTTCAGTTTTTGACATTTGAAAACTAAGTGTTTCTATAGAAACAACATATGCTATTGTATTCCATATGTCAAATATTTAAATTTGCCGCCATAAATAAAATACGTTTCAGTATTAATTACTAGATGTCTCTAGGTGGTGTTCCCTATGTGCAGGCCATAGTATTTAATTTAGTTGGCCATGTTACTGGTTCTGCTACCAATCATACGTGATCATAGATATATAAGTACAAGATACGGCGTGCCGTTGCTATAGTTGAACAAGACGTACCATCTATTTCTGTCACTCTCAATGCGTGAATTACGTATAGCGCTATCCTTTAGAGAGGTACTTGGACTCGTCATTGAGAGAAATTCTGATAAAATACATTTTCCGCCAATCGTACTAGAACTGACACATTATTGACAAAATTTTGTGGAGCAAAGTCAAACATTCCATTACACCAGCCGTTGCTAGGTAATTTACAATAAAACTGTACAGGAATAATATTCCCGGCCTAGGCAGGGAATATTTTTCGAATGTAATTATTGATGACTAGTGAGTCACCCGAACTACGCTTCGGTTCGCTAATTGAAGAGAGATTTAATTAATATGAATTAAAAAAAGGATGAGAGAGATTCCATCTTCAAGGGGACCCTTGGGGCTCCGACCCTCTCCAAGGAAACCCTCGGGGCTCCGCCCCTCTCCAAGGAAGCCCATGGGGCTCCTCCCCTCTCCAAGAGGGCCATCGGGGCTCCAACCGTCTCCAAGTGGGCCCTCGAGGCTCCAACCCTCTCCAAGGGGGCCCTCGGGGATCCACCCCCCACCAAGGAAACCCTCGGGGTTCTGACTTTCTCCAAGGGGGCCCTCGGGGCTCCGACCCTTTCCAAGGGGGCCCGCGGGGCTCCGCCCCTTTTTAAGGGGGCCCTCGGTGCTCCGCCCCTCTGCAAGGAAGCCCTCGGGGCTCCGCCCTTTTACAAGGGGGCCTCGGGGCTCCGACTCTTCCCAAGGGGGCCCTCGGGGCTCCGCCCCTCTTTAAGGAGGCCCTCGAAGCTCCGCCCATTTCCAAGAAAGCCCTTGGGGCTCCGACCCTCTTCAAGGGGGTCCTCGGGGCTCCGCCCCTCTCCAAGAAAGCCCTCGGGGCTCCGACCCTCTCCAAGGGGGCCCGCTGGGCTCCGCCCCTCTCCAAAGGGGCCTTCCTGTGCCTCGCCCAACAATATTCACAGTCGTCTGGGAATGTTACGCTTTTCGTCCTAGATACACAATATACTATTAACTCCTGTTACATGGTGCCAGAGATAGTCTTTATGGTCTCAAGATGCTACAAAATGTAGAAAAGAAGTAATCGTATAAATAAACACAAATTAGAAAACATAACCTCAACAGTCAACACTTGATAACCTCACTCGATGAGGGGGTGTGCAAGATATTCAGACACTAACGCCTTTGAGTTTTACGGTTGACAATATTAGCAATCAAAACCATGTAAACAACAGTTTAACTGGTAGGTCCGCTAACAAGTTAAATTTTCAAGTAGCATCATTTTTCATGATAACTTTTTTAGGTCACCATGTCTAATCGTTTTAACTTGTCAGAGGCTGGCTGAAAGGAAATTAATTAAAAAAAGTTTGTGAACACTACTTTGCTCTGAAACTGAGTTTGTCCTTTATAAGATGCACCATTTTGAAGAATGGTAGAAAATGACTTTTTGCGGCTCCAAGAATGGTGTTCGAAGTGGCTGTTAGAGCTCAACGAACAAAAATGCGTGTTGCACATAGGATACCACAACCCTAGCTAGATGTATTTTCTGAACAATGTGTATATAAGGCGGTTTATCAACAAAAAGATCTTGGGGTCACTGTGTCGTCGGATTTTAAATGGGAGTAGCACCTACCTAGTTTCGATCGCTTTTAAAAACATGTCTCCTCAACTTTTAGCGAAAATTTATGAAACCTATATTCGGCCAATTTTGAAGTATGCGTCCTGCTTTTGGAAGCCATACCTTGCTAAAGACATTCATGCTCTTGAACTCACATAGAGACGTATCACCAAGTTATCGCCAACTATATGAAAACTGCCATATGAACAGACGCTGCAGGTATTGGGGCTATCATCGATTTCTGAAAGACATTTAGGAGGTGACCTAATAGAAATATATAAAATCCTCCACGGTTACTACACTGTAGTCATTGAAGGGTTTGTGACTAGTGAGAATGTGTAGTTGCGTGGCCACGAGTTCAAGCTAGTGCGCGAAAGATTTAATAAAATGTGTCGACAGTTCTGTTTATTCAACAGAATTTTTAGAGATTGGAACGCTCTGAAACAATTGTTTGGCTTTGCCTAATTGTTTCGCCATTTATCCAATTATTTCAGGCTTAACCTGTATATTTTTAGTTAAATTATAATTCCTTTTGCATTTCGAATTCGTAAATTTTTCAAAGCAGCGTATTTTATACCTGGATCAAGTTCCTATCGTTTGCAATTTGCTCTTTTGACCTGTGCTATCTCTTATCAGAGTGCAAGCCTTGCTTTGGGCTCGAATTGTTCGTCCGAGGCATTTGCTGTTTTAACCTAAGCCCGTCGTGATCGGCGCGGCCGAGGTTTGATTTTAATTATGTCGAATTACGTGCGCTCAACTAATTTCAACGAGCAGTGTATTTTCTAAGGGCTGATTATTATCAGGTACGATTGCGCTTTTCTGTTTTATTATCTCCATACTAATTATATCTTTCTTAGCTCTTAATCTTAATTACCAGTTCCGTTTCAACAACGAGTTTATCTCGGAGGCCAAGCCTTATCGCACTTTCGACACCTGCTGGGTTCGGCGTTTTGCGGCCTTTTGAAGATGCTTTTGCTGCCTTTTTGGGGATGCTTCTGCAGCAATTTTCTGCGCATCCTTGGCGATTCCAACAAGGGTTGTAGCCGTTCACGTCCAGCTTATTTTGCGAGGTTAGTTGTGCTGTTCCGAGATTTATCGTGTTTTTGATAACTGGTTTCTCCATCTATACATTTTAAACCCGTCAATATTTAAAACTTAAATTCATACGTTTTGCAATTATTAAAATGTAATGTTCAATTTGATACATGCTCTTGCTTTTTACATTAAATTTTCATGCTTATAGTTAATTATGCACAGTTATAAATTTTGCTATTTTTGATGTGTGTTTCGACCCTATGTAAAAGGTACAGTCACGCTATTTATTTTCAATAGCCTAACAGAAGGTTTTATTAGATGACTGTGATAAGCTTATCCCACGAGTGTTTTTGTTAAAGTTATTAAAATAACCCGAAAGGGGTTCTTAATTTTATGCGTGTCGCAACCTTCAGTTAAGATACACAATTGTGTTATTACATTATTTACATTTTAATTATCCTGATTATTGGTTACTGACTCTTCAAAACTTTTATTAATGATTAATTAAACGCTAGTCACTTGTAGTTTATTTTTTTCTTATTATTTGAAATCTTTTGATTTCTGGCGCCCATTTCCATTTTCCTTTCCTTTTTTGAAGACATTCCAGGGTACATAGCTGATGATCTGAACCTACGATCTAAGGCCGCCGATATTTGAGCTAGTCGGCCATCGCGGTGAGTAAGAAACAGTTTTTCAGAGCTGCCGTGGTGTATAAATGGTAGGGGGGTTGATCTGCGATTTTTACTACCATTGCTTATTTTATTAATTAATCGCAGGTCGGCTTTCTTATTGTTTCACTGGCGCGACCAACGCTATGGGACTCGATTTTGGTAGTTACATCAGCTGTGTTTACCTGGATGTCTTTATTTATCAATATTTAATTTTGTATTCATTTTTCTATTCACTTTTGTAATTTTCACATCTTGTTGCAGTGCACGTATTTATATTTGACTTTCTTTTCTTTTCCTTTCTTTACTTATCCTTTCGTCGGTTGCTTATTGACTTTTCTTCCCTCATCTTTCTTGACGAATGATTGGTTTAGCGGTATGTTTATAGGTAGTGTGATGGACTTTGTTGAAAGGGTATGCTTTGGTGAGTGAGGTTTCTGAATGGTTTCTTTGATTGGTTGCGTGTGTGCTTTGGTAGTGTAGTATGTTTGGTTTTTTCCTTATCTTTCCTTTGGTTGTTTATCGGTGGGTCGAAGGCCTGCGTGAATTACTTGTGCGGTTTGGTGTAGTTTACTCCATCTTTGGGAATTTTTATTTACTTGCCTTGCCGTACTTGTATTTACTCAGGGTCTCGACGGGTTGTTTCCGGGTCGTTCTTTCTCTGGCTTTTCTTTTTTGAATGCGTTTATGCATTTCCTTTTTGAATGCGTTTATGCATTTCCTTTTGGATGCGATTTTGAATGCGGGGTTTTGGTTGGCTGCGTCCGATGTGAGGCAGTCCTTCCTGTGTCCGATGGGGTGCAGGTTTGTCTTCTGTCAGACGTGACAGAGGATTTGAGCCAGTTTTGGATGCGCAATTGCATCTTGTTGCTCGTTTTATTTTTGCAATTTTTTGCGTCTTTTTTACGCACATATTTTGGGTGCGGATTTTTTTTCTTTGCGATTGAAGGCGGTTTGCTTTCTTGTGTTTCCTCGTCTTTAAGCGTGTCCATGTCTCCGTAAACCCGGGTCACGGCATGGAATAGTAGACCTAGCCAGTCGAAGCTTGGATGAGTGGGTGTGGCAGCGTGAGTTTTTCCGAACTCTGGTTTTTTGGTTCATTTTCCTCTCTTTCCTTTTCTCTTTTCCTTATGTCCAGTTTTCTCTTCTGTTTTTAAAAGTTGCTGTGGGGTATGTTCCCTATGGATTTTGCATTCTAGTGCTTTTCACTTTCCTTTTTACTTACCATTACTTCCGTCTCATTTGAGGATTTTTTCAAAAGCGCTTCGCTTATTTGGATTTGGACTATGGTATTATAGGATATTGTGACCGTGGAAACACCTACAGTGTCTCTTTTAAAAACTTGTTTTTTGTGCTTTTTGTTTCTTGCTAGGGTGGTAGGTTGGGCATGCAGGGAAGGTCACTGTTAGGGAACGTCATCATCTAGTTCTTCCCTTTTGTAACGTATAGGGTGGTAGGTTGGGCATGCAGGGAAGGTCACTATTGAGGAGCAACGTCATCTTGTTCTCTCTCTAAGCAACGCTAGCAGTTGGGGTCGTTTCTCTCCATATTTTGGGATATTTTTTAAGAGTGCTTTCCCCATCCGTGCTTGTGTTCGCTTAAGACTTTAACCGATTTTATTTTCAGATCGTTGTTCATGGCTTGTTAGCTATGTTGTTTTTTTATGTGATTTTTTTTCGAGACGATTTTATACTTGTCTGGGGTTTTTTAAATTTTATTGTTGTTTGGGTTGGTTTTTTTGGCCTTGTGGAGATTTCTGGGGGTTGGGGCTAGCGATTGTGTTGTCATCCGACTCAGTGAGGGAGCCACATTCAGTCCGTCACCGGCGCGCTTTTCCATCTAGCTGCGACGACTGGTTGAATGCCCGAGCGGGGTTTGGTGGTGGTGCGGTCGTTCCTTCCGGCTTCTGGGGTCTCTACCTAAATTCGGGGCGGTTATGGTTTTTAGGATGTTATCCTGGGTTTTCACCCGAATCTTTTTGTCGCAGTACTTACTGTGTTTCATTTTTTTCAAGATATTTTTTCCCTTTCATACTTTTTTGATATTGGGTTATCTTAGATTTAGAGTGAGTGATGATGATGCGGTGCGAGCTTTTCGGATTTTTGTGAGTTTTTCGGATGTTTGTAGTAAGGTGGATTGTGTCCTATGTGATGCAGTCGGTTTTTGCTGTGTTTAAGCAGTTTTTTTTGGCTTCTGTCCGGTTTAGACAGAACGTCTATTTTTTGGCGGTGTCCTATGTGGTGCTCCAGTTATTTTTGAGCCGATTTATAAGGGTTGTTTCCCTTGGCTTATCTTCTCGAAAGAGGATTTTTTCGATAGCGTTTCGCTTTGTGTGTTGGCATCATCGATCTCATTCTCGAATTCTTTGGTTTCCTACATTTTTTTTAATGTTTTCAAATTTAAACCTTTTTATTTCTCTTGGCCGTGGGGAGTGAAACAATTTTTTGGCTTTGCCTAATTGTTTCGCCATTTATCCAATTATTTCAGGCTTAACCTGTATATTTTTAGTTAAATTATAATTCCTTTTGCATTTCGAATTCGTAAATTTTTCAAAGCAGCGTATTTTATACCTGGATCAAGTTCCTATCGTTTGCAATTTGCTCTTTTGACCTGTGCTATCTCTTATCAGAGTGCAAGCCTTGCTTTGGGCTCGAATTGTTCGTCCGAGGCATTTGCTGTTTTAACCTAAGCCCGTCGTGATCGGCGCGGCCGAGGTTTGATTTTAATTATGTCGAATTACGTGCGCTCAACTAATTTCAACGAGCAGTGTATTTTCTAAGGGCTGATTATTATCAGGTACGATTGCGCTTTTCTGTTTTATTATCTCCATACTAATTATATCTTTCTTAGCTCTTAATCTTAATTACCAGTTCCGTTTCAACAACGAGTTTATCTCGGAGGCCAAGCCTTATCGCACTTTCGACACCTGCTGGGTTCGGCGTTTTGCGGCCTTTTGAAGATGCTTTTGCTGCCTTTTTGGGGATGCTTCTGCAGCAATTTTCTGCGCATCCTTGGCGATTCCAACAAGGGTTGTAGCCGTTCACGTCCAGCTTATTTTGCGAGGTTAGTTGTGCTGTTCCGAGATTTATCGTGTTTTTGATAACTGGTTTCTCCATCTATACATTTTAAACCCGTCAATATTTAAAACTTAAATTCATACGTTTTGCAATTATTAAAATGTAATGTTCAATTTGATACATGCTCTTGCTTTTTACATTAAATTTTCATGCTTATAGTTAATTATGCACAGTTATAAATTTTGCTATTTTTGATGTGTGTTTCGACCCTATGTAAAAGGTACAGTCACGCTATTTATTTTCAATAGCCTAACAGAAGGTTTTATTAGATGACTGTGATAAGCTTATCCCACGAGTGTTTTTGTTAAAGTTATTAAAATAACCCGAAAGGGGTTCTTAATTTTATGCGTGTCGCAACCTTCAGTTAAGATACACAATTGTGTTATTACATTATTTACATTTTAATTATCCTGATTATTGGTTACTGACTCTTCAAAACTTTTATTAATGATTAATTAAACGCTAGTCACTTGTAGTTTATTTTTTTCTTATTATTTGAAATCTTTTGATTTCTGGCGCCCATTTCCATTTTCCTTTCCTTTTTTGAAGACATTCCAGGGTACATAGCTGATGATCTGAACCTACGATCTAAGGCCGCCGATATTTGAGCTAGTCGGCCATCGCGGTGAGTAAGAAACAGTTTTTCAGAGCTGCCGTGGTGTATAAATGGTAGGGGGGTTGATCTGCGATTTTTACTACCATTGCTTATTTTATTAATTAATCGCAGGTCGGCTTTCTTATTGTTTCAGCTCTTCCCGAGTCAGTTGTCTGTGCGCCTTTAGTAAACGTCTTGGACAAATTGAGTGGTTAATTTAAGTTAAGTTAATAGCTGTAGTTGTATAATTTCATTCTGTAAAATTTTCAAGTGTTGCTAGTAGAATTCTTTATCTTGTTATTTACTACATTATTATGTGCTTTAATTTTTAATTTTTAGTTAAGTTTATCTTATTAGCTCTAGTTTTCGATTGATATGTTTTATCGGCTCAGTCGTCTAATATAGATAAATAAATAAAAAGGAAGCAGAACTTTGATACATGCAACAACGGGGAAAATGCAGAATCCGAGGCCAATATCCCTGCTCTTGTTAATATTAATAATTATTTAATGTTGTTTCTCCACTAACCATAACCAAAATTATAAGGAAAAGAGGTAGCAGTGTAATTGGCCTCGAATTCTGCATTTTAGCCCAAAACAGTTGGTTATTAAATAAATAGCCGTGTTTATTTGATTGTGCATTATGAAAAAGGCCCATTTTCAGAAAAAAATAGTAAGCATCTAGTATTTTTCATTTTTATGTGCCTTGCAAGGATTTGTTTGATGGAGTATGGTACTCGAGCCACCCGTGATTTGGTCTAAGCCAAAATTTAAAATTGGTAATTTTTTTTAATATTTATATCCTTAATGGCATTAACCCGGGATTAGTCGCTAGGTTTCGTTTCGCGTCGTTGGTCGCGCGCGAGCGTTTCGCTCACAGCTGACATTTTGAATGTATACGTTGTGTTTTTTTCATAATTGGCAATTATTACCTTATAATCATAATGTGGCAATATCTGTTAACGTCATACCTTAAAATTAAAACAAAAAATTATTCATTGAATATACAAAACTTTATTTTTTACACCATGTGTAAATACAACTCAAATCGTTAAATTCAAATCCAAAAAAGATATAATATAAACTCTGCTTCGATCTCTAGTTTGTATTCGACTCATCCGAAACTTGTAAACAATTAGAGCAGGTATATGTGGTATATTCCGTGCAAATGGCTCGTTGGCAAGATCGCAAAATCAAAAATGTTTCGAACAAATACAAAAATATAAAAGTAAACGTGGTTAGTCGCGTAATGAGCGATTTGCTCACACTAACGCACGCACCTACCAAACTGCTTGTCACAATTGTACTGTGCCTTGTTTTTTCATGAAATAATACCACTAGCCGGTGCTTGACGAATAGGATGAGGATTAAAAAAATTGGCGGGGCCATATCTGCCATTGCACTAAAATGGCGAATTAATTTGTAAAAATGTGAGGGAATCGCTCATGTAGCGACCAATGCCGGGTTTTAAGCATGATTATCAAAAAAATTATCTACCCAAGTAGTGATGCATACACCCGTAGTCTCAAAAAATACCTCAGACTGGTTTTTGGCTATTAACTACGAAGTGAATCGTATTGGAAATACAAGTTTCATTAAGGTCTGTCATGTGTAATCTGCAGCAAGAGTGCGAAATAAGTTTGAACGTACGGCACGAAATGTGCTCGCTCGTTTAGTTTCTGGTCAATATGGCAAAAACAGGGGTTTTTGATAAAAATGGATAGAAGTAAATTTGTAGAGCACATTTCTTTGCAAGAATGATAAATTAAATTTTTGTTGCACCAATTTTGAAAGTGGTACTTACATTTTTTGGAAAAATACAGTTAAATTTACTGGTATCTCTTTTCCACACCACCCATGAGGTAGAGATTTTGGCGTGTTTTTTTTTATAGTGGTGCCCCTGTAGGCATAAATCCACTTATTTGCTGGAAAAAATATCACTCGGAATCAAAATTAACTTTGCCATTTGAAATTCTAGTTATTGTTACCATCATTTAGAAACTTTTCCATTTGTACGTTTAAATATGTTAAAGAATATGAGAATAAATCTTCTGCTTCTAATAATGTACCGTTCTCAATATCATTCTTTTCATCACTAAGAACTTCGAGATCAATCACATTAGTACGAGAGCTGGTGACATTTTTAGTGATCATTTAGTTAAGGCCTATTTTTTGAGAGAATGTTGCTGGAGGCATGTATAAGTGTCATCTGTAAGGATTTTCCTTGATAGCGGTATCGGAGAGAGGCAGAACACCCCCAATTTTCTCTGTAAGTCTATGTCAAATTCGAGATTAACAGGTTAGGTTTTCCATCATTTTTGACACATACTGACGCAAATCTAACCAGTTAACCTCGAATTTGACATATACTTACAGTATAAATTGGGGGTGTTCTGCCTCCCTCCGATACCGCTATCAAGGAGAATCCTTACAGATGACACTTTTACATGCCTCCAGCAACATTCTCTCAAAAAATAGGCCTTAACTAAATGATCACTAAAAAATGTCACCAGTTCTTAGACTACATCTCTTCTTGCACCCCATTTTACAAGAACACGCAACCAAATTTATATGGCTTGCTGGAGCTTGCACCTCAGTTGCGTGGTAACGAACAGTTATTTTTTTTTTCCAACCCCCACACATCTGCATGAACTGCTGTTATTTCCCACATTCGAATTTGATGAAAAACATGATGAGAGTGTGGACGAGCAGCCGAGGAAGCAAAATGTAACATTAACCTCAACTTTACAGTTCATAATTCATTCAGAAGTTAGGTGCCTTGAAAAGCTGGAGGGAATCAATCCTTTTTGAAGCTTGGATAAGGAACTTTTTTGATATTCATTCCTTTCCTAATGCTATGAGGGATATGAATATCAATAAAAAAACTGAATAATTTTTTAAAGAAGGTTTTAATTAAACAAACTATCTACTTAACACACCGGTGAAAAGATAGGTCTTCGCTTGAAGAATTACAAGAAATAGAACAAATTATGTACGTTCTCATTGCTAAAGTTCAATTTTCGAAGAATAAACTGTGAAATTGAATGACACTTCTAACGTTTTCATTTCAAAACTTCAAAATTAAGCGTACGAAACATTGTATGAAATACGTCTAAAGGGAGAGAGAAATAAAGTGATACAGGTTAAAATGAAATGGGTGAAGGTACCGAACTCCGTGATATGTTATTTTAAGATTCGACGTTCGTTTACATGTAGTGAGTATCCTGTACTAATATATCCATGTACGTGATAAAGCAGTGGCGCCATCTGTTAGTATTATCGGAAAGTCCCCCCAGAAGCCGTTCAAGGTCATCCAAATCGAAATTTTTACATCAAAGGAACCGACAGTGAGTGTCTCTACTTGTTTGATTGATGTAAGCTGTCAAAACAATATTAATCCCGAAATTCTTTGCTCTGCATTAAAAATTAATCAAAACAGTACTGACAAAGATATGGAAGATTGCAGAATTATATAAATTTTGGAATTTCAACCGGGATCTGTACACATTCAAAAGAAGAAAAATTACTATTGCATGAAATTCTGAAGGTACTCAAAATTGTGTACGGAATTTCGAAATTACACCATAACTTTAAATTACCACTGTTACAGTTTAAATTACTCAAATCGACATTGGTCATAGCTTTTGTCCAAAATCGGGTACAAACTACAGGGTTCGCCGGCTTTACCAGAAAACACAGATCTTAATGTGTCGGAACAGGTGTTGTTGCCCCAGTTACCCGCACTTAGCTGCAAAACTTCACACAACTGACTTCTGTGAGTGTCGGATACTGATTCCCCCGAAGGTCGCAGATTTAAAATCGCGGGCCTATTAGAAGAAAGTGTGGAACCGAAACGGACAATTCTAAATGTGCGGCTGACCAAAGGCTTAGCAAACCTTATTTCAATGGTCCCAAAACTGGACGTAAAAGTATGGGCGATAAATCACAACAAGGAAGGCTTTAACGGGTGATGCAGTTGCTGGCTTAGCAAGAACAGGGAAAGCCCCCCCCCCGGGTTTATAATGAAAGTTCCACAGGCCTCAAATGTCATACTGATAACAGCGAGTTCTAAGAAATTTTTGAAGCTATAACTGCCGGAAGGCAGGATAGATTTCTGAAACAGTATTTAAACATTACGCGACCATCAGGGCTGCCTCCAAACCTTATTTCCAGAAGCTAATTATCTAGCAGTAATCAGGTTAAACAAAGAACGTTCTAGAAAGAGTTTGTTGATGCTACAGCGATTCTCAAAGGGTCGAATTACCAAAGTGCAGTTTGCAAGAACTGCTGGCGTTAATTTATTGACAGAAAACACTAAGCTCCAAGACCTAATTCAGCTCTTACTTCAGATAAAGATTTTATTTTCAACAGCTTCGGGCACTATGATAACTGAAATAAGGCCTAAGGCTTCAAGGCCTAAGTTTCGTTACTGCTTAACATAAAGATAAAGGGTTTATTTAGGCGTTGACGACAGGAAGTCGGGGCAAAAACGTACACGGTGTATTGACAGAAAGCGCTGACGGACAAATTCCACTGGTTGCGTTGCATTAGCGTTTAGCCCAACTAAATTTTGATAGCAGCTTAAAAAAAACAGGGCCGGCTCTCGGAATTTTTAGATTGAGATCAAATTTTAAATAGAACATCTTTAAACTAACTTCGTTAATAACAACCTATATATAGATTAATAGCAAAAATAGCCTAGCGAAGTCGAATTATCTAACACCACTCTGGTCAAAATAAAACAGAAAGACGTGTACTTTTTTTCATAGTCAGATTACAAATAATTTGAAAATACTAAGCTTTTCTCTCGTTTCTTTTATTTAATATCAATTTTTTAAAATTTTGTTTTACATGTTCTTCTATTTCATCTACTCAGCGTCTTTTCGGGTATTTCCCTTCTTTGTCCATTTATCAGGACCTCCTTCTTAAATTGTTATTTTTTTATTCAAGAAACGTTTGAGACGATACGTTGAGATGTTCAAGTGAAGCTTTAAGCATTTCACTTTCGTAGTCTCTTCCTAATGTTTTAACTTTCTTATGAACAATTTCTTTGGTGACTTGTTCTCCTTGTCTTATTGCTCTTGTTTGATTAATTTTAACTTTATGCACGATATAGTAGTTAGTAGTGTTGTCGTATTAATTTATGAGCCCACACAGATGGCTTTATGAAACGAAAACAAACCAACACCAACATTTCGTAGATTGACATGTGTTAAAATTGCAATTTTGAAATCAAATATCATTTTCCACTTCCATTAAATCACAGGAGGAATCATAATATAATTATCATAACCCTGTGATTCGGAATCTGATTCTTCCAATGATATAATAAAAGGTAGAATATTTTCAATCGATAGATCTCCCATACGTTTGTTCAGTCAGACGAAATAAGTTCTTCGCAATGTTTACAAACATTTAGCCACACGTAAGCAGTACATCTTAAAAGAGATTCAAGTCATAAATTCTTTACTCTATCCTTAGATGAAGGTCTAGAATTTATGTGTTTGTTGTAGTAACACTTACTGTACCCCCACATCATTTCAATTGGGTCGTATTGGTAATGATACGGGTACAGTCTAAGCACTTCAAAAAGGTTTAATTATGACATTGTGATTAGTCAACCCTTCCCCCATCTCACCCACTTTAGAAGAAAACGTAGGTGGTTTCTCTAATTGCACAGAATGGTAAGCTGCGTTATATATTACCACAACACATTCAAGGACTATAAAAGTAATGTTTACGGATAAAGAATGTATGAAGAATAAGAAAGAATAAAAAAAGTTGCTTCTGATTGAACTTCAACAAAAAATTCTACACAAAGTTTAATCCGAATTTGAAGAACTAAAGAAAAATGGATAAAATTACGTTAAAAGTAAATATATTCGTGGTACTCTAATGATAATAACAATAATATGATAATGATAATAACAAATACACATAGATTGATTGATTGGGATAGCTGTTGAGACCGCATTATTAAGAAAACTAGTATTGTTTTTATTTCTGTAAACATTCAAAGCTTGCTAAGTAACAAAGATCAATTAGAAAATGTTATTCTCACTTGTAAAGCTAACAAGTAAAATTGATGAAAAAGAAATTGATATCGAATGCTTTCTTGTGCCTGTCAGGAAATATTCATACAGAAGGAGTAATAATTTATATAAAGAGCAATATTAGTGGCAGTATAGAAAAAGTAAATGTTTGTGTTGGGAATTAGTGGTATAATTGTAAAAGTAAGACTTAATTGTAAACTACCAATGTGGATTTCGCTGTGGCAGATCAACAAGCGATCAAATTTTCACGCTAAGACAAATAATAGAAAAGACAACTGAATTCACGATGGACACATACCATATGTTCGTAGATTTCAAAGCCGCATATGACAGCATAAATAGGAAAGCATTGTATGAAGCAATGCAAGAACTTGGAATACCACCCAAGCTTATAAATCTCACAAAACTTACAATGAAACAAGTCCTATGTTCAGTTAAGATACAAAATGAAACATCCAAACAGTTTAAAACACAGAAAGGAGTGAGACAAGAAGATGGCCTTGCGTGCCCACAGTTTAATATAGCACTTGAAAAAGTAGTACGAGATTCAAAAATTGAAACGTCCGGGTCGATATATACGATATCAATAGAATAACTAGAACAAACAGAGCGAACATAGAGGCCTTTAACAACCTAGAAACAGCAGCTAAAAACATAGGCCTAGAAATAAACGAGAAAAAAACAAAAGCGATGGTGGTAGAACGTAATAGAGACGGAAGAAATAGAATAGGTCAAAATATAACTGTAGGCGATTATAATATAGAAGTAGTGCGCGCGTTCATATATCTAGGTTCCCAAATAAACAATAAAAGAAACACCAAAGAAGAAATAAAGCGAAGAATACTTATAGCTAATAGATGTTACTATGGAGTCGAAAAACAACTAAGATCGCCGAACCTGACATTCAAGTCCAAATGTATAATATACAAGACATTAATAAGACCAATACCAATATACGCCTTCGAAACGTAGACACTAAGCAAATCGGATGAGAACCGACTGGGAGTCTTTGAGTTAAAAGTAATGAGAAGAATATTTGGCTACATCCAAGAAGACCAAGCATGAAGAAACACATACAACTACGAACTATATAAAATATATGAAGATGTCGACATAGTAAAAATAATAAAACTAGGAAGATTAAGATGGGCGGGACATGTTATGAGGATGAACGACGAAAGGCCTACAAAACGAGCATTAACAGCAAAACCTGATGGAACTAGAGGAAGAGGTAGACCAAGGCTACGATGGATGGATGGAGTAGAAAAAGACCTGAGAAGCATAGGAGTGAACAACTGGAAGAATCAAGTCCAAGATAGAGACAGATGGCGGAGAGTCATTGAGGAGGCCAAGACCCACCCAGGGTTGTAGTGCCAACGATGATGATGATGATGAAGCCTTAATTGTGGATTATGGTACATAGTGCCAATTGTCGGTCACCAAATTCTAGTTGTTCGGATTTTTAAATGTGATGGAAGAATTGTGTGAAAATTATTAAACGAAAAAATTCATATTATTATCTGATAACAATATTAACTACTTGGATGATTCTTTTTATACCCGTACGTGTAAAAATATTTTACAAGCAATTGGCTATGACCAATTTGAGAATGAACCGATAACAGCAAACTAAAAAATTATTGGATAGTAAACGTCAGTAACATAATTACACCAAAAGAAGTACAGATTGTCTTAGAATTAGGACCGAATTTTAACTTGTATAATCCTAAAGACAATATTTCAAATGAAAATATAATTGTAAATATTGAATATGGTATAATAAATCTTGATGAAGAAAATAAAAATATGTCAATAAACATTTTAACACAAATATAATTTATTAAATAACTCAGATTAAGAAAATAACAATGAACTATTAATAAAACTCAAACTAACATTTTCTTAAACAAAAATAAAGAATTATTAATCACTAACCCAGATAAAACACATATATCTGTAATAATCAAGAAAACGGATATAGCCAAAAACGTTAAACTTGTTAAATGATAGAGAAACATATTGATATAGTATTGACTCTAATTTGCAAGCCAATATTTACATAATAGTTACTAGACTGCTAAACTATTCCTATTTATTCAATTCAAAACAGTTTAAATAAAATATTTGCCCTAATTCAAATTTATTTAATCAAATAATTTTTTTTAATAGCTGAGGTAATAGTGTAACGCTTGCTCCTGTATTAAATTTTTATTATACATAAAATGTATTGAAATTTAATACATCGCCTTATCAAGCGCTGCATCAATTTGACGCGTAAACAAGCGATAAGGATTTCGGCTCGTCCTGCGCAACGTATCGCTAAATGAACGACGGCGTCGTTTCCTTTCCATTCAAAGCTATAGCGAGTGTTCAGATAACGCCGCAAGAATAAGTGCAGGGTCCGGCAACTGGTGTCACCTATTTTCCAAGACCTACCCTAAGGATAAAAACAAATTGAAACAAATTTAAGGTGAATATCAACTTTATTATGTGCAATTTTAGTTCCTAAAAATTACTTTAAATTATTTAAATGGCTTCTCTGAGCCTGGATGGAGTACTGAGTACTGCAATCTTTGTCTAAAGTTCTAGATCACTCTTCTCAACAATTCTGTTCCAATACTCTCTATTTCTTCTGAAACACGCAATTTAAGGTCTTGTATTGTTTGAAGAGTCCTCTCGTAGATCTTTTGCTTCAGATATCCCCACAAAAAAATCAGGAGCCGTTAAATCGGGGAATTGGACGGCCACGTTATGTCACCAAACCTCGGAATCATCTGTGTTTACAAGTGATTGACTTCGTATAAAGCTTTTAACCACGTTTACGCGTTGATTGAAACGTATTCATGATCTATTAAACTGCATAAATTAACGCACACAAATCTGACAACAGAATTGTCAATAACAAAATATTTTTTACGCAACAGCCTACTAAAAATAGGTGAACCGGTTGCCGGACCCTGTATAAAAGGAGATTTCAGTACCAGTTCCGGTCTACTTTCGAAAATATTCGATTTTGAGATTACCTGACCTGTTCTGTTCCCAATTCCTCTCCTTGCCTACCTCTCCTCTCCGATCTGACAGGGCGTACTGTCTAACGGAATAAACCCTAACCCTTATCCAGTTAGCTCATAGGGAGATCACAGGGCGTACTGTCAGCCTGACAAAGTTTTAACTTTACCGTAGTTTATTTGACTAGACCGTCCTTAATTACCTGCACCAGTATAATTCCCAAGCGCGAGTCTAAGCGCATCCAGAAAGACAACATTTCGCACTAAGGTCCGTAGAAATTTACATCGCCGGTGCTGCTTGCGAGCGGCTACAATTCAGAGACCGCTCTCCGAGAAGCTCACCTGGAGAATCCGTTTCTACACGCTTCAAACGCCGTCCAGAGGTCCGAATTTTGTGCCCGCCTTCAGCAATTTCACAGCCAAAACTTCGCTTATAGGCGAACAAGCAGAGGTTTGCTACCTGCTAGATTTGAATCCGCGGTCATCAGAAATTCAGCGCCGGCTGCGTGAGGTAGCAGTAGGCCTCGCTGCAGGATTTAAAAACTAATGCCGACTCCAGGTAAACTTTAAAACTTGCTAATTACAAAGGCAAATTATAGCCGCCAGCTGCTGTCAACAATTCAGCGCTGGAGGTCAAGTTTGGCGGAACAAGAGAGCTACCAGAACCATTTTCCCGAGAAGCAACGCGCGTGTTGGCAACTAGAGTCGAACGACCTACGTGGCCCATTTCTGGAGGATTCGGCGGGCGTCCTATCGGACCGTCCACGACGAGCCCGCCTTACGGCATCGTGGGTTGCAGCCCGAGGCAGGAAAGCAAACAGCCCCTGGTGTATTTATTAATTAAATAATGTACAGTCTATTTATTGCTGATTAATGTATATCTAGCTAAAAACATTATACGTTATTCTGATAATTATCCAGTGGCTTTTACTAATCGAATATATATTTGAGCGAACGTATTTCTTCGATTTGAGCTTAACCCAAGGTATAATTTTGGCGCTCTTAGTAAAGGGGTTGAAACGTCACAATAGAACAATCTCTCTTATCTCAGGTAGGTTCTTGTGTTAGAAATACTATCAAAATACTTGTAAACATTATTTGGTTAATGAAAAGTTATTTCAGAATTATTTGAGAACTCTCAATTGTCACTGTCAGACTATTAATATGACATATAAGGTGAAGTCATTATCGATCAATACATGTTAGTTCAAATATGTTAACAAGCGTAAGTATTTATGCACGTAACTTATTATTTCACTGTTGAAATTGATTAAAGTTTATCTTTACATATACAAGGTTATCTTCCCCTAATTGAATTGATCCAATTCTCCTGTCGAAAAAGTACAAATGCAACCAGCTTATTCTGTCACATATGTTTCTATCTCCAACCAGAATTCCTACTTCAATTCGAACCCACAGTGTGAGAATGGATAGAACACTATTAAAGTCTCATACACCAACCTCAACAAACAACCAGCTCTCCCAGATGGTAGATCCTTTGTATCTCCTCCAACAGCAATTTCAAGATGTCTTCCCCTTTACAGCAACTCGCATGGAATCCAACCAATTAATTCCATTCCGTAAGCATTTACCTACTTCAATGATGACTTTGCAACATCCTACCCAATTCAATTTCAATTCACAGATGTCTTCACCTTAACTGCGACTCGTATGGAATTCAACCAGCAATCACAGGTCCAAGTTGTATTTACTCCAATAATAACTTTATGACAGCATACTCATTCAAATCAGTTACAGATATCTTCGTCTTGACAGCAACTGAAATCGCAGCTCTTCCAACCACTCCGGCTCGAACGAACTCACCTCAACAATTCCAATATTAATTCTTCCTTAATTAGTTAAATGGTCTTCTTCATGTTAAAGTTTGTTTCATTTTAAAATTCTTACTTATTCCATTTATTTTTAATTAATTTAGTCCTTTGCATCCTTGTATAACACTCCATTAATAAATTATTGATTATAAAAGAGTTTATTTCGTTAATTTTATCAATACAACTGTATTATGTCTACATTTTAGAAATCAAAAATAAGTTGTTATTCTCTGGAGTAATAATCATTTTATACAAAATGTTTACAATTAACACTCTGGATTATTTTTAACTACATACAGTATATTTTTGTTCTGATAATATTATACGTAAGTTATTCAAATATGAACTCAGATTAGAACTTTGATATTTCTTTAAACATACTTATAGGTTGTAATAACTATTAATTATTTTTTAATTATAAATTGCTTTTTGTTAATATCAACAATCCTTCATATAACTCTAAAGATGTTAGTTTTAATTTATATTTTAGAACCTTATTTTTGAATATAAAATGTATTTCCATATTTGAATTTTATATCTAATTTCCTAATAATTTTTGAATAGTTAGTCTTGTTATTTTCTGCTCACCTTGACCCTTGTAGTTTTAAATAATTAGATTTTTAACATCCATAAATACTTTTCTACCTAGAAATTAACTTTTAACAATAAATCAGCAGTCTTAATCTACAACCATCACAATATATTTCAGGAACAAAAGATCCAACTAATGTAATACAAAATCAAAATAATACAACGTTACAGCATTGGCATAATATCAAATATATTGATAGTAAAACTTACAAAACTTTAATATCAGATAATGGACTTGCTCCAAAAATTTATGAGCTTCCAAAATTCCATAATCATGATATACCCGTTAGACCAATAGCAGAATTTTACATAAGTTTCCTTTATAAATTATCTAAAGACTTATCAAATATACTAATACAAATAACACAAAAAATAAATATAGCGTAAAAGATTCTTGGATATTTAAACAAAAAATAGATCAAATCAAATTACCTCAAAATTACATTCTTTTCTCTTTAGATGTAGTTTCACTATACACAAATATACCAATTAATGTAACCATTGAAACTGTAACACACCACTGGAATATAATTATTAAAAAATTAACAAACATTAAAAAACATCTTTAAAAGCAGTACAAAATATGTTCAATTCAAATTATTTTCAAAACAATAACCAAATTTACAAACAAAAATTCGGAGTAGCTACGGGTCAACTACTATCTAGTATAATTTCTGATATAAATGGTAATACAAAACATAGAACAAAAATACTAAGAAACGTAAAAGATATATAATGTTATCAAAGATTTGTAGATTATAGAATAATAAGTGTTAACAAATAAAGTATAAACCACATTTTTAATAACATTTACCCTAGACTTAAATTCACAATTGAAGTGAAAATTGTAATAACTTAATACATTTTTTAGACTTGCCATTAAGAAGAAACCAAAATGGTAAAATTGAAAGACTTGGCACAGAAAAGAAATAAAAACAGACCGTTTATTTAACTTATAATGCACTTACTACAATAAAATACAAAAAAGCTTAATAAATGGTCTAGTAGAAAGTTTAGACAAATTAAAAAAAATGTTACAGAAGAATAACTACCCATTACATTTCATAAATAAAACCAACTAATTTTATAAGATGAGATAACAAAAACTATGATAAAGCTGAATCCCCACTTTTGTAATTTTTAACAATAAAAATTCAAAATGTAACTTTTTAACACCGAAGAAGGCTCATATTATGAGCCGAATATATTGTTTTGTATAAATTTTAAATTTGAAGCTTTATATACTAAAATAATAAAATGGCTGCTTGAAATAGACCCTAAAAAGTAGTAAATCAATGATATAATGAAATATATGCAGCTGTAACATTAACATGTCTGTTGATGATATCTTGATATTAGTAACTAATATTTATAATATTTTTCGCGGTTTTATTCGCGGATTTCGCGGTTTTAATTTTAATTCGCGGATTGACCCAATTAATTTCGCGGTTTGATCTAATTAATCACATATGAAGTTTGATATGTAATTTACATATGTGCTACTGATTAAATTACGCGCGGCCATTTTTAATTTGCTACTGATTAAATTACGCGTCGGACTTAGGCGGCCATCTTGGATTTCTGGCGCGAATATTTGAAATTTAAATTTTTTCAGTTTTTTCTAAGTTCCCATATTTGAATTTGAATTTCGCGGTGTGTCGTCCATCTTTGTTTTCTGCGTGCGCACTTCGCACTGTAGTCGTTTTTAATTTTGAATTTTCGCGGAAATATTTGAAATTCAAACTGATAGATCTATCTCGCTCTTCGAAGCTGCTGTCTCTCTCTCTCTTGCATTGCAGAATGGCTGTTTATATTTAAAAAAATCTCAGCCCGACCGGGATTTGAACCCCTTACGTTCGTGTTCACAAATCAACTACAACCTCTAGTGACACAGAGCCACGGAGACTGAACAAATTTTAATGTGAATAGCTGAAAGCCATTTCACTACTGTGACGCTACGAATCTGTGTTTTAAACAACTTATTTTTTAGAAAATTTAAATTTTAAGAACTGAAATGTGTAGCTTGATGTGATTAAAGGTATATGCAATTTTTAAAAAATTAGATTTGTAACAGCTTATTAATTATTTTATAATTTGTGCCTGCTATATGGCTGGATTAACGAGATCCTCATTGTCCCTACCTACTATAGGAAGTTTCCGTCTAAGTTCCCTTTTTAAAACAGGTCGGTGCCTGTGTATTGTTTGGTTTTAAAGGTTTGAACATTGTACCACTTAGCTGTTCTGACATTATACTTCCATATACATATTATAAATAAATTTTAAATGTTATTTTCGACTGAGTTTTAGCCGCTTATAAATTACAATAGCTAGTTTAAAAATTAAATGGGAGATAAGAGCTAAAGGCAGATCGTAATATAAAACGAGTTACAAATTTTATTTTAGTATATTCCTGAAATACTGATAATACGTATTGCTTGAATAAGAAAGAGTTGAACTTTCTCTTTTGTTCTGCAGAGAAACCATTGTCTGACGTCATGACCTCGGTGTATTTTCAAACAAAGAACCAGATTCTAGAAATTCATCGAGTTACAAATTTGAGTTTAATATATTCTTGACATACTTCTGTTGTGCCCTCGCCCATATAAAATAAGACATACGCATTAAATAAATGTTTTTATTGTATAAGAATGGTTGTCCCCCATAAATTTGAATAAAAACAGACAATTTCGTTGAAAAAAAAAAACCTTTTCAATATCGTTTGCAAATAAGACAAGAAATACTTGTAAAAATATAAGTCAAACCATTTTTTCTTGTAAAAAATTTACGAAAAGACGTAAGTGTTGGCGACAAATTAAAATAAATTTGAATAAAACCACGCAAAATTACGAAAATACGTAGAAAATTTATAAAAATCGGCATCTTGTCACATTAAATTCTGCAAAAACGACAAAAAACAATATTTTTATACAACTTTCATCGAAAAAATAGTAAAATTTTACGAAAATACGTCTGTGTTGACGACAAATTAAAATAAATTTGAATAAAAACACGCAAAAATTACGAAAAGACGTATGTGTTGGCGACAAATTAAAATAAATTTGAATAAAAACGCACAATTTCATTGAAAATCTTTACAAAGCGACTTTATAGTACCGAAAAAATGATGTAAAAAAGTTTTAAGAGTTATTTCTAAGCATAATTTTGCAAACGTTTAACAAATAAACCGTAATTTTTTAAAGTACATCACACAATTATGAAATCGTAGTTCAATTTATATGAATTTTCGATACTTTGTATGTGAAAAAATAGCTTCAATTACTAATATTTGAATAAAAACATGCAATTTCCAAAGCATTTCATTTTAGAAAATCGACAGCATCTCCCATGAAAATTTATAAAAATCGGCATCTTCTCACATTAAATTCTGTAAAAACGACAAAAAACAATATTTTTTTTACAACTTTCATTGAAAAATAGTAAAATTTTACGAAAATACGTCTGTGTTGACGACAAATGAAAATAAATTTGAATAGAAACACGCAAAAATTACGAAAAGACGTATGTGTTGACCCCCAAAGTAACAAAAATTTGAATAATATCACGCAATCATACAGCATCTCACATAAATTTTCACAAAAATCGACATCATGTCACATAAATTATACAAAAACTGTGATCATATCACTTGAAATTATACAAAAAACGACATTTTCATTCAATACACGATGAAAATTGAACAAAAATCACGCAATCATACAGCATCTCACATAAATTTTCACAAAAATCGACATCATGTCACATAAATTATACAAAAACTGTCATCATGTCACTTGAAATTATACAAAAAACGACATTTTTACTAAACACACGACGAAAATTGAACAAAAATCACGCAATTACAAGCCATCCCACATAAATTTTCACAAAAATCGACATCATGTCACATAAACTATGCATAATTTTGCAAATGTTTTACACTTTTTATAAAATGCATCGCTCAAAATTAAAAGAAATAGCAATTTCGTTGAAAAAATCTACTACCACAATCATTTCGATAAACAAAATTCAAAAAATCTTATACTTTTGACGGAAATATATGTATGTTGACCACAAATTAACATAATTTTTAAATAAAAACGCGCAATTCGTTGAAAAAAATATTCTGACACCACCAAAACACGCAATTTCATTGAAAAATATATATATGTTGTCCACAAATTAACATAAATTTGAATAAAAACACGTAATTTTGTTGAAAAATGTTCTGGCCCCGTCATTTCACTTAAAATTTTACAAAACTGCCATCATAACACTTGAAATTATACAAAATATATGTATGTTGATCACAAATTAACATAAAACTGAATAAAACACACAATTTCGTTGAAAAATTTGCAAATGTTTTACACTTTTTATAAAATGTGTCGCTCAAAATTAAAAGAAATCACAATTTTTAAATTATATCACGCCATTATGAAATCGTAGATTGATTTTTTTTTTGAAATTTTACACTTTGTAACTGTAAAATAACTTCAAATACTAATATTTTAGCTTTAGATTTTGTAATTATTGCAGATTCGTGAAAAACAAAAGCAGAGTAGAAATAAAAAACACAAACACTTTCTAATAAACAAATATATTGTTCTTATTTCGTATAATACTTAATAATATAAAAATAAATGTACAGCTGAATGTCTCATTTTTCTAAAAATCCGCTAGCAATTTACAAAACTGTAGTCGGAGGTGTACAACATTTCAAATTAAAAAGGTTGCAAGTAATAAAATCAGAAGTTTAAGACGTTCCCAAGCCAGTCGCACAATTCTTGTAGGAAGTTTGATCAGAAGCAAAAACAGGGCGTTTCACATTCAACAGACTCGGGATTGTTTGCAATATTTTCTGAACTTCCATTGTATTCATTGCGCCACCAATCGGATAAAATTAGTATGTTTTCCAATGCACACACCGGCGAACAGATATTGTGATTAAGGCAGCGTACGGCAGTAGCAGTTTTTCGCAGAACTTTTAAAGATGGGCACTCGAGATCTTCCAGATTCACGACGATTTTATTCAGAAAACTTAGAACCTCCTTTTTTTCTTGACCCTTAACGTACACTTTTTCAAATTTTTTGAGAACTCTTGCTAGTTCGGTTTCAAATTCATCAAAATGTATAGAACCAGTATCCCATGCTAGACCGTGGTGACTCTGCACCAGATAGTTTATGCCTTTTTTAACGAAATAGGGCAGAGTGACATAATTTGCAGGAGGTTTTAAAACGAAAATTGCTAGCTGATTACCATCTGCTGAAATAACAGCCACTTCTTTCGGAATAAACTGCTTCTGCTCGCCACGGAACCCTTGTAGATCTACGAAGGCAGTGTCCATACCGACGTTTCGTCTGGGGCCCATCTTCAGATGCACTAGGTAACAGAACACAATGACTTAAAACGAGTTAGTGCGGTATCGGTTTGGACAGCTGGTTTTACAAATTTTAAAATAAAAAGAGGTGGAAACACTGCGTGCGCCGCATAGCAGACAGGTTGGCTCGAGCACTCACTGCATAATTAAGAAAACATATAGTCTTCTATTTGCAATTTCATACAATATTTCATATAAATTAAGCCATGTACAAATTTCTAAATCGGTTTTGATATATATTTTATCGAAAGACATGACCCTCAGCTGCCGTTTTATTACTATTTGTCGTGATTCGTCATCGATGAATTTTACAAGAGCCAACCTGTCTGCTGTGTGGCGTACGCAATGTCTCCAACCCTTTTTATATTAAAATTCTATAAAAACAGAGGCCCGACTGATGCCGCACTAACACGTTTTAAACCATTGTACTCTGTTACCTGATGCGGCAGCAGTTTGGGTCTCTGATTTTATAGAATTCTAAAATAAAAAGGTATGGAAACACTGCGTGCGTCACATCGCAGACAGGATGGCTCTTGTAAAATTCATCGATGACGAATCACGACAAATAGTAATAAAACGGCAGCTGAGGGTCATGTCTTTCGATAAAATATATATCAAAACCGATTTAGAAATTTGTACATGGCTTAATTTATATGGCACTTGTAAATTCTTTCGATCACTTTCAGCTAATTTTACGAAATTTCCTATCCGGGGGATTTTTGGCATGAGAAATTCAAATTTATCAACGATTCGGTTGCATCCAAGCGACCATTACGACACTGTTTAACCGCTGCAACTTTTTTGTGCCACGGTGTATGTCATTTTCGACTGGAAAAATCGTTTTCCCTATCTTTTCTGCTTAAAAAAGGTATATCTTATTGAACTCGGTAGAAGCAACGGTTTACCATAAAAACGCATCCAAAGCTGATCATAAATGTAAAGTCAGATTGTTGAGTCAATGGGCCATACCGCAACAGCGTAATATTTGGATCATAATAAGTTGATTTACTTCAGCTTACCCTAGTACCAAAGTCGATAATAACAAAGATACAGGATGTCAAAGTATTTACTCAAAAATCTGACTTTTCTTTAGGATAATTTACACGCATGATCAGTTTCAGATGCGCTTTTCTGGGAAACCGTTACTTCTAGCGAGTTCAATAAGATATACATTTTTTAAGCAGAAAAGATAGGAAAAAAAATTTTTCTAGTCGCAAATGACACACCGTGACACAAAAAAAGTTGCAGCGGTTTAACAGTGTCCTGATGGTCGCTTGTGGCGCCCTCTAAAAGATACAACGGAATCGTTGATCAATTTGAATTTTTCATGCCAAAAACCCCCGGATACGAAATTTCGTGAAATTAGCTGGATGTGATCAAAAGATATTAAAAAAATGTGATTTATTTTTTTCAACTTTGACACCCTGTAGCTCCGTTAGTACTAACTTTTGGACTAAGGTAAGTTGGGTTAAATCAGCTTATTTTTGTCGAAGTTAACTATATATAAAGTTTGGCCCATTCTTGACCGAACACCCTGTATATGCTCAAATAGGAAACAGGAACACAGCAAATTGAGTGAAGAATCATTTAGATTGATAAAAGGTTGAACAGAGAAACTGAAGAATATAAAGAATTAAATAAAATTATAAACAAACATATATGAAAAGGTGCGAGAACACATAATATAAAAAATATACAGTCTGTGATTGAAGACAACGCAAATATGAGACTTTTGAAATAGAAGATGGATAAGGGAATACCTACAGAATAAAAAGCGGAGATGGGATAGTCGTAAGAGACAGGAAACAAATAGTTAATGCTGTAGAGGACTTTTATAAATCACTATACGATACTATATCTCAACATTGAATATATCAACAACCAGGTATTATAAATGTGGAATCAGAAGAGATACCCGATATCGACAAAGAAGAACTGATGTCGGCGTTACGATAAATGAAAAACAGAAAATCAGCAGGGGAAGACAGAATCCCGGCCGAGATGTTAAAAATGGGCAAAAAAACTCTATTAGAATCTGTCCGTATACTTCTAAATCCAGTTTTCGTTTGACCATTGACGAGTAAGGTCAACGTGCCGAGCTCCGATAAAGCAAAAGCAAGTGAACCAGCGTGAGTGTTATCATCTGTGCAAAGAATTTCGATAAATACGATAGTTTTACCCAAACAACCATGTAGTTGACTAAAAAATCCTACCGGGGTTATCGGATGGACTCGCCATATCAACGCCCGCTAACACCGGGCGAAGCGCTTCTGGCACAACAAAATCAAGCACTTTTCCAAGAAAATCAGGTAAGAAGCCAAAATGAACAGGCATTATATACTGCCTGGATTACAGAAAAATCCGCCAGAGAAGCCCTTGAAGTTACAACTAAACAACTGGAATCCCAATTAAATGAAATTCAACAAAAACTTATACTCCTAGACAAAGATAAAAATCCCAACAAAAGTGAAAAAGGTGCTCAACAGCAGTATGAAACTGACGAAGAGGAGCTAATTAAAGAAATAGAATGGACAGAAGTTAAAAATAAAACTAACAAAAAAAGAAAAATAAAATATTCTCCTGAAGTACCTCTTAAAAGTAACGTGGGGAATAATTCTAAACAAATAAATCCAATAAATCGTTTTCAATTCTTAGAAAATGGTGTATTAGTTTCGGAAAAAAATGATTCCACCAAAATAAAATCAAATAATGCAAACAATAAAACTATAAAGCCACCCCCAATATTTCTCGCCGAATTAAGCGACATGAGAGGGCTAACAGAAACCCTCAATAATGCTGATCAAATAAAAGGTAACTACTTATTAAAAGTTTTAAACAACAATGAAGTTAAACTTACAACTGAAGATGAAAATACCTATAAGTTGGTTAAAAAAGTATTAACTGACCTAGATGTAAAACACTACACCTACCAAATAAAGAATCAAAGAAGCTTTAGAGTAGTTCTAAAAGGGCTTCATCATACCGTAGATTTAGATGCATTAAAAACAGAAATAAGCGAGAAAGGCCATATTGTAAGAAACATATATAATGCAAAAAGTCAACGTGATAAAAAACCGCTTCCGATGTTCTTCCTAGATTTGGAACCCCAAGAGAACAATAAAAATATATATGAGATCAAATATCTGCAATACTGTAAAACCACTGTTGAACCAGTACGACAAACCAGACAGATACCCCAGTGCTCGAACTGCCTTAGGTTAGGGCACACCAAAAACTTTTGCGCGAGAGAAGTGCGATGCGTCAAATGTGCTGGATTTCATAGTAATAAAAACTGTAGTATAAAAGAACGGAAAGACTTAAGGTGTGCACTATGCGATGGAAATCATCCCGCCAGCTATAAAGGCTGTGGCGTTTACAAAGAAGTACAAAAGAAAAAATTTCCCCCTCTTAGACTAAGAGGCCCTTCGAACGAATCTCAGGATACTGAACCAACTACTACAACAAGTAACCCAGAAGTCCTACCAACTGCCCCTGCTTCACAACAAAAAGAAACAAAACCCAGCTATTCAAATGTCACAGCTCAAAATCCTGATACTGTTAATAATAGGATGTACAAACTGGAACAAATAGTTGAGGCATTAAATCAACGAATGGACACAATGTTGAACATTGTTACAAAACTACTTGATAAACTTAAGTAATGGATCCAATACTAAAGATAGCTGTCTGGAATGCTAATGGCCTTGTTAATCACGGGCTAGAAGTCTCAACATTCTTAAAATCGTACAATATTGATGTAATGTTGATCTCAGAATCCCACTACACAAATCGTAGTTATCTAAAGACACTTAATTATAAAATCTACGATACAAAGCATCCCGACGGCACTGCTCACTGCGGCATGGGACTCAACTCCGGTTACCAACTATAATGCCAAGCAAGTAAACTGTTCTAGGGACGTGATGAAAGCAATACTCGAGAAAAGGAAATTGAGAAAGACCTGGATGCTAACAAGAGCACCACAACATAAACAAAGACTGAACACCGCTGTACGTAACCTTAAAACGCTACTATCAAATGAAAAAAACCAAGCAATTCAAGAATATTTACAACGGCTTACACCAACGGAAGCAACAGAGTATTCCTTATGGAAGGCGACATCGAAAATTAGGAAAAATAAAGATTATATTCCTCCCATTCGGAAAAAAGACAGGTCTTGGGCTCGCACCGATAAAGAAAAAGCTAAAATATTTGCTGATCATTTAGAAAATGTTTTCAAGCCTTACACATCCGACGACGATCAGCACGACGAAGAAATCCAAACTTTCCTACATGCCCCGTACCAAATGGCACTCATTACAACCTACTAATATACGGGAAGTCAATGCTGCGATTAGAATTAGCTTAAAGCCGAAGAAGTCACCCGGATATGACCTCATAACAGGAGCTGTAGTCAAGCAACTCCCACAGAAGGCAATCGTAGCATTAACATATATAGTTGGAGCAAAGATATTTCGGACGCCTCAGGCTACTACTTAAAGGTTAATGAGCATGGCAGGTGGGATTATGTTGTACACACGACAATCCCTTTGTAATAGCTACGGAAACGCAATGTTTGTTAGTGTTTAAAAACTTATTATTTTTATTTAACAACATTGTTAATAAAAAAAGATACAATCAAGAAAGACAAAAAATTATAGAAAATATGTATATGCAACAAATAACTACAGTTTATTGATTGATATATACAAAAAACAACAATTATGAGTACAATATATAAATTAATTTTCGTTATCGCTATCACATGGCCAATCGTCACTATCACTGTCTCTTAAATTAATAATTAATTCTGGAATATCAATAAATTTAAAAAATTGGTCTTCAATGCCAATCACATGCCGAACACAGTTTTTCTAGCTATTTACATGAATTTTATTAACTTCTTCTTTAATTATTTCTATCATTTTCTCACTAAACTTGGGGCATTGGTTACGTTTTCGAATGTGTGTTTTTAATTCTGCCCATATCATTTCTATAGGATTCATACAACAATGATATGGTGGCAATCTTAAAACTCTATGGCCTAGTTCTGTAGCTATGGTGTCTACTACATATTTTTTAGAGAACTTCTTAATGGACAACACTTTCAGTAATTGATTCTTATTGTAAGTTTCTTGAAAATACATGTTGTTCTTGTAAAGAAAATCTGTAATTTCTGCTTTAGTAGAATTACTATTTGGCACTTTTTCAGCAAGCCTTGAGTGATAACTGGCGTTGTCCATAACGATCACACTATTAGGTGGCAAATTTGGTAACAGCTTATTTGAAAACCACGACTCAAACACATCTGAATTCATGTCTTCATGGTAGTCCAATCGACAGTCTCTTATATTTTTCGCAGATAATAGGAGACCATCGTTCACCCATCCCATCTCAGAGCCTACATGTAAAATTATAATACGTTTTCCTCTTGAAGGTGGAATGTCTAATTGGCATTTCCGAGAATTATCTGTCCATCCTTTTTGAACCACATCATGTGTGTCATACCAAGTTTCATCCAAGTAAAATATCGGTCTCTGTTCTTCCTGAAACTTTTTTATCTGTTGTAAGTATTCGCATCGCCATTTTCTAATCCGCGGAGATTCCATTATTTGTTGTCTTTTATCTATCTTCTTATAGCGAAATCCCATATTTTTTAGCGATGTCCTTAATGCCGTCATTGAACAATTTATACCCATGTCACCAATGATCGTATCATGAATAGTTTTAATTGATGGCACCACATTAGTTTTATACATGTCATAAACTACGCCGCGTATTGCATGTTCATTAAGCTTTGTTAATATTTTGTGACACCCATAATCAGAACGCCGTTTACGTGGCAGCGCTTGATTTTTCGCAATTTGAAAAACCGTACTTTTTGGCACTTTAGTTAAAAACGCAGTTCTTCTCACAACATTGCTTTCTCCTTCAGAAATTAGTGCGTTGTATACATTCAAGACTATGTTTTTCGCATCGTCGGATAAAAAATGCATTGATCGCTGGCTTGGTCTCTCTCCCGCATCATCAACTTCTTCTAACTCATCACATGGAGCAGCGACTTCTTCAACTTCATCCTCAATTTCATTAGTATCCCATGGTCTCCACATATTCCACAAAATACAACACAACACAAATACTAGATGATAATTAACGTGCGTCAAAGTATAACAGCAACGTTATTATTAAATTTGGGAAGTAAGACAAGTCAAGTGATTTATATAATTTATCTTTCATTCTAATTACTGGAAGGGATGTAGTTGTAAATACATACTTTAATGCCAATATGACGCGACGAAACATTAAATGTCGATTTCTCTTATCTAGGAATGTCATTTGAGCAAAAATAATTTATTCCTCAATCAGGGCATGATCGCATAATGTGTTTATTTACCTAGTAAAATAAATTTTGTCATTCAATATTATTAGATAATTAAATATAAATTAAGTAGAAACTTCACTACAAAACGAAATAAATACCACCTTGGAAATATTCCCACCTTTGCGTATACCTGGCACGACTTAAGCGGACTAACAATAGTAAACTCATTTGCGGTTTAACTTTTAAAGCTCGCTCTGTCCGAAGTATCTTTGCGTCTACTATATCTACAATGCAATTCTTAGAACTGGACACTTTCCGTCTCAATGGAAGGTGAGTCAAATCATTCTCATACTAAAACCTGGAAAGCCAGCAGAGGAAGTCGAATCTTACCGGCCAATAAGCCTACTACCTATCCTCTCCAAGATATTCGAGAAGATATTCTTAAAAAGACTACAGATAGTACTTGAAGAACTAAATATTATACCCCAACACCAGTTCGGATTTCGCGCACAACACTCTACTGTCGAACAAATACACAGGGTTGTGGAAACGATTAATAACTCCTTTGAAAGAGGGGTACTTAATATATACTGCCGATATACCAGAAACGGTAAACACCATTATGACGACCTTTGCAGATGATACGGCAATCTTAGCCTCGAGTAAGGAACCGGTATCTGCATCAGCGAAATTATAAGCTGCCTTGAATAGCCTACAAATTTGGTTAAAAAAATGGCGTATTAAAGCTAATGAAGCTAAATCACAACAAATAACTTTCACCCTACGAAGATATACGTGCCCGAATGTTACCCTTAATGGTCAACCACTACCCCACGCTGATACAGCAAAATACTTAGGCATGCATCTTGACCGTCGTTTAAACTGGAGACATCACATCTTCACCAAACGAAAGCAGCTCGGACTCAAGTTCTCCAAACTCTACTGGCTATTGGGCAGAAATTCACAATTGACTTTAACCAATAAACTATTAGTGTACAAAGTGATACTCAAACCGTTGTGGACATACGGAATTCAACTATGGGGTTCCGCGAGTTCGTCAAACATCGAAATATTACAGCGCTTTCAGTAGAAAACACTTAGAACTATTACACAAGCGCCTTGGTTCGTGAATAACGAAACGCTACACAACGACTTAAACGTTCTGCCTGTGTTACAAGAAGCTAAGTGCTCAAGTGCAAAATATCTGTTACGTCTACAAATTCACCCAAACCCACTAGCTGTTAATCTTTTAGATAATAGCCAAAAACTGTATCGTCTCAAACGTTGTGATCCATTAGATATAGATAATCGATAAAAAAATAAGTTGTACAATTATATATTATCATAACCCTAGGTTTATTGTCTTGAGTTAGATCTTTAATGTAAGATACTAACCACACGCTGGATTACCATAAATTGTAACACCATTCGCTTATTGTCCTTGGACAGATTGTGAATTATAGGGGATTAAAAAAAAAAAAAAAAAACTTCTAAATAAATTTCTCGAGAAAGTTGAAATTTCCAACTCGTGGAAAAAGGCAGAGGTTATTTTGCTCTTTAAAAAGCGATAACACAGACGTAGAAAACTATCGACCTATTAGCTCATTGCCACACCTCTACAAACTGTTGACAAAGATAATCAATAACCGATTAACATAACGGTTGAACTTTTATTAAACAAGAGTGATTTCTAACTTCGAAAGAACTTCAATACCACAAATCACTTGCAGACTCTTCGGTACCTCATTGAAAAATTTACAGAATATAACGTCCCGATTTATCTAATTGTTTTGATTATTATAAAACATTTGGCTTCATCGAAACTTGGTCAATTTTAACCACTAAACAACATTCTAATCGACTCAAGATACTCTAAACTACTAACGTTCATTTGTAAAAACGAGTTAAAATCAACAGCCACTTAATAACAAATTAGAAGAGACGTTCGACAGGGCGACACCATCTCTACGAAATTATTTATTTTGGTATTATAAGATTTATTTAAGAATCTCCTCTGGGAAAGAAAAGGTCTGAACATCGATGGAACGTATGTGAGTAATCTTCGATTCACAGATGACGTTCTCTTGATAAGTAGTGACCCAGAGGAACTAAAACAAATGCTAATCGAGTTGCCCAGGGAAGCAGAACATATTTGCTTGAAAATGAACATTCAAATACCAAAATCCTGAGTACAGAGGAAGTAGACATTACCATTGCTAACACCACTCGTGAGACAGTCAACGAGTACATATATCTGAGATACAAAATTAACTCAGTGTATCACCCTTAAACGAAGGGGTTGACAAGGACTCGGCTAGCTCTTTTAACTCTCGGCAGAAAATGGCGTGGTGTAAGTATCAGGCTAATAAATGTTTTGGGATTTTAAATTAAACAGAAGGATAAATACAAATTGGGCGCCTTGTCGTTACCCACAAGCTACAAAAACAAAACTAGCTACTTAAAAATACGCCACCTACCTTTGGTGTTCCACCGCATTCCTAGATTACTCGTTCAGCTAGAAGGGTTGCAGAAGAAAACACAAACAAATAATAGCAATAAGGGCATTTATTTGAACCTAAATATCCAGTAACACATGAATTACTTGTATTAGCCTTCAGGCCCTGTGACAACAAACAATGTGGTAGGACTATTGCCTATCAAATGAAATAATAAATCATAATTGGAAAATGACTTCCAAATATTCAATCCACAAAATGCTAATTATAGCCTAATTCGCACTGCAGGATAACATCTGTGCTATCGGAATTGAATAACAAACAACGCATAAAGCGTGCTACATGAGTTACAATGCACATGCTTATTTCAGCAATTTTAAATTATTAAATTCTCGCTCATTAGCATTATTAAGGTTTGAGCCAAAAAGGTTGATTAAACTCGTTCAGTTTAATTTGCTAAGATCTTAGTAAGAATTGAGTTAATTAAGGCAAATGCCTTTGTCGGAAAAAGAGGGCTGATATGGCATGTACTTACAGATTAACTTGATGTTGAAGTTCAGCGATCGCAAGTGGAATTATTCTGTTGTGTTGCATCTATCCATGAAGACGCTAAGCTAGATTTGGCTGCTAAATTCTGAGACTTCCAAAGCGAAGACGCCACTGTTAAAAGTCAGCAAACCACCCGGAATATGTTGGGAATTCCTAACCCATGCGGAAGCAGAATCGGGGAACTGTATTAGCGGAACTTCTAGCCTTTGTTTGAGCCCAATTAGCTTATGAAAAACCATATATTACACTAAACGATATTAGCTTCGTCTAGCCCATAACTGCCTGATTTTAGCCGGTAACTGCCCGCTTAAATGTTAAAAATTAGTTGCGGAAATAGGTCGGCAAAGGATTCTCACCGAACGGTGTTCTCTGCCTAATTATAGCAGAGGACGCTTCGCAGCGATTTTAATCGTCGGCAGCGCAAGGAAACTCAGCCTAAATATTTAAAATCATCAGGCAAAGAATACAATGAGATGAACTTCCTTACCTAAACAGAATGCGTCTTACGAAAACAACTAAAATGGCTTCAGCTTAGCCCAGTAATTCAAATCCGCGAGACTCGCAAGAGCGCTTTTCTCGAAAAAATCAATACTCCCTGAACTCCTCAGCTGTTTGAGCGCCAACTCGAATCGAAATGCTACACCTGTTCCAACAGAAAAACCGCAGGTGCTAATCGCGTCGCACCGCCTGCTGCGATAATCTTGAATTCTTTTGCTGCAGCCATTACATATAAGGTGGTCCGAAATAAGGTGACAAATGCATTAACGCGCTAGAGAAATGAAATTAAAACGGGGCATTACATCGGAATATGCCTGAGTTGGGCAGCCTTTGGAAAACTAAACCACATAATGGGAAATCTTAATCTTCCGCTATACCTAAAAAGGAAAGTTCATGAAACCTGTGTACTTACTGTTGCGACATATGGCGTAGAGACGATGACACTTACCAAGAAAAGCATAATTAAATTTAGAACTTCCCAGAGAGCTATGGAGAGAACTATATTAGGTGGGAGCTTTCGGAACAAAATAAGACACGAAGAAATTAAACGCAAAATAAAAGTGACAGATATATCTGAGAGAATGTAAAAAATGTAATGGTATTGGGTTGAACATGTAGCTCGTCAAGATTCAAACCGCTGGGACACAAAAATCGTTTCATAGAGTCCAAGGTTATTTAAGAGAAGAGCAGGAAGACTGCAAAGACGATGGATTGATGACATCAAACAAACGACAGGAAAAAATGTTTTCTAGTAGCGCAGGGTAGATAGAAGTGGTAGAAGCTGGAAGAAACCTTTATTTAACAGTGGATAGACCACTGAAGAGAGAATACTCTAAGTTTGAGATAGGAACCGTTCTGGTTTTAAAAGTTGTAAGAACTGTTACTTTTTGAATTGGATGATGTGGCGTGTTAGTATTTAGATACCGGTCAGTGTGAAATGGAATACTGCCATTTTCTCCCACTTTCGCTAGAAATTAGATGTTTTAGAAATAGATACAATCTATCATCCTTGACTAGATAACAAGTTAACGTGTATTAACCACTATTTAGGTTTCATTGCGATTGTCATAGAACCTTTATTTCAAATAGCATATAAATATTGTCGATTACACGTAATACCAATGAACCCACTGTTACTTCTATCTGTTCATATATTTGGTATTTCAACTAAAGCATTTTCCAGCATATTTCAACATGTTCTACTTGGTCTGTAGACAGTGGGTCTTTTATCACTACATCAACGGAAGTTTTAGTAAAAAGTGACACTACGTCAAAACTGATTAACATGTGATGTTTATTTAATTTTATGTTCTTTGGTTTTTGGATAAAAGCCATTTCTTAATGGTTGAGTCTCTTTTGTCAGTTAGAAGTAGCACATTGATTAAATGTCTCATTATACGAGGGAAGCGCCAAAATTTCCCGGCCTGACTATGAAAGAAACGAGGTAGACTCACAATTAAATTTTATTTTTAAATATATTCCCCCCTAACATCAATGCACTTATTACATCGTTTCAGCGACAATTCAGTACCCTTAAAAAATATTCCTTCGGTTTGTCTTTGTGCCCAAACTGCAGCCTTCACCTCTTCATTGTCACTGAAATGGCGCCCGCGAAGGTTCTTTTTCAAATCTCCAAACAGGTAATAGTCACTGGGGGCCATATCTGGACTATACGGAGGGTGATTGATTTGTTCGTAACCGCAGTCATGAATTGCGGCTTGCGCAATTCCAGCAGTGTGCACGGATGCATTATCGTGCAGCAAACGCACGCCTCTGGTTAGTTTCCCACGTCTTTTCTCCCGAATGTTTTGTAGTAATTTATGCAGGAGTGCTGCATAATATGCCCCGTTGACTGTGGTATTGCGTTCTTTAAAGTCTATGAGAAGAATGCTCTTCCAATCCCAAAAAATCGTAGCAGCCAGACCTTTTTCTCGATTGATGGACCCTGAACTTTATTGGCGGTGCTTCTCCTTTTCGTCTCCATTCCAGCGACTCCCTTTTGGACAAAGGATCATAGTAAAGAATCCATTGTTGTTTTTTCCAAGGCTAATAAGACTTAAACCAATGTGTTACCAAAATTTTGACAGGCTGCGCTACCTGGATCTATATCAGGCCGGGAAATTTTGGAGCTTCCCTCATATCATATGGGTGATACTTTATAGTGAGATCGATACAATCAGTTTTTTAGTGGTAGAGAGTAGGTGTTATCAGAAAGTACAACTTCATATTTGGGTTATAACTAGTGTGTTTATCACCACAGCAGCATTTCTTTTGTTAGTGTTGAGAGAGACAAATCTTTAGTAATCTAGTTGCTACCCTTTTTTCTTAGTTACTCTAGAGACGGGCGGTTTCGCTTTTTTAAGGTACAAGATTCATCCTTTCGGATGTTTTATGCATTTCGTTTGTGGAAAGTTTTTGTATTGTTTCTTCCACATATACGCTCCATACGCAAAGTGGAAATCATTCTTCAGCAAGGATTTGATCCGTTCATGCAACTGTATGCTGCTCGTCAATCAAAAGTTTGTTTGTATGGGTTTAGAACAGCACAGGACCAAGTTTGGTAGATATCAATGTTCTCAAGGTAGTCAACAACAGAAATAAAAACATTGGTTGCTTGTAAGGTTTCACTTGTAGTTATTGAAATACGTAGATTGCTGAAACTAAGATATGACGAGAGCTTGTAAGTTTAGAAAAATATATAAATATGTTAAAATTGTACTGTACAATATCACCTACCATAAGACACTGACACATTGAAATAAAACTTCTGATATGTATACTACATTTTAGATTTCAGAATTAATTAACAGTTCTAAACAATTTTTAACTTTTTAATTCTTTATTTTACATTAATCTATCCAGCGTATGAGAAGTAACTCTATTAAAACAGTTTGAACCAGTTTAAAGATGGTAAAAGGTGTAGCAATAGGAATTCCACATTTATAAAAAAATTTAGTATTTAGTAGCCTTCTACCTCCAAGAAAAGCAATTAGAAAATGAAAATACAGATTATCTGTCTATAGCGTAAGTTAATACTAATCGCAAAATTTTTTTTTCTGAAAAGGCCGAATATATCTCTGGTCCCAGTAATTACGCCCAAAATATTATTTTGAGCTAGAAAACTGTAAACCTACTATTATAGTTTGAATCTTATATAAAGTGAGGCATGGAATGCTGGCGTAGTATCCATAGTGGAGTAAAAAAATTGAATTGGCCGAAAAGTAAACTACTTTTATTTTTTAATACAATACAAGACGAAGTAGTTAAGAATTGAAAAGTAACCCTAAATATGTAACATTTAGCTCAAAAACGTTTTGGAATTAAATTGTTAATGAAACTAGCTGTTTTAAAATAGAAATACAAATAACAGATACTTCATGGTTATTTTGCAATATTAAGATGTGTAATTCTAAACTTTATTACAATCCCAATTGTAATAAAAAATTAGACCGGAAGTAAATTGGCATTAGTAATTTTTCTATCTAAAATAGTTTTTGAATGGGCTTATTAGTAGCTTCAGCGTACTTATGCGAACGTTTTGTCCGTCCGTCTGTCTGTGTGTCTGTCTGGATCGCCTGTAACTTTCGAACGGCTACAGATATCGAAATTTTGAAAGGGGGCAAAGTTGTTGCTAAGGTCCCGAGCACCTTCATGCGCTATTTGGTTTTGGCAAAAGGTCAACCGTTGGCGACCTATGTCAAAGGTCACTTTATTTTTCAATGGCAACATGGGTCATATGGGGTATCAATCGAAAGCTATGGTCAAGGGCTACATCTTTGCATATTGTCGCCATGCTCTGCGACGCCTCTGTGACCTTAAACTTTCACTTTCACTATAATACTTAATGTTTTCGCAGTGCTGAAGCTACTCTTTAGACCTGTACTTGAGCAGTTTATTCTATTTGTATGTGATTTATTTAATTATTTATTTATTTGATAATATGTACATAACAGGAAAACCCAAATAGTACATTAAATTAAGATATACATATATGTGGTTTTTATAATAATTGAATAAAGTAATTTGAAAACATAAATCAATTAGTAACTTTTACGTATATTTGGAGATAATAATATTTATTAATTAAATGAAAATCAACAGAACATATGTCCTTCAAGAGAACAGAATAATTTTTATTTTTCGAAAATATATAAATATAAATTATAAATCTAAAATGGATATGAAACTAATGATCCAACATTCGCAACTTATTCTTTAACTGATCTGCAGTAAGGATAAATATATCAATATCGTCAGGTAAATTTTTGATGGCATTACTTATTCTATTTAATACATTATGAGATTCATAAATAGAATGGTATTTTTGTACATACAATAACTCGTTATTTCTAGTATTATATACAGGTACACCTAACTCAATCTTATCTAGCAATTCGCTACAATCAATTTGAAAAGTTAATATTTTACACCCAAATATTATATCAGTGCGTTTTCTTCTACATTAGAGTGATTCCATGCCTAGCATGTCTAATCTGTCAGTGTAAGACGCGTTACATGATAATTTATTTTGAGTTTAAATAAGAAGTAGTTAACGAATTTCCGCTGAATCCTTTCAAGTCGATCGATATTGGATTGGTAATATGGGGACCACACTACACTACAATATTCCAGGTTACTGGGAACTAAGGAGTTGAATAGTACCATTAAACTATAAACGTCTGGTATATCGGAAGTTTGTCGCTTGATAAAGCCGCTCATCATGAAGCTTTCTTAATTATATTGTTTAAATGACTAGTAAAAGACAAGTCCTTATTCAAAATGACTCCCAGGTCTGTGAGCTCTGAGACTCGATGGAGAGGTTGACGATGTATAGTATAGTTATAAATTATATTCGTGAATGTTATTATTTTACATTTGTCGATGTTAAGCTGCATTAAATTATTGGTGCACCAAACGTCTAGCCAAGTTAAATCATGCTGAATTTTCAAACAATCGCTTTGATCTCAAACTTGCATGAACAATTTCAAATCGTCAGCAAAAAGTGAGGATCTAGTATAAGAAAAACATTTTGATATGTCATCAATAAACAAAAGGAACAAAACTGGTCCCAAATGGGATCCCTGCGGTACTCCTGATAATACTGGGAAAGAATCAGAGAAGAAAGAATTCACTTTAACAATTTGAGTTCTTTGACTTAAGTAGCTACGCAACCATGACCAGAGCGTATCGCCAATACCATATAGTTTCAGTTTTTCAAGAAGTATTCGGTGATCGACTGAACGCCTTGATAAAATCTGTGTATATAGAATCCACTTGATGACCCTCACCGAAGAAAAAATTTTTTTTTTATTAAAGCATTTGTCAGATCAACATTATAGTGTTATACATGACAGGTTTGAGTAGTTAAATATGACTGTGACTATGACATATATACATAATATGCATTCTGGACGAAGAGTAGCAAGTAGCTGTGTGTATCACATGGAGGCAGATAGTGGCGGCCTAGGAAGCTCGAAAGTGATGGAGGCTAGTTTCATCATTTGAGATAACATCTTGGGGGAGTTTTCTCTTCAGTCTGTGATGAATATTACGCTGCCCAAGATTGTAGTGAATAGCCCCTTCACAGGTGGCAATGTTTGAGAAGAAGGTCCTGGTGTTCGAGAGAATATAGTCTTGGATTGGAGCGACACCCAATTCATGGTGGAGTTGTGCATTTCGGATAAACCATGGGGCATTCACTGCGATTCGCAGGACCTTGTTCTGAAATCGTTGAAGTTTAAGTATATTTGTTTTGCTCGTGTTGCTCCAGACAGGAGAGGCGTAAAGTGCCAGGGGGCGTAGGAGGGATTTATATAGAAGGATGGTGCATTCAGGTTGGAGTGGGGTTTTGCGATTAATAATGGGATACAGTTGTCGGAGTCTGGTGTGAGATTGGGTTAGTTTTTGATTGATATGGAAGCTCCAAGTCAATCTTGCATCTAGGTATACTCCAAGATATTTGATAGCTGAGTCTCTAGGATTCCAGGGTATGTCGATTCCATTGATGGTAATAGAAGGTGGGTTGTCAATTTTTCGTAAGGTGAAGATCTTGCATTGACATTTGGTGGGGTTAAGTTGGATGTTCCAATCTTTAAGCCATTTACTGAAGGTGTCAGTTGCATTTTGCAGATGATGTATAGCTAGTTCCAGATTTGCATTTTGTGTTATAATGGCTGTATCATCGGCGAAAGTAGCGAGTGTCGCTGGAATTTTTGGAATATCAGAGGTGTATATATTGAATAGGAGTGGGCCGACGATACTACCTTGGGGAACACCCGCTCGTATGGGTTTTGTTTCGGAGAGTGTGGTATTGATTTTAATGGCAAAGGTTCGATTTTGCAGAAAGGAGAAAATGATGGCTAAAAGGTAGCGTGGGATATCGCAAGCTAGAAGTTTTTTTTTAGTCCTTCTATCCAGACCTTGTCAAAGGCCTGGGCGACATTCAGAAAGGTTGTAACAGTATAGCATTTATTTTCGAATCCTTTTTCGATGAGTTCACTGACACGCTGTAATTGGTGACAGGCCGAGTGCCCTTTTCTAAAACCAAATTGGAAGGATGGGAGAATGTGAAGAGCAATGGTGGCTTGGTACAGGCGCGAATAAATAACTTTTTCAAAAAGCTTGGAGAGGGTAGTCAATAAACTGATCGGTCGGTAACTTGACATAAGTTCTTTACTCTTCCCAGGTTTAGCAAACATGAGCACATGTGCATGCTTCCAGTTTAGTGGAAAGTAGCTTAGGTGCAGGCAATCGTTTATCAGAGTGGCCAGGTAGGAGAGACATTTTCTTGTTAGGTGTTGAAGGACTAAGTTCGTTATTAAGTCGTGGCCAGATGATTTACGTATAGGTAATGTCTTTATGATTTCAGCTAGCTCTTTAGGGGATGTGGGATTAGAAAAGTCAGCGGAGGTGGGGGCATGTGTTTCTATGTAGTTCATTATATGTAGCATTTGGGTTGGGGTGCAGGAGAGTGCTGGCGTGAAGGTTCGTTGGAGGTGATTGGCAAAAGCGGTGGCTTTTTCATTATCAGTGAATAAGGTTGTATTGTCGGTTTTGAGCGGAGATATCTCTTGGGGAGCTTTTAGGATTTTTTTCGTGGTTTTCCACATCCCTGGGTCGCCAGGGCCGATAGCAGAGATGTAAGTACGGTAGGATTGAATTCTGTATTCATCCAGTTCGTGCTCTAGTTGATGGGTTCGAAGAAAGAAATTATGAAGGTAATATAATCAACAAGATTTGTTCATGTAGATCTTCCACGGAGAAAACCATGTTGATGAGGATTTATTACGTGTTTCATAGATACACTCAACACATCTGTTACAAGTGATGTAATATTTTTACGATACTAGATAACCCAGATATAGGACGATAATTACAAACATTGTTTCGATCACCAGATTTAAAAACCGGAGTTATATAAGCTGTTTTCCAGCAAACAGGAAATGTTCCTGATGATAAGGATATATTATAAATGATAGATAAGGGTAATGCTAAAGTGGGACTACAATATTTCAGAAATAAGGGCGGAATTTTGTCGGGTCCCGGACCTTTTTCTGCATCAAGAGATGATAATTTATGGAAAACACTGTCTGTAGAAAACAGAAGATTATTTAGATTTACATTATAGTTTGAATATAGATCATTGTTTACGAGGAAGCTTTTGTTACTAATATCTACATAAACAGATTTAAAGTAACATGCAAAGAAATTTGCGATTTCCACAACATTAGAAGACGTTTTATCATTGTAATGCATCATATTAGGAATTCCAGGTGATTGCTTCTTGCTATTAACGTAAGACCAGAACGATTTAATGTTTCCGCTATTTAGACCAGATTGTATACGTGAAATGAATTTAGCATAATTATTATTAATGGAAACTTTCGAACTGTATCGAAGCTGCTTGTAGGTATCTCGATTTGTAGAATTTTCACAACGTTTAAAGTGTTTATAGGCCCTATTTTTGCTTTTTAACAATTTTTTCGTTTTCGAAGAAAACCAGACAGGATATTTACCATTTGTACATAGATATTTAGAAACATATAGTTCAATACCATTGTTTATTATACCGTAAAAGGAGTTAACAATTAAATTTACCTCATTACTTATAAGACTAAACCAATCGATACGTGAAAAGTAATCATCTAGTGCTTCATAATTCCCTTGTCTAAAGTCGTAGTTCCAGTGGTCAGCTATGGGTAACGTTTCATTGTTCTGGAGAACACTAAAACTGACGTGAGATATGTTTTTAAAGTTGATTGTGCAAAATTATATAAACTAAAATTTAGAGAAATATTTTTTATAGGTTTTGAAAATCTTTTGAAACTCTTTGTTGCAGTATGTATATTACGGAAGTTTTACCGGATCACGTAGGTGGCATTTAAGTCGGTAACCACTAACTTTCTATTTCAATGATTTTCTTACAAATCTAGTATTTAACAAAATCATGTTTTGCAAAGTTCTTAGACTACACTTGATGGATATAATAAATAGTGTTTTAAAATTCAAATTACGAACAAATCAAACTATAAAATGTAGCAGGTTTGATGGTTCTCACTGTTTGGAATTAGCAAGTGGTATATCTATACGAGATGATTGTTAAAAATAGGTTTTATGACAAATGAAAAACCAAACATTCATTTTTAGTAGAAAAAAATCTAATTTTAATAATAGAACAAGGCAGATCATCGCCAATGTTTTCCTGACTACAGAATTGATTTTCAAATATCTATAAATTTCTGCAATTGAATCTATTGAGATTTGTTTATCGAAATTATAATGTAAGAACTTATGTATTAAAAAAACTGATCGGTGATATTCTTATACAGGGTGATTTATAATTAGCTTAAAAAATTATACTGGTAAATGCTTAAGTCAAAAAAAGACAATTAAGCGAAACACACCTTCGTACAAAAGTTTTTTATTCAAGTTTTGGTTTTCAGGATGAACGAACATTTAATTTGTCCCCAACGATAAAAGATATTTAAAAAATCACGGTATCTATGAATCCAATGTTTATTAAGACTTTTGCATTAGCATAACTACTAAGTATAAAGATTCCATTATACATTAAGAAATTGTTTGTTGATTAATATCTACTGAAAACTATAGCATTGAATAGCTGCATCAATTTCTAAACCATAAATGCTACGTGTTGCATATACGATTTTCTTTAATTTTTAGTCATATTAATTTTTATAGTAAGTAAATTTACTGAAATACAAACTTGTTCAAAATATTCATATTAGCACTAGTGTCAGATGAAAGTTCATATTACAACTAGTGCGAATATATGCATCCTTTTTGACTTGTAAAGGTTGTACTCGTAAATCAACATTGGTACAACTTTGGATGCTAAAGTGTGTTTGTCTTAACCTTCTTATTTTGACTCAATCATTTGCCCGTATTATTTTTGCACCTTGTGTTTTGAAATGCCTATTGTGAATAAACTATTTCAAAATTCTCTTTCATTTGTAGCGTTTATTATACTTTACAGCGGTTTATTAAGTTAATACACTTGATTTTTGCTGAATACACTTTTTTGTAACGTTTGAGAGTGTATGAAAGAAATGGCTAATATCGACATTATTTTACAAGAGCTGTTTACAAAGTTTTAGAAATTCAATTCGTACAATTAATTACTTCTAACTAGGGCGCCTTGATGTCAATTTGACGTATAGACAAATACGGCACCCTAATACTAACCGAGACTCCATAGGTCGACACACATCTAGATATATTTGTCCAAATGTCAAAATATCAATTCATTTATACTAACTTTCAAATAAGTATGCAGTACTTGGAACTAAGCAGAAATTATAACTATGGCTGTCATTGGTCGAGACAAAGTCATCATTACAACCATATGAAAATCAAAATTGTCAATTTGGTATTCGGTATGAATTCATACTAAAAATATAAAAGGGAAATCGATAAATAGTGAACCAAAAAGCTGGCATACAACGTTTATTTGAATTAAATAGGATGTTACGGTCTAAATCGACTTTTACGACACCGCGCCGACTCATACAAAAACTAAACGGCCGGCGCGGACGATATTTTACATAATCGGGACAAAGACTCACCTAGGCCGTTGCCCAACCCGCAACAAGATATGCCGGCTAAACATCAGTGGGGCGAGAGAGGGTCCTTTATGAGGTTACCTACGGGCAACGGCCAAAGGGGCGTTAAACATTTATAAAATTAGATAGGGCGCCACCAGGTTTCATTGACAAAAACGGTAATATAAAGATAGCCCCAGAGTAAAACAGGGAAAATCAAATGAACCTACCTTGTAACTTATCACCTTGGCGAAACCTGAAGCTTAACGGGAGTCGAATATAGTAGCAGCCTCATGAACTTCAGCACTGCAGCGACGAGCGCAACCGACTTACGTGCAACGCTTAAACACTCAGGCTTCACCTTACATCAATCTTGACACAGTGACTAAGTCACCCTGTAAACAAGCATGCACAAATACAAGGGATAATCATAAGTCAAATACAGTAAACAGATCTATTAGGCCAAATTCATGGCCGAAAATTACAACGGTGCCGACGTGGTCAGCGTATACAACAAACTCGCACCATATAATCGACTAAACCTAAAAGAAATAAACCCAGCTGGGGACGCCTTATCTAAAAATATTACTCAACCCTGTATGAGTAAATCAACGTATAATCGGCGTCGCCGACTGGTAGCAAAACATAAACGGACAATTTCCAAGATATTGCTCCTAACACAAAGGTTAAAATTTAGCAGTGAGTGTACAACGCCTTGTTTAGGCGGCCGATAGCAAATATGCTTAATTAATACATTTAAACGCACCGGCTGACGGCAAAACCTGCAAGATTATTGTACAAATATAAGAGCGCACTATACCTTCGATTTTGGCGGCTAGGCCTCGGTGCGAAGCGTTGATTGCAGTAGGCGGACAGCACCAATCGCTATAGCTGTCGTTCGACGTGATGTGGGTGAAAACCTGCGACGTCCAATGAGTCTCCTATTTACTCGGGAAGAATTGTGCAGCGCCCCCTTGGCGACCACAAAAACCTGCGAGGCCGTTAATTAACCCACTCGTGGATGAGATCCCGAACCGGAAACGGAACAATTAGCCAGACAGGCTTTCAACAATGATTACGAGGGGCTTATGCCATCGACCAAGAAATCACACCAACACCCAAAACGCACCCTGCCACTTGCACTGCTCCCCGAGAACCGACTCAACACAGAAATCGTAATGAAGCTGTAACAGCACGAACACAGGACGCCGTGCCCGAAGGCATGGCTGCCCCCATGAGCCAAAAATACTCGCAGAGACGCGCTTATGAACACCGGCTCGAGACTGACTAATCGCAAACAAACGCTAAGCAGAGATTCGCGCCCAGACGCGTTGTCTACGATATGCAGTTGTAGCCAATCAGAACGCAGCTTGCCTCGCGTAATGAGAACTCGACGACATTGAAACAAAACTTTCGGGACCTATCTCGCGCGCTCCCACGGGCCTTGTTTTGAAAATTGCTGTAACCGGGACGAAACAAACTACAGCTGCCGATCAAACGGCTAGAGCCCCGAGCGGGGCAGAGTTGCGTTCGTGTCAACTTTTGAATCTTAGATGCAAATAGCTGAAGTACTAACTGGAAAATATGTCCGAAAAGCAACCTATATACAGGTGAAATCGTAAACTATAAAAATGGCCTTACAAGGACAAAATGATTGTAAAAAGTGCAATATATAAAAAATTATATTTTCCTAGTGTAAAACTGAGTTTGAGTTTAGAGCGCCACCTACTGCATTCTTATTTGAAATTTATTATAATTTCCTGCATCAGCTTTGGGTAGTTCGGTTTAGGGTGGCTTGATGTCAATTTGACGTCCGTTTTTTTTTATAATAACTGTCAAAGTGTTACAATGTTGGTAGATATGTGATTAAAACACTAAGAAATTTTTACACCTCGTGTTGGCAGAACTTTTTCAAAATTATGGTTATGTGTCAATTTTGAATGTCAAAGTTTCTTAATTTGAACTCTTGACAAATTTCTTCTTTTAACATGGAATCATCATCATTATCAATAAAATCCGATAAAAAAGAAAACCAAGAAATATTTTAAATGCAAAAATGAAGCAAGCGATATTAAATTATGACATCTGTCAAAATGACAAATCATTTTTTTAGTGGAAGAGAAGAACTAAAAATCTATGTACCAACATTATTAAAACTAGGGACCCTGCAGGAATGCAGCTTATCCCCTAGAAAGTTGACCTTGAAAATTATTATAGAAAAAAAATGTACTTTATTTGTCCTTAAACAGGGTACGGAGAGATCGTTCTCCCCTCTCACTCTAAAGTAATTTGCCTATCCTGATCGTTGTCTCCTCTTACTCTAAAGTGCTTTAAAGTGAAATGGACATCTAGGTGGACGTGAAACGTTGATATAGCTGATCCGGGAAACCGCAATGTCACAAAAGCGAGATATATTGTAGATATAATATATTTGGCATAATGGTCTTTTTGAAAATTTAAAAGCAAAACTACTCTTTTGTAATATTACAGCCCCAAATCCACTTACTGCTGTTATAAACAAAACGACTGAATTTTTACGTATTAGTTTCTTCTGTTAATTCGTTGAAATTCAATTGTAAATTTAGATAGAGGACGTCCATATTTTTCTATTTTAAATTTTTGTTCAAACTGAACTTCTTCCAAATGACCTAGAGTATTAGCAGTGTACATTTCAGTTTACCACTAATTATAACTATTGCTGTTTAATTAGTCACAAAGATGCTTGTTACACTTAGAGTGCTGTTAATTTCTAAATGCATAACCTGAAACTGTATATGAAAATATTCAACTTGTGCTGCAGACATTGCACCTCTAAGCTTAAAATAAGCCTTTTTCTGATTGTCTATTTAAAAACTTTTTTTCTGATAAAGTGAAAGTTTCTTCAGTGCCAATAACATTTTATGCCATGGACACAACTGTTTTTGATGTACCTGGTTGCAAACTGGGTATTACTTCAGGTGATTAATTGCCACACGTTCTTTACACTCTGTTATGTATTTCTCTCCTTTGTGCGACCGATTCATCAACATACCCTTCTGCGATAGCGAATTTCATCAGTAGCATTATTTAGGAATGCATTGATTTGTGTTCCCATAAAATTCATTTGAAGCATTTTGAAATATCCACATTGTTGTTAGCTTGATTTGTACTCCTAATCATAGAATAATTTGACTACTCTTTCGATGGCTTCATTTGTTATGTCAGTTCCGAAAACATGTTAATAGCGCTGTCTCTGAGAAGGAACTGGTTTTCATTTTTGCCTTCCATTCCGTAAACATTGAGTACGCATTGTTGTAAACTTTTGGTGATTTACTTGGCAATAATTTTAATGATACTCTTTTGCTGTTTCTGTTAACTCCAGTGGGGTACAAGAATATTCAATATCGCTGTCCATTATTGGGCTTATTCAAGCAAAAATGAATTCAGGAAGGATTAAATTTACAGATTTACGCTGCTTTCTTACCAACGCAACCTCAATTGCTGTTACTACAACTTACAATTTTAAAAATTTATACACAAATTTCTCACTTCTCTGATTTTATTACGTTTTTCAATATATTATAGCGGTTGCTTTCCAACGTTTTATATGCAGGAAAAAAGTAAGAATTTAGCTCTTGGTGTGTTTGTGCCTCTCCGCTTCGCGTCGGGAAACAAATTATACCTCGAGCTAAAATCTATTACTTCTATTCCCACATACAGGGTTAGTTCTCACCCTGTATAATAAATAACTATTACTTCTTTTCCGATCCTTATTTTCTCCAAATGGAGAGAGGTTTCTACAATTTTGTATAGACAATGGGTTCACAGTTTCAAATACTTTATTCGAGCAGCACATGCGAAAGCTGCACATGTGGATTTCAACAGATAGATTGACTATTAATCAAATTGATTAGATTTAAAAAAATGAAGATGGCAGAATGCTATTCTTAGTTCCAAGATTCTTCCTGGGGCGGATTGCAGTTGCGACCATATACTGCTACCTTTCATTTTTCGGGTTAAATTAAAAACTTGTCCAAGAATGCAACAAAAGCCAAAACTACCTCATATTGGAGGCCCAAGTGTCATAGCTAACAAGATAGAAACACTGGTAGATACAATAAAGAATGTACTAAGTGATGACATTGACTTGTGGCTGAAAATTAAGGCCATAATTTTAGAAGTTGTCAACTCATTTCTCCATTATGGAGAAAATATAAACCGGAAACCATAGATCACTAAAAACACTCTTACAGGCATAGAAGCTAAAAGAAACATTAAGATGTTAGAATTGCATACACCTAAAGACAATCAAGTATAATAAACTATTTGCACTTTGTTACATGATAATTTAACTCAATCGACATTGATCACACTAAATACAAAATCGGGGGACAAGAGTGAACGGTTCGCCAGTTTTCGCAATGACACAGATCTTAAAATGTCTCGAAACAGATGGAAGTGTTTCTGTTACCCTCAGTCTAGCTCAATCAAAAAGGGGTGGTTTGAAAGCTCAATAAAACCGACGGCAAAACTTAACCTATACTCATTTCCAAAAATATTGCTCAAGGCGCCACTCGCTTTGGGGAAGAGAATTTTTCGAGACAGAAGCCAGAAAAATCAGGGAAGCTATGCCAGAATTCACCGGATTAGCTGCAAGCTGCCTCCTCGCCGTTCACCAAGCTCTACCAGGTCTACGGGTACACACAGGGTAGCCTCAAAATCAAATGACTTACCTTAATGGCCACCCTCCTAAAAGGTTAAAAAAAACACTGACACCAGCCCAAATCTTAGAGCTTGCTTAATTCAAGAGCGTGATTTAGCTTTACACTAATTTACAAGCGACCTTTGCCGTTACTGGTTGAAGACCAAGGATTTCGGAAATGTAACAAATAACTAGGCTGAAGTTCACAAAAATTTACATTTAATATATCACACCAAGGTGAACTCAAATTCCATAGATTAGTGCATCCTAACTGAAACTATAGGGGGATCCTAAGCAAGAATTACCTTAACATCTACGTTACAGTACAAGCAACAAATAACAGGAGTAACGCCCCTGTATATAGTAATTAAATCAAATAATTAAATCAAATTGGCGCACGCAATGTTTGTGAACCTCGGGCAGCGCACAAAAAATCACGCAACTTCACAAAGCACTCGGGTTAAGCGAGACGAATATAATTTGTCACCCTACCTTAGCTTAAAGCATGTAGTCGGTGGATGCAAGCCCCGGTGTCGCTTGGCGAGACTTTTGGAGTGATGCGGCCACACACAGGAACGGAAAGGGTCGGTGGAGTGTCGACAAGAAGTTATTCTAAGCTTCGGGTTGGCACAACGGAATCAGAATTTGCAAAGGTGCAAAGCTTCCCAAACTACACGAGAACACAGGCGGGATTTATTAAACTACGTCTTGATTTAATGTGCACAAAGGCAAATTTTGCTTCCCTCCTCAACTAGGGAGCGGACAGTATAATGAAGAAAAACGTTGTTTTTCCCCAAAATTTACGTTGGCCAACCTATCACTTCGCACTCCACGAGCTTTCTACTCTCAAGCTGGGGCAGAACTGTTATCGGCACTCAAAAATCCACAGGAGCACACACGGTTAACTTAAAAGAAAAATACCGAAACCGGAACTATACTGTGTTCACGAAAAGCCCCCCGGACCGCGGGCAACGCGGCCGGGAGCAACCAAAACATGCACTTCTGTTGCACTTGCACTCGATGCCTGGCTACTAATTAATATCAAAACTCACGGACGAAACGACGAAGCGTGGGACGACCAAGGACAAGATGGAGAGAAGATATTACAAAAGTAGCAGGTCCACAATGGATTAGGAAAGCTCAAATACGAGAAGAATGGAAGAGTCTTGAGGAGGCATATATCCAGTATTGGAATGGATGAAACATGCTGAGAGAGAAGAACGAATGGAAAAGTTCCATAACTATTTCTCTCTACGAAAAAGGATCGACTTTGACTGTGACAATTTTCGACTGTTGGAATTTATTACCCATATAAGTAAAATAATGTTATACATGATCCACAGTTGACTTCAGTCATATACACCTAATTAACTTGCACCCGAAGAAGTCGGTTTTAAATCTTCGGTCAGCTCGTTGAGAAGGCGCGAGAATATTACACCTCATCTACTGTAAGGCATTTGACAATGTTAGATAGTATCTCTTATTGCGCATTACGATTAACGTGGGTATACCGCAACAAATTGTCGCTGTAATCAAAAACCTCTACGAAACTCAAACTGCTGTGGTAAGAATTGGCAATGTTTGTTCTATAGGATATGAAACCAAAAAGGCGTTAGGCAAGGGTGCATTCTATCATCTCTAATGTGCAACTCATATAGCGAGCATGTTATATCTGTGTCTCTCACTAGGTCTCTCTCTTTGTTAACCTCCTTTATTCTTCTCAGGAATCTCATTTCGATAGCTTATAGTCGCTGTTTCAGTTTTTTGCTTAGTATCCACGTCTCGTTGCTCTATATCCTAATTTTCGCTATCTTAGAGATTTCTTCTTTGGCTACTCACCGTGGACTCTAAGTACTGAAAGGCTTCAATTTGTTTCAGTTATTTGTTGTTCAGAATTATATGAATGCTTTTAGGTTTGCTTGGCCTTTAATAGTCGATTTTAATGCAAAGATCGCTGACAAAAATAGTAAAAATATTTAAAATCGTGGAAATGTTGAACTGGGAAGTGCAAAGTAAAGAGGAGAAACTCTTATGAACTACCTCCAAAACGAGAAACTATATTTCATGTATTGGTTTTTTGAAAAACCTGAAAACCGAAGATGGGCATGGAAAAGACCAAACCCACAGATTAAAAATGCAATGGATTATATAATATCGATAAAAAATATTTCCTCAAAGATGTCTCAGTTCTAAGCAGATTCAATGTAACTTACTGATTAATTAGAGCGAAAGTATAATAGTTATTAACACGCGAATAGAAAAAAACACATTAGTAGTAGCAGTGTTTTTCCACAGACGAGAAAGTGAAGCAAAACATCAACAAATGCCGACAGATATTAAACAAAAATGCAATAAAAATCAACGATCTGGAAAACAAAATACAAACAGACAAAGGCAAAGCAATTGAAGAACTATGTATTAAAACAAAAACAAAAATGCAAAACTAAAACAAACAACCCAAGAACTACTGAAAGAAAGATGAAACATGAACAAAGACGCACTAGGCACGCTGAAGTATACAAAAAAATCAAAAAAAAGATAAGGAAATATATACGACAGCACAGCACAGAAGTAATCATTTTAATAATAAAAAATAATAAACACATTAGAGTTCTAAAATCAATAAACTCAAACGAACGTATGGCAATGCATCAAGTGAAAAACAAAGAGGACGACGTAGAACAAGGCAATCAACAAATATCTGACATAATACCAAAACCGCAACAAGTAGATGACGTAACCGTCAAGAAATCGAGCTGAGTCTATCTCAAATGAAACACGGTTGCGCTGTAGGGCTAGACGGAAGGACCCGTGAAATACTGAAATTAGGAAGAGAAGTCACGCTAGAATAACTAAAAATTTTCTTAAATAAATGTCGCTCGACTAATCAAATTCTCTCACAACGAAATTCGATAACTACCGGTTTCCCGAGCAAGCTGGCTTCCGCAGGGAGTACAGTACTATCGAGCACTTACAATTTATATCCACATTAATAGAAAAATGTTCATAGAATTACGGGAAATATTTTTAAAGTGCTAGGCGACGCAAGAATGGATTTACGTTATAAACCATTTTCAAAAAGATATATTAAAATATCACATTTCAAGTTAAAATATCATACTTATAAACATGTAAAATCCAAATGAGAATGAGAGTAAGACAAGGGGGCACCATCTCTCCTGAATTGTTCACCATAGCAATCGAAGATGTTTTCAAATAATTAAACTGGAATAAAAGCGGCATTAACATTGATGGCTGATATTTGAATCACCTAAGCTTTGCGGATTATATAGTTCTAGGAACAGTAGTCCCTTATAGATTTATAGGAAATGCTAACGGAACTAAAACAAATTGTCGAAAATGTTGACAAATCCATATCCTTGGGTAATATCAAAAGGTAAAGACAACCAAACAGCAGAGATTACTAAAAGAGTCCAACTGTATACAAAATTTAGACATTCCAATAAACCTAAAACGAAAGGTCTTTAATAAATGCATACTTCCCACTATGACCTACGGAATGGAGACAATCGCATTTCCATTAAATCTATAAAGAAGATAAAAAACACAAGGAGCAATAGAAAGAATAATGATTAGTGTAAGCCTTAAAGACCACATAAAAAAGAAAATATCAGAAAAATTACTAACGTAGAGGATGTTATAAAAAATATAACTATTTAGAAGTGGAGATTACACAAAATTAGTTTTAGAAGATCACAGAATAGATGGATCGATAACATTAAGAAAATGGTAGGCAGAAACACGCATTAACTGGCCCTAGATAGACATGAATGGAAATTACAAAGGGAAGCCTATGTCTAGAAGTGGACGGAGAAAGGCTGCTGAAGTGAGAGAGAAGAGAGAAAAAGAAGAGGTCTCTTTAACACGGCCATTACTACTGTTTTCTCTTTGTGCATAGCTGCATTTCTTTCAGAAAATGCCTGATTCTAAATTTTCAGTTTTTTCTGTAGTTCTCTTTCTGAGTTGGCTAATATTGCTAAGTCATCAGCGAAAAAGTGACACCCTTACGAGTTTCAGGTTTCTGTATACTATCTGAATTCCTTTAGTTTTTTCCTCCACATTTTTTGTTATTTCATCTAATAAGGCAATGAACAGGAGTGAGTTTAATACTCCTTCCTGACGAACCCCTTCGTCTGTTGTGAACTCGATGAAACTTTCGTTGCCAGTTCTTACATAATTTCTCGTGTTGTTGTATATGCTTTTAGTAGTTCGTATTAAATTTGCTGCTCAGATTTGATCTCTAAGTACCTTGTGTCAAGCGCGTTTACAGGTCTACGAAGCAAACAAAGAGCTCTCTACCGTACGTTATGCTTTTTTCTATAGTTTGTTTCAGTTTCATTTAAATCATGTGGTACAAATCGGACATAGAACCTAGATGCATGGAACAGTGAGTTTCCATACGAGGGGTGATCCCCATGATTCGCCCCTGACCTGCTTTTAGTGGAGATTTGTTTGTTTAAAAAAAGTGACAAGTTATTGTAAAAATGGAGTACAGTGAACAAAGAGCGGTAATTAAATACCCGTTAAAGAAGGGTATGACTCCCACCCAAATTCATGCTGACTAGATAAACACTTTAGGGGAGTGTGTTGTTAGTTATGATTATGTGAAACGATGGTGCTGTGAGTTTAAATGTGGAAGAACAGCCTGCGAAAATGAACATGCTGGTGGTCCGCCAATAACCGTTACAACTTCGGAAAACATCGATAAAGTTCATGATCTAGTAATGCAAGATATAAGAGTCACTGGAAGGGAAATAGTTGAGGAAACTGGCTTTTCGTATCACTCTGTGCTCAGCATATTAAGAGATCATCTGGACATGAAAAAAGTATCTGCAAGATGGGTTCCGCGGATGTTAACCCAAACACAAAAACAATTCCGAGTTGTGATTTGTATACGTCTGTTAATGAAATACAGACAGAATCCTCAGAACTTTTTAGATAGATTTGTAACGATGGACGAAACGTGGGTTCATCACTATGATCCAGAACCCAAAATCCAAAGCATGTAGTGGAAGCATGATGGTTCTCCACCTCCTCGATATTTTAAGAATTAACCATCAGCCAGAAAAGTAATGGCTTCTGTTTTTTGGGATGCCCATGGAGTAATTCTAATTGATTTCTTACAAAAAGGAGCTACAATAACAGGCAACTATTTTGCAAACTTAATATCCAAATTGCGCGTAGCTATAAAGGAAAAACGTCGTGGCAAATTGAAGCGTGGTGAGCTGTATCACCAGGATAATGCACCGAGCCACACTTCTTGTGTTGCTATGGCTGCTATAGCCAATGCAGGCTTTGAACTTTTTGAACATCCGCCATATTCTCCAGATCTGGCCCCTAGCTATTACAGAGTGTTCCCCAAACTCAAGGAATACCTTCGGGGGAAGAATTTTTCATGCAATAATGAAGTAATAGATGCTGTAAATCAGTTGTTTTCAGAGATTGGACAATCCTTTTTCCAGGAAGCCGTTACAATGCTGGAGCATAGGTGGGATAAATGCATTAGTCTTAAAGGAGATTAGGTAGAAAAAGAAGGTAAAATACATTTTAATTTTGTAACCGGAAGTTGGTCAGGGGCGGAGCATAGGGATCACCCCTCGTAGCTTAGATAACACGTGCTTTAACTGAGTTCTATATTGTTAACGTGAACGGAAAAGGACCTTCATTAATTTTAGTTTATTGCTGAATAAAAATATTTGCATGTGAATTGAAAAATATAATCACAATAACTTCATAAAGGCAAACAAATATGTGTTCTGCAGCTCCACAGCTCCTTTGGAGTAAAAGCCACTGCTGAGGCCTAACATTTACTCAAAATTTGGAAACATAGAAGATGCTGTAAACTCTCAGCACGCAATATCTTTCATTTTATAGAACGAAGATGTTAAATCGCCTGAAATATTAAACGTTTGCAAAATGGGCAAGTATGCTGAATCTTAAAATCCTTGAGTTGATAGGTTTAATAATAGTAGATGAAAAGTGCAGTAGACGACCATTAGTGAAATTGCTGGTAATATATACGTCAGTACCAGTACCAGTCGCTGTTGATATTTTGTTATTTTACTATGGTCATTTTCTTATTATTCATTATGTTGATTAGCAAAAGATAACTCGTGATTTTTCAACATATTGTTTATTCTTTATTTTTTACGCTTGGCACTTTGTAGAACTAACCAAATTCTATGGTTACACTAAACAAAAACTAAACGTTTTTGCTATTAACTTTGTAGTAGCAGCTTTGTTTTTTCGTCAATTTAGCACAATTAGCAACTCGCACGATGGGTTTGTTTACTAACAATATATTCAATTAACAACGAGAGCAATGTCTTAATTCACGAACTCCGCGTACATTTTGCTAATAAAGAACTGCGAAAACAAGCTCGTGCCCATTTTTAAAGCACACATGTGCTAGTATCATAATCAAGTTGTGACGTAACATATGAGTTAGGTTAAGAAAACATCAGCTTTCTGTAGAACAAATATATCCTCATTTCAAAACTTTATTTAGATAAAATAAAATAGTGCTGCTGTACAATGCATACATTTATTAAACTACAATAATAAAATCAGGAGGTGCTCTAGAATCGCTAGCAAAATTAGGCCAGTGCCTTTTGATTAGTTTATCATCGTACCTAACTATATTACAGAAATGAATGTTGGAATCGCAATCTACATTGACAATACATGTAGCATAGGTACATCATGATAGAAACCAGAGAAGGGGCTTAAATCAGACAATAGGAACTTTAAGGAGTATTAAAGAAGAGATAAAACATCGTCGGGGTATTCATGTTAGCGCTTATGCTTCCTCCTCGCTTCGACGTCTTCGTCCAGGGCCACCTGCGAAGTTGGCTGCTGCGAGACCCATCAGGTGCTTAGCAGCTTGAGATCCAGAGAAGCCGCGGCCCAGTCCCAAGTCTAATCCACGTTTCGAGCTAGAAAAGGGAAACATATCGATTAGGAGCATAATAAACATTGTACATATAGTTCTATAAGCAATTTACTGTGTATTTTGAATGTGTAAATTAAAAGCTAAGAAGCTTTTTTTTAAATATCGCTTCTAGGACCTCTACTAGCTTTGGGCATTTTTAGAATATTTATGGAGGCGCATAATAAAAGTTTTGATTTAAAACGTTGTTCAGACAGACTAAAATTTGGGTTTGCTTCAGTCAAAGATAGCTCATATGTTTTTGCAGGTTGGTATTCCTCACAAAATTTCCAAAATATACCATCTACAGATCTATTAAGTCTTAAATTTGAAAAACTACATATTAATTAATATCAAGGAAAAGCGAGATTGGTCGTTTTTTGTTTATAGGTTTTTGGTCTCGTAACTTTGCTGTCAGAATGGCGTAGCGATGCACTCGGTGATTGCCAAGCCTGGGGTCGCGAGTTCGAATCTTCGTCCGGACAAGATTTTTTTAAAGCTATCGAAAGATGTGGATGCCAATGTGTATCCCATCTCATCTTCAAATATGAAATGACACATTAACGAAGCTCTCTGCCCCACTCTCCAATAACGGTATTGATAAATCGCTGATTCGATTTTAAACTAATTTCCTCTATTTAGGCTTTGCTATAATGAGTTACCATTTCTTTTGTGAAATATCTTTAGCCGAAGATTACTAAGATTAGAAAGTGCTGGCGTCTCAAAGATGGCATGGCATAAACCGCTCCATTACAACAATGCGCCGAAATATAGATAAAGAGCTTGCACCGTCGTACCTTGTTTATTACTGTTTTCAAAGTAACCCTGTTATAATTACTAAAAAAACTAATATTTTAATAAAAACAATTTTATATGTTGAGTAATAGTTATTGTTTATTCTTAAAAAAGATGGATAAAAAAAATCTAAGAAATTGTGCTAAACTTATAGTTACGAGGAATCTAGGAGAGCGACTGCAGAATGCGGCTTAGGTACTTGCAATGAACGAGGTGAAAGAAAAATTTCTTTTTGCAGTGGATTAAACTAATGCAATAATAATATACAGATTTTTAAAATTGCCCCCTAGGATATTGTACACATAGTGTTAGCCAGTAGATGGTAACTGTAGAATTGTACCAAATTAAGGTGATTATTATTCTATCAGTAAAAGACTCCGAGAGTCTTTAACATCTGTAGAAACATATCCACAGGCAGGTTTTATGTCTTAATCCGTTCTTCCATTGAGTAAAGAAATATATTCACAGCAAAAAGAAAATATTCAGAATAGACATACACAATTTAAGAAATACGAATGTTCAATCAGTGAATTCAGAATTTGGAAATATCACTAGACCACAAAATTTATAGAAAAGGAGAAGTTTTGTCTTATGAATAAGTGCACAAAGACATCCGAATTCAGGACTCGTCATTGATGGAAGCTGTAATTGGTTTTCCAATAATTAAAAGCAGTAATCATTTATAATGGAAATTTTGCATTCAAATTAATATTTATTTATGTACAAGCAGGCGGAATTGGTCACTTTATCTAATATCTTTGAGGGGTAATGTGCCACTTCATAGCCCAAGGGCGTAAGAAGGCGTTTATGGCATGCGGCGTAGAAATTACAGCTCAAGGCGTGGCCGTGGGTTCTCACACGACAAGGACCATAAACGATAGTTATGCACGAGGTATATAGAAAATTTTACGTACAGACCGAAATATTCACAATTAAAAACAGATTTTTATAATTTCTATAAATTTTAACAACCTACGATGTCACTGCTTGTCAAAATCACAAACAAGATATTAAGCGGGGTGTAAAGTACCTTATTTAATGTTGGCAACAAAATCTTGTTTATTGGCTCTCGATAGCTGGTGTAATATGGGTTTTATGGCCCGAGGGCTTGTACAGTTGCTAAGCAGTGTTAACAAACACCTATAATGTTGTACACCAATAATAACAATCTGCATATATACCATAGCACACAAAAAATTCACAGAGCCAGCTCAACGATGACGCTGTAATCTGTAACCAACAAACTGATTTCTTGAACTTTGCCCATTTTGTGAACGAAAATAAAAGAAAACGTATTAACCAGGTGCATAATCATCATTATAACTCCCGGGAAATTACAAGCTCTCCGCTTCGCGTAGCGCTTTAAACACATCCCTTAATGCATAACATATAAACAACCCCATAACAACCGAGGCATTATGGACGGGCATTATAATTCATAACGCCCCCTCATGCGAGCATTAAAATCACGTACCTCGTGCGTATACATCCTTTTTCTTACCCATTATTTAGGTTACTACAACACATCAATATGACATAAAATTGTGTATGCACCACGGGCATTACTTGATGTTTATGGTCACGGGCTTGCAAGCTCCTGACCCTCGGAGAAGCATAAACATGTTCATAATGCTCTTTGTACACGAATAACTATTACGGTCCGGTAAGATACACTAAGCTGGGAGTAAAGTACTCAGTTTGTCAATTTTACAAACAACGAGATCGTAGAAATTTGTTTTTAATTATGAATATTCCGGTCTCTACATAAACTATTGTACACCCTTATACAACACTTATCGTTTTAAAGTCCGTGGATTCGCTTTGGGCTTTAATTTTTACGCCGCGGGCCATAAACGCCTTCTGATGCTTTTAGTAAGTAACTATTAGGGTTTCAAAAATATAGATTGACATGTTGTAACTCAGACATATGTTAGATGATTCTTTAGGTTGCAACAAAGTGAAAGAAAAATGACATTCAGAGAACAAAATATTCTTATTTCAATATTATATGAATCTACTGGATTAACTAATATAGTATTTTCTTTATTATTAAAATTCAACGTTTTTAAACATTAGTACCTATAGATAACTATGAGATATGAATATAAAAGTTTTTCTCCAAGTGAATATAAAAATTGTGTATAAATACTAAATAGAATAAATATTTAGCTGTAAACATTTTCAACCTATTAATATTAGCCTTTGTAGACTTGTTACGGTTCGAAAGTACTTTAGCGCTGAGAATTCAAATTTGGGTCATCGCATTCTCGCTTGACCGAAGGTTTTTCGTTTGACGCGAAAAGTTCTTTTTCGTTTCGCTGCGTTTGTCGCTTTCCATAGTCTTTAATCTCGTACTAGAAGTGAGGATGATTTCTGCTGTCTCTAACCTTTACGGAGGATTTTTGGTTCAAGAGCGACGTGTAGTAGTAAATTTTTCTTCGTCAGGATGACGGATTAGGCGTACGATTTTTACGTTTAGTGGCCCAAATATAGGGTAAGTTCTCTTGAAGCCGTCTGTTTTTGCTTACTTCTAATTTTTGCGGCATTTCTTGGCCGCTATTGCTAGCCGCTGTTGCTAGTAGGGATGTGCTAGCCAGCGCTATTACCACTGCATCTGCCACCCTGCTTCTTTGGCTTCGTCAGGTGTAACAGCTGTCCAGTTTTCCCGGTTTGATGACTTGCTTGGGTGCATGTGTTTTGTTGGAGTTCATTCCCGACGAGCCCAAATTATGAGGCAGTAGTTACACCCAGGGAGCAATCGTTTAGTTTGTTCACTTTATTAGCTATTTCATGAACTTATAAATTTTGTGGAGTGCTTCCATGACTTGGACTGAATCCTTCAGATTTCACCGTGAAGTTTAGATTGTGTCATTTCAATTGAAACTAATTGCTGCGCTAATTGCGAGCGTGTTCGATTGAATCCCTCCAGGGCTAATAGAATTTCACCCTTGTTATTGTGTGATAATTTCTCTAGTTCTTATATGCTGCCTCTTGCGTTGCGTCTTGGAGTTAGCGCCTTCGATGAATTTTTCCTAAGGCCTCATTCAAACTTAAGTTTTCTTAATAATGATATTCACTCCATAACTTTCAATTACCGAGCTGGTCTATTTAACGCAAGTTCAATTGTATGTATGGTCCCGTTGATCAGATTATGCTGATGGAAGATCTGTGATATTTAAGCTAGTACTAGTGTTTTAGACCATATGTTTAGTGGGTGCTATCGTCGTACTGAATGTTTATATGTAAGTATCAATGCATTTGTTACTATCTGGCTATTATATGCATTTGTTACTATTACTTGTCTTATTCTGTTACTGCGACCCTTTGGGTTTGACATTATGTTATTCATATTTACTTCTCTCGTCTGAAAGACGAAGGAAGTATTGTAATCACGAAAAAATCACCTTCCGAGATTTCTTCAGATCTTCACGTTTCAGGGTCCCTAGATGACGAAAAACAAGTGTTCTCAATTCCGTCTGTCTGTCTGTCTGTCTGTCTGTTGGCGTAATAACTCAAAAAATATTTGTCGGCGGACGGATATTTTGGATACACATTATATATATACCTAGAATGAAACCGGGAAAATTTGAGACAAATATATACAGGGTGAGCACCTTAAAAAAATAAAATTTTGTTTATTTTTCATTCAACTTAGTAATAGATACAAGTAATAATTTGTACATAGTGCAGGCTTTATTCATACCAAAAATGGAGCCAATAGATACAGAATAATTTTTTACAATATAAAAACGAGGCACAAATTAGCGCATTACTAAATATAGCTGCGACGCAGGAATACGAGCGGTCGGTCTTCCGTGGCGGAGGCAGAAATTGCCCGGCCCCTTACGATATCCCATTAAACGTGGGGCTGCACCAGCAGTCCGCCTGCTGTTCGAATTTGACCACCGGTAACGTCCTTTTTTATTTGAAAATTTATTTTATTTATTACAAACGTGAAGATATTTTTACTCCTAACTTAATTTGATTTTTATAATTATTTTAAAAATTATTGTCACAATGTCGACGAGGGAAGTTCTGGGTAAAGCCTTTTACAGATTTTGTAGATTACCTTGCGATCAAGTGTTTTCTTTTGAGTTTATGAGTTATTATTTCTATCTGGGCACATTTGTAGTAATTGGTTGGCGCCCTCAGTTATTATAAGTGCCTTAATATTTCGTGTCATAATTCAATCGGCTCCATTGCAGCTAGTCGGCCTTCGAATATGTCCACTAGTCTCGTAATAATTTAGAAAATTTATTTATATAGTTAACATTTGGCAGCAGACTAAATCTTGAAATTGCGTGGTGGACTTCAGATTGACAGATTTGTAGTAGTAACGAAAGTCAGAAATTTTTAAATACTCTAAAAAAATGTTATAACGTGTTTAAAAGAGTTATTCGAAAGGAAGTAGAATATGGGATAAATTAGTAATCCTTGTCAATATTTATATGATCTATATGTATGAATCTTGCTTTACTATTTTATATTAATGAAAAAAAAGAAAGAGAATCGAACAAGAAAGAAAGTCCAAGCACATCTAAGAAGAGATGAATATATTTCCCACTAACCCAACGTGAGTTATTCTAGTGTTTACAGAAGAAGAAAAGGAATTCTTATTGTTACTTTTAACCGCTTTGCACTATTTTCAACGGGTAAATGATCTCTTCACATTTAACACAACATTGTTGTGAATAAGTAACAATCTCATTTCCCATACCTAATACTCGTAGATTTCCGTATAAACCGATGTAATTATTAATGAATTTCTGCGGAGAAAATTGATACCAGTAATATTCACGTAAATGGTACGAAAATGAGATCTAAAAAATGTAAACCAGAAAAAATAGCTTTCCTACTCACGTTACGTTTTCATTATGAATCGGAATGTTGCGGTAGATTATTAAACTCTTCGTCTGGTTAACATTTTCTATGTTGAACACATGCCGAGTTAAGAATAATTCAAATCAGTTGCTAACTTTTAAATGGACGCTTTAAGAAGTTTCTGTGAAAATTGCAAGTGTTTTTTCGAAATTTACATGCGCCCCGGATGGAAATTAGGCTTTAGTTACTTAACATAAAAAGAAAGTTAGTAAGCATAGGTAATAAAATGAAGTCTTTTCCATACATTAAATTTGTCAGAAGAATTGGGCAGTGCTGAGAAAATTAATTAGGCGTATTTGATTTAGTAATTAAAATATATGAAATCAAAAGTGACAGTAAAAAGCGAATCCTTAAACTTGTGTTTCATTAACGTTAATGACATTATGAGTGGATAACGCCCTAGAAATATTTAAAGTTAGTTTTTTTTTTAAATCTAACTATTAGGTGCAAGCTGATGTTATATATGCTTGAGATCTATTTATAAACCTCCAGTTCGCATCTAATTAAATATACAGGGTGAATCCTAACTGAAGGAGAATATTTATACCACGTGATTTTGCATAAAAACAGGGCAATAACGTCTTATACCAATTTAATGAATTTAGATGAAGAGTTATTGGTAGTCTTAAGCTGCATTCCGGTTTACTTGTTGTCTGATATTTTTTGAAATAATAATTTTTAGCTGCAGTTTAATGATCAAAAGAACAAATTTGTAATTATACTCTTGGTTTTCCTACAATTTCCATCCTAAGTTTGAAATTTCAGCTCTGCTTGTGCTTTTACAAAAATGTTGCAACGATGTACAACACAATTTTTGCACTTGATGCTTTGAAATGGAAGTAGGCATTTACTTACATTTCTGTCACAATTTGCTGATCAGAACGTCGTGTTTGATTGTCCTCGTGGTAATTATGTTACCTTCAATTAGTTCATTTTGTTGTTACGTTATTTGTTCGTTATATTTTTCCGTCATTTGCTCTGATTTAGTTATTGCGTTTTTATACTAATTTTGTTCGTTAACATCGTTTTTTTGTAAATTATTGTTATGGAGTACAGTTTTGTGGAATATGCAGACATGAATCCGATCTTAGGGGAATGTCGCGCTAACTTTAATGCTGCTGCTAATTTGTATGCCGAACTGTAACCCAAACAGAAGACATCCAAATGCTAGTCGTTGGACTGGATGAATGGATGCGAGAAACTGTGCCTACGCAAGTTTAAGTAGTTGACAAAGGCCGCCTCGTCGAGTATTGTTAACACAATTGATGAGAACACCTTAAATGTAGCCCCGTTCATCAATTATTACAAAAAAATGATTTGAACCGCATCACCACTAAAGGACCCAGAAGGCACCACTGAATTCTTAGACATCAATTTAAGAGACGTATTAGATGATGTACCATTAGCTTTTACGAAGAAATATGTAGTTCCAATTAGACGGGCCACTAGTACACTGGAGCATTTAAACACAGTAATGGTTGAACCGTGAATTTCCAGGTCTATGGATTGGTCGTGCCGGTCCACTACCTTGGTCTCCAAGAAGTCGAGACTTGAGTAGTTGTTTAGATTTTTTTTGGGGAGCTTAAAAACATGTGTCTACGAAGAAGAGATTAATAATCGGGAGAAACTTGGGCAATGAATAAATGAAGCAGTTAGAAGGATTCAAGAAAACAACGTGCTCCAAGGCATACTTCGTAAGTAGGAAATGTATAGATGTTGGGAGTAGCCATTTTGAGCATTTACTATAATTGCCTATATAAAAAAAAAACTTGCAACATGTTCAGTGTTTTATTATTATTTTATATTGATTTAGGAATGCACAATCCATATTAAAAATAAAATATCATGAAGCAGGTATATATTTATTCTAGTAGGGTCTAGTGTTCTTGTATGCGATCTCTGTATGGTCCTATTATTAAATCAGTTGTGTTGTGACAGTTTCTTGATATCGGAGGTGACGTAATAATACAGTTGTTTGTTTGTTATGTCTAGACATGCAAAGTACCTTAGACACCGACTTCTGTGGTCATATGGTCAAAGCCCCACTTAGAATTTTAATTAGATTAAGGAATTCCAAAACCAAAACTTAAATTAGCAATTCTTCAAACATTACACAGGAAAAGTTACACACTTTGATTAGTAATATCGCCCATTAAGGTTTGTTATCCTTTCTTTATCACTCCAGGGTGTAACAGAGTATTTAATGGGTGATATATAGTACTTAGACTCAGACTCAAAATTATAAGAAAATAAAAACGCATCAATTTGTAAAAAAAAAGATAAATGGATACATGAGCCTTCTTAAATGTTTTTTGTCTTAAATTTTAAAGTGTCGTAACATTTTTTAAAGTGTCTGAGGAAGTTAAATTAGATTAGCGAAACGTTACGTTAAATGTTTGTTTCATTTTCAAGTATTATATAAACCCGTTTGACACAACGAATCAGTTACCTTACAACTATTAGTAGTGTTAATCAAAATATCAAAATTAGCTGAAAAAATTTCTTCTACAGAAAAATGAGATAAGTTTATGCCTTGTTTTTTACCCTAAAGTATTTATATTTCCAATTTTTTTTGTGATCGTTCTGTGCTTATTGTTTCTGATCATCGCTTGCAATTTTTATTAGGTCGTTGGACATTTATTTTTCCTTTGGTAGCACGCCTTTTAGTCTAATTTAATAAGATTATATTAAACGATGTCGGCAGAACGGCTGAGTGGTGTTGCATGTCTCACGGCACTTGTAAAAGTTAAGCTCCAGTCTGCTTGGTCAGTACTTGCATGGGTGAATATCTGGAGAGCGGGTGTAGTGTTTTAGCCTAGATAGGCTCCAATACCTCACGAACCTCCGCCGAATGTAAAAATGGACATACTTTCAGCGACTCGGTGCCCCCGGCGCCCCAACACTATGTAAACGGTATAAGGGGTTACAGATTATGTACGAGTATGTATGTATATATTAAACGATGCATATATTTTGCTTGATAGCGCTTTGCCATTTTCTTACTTATACATTATAGTCAATATTAGAATTAAATTTCGGCTTAGACCGCGTCGTCGTTGTAGATAAACCGAGCCACCATAACAATCACACAAATCCTTGAGTTCACAAGGTGTTAGGCACAATAAGCCAAAAAATGCTGGGTATTTATCTAGAAAGACGACGCGGTCTAAGCCGAAATTTAATTCTAATATTGCCAATTCAAGTAACCGCGAAAGCCTCAAATATTATATCATACATTATATCTAATATAAAAATAAAATAAAATAAATAAATAAATAAAAATTCATTTATTGCCCAACAACTTTTGAATTGTTTAACTAAAAAAGAATGTATATATATATATGTATTGTACATGTATAGGTAAATATAGTAACAATGCAATAATAAAAATAATAATAATAAAAAAAACATACAGGAAGATTTATTATTGCTTTGCTGAATGAGCCCAAACGCAGCGTTTAACGCACCCTTAGAAATCGATTTTCTGAGTCACCGCCCGATGCAAGTCCGGGTGGCATTCGTGCCAGGATCATTTGCACGCATTTCACACTAAGGCGCGAAATTTTAAATGCGGCATGCGCCGCGGGCAATGGCCAATATCTACATAAGTAAGGAACAAGTAAATGTTAAGTAACAAGAAACAAGGTTAAAGTATATAATACTTATTTACAGAGTTACTCTCCCAACTTTTTTGAAGACGTTCCATATTTGGAGATTATTTTATTTTTTAAGCTCTCCCTTTTCAAGAGATAATATGGCTAAATCCGATAACTGTTCTTGTGTCATCGCACTTCTTAAGTAGTTTTTGATAAGTTTTAATTTTGCAAAGCTTCTTCCTGCTATTGCTACCGTAACAGGACAGCATACAAGCAGTTATTACCTCGGGAAAGTTTGAAGCCATACTATTAAATTTTACTAATATTAATTCTGTTAGTTCTTTAATTGTATGAATCTGTTCAGGAGACTGCCGCTGCGCTGGGCGGCTGCTCAGGGGTTGAGAGCATTCTATTCGTCATTGGAGGGGGGTGGAGTGGGGAGTCAAACCTAAATTCTTAAATGTGCCCCGGGCAAAAGTTTCCAAATTAAATTTATATGGTATATATACATTTTGAGAGCTTGGGTGCTGATGGGCCCCCTGGATCGTGGGCTCTGTATCATTGATACGGCGGTTATAGCAGTAGCTACTCCCCTGGTGTCTATAACACTCGAATGTCCATCAAGTTCTATTGTCGCTCTGCTTGTTTTTCTGACCCACCTTGTGTTTGATTTTTTTCTCCATAAATTCCTTTGAGTATATTCCTTTCCCAAATTTCCAGCTTATTCACTATACCTACTTTTATTTAATATCCACGTTTCACAACCGTATAGCCGTATAGCGCCACCGCTCTTATTACAGATTTAAAGATGTTTATCAGAGCCTCCGTACTTTTATTGCCGTTATTCAGTATTTTCTCTATGTTCAGATCTTCTGTACAACTGCTTTCTAACCTAATCCATGAATAGTTAAATTTCTTAACTTTTTCAAATGTGCATTTCTTTCCCTATACCGTACTCGTTATGACTAAATTGCTATCTTTCACTGCACTTACCCTTCTTACTACTGTATATTTAGTACTCGTATTATGTTTTAGTATAGTTATTTTCCTCTTGCTGCTTTTTCTAGCCGTTGCACTACCTCTTTCAGCTCTTCCTTTGTTCTTGCGATCAGCACTAGGTCGTCCACATGAGCGAGGTATTGATGTCGATGCTGTAGTATTGTACCCTGCGTGTATATCCTGCTTTCTCCCATAATGATTTTATACACTATATCCAATAACGATATGCCTCTGTATATTTACAGACCGTCGTGTCCGTATTTCGTGTACTGGTACCTAGAATACCTTCTAACCATTTATCAGGAGCTTTTGTTCTCTCCATCATTTTGATGCATTTGTCTTCTTCTTGTTTAATCAGCTCTATTATTACTCCATATTCACCAGCACTCTTGTTATTCTTCTTTTATTACATCCTTGATTTCTCCTAGACTTGATTCGCTTACTTGCTGGGAACTTACTCTTTTTTGAGTTTCTCTATCTCCCCTTTCTTGGTTTAGCAGTACACAACTTTTGGTTGATATCCATTTGTTTGTTATTTAACTTTATATCTTTGTCAATAAAGGTTCTTTCAATATTCCTTAATTTTTCGTTCTTATTTAGTCTTTTCTTACTTTTGAATATCTTCTTTATATTTCTTCTTATTTTTTCATAATTGTTTTCGTTATATCTGAGTACCTTAATTCTGGTTCGTTTATTCTATTCAACAACCCCTTACATTCTTTATTAAACCATTCCTTGTTTCTATCTTCTTTCTTACCTTGTAATGATTTGGCAGAATCGGTAGTACGTTTTTCCAGCTTTTCACCATGCTGTTGTCCTTGTCTCTTTGTGTGTCCATTACTGCTTTCTTCAACATGCATCTATACTCAGTAGCTGCATTTTATTGTGTCAGATTATCTCTATCATATTTATTCCTTTTTTTACTACTGTTTACTTTGTGGTTTAGTTTTGTAAATCTGAACTCCTTCCTTACCATTGAATGATCGCTCTCCCCATCAGCCCCTCTTTAACTTCTAACATTTTCCATTAATTTTACCTGGTTGGCCTTTATTAGGACACGGTCTACTCGATTTATTGTTTTACCAGTGGGAGAAGTCCAGGTATCTAATTATATTCTTTTCTGCTGGAGATAAATAATTATGATCCTTAATGTGGCAAATTCAATTAGCTCTTTCCGTTATCATTGCCTTGATAATGCTTGTTCTATGTTCTTATAACTGGTAACCTTGGAGTTAAGATCGCCCACTGGTTGGGTACTCCAGAAATGTACATACGAGGGAACTTATATAATTGCCGTAATTAGCAGAGCATTCTTAAGAACTGCTCCATCTGTTTATTAGTGATGTTGTCTTGATCTGAGTAGACTAAAGGTTTATTTGGACAGATGACAGTAAATTGAGTTACTTAGAAAATGGTCTGTAGAAATAAAAACCGATACAAAAATAATTGTTATATCGCCATCTGGGAGCCCAATAGCTTCCCTTTTCCATAAAATGGCGCACTAAAAAGATGTAATTATCAGCCTTCGTTTCTATTGTCGGCTTCACTATTCGTTGTCGAATGCAGGCTTTCACGGCCGTTCTAAATAATGGTAGGTTCTTCCGGGTAATGCCGTGGTCGTCGATTTGAGCTTGACGTTTCGCTGCTCATGCTGTCAGCTTCTTCAGAAGTTTTCTAAAGCCTGATGTTGGTGCGTTTTACTCCTGGTTATATAGCGAGGAGTAGTTACAGTTGGCTGCTCATGGAGATCTTGTATGTTATTGGAACTTGTCGGAGGCACCAACATCAGTCTTTAGAAAACATCTGAAGAAGCTGACAGCATGAGCAGCGAAACGTCAAGTTCAAATCGACGACCTTGGCATTACCCGGAAGAACCTACCATTATTCACTATTCCTTGTTGAAGGTAACACTACCGGCAGAAGATTACAGCTCCCAACACCAAAAAATCTTGGCATTTTCATGTCTCCTTTACAAGTATAATTGCTCTAATACAAATTTCGTCAGTATTGGAAAGATTGGTTTCACTAGCGTTAGAAGCGTGTGGATTTTCAGAAAGCAATAATAATTATTTGACAACTTGTTTTATTATTACCCCATATATAATAGTAAACTTCCATATCTTCCTTTTCTTTCTTCTCCATTACAGTCCACTTTTTTCTATCTTGAGCTTGATTTGTTCAGTTTTATCCACAAAATTATTTCAGATTGTCAGCTCAACGCATCTGTGGTGCACTTTACTTCTTTTCTGTTGCGATGGTCTCCACTGGTTTATTAAAGTATTCCAGCATTCTGCTAATATGCGGGCATTATGTCCTCCCCATTTCCATTTTGATTAAACTATGTGTTCCACGGCGTCTTTAATTTTCGTTTGCTGGCGTAAGTATACATATATTTTTTCTTCTATCCCGCCATACGCTAAATAAAATTCTTCTATCCTAATTTTACTTGTAGTATTGCTCGTTCCATTGATCTTTGTGCTTTAGATATTTTGTCAAGTTTTTTTACTTCCCTCGTCTAAAAGACGAAGGAAGTATTGTAATCGCTAAAAAATCACCTTCCGAGATTTCTTCAGATCTTCACGTTTCAGAGTGTCTATATGGCGAAAAACAGGTTTTCTCAATTCCGTCTGTCTGTCTGTTGGCAGTATAGCTCAAAAAGTATTTGTCGGAGGAAGACAATATTTTGCATACATATTATATGTATACCTGGAATGAAACCGTTACAATTTCACACAAATATATACAGGGTGAGCATCCTAAAAAATACAATTTTGTTTATATTTGCGTTAAGTGGGAAATAGATTAAAGTAGTAATTTGCACATAGATCAGGGCTTACATTTGACAAAAATAGAACCCAACAAATACAAGATAAGGTCACAAAAAATTCAAAAAGTTTCCGCAATAACACCCTTCGCTTAAATACACCCGCGCGTCGCACACATCAGCGAGCCTGCATAGCGCAGTTAAATCTATCTGACTATCGATCGAATCCCTCCCCGGTAATTTTTTAAGTTTGATAATTGCTTTAATTTGCATAAGCAAGTGTTAATATATTGTTACCTCTATTTTCCTTTGATTTTAGGCCGCGAGCCGCATAAATGAGTAAATTCCAAACCTTGAAATAGACGGGAAACGCATATTTGGGCGAGACAACGACGTATATCGTAAAAACTATTGCACATAAATATATACATCCTGCGTATGATATTTTTAAAAACGAATAAAGAAATGTTTAGTGAAAGAATTATCTGCATTGGTTTATTGATGTAAAAAATATAATTAATTTTCTTAAGACATGCCCGGCGTGAAGGTTAAGCCAGCTGAAACCCAACGATACCAAAAGTTCTCCGTAGAGTAGTAAGGAATTGGTCGGTAGCATTTATTCGCAGTCGCAAGCGCCGCGGTTCGAATCCCTCCGGTAATAGATTCTTTTTATTTGAAAATTTATTTAATTTATTAGAAACGTGAAGATATTTTTACTCCTAACTTAATTTCATTTTTAAAATTATTTAGTGTCACAATGTCGACGAGGGAAGCCTGGGTACAGCCTTTTACAGATTTTTTGTAAATGTCTACACTTGGGCTCCAGATAAAAGAACTGGAAGGACACATTTTCGTAAATATAATATACTTCTTTATTTTTTAAAATGTAGTTCAATCTTGCAAACGCTGCTCGTGCTAATTTGGTTTTCTTTGTAATTGCGCTGTTTGATTCTTTTTAGTAGCTTTTGCAAATTTTTCAATCTTCTTTCCTTAGCCTTATGTTTATATTTTCTTCTGTATTTGATATTATTTTTTTTTGCATTTTGGCGGTTCATATTAGGTTCTACTCTTTAGGATACTTGGTGTAGCTTATTTAGCATTGTGTGTAATTCTGTTTGCGTAGAGGCAATTATTATGGCATCGTTTGCAAATCGTAAGTGGCTAAGCTTTTTCCATTGATATTTATAGAACAGTTTTGTCCCTTTGTCTTACACCATTTTGTATATATATAGGGTTCGTCTGTTCATGCATTATTATTTGTATTTTTCCGTTTTTATGGATGTTCGCATTTGAGAATACGTATAGTCGATTCTATTTTTTCCAGCGCTTCTTTTACTGCCCACAATTCTATACTATCAAATGCCTCTTCATAATCTACGAAGGTGAGATAAAGTTGTTGGTTATACTCTAATGCCTGCCTTTTCGATAAGTATCTTTATGGTGTGCAGATAGTCACTAGTCCTTTTCTAAATCCAGCGTGTACTACTGGCTCGTAGTTGTCGAATTTATTTGCTAGTCTCTGTGTTAATATTTTTGTGAATAGCTTATAAATTTTGCGACAAGAGAGTGATAGGGTGAAAGTTTTCGAGTTTGGCTTTACCTCCTTTTTTAAAGTAGTATGGTTTGTGCTTTGTTTCAAGCTTAGGGAGTTTCAACTTTTTGGAGACATTTGTTTTATAGTTTGGTTAATATATGTATTTCGACCAGTTGTTCTCCTTCTTTCAACATGTCTATTCGTGGCTTTCATTTTCTCTTGGTCTATATCTGGAATATCTTTATTTCTAGTTTATGTCTTATAATAGGGGTTGCCATGTGTGCAGATTGATAGAAGTCTGTATAGAAGTCCATTGTACATCTAATTAGTTATTTTTCTCCGTTATTAATTGTGAGGACATTTTTAATTTTTTTGATCCTACGTCTAATTTTCTCGTTCCTTAATTTAAAATCCCGCCTGTTAAGAAGCATTTGGAATCAGGTGCCGGTCTTCGGCTGTTTAATTGGCACGTATTGCGTTTTACAACGCTAGTAGAGACCGATTGCTGTGAGTCCGAGGCAGACGAACACGTGTCTTTTATCGATCTGTTTTTAGATGTAAATTTTGTTGCAATGCTTACTTTTTAAACCAAGTATTATTTTGTTAAGAAAGAGTCGTTGTGTGTGTAAGAAGGAGAGGGAGTGAATTTTTTCCTCCCGCCCTGTTTGGCTTCGTCGTGATATGTGTGCAAGATTTGGCACAATGACAGGATTCTTATGTTGTCCTCTCGATAAGCAACAAGTGTTTAGATTTGAAGTCCGGTCGGTTAGAAATCGCAATCATTGGTGTTTCGAGTAAAGGTGACTTTTCAGGCATTCTTTGTTTATACTGCATGTGTTGGTGGTCGGCCCCAAAGGGGGGCGGCTGTGAAGTGTCGCCGGTGGATGTCGTCGTAAGCCGAGAGGCCATGTTTACGGAGAAGTGGGCAGCTTCGATTTACGCCGTTTGGTTGCCATGTCGTCAAGGACTTTGTATTTATCCTCGTTGGGGATGTTAGTGTCGCCCAGACCCCTTCCATCGGCCGCATCTCTGTGCCATTTTGCAATTTCTAACAAGCTTCTTCAGATAGTTTTTTGGAAAGCGACCACCTGCAAGCTCCGTTGGACTTCGAATGCAGCTACATGAGCTCTTTAAGGTACCACATTTATTGTACTAGTTTTATGGTGCCTCAATTACAGTGCACGTAGTGTGTTGCTGAAGTGTCGGACTTTTTGTGTAACGTTCCTGTCAATGTAGCATTTACTGTTTGAATCATTGTAGTTGTCAATACGTCGAATCAATGAATTACCGTCATATTTTGTGTTTTTGCTTAACCTAACGTTGTGGTGAGTAAAGCATGTACCACATTTGAGCCACGTTTATTTGTTGATCATCAAGAGTTATTGTTGATGAGTCAGTTCTTTGGAACATTTTATGTTGTTAACGTTTGCGAGTCATTTCGTTTATTTGTTGTCAAGTTTACCCCATTTAGCTAGTTTAAGACGTTACGCAATATAACCTAACCCTTAATAACTAGTGATGTCAAAAAAGTAACTATTCGTTACACGAGTACTCGTTACCCGGAAAGATCCGAAGTAACGGATATCAACTTGCAAAAGTATTCGTTACATTTTTAAAACAGTTACTATAGTCGTTGAGTGAACAAATACTTGTTCACCCAACAGTATTTGGTTTAACCTTGCTTTTTATTTTATTGCCATCTTACGATACGAAGCTTAAGTTTGAGATTGTGTTGAAAATTAGAACGCTCTCTGAAAATGTAGCTGTTTCATGAAAATATTTTTACGTACATTCGAACAGCGATTGGCGTTCTTATTCTTCGCTAGTACTTTTTTAATGCTCTAAAATGAAATAAGTAATTTCCCGAAGAAATGCTTAATGTGCACATAAACGAGGATTCAGGGATGTTTACTTACATTTATAATTCTCCGAAAAATGTATTAGCTATGACTAACGCTCTAAAATGAAATAGGTAACTACCCGAAGAAATGTTTAATATGTGTTAACATATAAACGAGACTTGGGGGATATTTTCTTTCATAGTAGTTTTACGAAAAAAATGTATTAACTAACACTTTTTAATGTCGTGAAATAAAATAGGTAATTTCCCGAAGAAACTATTATTAATGCATGTTAAAAAACGTGATCAGGTAAGTTGTTATCACCTGTTTTTCCATAAGGTTACTTTGAAAACTAAAGCAGGCTTCTTAATCAGGTTGTTTTAACACCTCTTTCATATATTAAATGCGTAAACAATGCAACTCCTGATGTTACGTGTGCATAAGCCCTAAGCGCAATGCTCAATTCTCAGAAATAAAGAAGTAAGCATTCAGTTTTGTTTGTTTACGTCAGCTTTCGCAGCTCCTCCGTGTCCGAGGAGTACTCGCCACTCCATCTGAAACCAACGGATACTGTCGCTCATTCAGGTACTCGATCTGAACTGGTTGCAACGCGCGATGGCTTTAGAATAAATGAGTACTCGGTAACGAATACAAAGTAACAGATACTACAACGAAAAGTAACGAATAGTTACAAGTACCGAAAAGTAACGAAAGTTGACATCACTATTACTAACCCGTTTCGTTACATTTATTTGCTAAACTGTTGTTCATTTACATATTATTGTTAATACAGTTCATTTTCATTTAATTGGGTTTTTCTTGTTTGATGTTCACGTTATTTGCATGCGATTTTGTATGTATTTCTTTTGTTCAAGGAGTTTAGAAAGCTGCACAAGAGTTTTCCCTCAAGGTAAGTTTAACGCTGCTGTTCGCGGCTCGTCGACCAAGTACGGCCAAGGTTGAAGTTAGGTGTACCATTTGCTTCCACTTTTCTCAGTGGGCTCACTTGTGTATTTACCTTATAAGGAGTGGTGGCGCCTTGACATCTAACATGTTTTTCTTTTAATAGGCCGTTGCTCTCATTAGTCTCGTATTGGACCACTCCAGCTCCACTGAGCTAGGCCGGCACCCCCTTTTGTTACGTGCTGGGGCAGCGATCCTATGTAATTCTTTTCCGATATGAGTCATTATATGGGCTAGCTTTTAGCTATTGAGTGTCATGTCGTAAAGTCCCTTTTATTTGGTAACAAACTGGCGCTTTTGTAGTAATGTAGTTTTTAGGCTGTAACCAACTATTACTAATTAGAGCCTTGTCGTTAGAGGCGTTTTATCTTGTAACATAATTTATCTTTGTCTTTAAGTTTACATATCTGCATACGTCCAAATTTTGGTCGAGGACATTTCATATTATTGTTCTGTTATATAAATGTTTCTATCATTTCTTTTTGCTATTTCTGTTTGTGGTTTGGAATTATCTTTCTAATATTTTTATTGATGTTGGTGTGTTCGATACCGTTCTTCTCTCCGTGTCTTAGCAAAATTCTTCTTGTAAGTAGCATATCTTTCATCCGAGATTTGCCATTTTTTATCTCTCTCTCTCTTTTTTGCAATTTTTCTACTAGATTTTGTGATTGATGCTACTAGTACTTTGTTTATTCATTTATATTCTTATTATTATTGTGGGTAGTTTTTTAGTTTTGATGAACATTTATTTCTCTTTTCTTTATATTTATAGGTTTTCTTTTATTGCGGAATAATTTCTATCTTCCAAACTTCTAGTTAATTATGATTTTTACTCTTACTGGTATGTCGTCGCTTCTTGTACTAAATTGATTTAAAACTGTTGCGTCTGACATTATAGATTTATTTAAAGACAGAACATAATCAATTAAGTTTTTAGAACTTCCATTAGGGCTTATCCGATCCATGTTCATTGAAAGCTTCTTTTATTTTTAAAGGACGTGTTCAACGCGAATAGGTTTTCTGGATCTAATAAGTTTAATAGCATATGAGCTCTACCGTTTCCTCCGCCATATCCAAATTCTCCTATTTTTGTTTAGTTTTCTTCTTGTTTTTGTCCAAGTTTAGAATAAAAGTTTCCTATTACAACAGCGTTTTTTAGTTTTTGTTCTGTTAGTGCTGATGTGATTTGATCGTAAAATGATTCAACTTCTTCGTCGTCATATGTTGTTGGTGGGCATACCTGAACAATCTTCGCATGGTAGTTTTTTATTATTTTGATTACTATATGTATATGCTATCCTTTCGGATATTTTCTAGTAACAAATGATATTGGGTGCAACACTTGAGCTAATAATGAGCCTACTCCCTCTTTAGATGTCTCATAAAGCTCCTTGTAGTATAGAATGTTTCCCGACTTTAGTTTTATGCATTTTTCACCCTTTCTTTATATTGCACATAGACCGTGTATGTCCCATTGGATATTTTTAGTTCCTTTTTCTCCTCCTTTGCTTGTTGTCTTCTCTTGGCTGCCTGCTTTTCTTTGGTAGCCTAAACGTAGCGAACCCTTGTCCCTCCATAATTTGAGCCAAATCCACGCAATGTAGCTTGCTGGCAATGTATGTTTTGGAAAGCTTGCAATATGCAGACTGCGGGTTACTTACATCGCAAATAACCATTTTTCAAATTAGGTTGAAAATAGTAATGCTTTCCCACTTGTAATTATTTTTTCAAGTAGAACCCGCCGCATTTTACATAAACAGCCATCAACTGTAAAAACAGTCGCTATTGTGATCAGGCTGGTTTTGTTTATAGGTAACATTGTCAAATAAAGAGTTAATATTACGTTATTCATATTGTCGGTTACTGTAATCTTCAAATTTCTTACTCTTATCAACATAGTATAGATACTTTTGAAATATGTCACTTTGTTCTATCTTACCTTGTACGAGGTGATTTTATATATATAATAAACCAACTCACTGATTATTGCAGTTTAAAACTTATCTTTATTGTATAAACAACAACTAATAAAATAAGCACTCAAAACAGATTGTTTAATACTGGCAGTTAAAATACATCAAATAGCAGTCGATTATTTCCCCAGCCATTGCCGCATCAGTTTAAAATGATAGTGAATAATTCGATAGTCCTATTCCGTTAAATCACAGTTTCTAATTGCTATCAGATTCTGTGTTCTTGTAAAGATCGCAGAGGGCTGCGATGGAGTTATAGTTGACAGATCGACGCTTTCTTCCAGGACCATTGGGCGAAAAGGCGGAGTCCAGGGCCATCCTGTACTGGGCCTCGAGGGCGCCGGAATGCCCGCGCCCCATGCCAAAGTCGACGGTTTTCATGCTTCGCTTCTGAACGGAGCCGCAGAGCCTGTTTGGTTTGATTTTATTAATATCTGCGAGCAACACGACGAATTCGAATCGACAAATCGTCAGAGAAGCCATATACTGCACAGTTTACACTACACTGGACACTGGACACACTAATTTTGTCCGCAAACAAGACGGCATAGCACAATATTGACACAGGACAACCATAAAGAAATTATTGCAGCGGAAGAGAAATTATGTGTAGTTACACGACACATTGTTAAAGCCAACAATTAACCACAAGGACACGATGTACAAGCATGGGTTTTCGAAAGCCTTAATTATCTAGCCTGGAGGTTTCCAGGAATTCTTTATATATAAACAAAATACATGATATTTTTTAATTTTTTTCCATCGCAAAATCGGGAACGTTTCCTATAAGACATTAAAATAATTGATGAAAGTTGATTATGTTACAGTAAGCTGAACAAGTTTGTCTCTGGAAAATTGTTGTCTCCTTAAAACGACAGCCCTGTGTTTATTTGCTGTCTTTATAGAACATAAAAGAGGATAAACAGCATTGGGGAGGCTGTAGAAATGAACTCCATGGCTTCCTCATAACAGAAAGAAATAAACATAAATTGGCACCTTAACTTTTGTCACCTAGAAATTACTTCAGAATAGAAAATAACGTGAGATTGAATCCAAACGTCGCAATGAACGTACAATAATAGAGGAATCCTAATACATATCAACAGGTGATTAAATTTTGTATAAGTTAAGGCACGCAGTTCAATTTTAGAATATTTAATTAATATATGCACCGTTATTTTGAGACTATGTTGAATATAAATAAGGTTCTAATTCGTATTGCTATTTTTTCTGACATAAGCTATGAGCATAACGTTCTGGTTTATTGCTATTCAATAATTTTCAACGTGGTGAATCGTAGTTTAATATTTGAAGTTATTGGCTTTTCTAACTGCTATAATGCTTGTTATTCTGAATTTCAAGAAGTAGTTACTGAATTTATTACCCCACTGAGTGTTTTCTTTGAAACTAGGGATCGTATTATTGGATTTGAAACCAAATTGTAAAATTATTTTGTTGAGCATACTTTTTTACAAGAAGACCTTCGCCAGGTCCAGTTGTTATAATAATTTATTTCCGTAAAGATACTTCCACGTACTGTCAAGCTGATTTTTACTTTCCTCGTCTGAAAGCCGAAGGAAGTATTGTAATGACGAAAAAATCACCTTTCGAGATTTCTTCAGATCTTCACGTTTCAAGGTCCCTAGATGACGAAAAACCGGTTCTCTCAATTCCGTCTGTATGTCTGTCTGTCCGTTGCCGGTATAACGCAAACACTATTTGTCGGAGGAATATGATATTTGCATACACATTATATATATATTGCAATTGAGGCTCTCTAATGACTGGGTTTTAATTAATATTTAATTGTAAGTTAGAGCAAAATCCAATATGCACAATGCTGTTTAATATTTTACTGTAATCGAACTTTTGGCTGTTATGAATTTATTAGGATGGTTAAAATGTGAGCTGTACTTATTTACTGCACAAAATAAATAGTTGTATGCCCTTTTAATATTTTATTTACTTGCAATTAATTATAATAAAACGCTAGCTCAAGTAGAACAACAAGCTTCTTAACTCAGGTGGGTTCCTAGTTGATTGAAAAATTAAAAATTTTCTGATAGGACTCTGATCACCGCATTTAGTTCCATTGTGCGGTAGCTAAATGTTTGCAATACGGTAAAAAACCTACAAAATGGTTCGCTGGTGCAAGTCTGCGTTGTTGACGTTAAACAATGGTGAAATTATGAACATTCTAAAAGGTATTTATTAAAATTTTCGCGCTTTGGCGGAAATTATCTGCTTTTGTTTCAGGCACTAATTTATTTCGTGACCTCAGAAGGGACGCCGATTTGAGCTTGCAACTGTTTTACCTTCGCATAACCTCAAATTTCGAAAACCGCTTATTTTTTGAACTGCGCCCACCCTGTGGTCGTGGAGATGCTTGAATCCTCTTCAGTAAGGCCTCCTCTCATATGCACGTCGAAATCCGACCGCTTGCTCTTATATTTAAGGTACATTTTAGGGTACCTTATAACGGCGGAACTGCTTCGGTGCTCGGAGACGACCCATGGTGTGTTTCTAGCCCTGGGACGGCTTTCCTCGCTGTTGAAGCTGCCGGTCGCACTCGTGCAGTCCTGTCCTAAGTATCGCAATGCAGACCTCTGGCTCTGGACCCTTATTTAGGCTGGAAGATGTTATCGGAGTCTTGTGCTGGATCGGCTGGCGAAAATCCTCGGAGACGCTCTTGTAAAGTTGTTATTTTTTTTTTGTGGCGGAAAGCTCCACAAACGATACCATTTATTGTATTAAAATTTAAATTAAAGTGGAGCACAAATCTAACACTGTCAATCTGAATTTATTTCATTTGTTCTTTTCCGTTATTAAAACAAAATAGAAACTATTGCTATGGTTACAAGATAAACGGAAATAAGTTTTGGTTAATTTAAATACATTCTAGAAAAAGGTTTGATAACATAGTTTTAAATCTTCAAATTTCTTACAAACTAAATTTATTGTCTGTTTCTTATATTTAAAAAATCGTTTCTTTGCGCCACCACACAAACACCTTTTATTATTTGCTCTGCTTTTTCACTCACGTTAAATTCACTGATTATTTTAAGTGTTCCTTACTTTTCAATTGCTTTCTTCATATCCTGTTGCCTGCTTTTCTAATTGCTTTCTCATGTCCACATGCCTGCTTTTTCAGATTGCTCTTTCGCATGTATTGTTATCTTATTCTGGCTTCTTTACCTTTTTAGAATCCTCACCAATTTCACTGACTAGCTTTATTGAATTCTACGCTTCCTTTACTTGCACATAGCAAACCTTTTTTTGACTATTAATTTCTTTCGGTTCGGCTATTTATTATGCACAAACCTATTATTTAATTTATTTGCAAGTCAACTTTGACCCCTGTGAAAAACAAGCTTGCCATTTGCGTTCCTTACTTAATTACTCTATCATTACTGGCATCTCTTTACCAATGCATTTATTATTTAAAATTTAAGTTTCGCGTTGCAGTTATATAAAACACCTCAACGCTGTGCTTATTGAAATGTTCATTAATTTGCACTGCTAGCAGAATCGAGTCGTGGGCTTAAGACCATTACAATATATACCTGGCATGAAACCGAGAAAATTTCAGACAAATATCTACAGGGTGAGCATCTTAAAAAATAAAATTTTGCTTATTTTTGATTTAACTTAGCATTAGATAGAAGTAATAATTTGTATATATCACAGGCTTTATTCTTGCCAAAAATGGAATATAATAGATACAGAATAAATGCTGTAGGATACAAAAAGGGGCAACGAATTAATGCGGGACGTTAAATATGGCTGCAACGCAGGAATTCGAAATGTCACGGTAGCTCTGGAAGCAATAGCGTAAACTACCTCCAAACAAAGAAATCGAATGGGCCGCCTCGTTCGCAAGCGATTAATTCCAGTCGCATCACCGATAATATTTTTATTTTTGGTTTAATTGAGATACAGGAAAGTAACAATTTGCACCTTACTTTTGACGAGAATCCAACAGATACAGCGTGAGTGCTTTTTCTGCTTTACAGCGTAAGAGGTGTCAACGAAAAGAGGTTCTATTTAAGCCAGCCGAGATGCACGTAGTCACGTAGTGCTCCCTGGCGCAGGTAGAATTGCAATATCCCACAAAACGTTGGGAGTGCATACGCGGTCCGGTTGCTCTTCGAATTCGACCACCGGTAACGTTCTTTTTTATTTGAAAATTTATTAATTTATTAGAAACGTGAAGATATTTTTACTTCTAACTTAATTTCATTTTTAAAATTATTTAGTGTCACAATGTCGATGAGGGAAGTTCTGGGTAAAGCCTTTTACAGATTTTTTTTATAATATACTCAAGTCAAGATTTAATCAGTAGATTGGTTATTTTTCTGTGGTTTAATTCTAAATATAAAAAAATTATTACAAAAACGAAACATCATTTGTTACTACGAGAAGTCTGTATTTCATCTTCTGATGTGAATAAAGTAATAGAAGTATTTTTACCAACTTGAGTGCAAAGGAAATCACTCTTGCAATTGTTCTTTTAAATACATTCGGTTTTAAAATATGGAGTTAATGCTGCATTTTTATACTATGAATTTTCCAAACAGCTTTTTCTCTTATACCGTGTGTCCACAGGAGTACGCACCATAGAGATAAGATAAAGCCAATAGAATATAAATATCATCCAGTGCTGTGACCACTGGCCCTTTTCTTGTACCATTTATAACAATATTGTTTCATACAGTGGCGAGTCAGAAACCAGAAAACAACGTTTTAGCGTGCCGGCGATCACAGCATTAGCCGATCTTTCTATTCTATTTGGTTATCCCTATGGTGCGTCCTCCTGTGGACACACGGTATATAAAACTTTCGATGCGGTTTTTATGTTTTAATAAATTAAATAGAAAATAATTCCATGATTTTTATTAAATGATATGTTATTTCGCACACTGAAGAAATAATGACATATACAGTGTGTCTATTTAGTGCGCGGGTCTTTGATTACGTTTTCAGTTATTTTCCCATAAAAAGTTTAATTTCCCTTATGGGATTGAAAGGGGCACATTTTAAAATTATTTTGACATATACAGGGTGTACCAAAAAATTTTGGTTCAAAAATTTATTACTTATACTATTACTATATCGCTTTATGGCTATTTAAGCCTCTATAAGTGCTACGTTCAATTCTAACTTTTCTTTTAAATTGCTTTTATAGTTTCCAACTTATCAATGTTTCTAGTATTTTTTTGTCAACATCAAGCTTTCATTTAAAATGTCACATTTTTCCCACTTTTGAATATTTGTTCCCTGAAAATTGAAGCGGTCATTATTTAGGATACAGAAATACTAATGCTTCATAAAAACGGGTTATTTGAATACAGGGTGTTCAAAACACCGGTTCAATATTTAAAAAAAAACACCCTATATTTTATTACAGGAATAAATAGAGCTTTGAATTTCTTTTATTTTGATCACAACATGCTGTACTTTAATGTAAAGAGTGTTTGAGAAATTAAGCTTTCAATAAAAAATCACTTTAAATGTGTACTATTTGTCGCATGGTTTTAATAGTCCTGGTAAAAAACCGATTTGACGGTTAACCCGATCTTGATTAACCACGTTTTTTTAATAAATCGAAAACGGGTAAACCGGTTAACCGAAAACCTGAATATAAGCGGTTCATAAATAGTTTTGTAAACTTGTTTAAAAACCGGTTTTTAAACCGGTTTACGATCCAGTTTAAAAAACTATTTATAAACCGGATTAAAATCGATTTATAAGCTGCTCTAACAAACGTAAATTGGTTATACTTATAGAATGTGGAAGCTATACATTCGCTTTTTTTAATGAAGAAACAGCTTTTGAATTAATTAATAAATCGGCTTTTAAACCAGCTTATAAACCGGTTTTAAACCTGTTTATAAACAGCTTTTCGAACCGCTTTGTCAATCGCTTTACAAACCGTTTCTTAAACAGGTTTACCTATAAACCGGTTCTTAAACAGGTTTACAAAGCGGCTCTTAAACAGGTTTACAAACCGGTTCGTTAACCAGTTTTAAATCAGATTATTAGTTAACCGGTCTACCGGTGTTCGATTTATGAGAAAACCACGGTTAACCGTCAAACCGTTTTTTTTACCAGCACCATTATAAACCATATGCCAAATAGTACACATTCATCGTGATTTTTTATTAAAAGCTTAATTTTTCAAACACCCTTTAGGTTAAATTACATGTCGGGGTCAAAATAAAGAAACTTGAAGGTTCTATTTATTTCTGTAATAACATATAGGGTGCTCTATTGAGAAATTGAGAAAATAAAGATTGAAGATATTGGAATTTGAACCGGTATGTTGAACACCCTGTATTGAAATATTTCGTTTTTACGAACGTTTAGAAATTTTGTATCCTAAGTGACAACCCCATCAATTTTCAGGGAAGAAATTATCAGAAGTGGGGAAAATGTGACGTTTTAAAGGAAAGCTTGATATTGACAAAAACATCCTAAAAACGTTCCAGTTGGAACCGCTGCATGCAAATTGAAAAAAAGATAGTTAAACGTAGAATCTATAGAGACTTGAATAGCCGTAAAGAAATACGGGATGTTCCATTTAAAAAATTGTCAATTTTTTAGTCAATTTTTAGGACACCCTGTATATGTCAAAATAATTTTAAAATGTGCCCCTTTCAACCCCATTAGAATCGTCTTAATCAAACTTTCTATCGGAAAACAGGTAAAGACGTAATCGGAGACCGGCGCACTAAATGTACACCCTGTATATGTACTTTCAAGTTCGCGTTTCATCATTTTTTAAATGCGTTGGACTAACTAACATAAACATTTATCAATATATTTTTAAGATACACAGAAAATTTAAAAAAATTACACTGATTTGGTATGCTTGTATCAGTTTCAATCTAGTATTAACAGTTTTTTAGCAAAATCATCAAAATTCATTTAAATAACTATTAATGTTCGTTAACGTTTCTAATATTTAAAAAAATCTAAATATTCGGGATTAAAATTTAGACAAATCTGCACTAAATCCTACACTTGAAACTTGTGGAAATACCAATATCAACTTGTTTTTTGTATAATTTATAAATAAATAATAAACTTTTGTAAGTTTCAACTGTAATTTTATCTTGTAGTGATTCTAAATGATGTTGACGTGCTTCTAAAATATGAGAAACCGATTGTCAATAACTTCCAAATTAACATATAGAGCTTTTATTTATTGTTATCCAAAATAATAAATCTTTTTTTCAAAAATAACTAGACTAGCTGACATAATTTTCAACCTCAATTTGATTCTCTGAAGCAAAATGGAAAAGAGGTTAATGATTATGACTGAAGGTAAAGCTGACACCAGATTTTCACAAATATTTGGTATTTGCTATGATTTTTTAATATATTGTTATTCATTTATTCGAGAAAGGAGTTTGCTAATAGTTATAGTTCTACAGAAAATGTTTAGGCTGTTTAATAAGAAAAGTATAAAATTCAGAGAGTAGCTAGATATACGTATAACATTAATTTCCCTGATAGTTAAATGATAGCGATGCAATTTTATGGTGTAAATAACTGACAGCAAATATAATATTTGTACATATGAGAATCTAGAGAAATGTTTACCAATTAGCGTTTGGAATGTAGCAATTAGCTATTTCTGTAAATAAGGTTAGTTCTTAATTTGCGTTTGAGGTAAAAAGATTTTATAATGACATTTTTTATTAAAAAGGCAAAAATGTAATAAATTTTACTAATAATGTATATATTCTAAAATTTCAAGTACTATACAGTACAAAAACAAGGATTTAGTAACAACATATGAGCATTTTCTGTAAAATACTATATCAAAATTGGAGGGGGCATTGCTTTAAGTATGATTGAGTGCAAAACGAATAATCAATCATTTAAAACGGGTAGTATGTTTTCATCGGCTTTAAATATTCGCAGCTGTTTTGCTAGTTTCGAAAATTTCTAGTTTAAACGTTTTGTAGAATTTGGATTTCATGTTATCCGAGATTTATAAAAGATAATGAGCGCAGGCTTAAGTAAATTACTAATATGCGCATCTGTACCGAGCAAAGAAATTACTGCAAAATTATTGTTAAAATAGGAACATGAAGCGAAATGAGGATTTAAAATGAGTGTTGAAGGAGGACTATAATTCTATGTTCATTAAGGAGAAAATAAATCTATTGTCAAAAATGAGAAATTGCTGAATTTAACAAAGCAAGTCAAACCAGATTAAGCACCAGTGGTGGAGCTAAGTCGTTTTGCCTCCTTCCCGCGAAATATTGAACTGGCCGTCCCAATAGAGTTTGAATGGGGAACCATAAGACGATGTGAATAATTAAAAATATAATAAAATAGGCAAAGCATCTTATAACGTATGTAACAAAAGTGTTGGCACATATTATTTGACTAATGATGCCATTTCGTTTATTAGTCTTGCTAGAATGTCTTCTAAAATAAAATGATGTAAAAGTATCTATAATTTAGTTGGCTAATTTCCCAAATTTGAAATTGTTACCAGTTTTGAAAATAAAACATTTCCCATAGAACCATTTATCGTACAATTAAGGATTGCGAAGAAGAAATTCCATGTGTAAATTTACAGAAACGTCGAAAGGCTCAGGGTACCTATTAATATGATCTACAAAGGATATCGATTAGTGGTTCCACAAAAGAAGCGAGAAGAAAATGAACAACGATATTGAAAGATTTATACAAAATTGTAACGTATGCATGAGCTATTCCAGAAGCAATATCAAGCAACCGCTAATCCCTCATAGAATACCAGAGTTGCCATGGCAAAACGTAGCAATTGATTTTGCCTATATAAACAAAGCGGACTACTTAATATTAGTGGACTATCACTCAAAATATGTAGAAATAAGGAAACTACACTCAAAAACAGCACAGGCAGTAATTGGAGCTCTGAAAACCATATTTAGAATGCATGGAATACCACTGACTATTCAACACTATAACATATAAGCCAATCACATTGCAGACATTTGCTTTTTTCAACCAATAACAGCAGTATATCACTGAATATTGGGCACCATGCAAAATATTCACAAAACAATGTACGTACTCAAAAAATAAATAGTCTTGTTGCGAAGTATTGCTTAGCAACGATGTCCTGTCCTTAGTGATATCGCTAGGTTACGTAACACTAAACTCCAACAAACTGTGTGGCTTATTTTAAAAATTTTAAAATGCTGTGTTTTGGAAGTATTTCGCTGAATTTAATTGAGAATGAATAGTTATATTAATTGTTGGATTATTTTTCAATAAAGTTAATCGTTATGTATTAATATTGCTAAATAGTCGCCCCAAATACCACTCGAAGTGGATATATATTTTTTAAATATTTTTCCTTTTCCATAGAAATTATTGCAAATTTCACTCAACAAAATCACATTTAAATGTCACTCGCCTTCGGCTCGTGACATTTTTGATGTGATTTTGTATCATGAATTTTAAACGCAATAATTTACATGGAAACGACAAAATATTTGTCAAAAATATATCCACTGCTTGTGGTATTACCCTTGACTATTAACTCAGATGGGGGACCACCTTTCCACTCAGGTGATTATAAAGCGTTTTCAGACCTTTATGATTTTCAAATACAGTTGTCTAGTCCACGATACCCAAAATCAAACGGAATGATCGAGAGGACAGTGCAAACTGTAAAAGGATTATTAGAAAAAGCAAGAAGAAGTAACACTGATCCAAATCTGTGTATACTGGAACACAACAACAGTCCAAAAAATAACCTACCTGCATCAGCTGTTTTATTAATGGGTCGACAACTACGATCAACAAATATAATGGCAAAGGAGAATTTGAAACCAAAATTCAAAGTGGAGACAACATTGAAGAAGCTCGAGGCAAACCAAGAAAAATCAAAGGCTTACTACGATCAAACATCTCAAGAAAGAAAGCCATTATTAATCAATCAACCCGTGTATCTCCAAACGAGAACTAGAGAATGGTCACCAGCAAAGATTATAAGCAGATATAATGATCGCTCCTATGTAGTTCAAACAAACAACAGATAATATAGAAGAAATCAAACATATTTGAGACCAGTCTATCAGGAAGAGAAAGACAGCTTTGAAGAGGCAGAAGGAAGATATGGAAATAGCGAAACAGAAGGTCAGACACAGGCAAGTCCAAAGCAGCAAGCACCAACAGAAGAAAGCCTGGAACAGCAAGAGCGAATTGAAGCACCAGTGACCAGACCCGGAAGAGCTAGAAAACCCCTTCGATACCTGGAATAGGACATTCTAACGGAAGGGCATGTTATATATGATATTTAGATGTTATGAGAATTGTTATATATGACATGATACTTTAGATGTAATAAGATTGTATAAAATAATAAACTTAGATACATAACACATACGTTACTCATTATCAAATAATTTCATAATAAATGTGTAATTAATAATTAGGTAGTTTTCTAATAGTTTTTTCTTAATTCTGATCTTATTATTTTCTTGTGCCCCATGAGACCCTATGAGACAGGAGGTCCGAGGGGGCTTTATCGCCGCAAGTGGTAACCATTTCGATAATTTCGAATGCTTTCATGGTCATTGTCATTCTGAAACGAACGACTTCCGGGATTGGTCCGTGTTATTGTTAATATGGATGAACTCGACGTTTCGCTTCTTTCTTAAAGGGCTTGCTTTATCAGAAGTGAATAGCAAAAGAGTACGGCAACTCAACGTATAAACTACGCCAGAGCGAAATATTTTTTCAAAAGAAGGAATGGAAGGGCATGTTAACGCAACGTGTTACCCTGCTAGAGGTAAAACGCTTCTGCCAATCGGAAAAAGAAGACGAAATTTACAAGTAAGAATTGTCACAGTTGAGTAGAGAGGAGGGGGGGGGGGTGAAGTTTGGAAATAATCTTTTTCCACATGGAAGGAAAGGGATAACCTTAATTTCAATAGAGGTTGTTAGGGCGTTTGTAAACATCTACGGCTTCGCGATTTTTTCTGCTAAAAAGGAATAGGGATTTGTAGATAATAAAGGTTTCATCAAGTTGCATCATTGTGAAGGCAAATAATAATACGAGACATAACCTTACCTCATGTTGGTATTAAGCTTTGAACTGAACGTCTTGTTTCAACAATAAACGCAGCATTACAGGGGCAATGGATCTTGTAAGTAGCTTTTAATGATATACAGGGTGTTTTATAGCGTTCTGAGTAGACTGAAAGGCTAGCTAGCGGGGACCAAATAAAGTTATTTTCTTAATAAACTTCTGGCTAAAACCCAACTCTAAAAAATTTGTAGCAAGTTACACTGGAATAAATCAACGAGCATTCTTGATATTTGATAGTTAACTAAACAATGTTGAGTTCAAAAAAATTATAAAAAATAAATAACAAAAAACGACTGTCTTAAATACTTAAAAATGGTACTGACTATTCAATTCACCTGTCATCTGTCAAAAACTGACCAATGAAAATCCAGAATTCTGACGTTTCTTGACCAATCAAAAAAATATCAGTGGATATATCTTCCTAGAAGGTATTCAAGTGACTATTTTAAACAAATGTGATTTTTATTAGAAAAAGCCAATATTAGTGTTCTGTTACTATAGAAATTGCGTAGTTTGTTGCTAGATTTACTGAAAACTAATTTGAAAAAGTAGTTTGGTTCATTAAATAGTCCCTCGAATACCATTCTTAGTCAAAGTTAAGTAGATTATTTTTGCTGTGGTATCACTACTCATGTCCATTGCGCTTGGGATTAGGACTCGTGCTAGCGCACTCGTCCTAATCGTACCAAAGCGCAATGGACATTCGTGACACCACCACAAAAATAGTCGACATAACTTTGACTACTCATGGTATTATAAGTGACTATTTAATAATAGCTAATAACTAAGAAACAAGTAGCAGTAGGTAGCAGAAATTTGTTCGAGTGTTAATTCATTTGAACGTCAAAATTAAGATACAGCAGCTATTACGTGCAGCTATTCGACTTAAATGGCTAACTACAGTAACGAAGAATACGTAAATATGGTTATTATGTATGGAGCTGCTGAAGAAAACGCTGCACGTGTAAGATGTATGTATGTATTCGTAAAGATTTCTAGATCGGCAAACACCTGGCGAAAATATTTTTCCTCGAGTATAGTTCAAGACGAAAGAGAGACTGGAAATTTACAACCTCAGAAAGGTCATGGTTGCGGCAGACCAAATTAACATGAGGTGAATGTGGAGGAAGAACTTTTAGAAACGATGCTGATCCAAGTACAAGTACAAGCAAAATTTCCCACCGCGTTGAAGTTTCTCCATCCTTTGTTTGGCGCATATTGAGCAGCAATGGTTTGTACAGCTATCATCTGCAAAAGGTGTAAGCACTGACTCCTACGGATTATTTGCTGCAGCAGCAGTATTGCGAATGGCTGCTAAATCGCACTAATAGGAAAGCAGAATTTCCAATATAGGTACTGTTGATAAATGAATGCTGTTTTACTAGAAATGGTGTTCTCAACTTTCACAATTCTTACATATGAGCTGATCAAAATCCGCACCCGATTCGCCAGAATAGCTTTCAGCAGCGTTTGAATCTTAATGGCCATTCTTATTTGCAGTTTTTACAAGAAGTCCTGCCAGAGCTCCTCAACGTAGAGACCTGCGCGGGTCCAATATATAGGACCCGCACCCGACCCGCGAACCGCAATTTCTGAAATTTTAAACCCGCACCCGACCCGCGAACCGCAATTTTCAAATTTTTATACCCGCACCCGACCCGCGACCCGCCGTTTCAAACCTGCACCCGACCCGCGACCCGCAAGTTTTGCACTTTTAAGCCTCACTTGACCCCAAATTCGAATATTAGACCAGCAACTTGCTTCATATAGAATGTATACACAATAAAAAAATTATTTTCACACTTCGGCGGTCAAATTATTATTAAGTATAATTTTTTTATACACAAACAAAATTTATGTTGAAGAAATGTAGTTATACCCGACCCGCGACCCGCAGTTTCAAATCCGCACCCGACCCGCTACCCGCAATATTGATATAAATCCTACCCGCAACCCGACCCGCAATGCGGGTAACCCGCGGGTACCCACGGGTACCCGACCCGATGCAGGACTCTACCTCAAAGATATATCTTTGAATGTGCGCCGTACCATGTGGTTTATGCATGACGGCCGTCCTTTACATTGGAGTCATGCTGTACGAGATTGCCTCGACACCATCTTTTCGCAAAGATACCTTAGATAGGTCGGGGTGGATTCATTTCATGGCCCCCACGTACTCCACATCTCAACCCAGTGGACGTTTTCTTATGGGGTTATCTGAAAGAATTGGTGTATGCCACCGAAGTTGATACGATCGACGAATTGCGCTGTCGGTCGCATCAATGGTGCAACAGAGCAGTTACGCCAACAATTTCCAAGAGTGTATAAAAATTAAGATTCGTTGATAGCAAATGTGCGTTGAAATGCAAGATTAGCATTTCGAACATCTAATGTGAATGTTTTTGTTATTGTAAATTATTTAATAATCAAATTTTAATTGATAAAATAATGTTTTCTTTATATAAAAAGGTATCTTATTTTTACTGTGTTTTCTGTATAATTTAAAATTAAACTACCTTAACAGCAAATTATCAGGTGTAAGAAATATGTTTTCAAGAAAATTAAAACGCAATAATATTCTTTCTAATTTTTCTTCATTAATGCTAGCGGTGTGTGCATTAAATTACAAGAACTCTTTTACTGCTGATATTTTTATGTTATTTCGTTTTGGCCAAGTTTATTAAGAAAATAATTTCATACGTTATGAAATACTCCGTATTGTTTAATTTGTCCTTGGGTGAAGGAATGCTGTGTTGAGGTTTGAACACCCTTTTGATGTTTTGTTTTTGAAGAAGCATCAGTTCTTCTTGGTGGAGGTGGATGGAGATGCCAATTAACGGCGGCCTGTATACTTCTAATATGGTATCCGTTCTTTCTACGAGCTTTTCGAATACAACTGAATTTAGCGTGGATGTTATCGAAACGTTTCTGTGTTGGATGATGCCGATGATGGTGGGAATCGGCATGCAGATAGCGGTCAGTGTACGCAAGCTTGAGATATGTGCCCATTGGATAAGCGAGAAACATTTACAGTCAAAATTATACCCATCCGGAGTCACGTGACTTTTGTCTGCCACTGTTCATCTCTAGTAAAATAGATGAAATGAAAGAAATTCGAAAACGAGGCATATCGATTAATATAATTAATTTTAAAATTTGACGTTTCTAATTTGTCAGATTATATTTTTCGTGTAGGTTATTGAAATAAGGGTAATAAAACCTAAATTGGTTAAGCCGAAAACTGAAAATAAAAACAAACCATCGGACATACGGCATAACGAGCAGTCACAACAATTCATTTTGAATGTTATGCGTTTTTTTATGAAGAGTACGACAATATTAATAATGGTAAACCAATAGTTTCACCCTCCAACGTTGTTCGCCGTATTTCTCTTGCGTAAACTATCTCGGAGAGCACAATTTACCGAAAATATGAGCCACAAAGTCAAGAATGCGAAAATAGAAGTCGACGAAGCAGCCAAGAACCCCATCAGGGAAACTATATATAAAATATATGTAGCTAAATAATTTGTAACCATGGAAAGCCTAAAGGAACGCTGGGTCGAAGAATCTGGAAGAGATTTTTCATATTCAGTTTCTTGCCTAAATAGATGGTGCAAGGAAATAGGCTCCAAATGGCAAAAATCAAGCAATCGGTTCTATAAGAGAATATTCATGAACAGAAATTGGCAAATTGATTTAAAATTTGCTATACTCAGCAGGTGTTTAATGTAGCAGCCGACGTATCTTTATTACATTTACGTTTTGAAACACGTTATGTTTTGCATTTTAAAGAATCGACATACGTAAAGTGACTAGATTATCACGTGACTCCCAATGGGTATAAAATATAAATATGAGAATATAATTCATTGAAAGTTGAGCCAATCATCATCTCTTAAATTTAGGACATTGGCCAATAGGACTTTCTACCATACTGACAATATAGCGACTCACGATTTTCGATTTGGTACGAGCTAACTTGGCTTTGTTTCACGTGTCAAATGAACTAATTTAGAAATGTCATTTGATTTTTCTAGGTTAGGTCGTCCATTTTAAGCATAAAAAGCAACAAAAGGTTTGGAACATTGTTCATTAGCATTGCTACTCACGTAATATAATGGCATTACGCTCTCTCTGGTATATATTTTAAATCGTTATATGCTCTTCCTAAATATAATTTGTTGTACGCTTAATAATCTATATAGTTTTTAAAGAATATCATGTCGTTATAATCCCAATGCAAGAAAATACAACTCGTCCTTTACACTCGTTGTATTTTCAGCTTTGGAATTATAACTCATAATATTCATCAAAAAACCTTCGAAATAAGCGTACTACTTATTATATTATATTATACTATATTATACTATACAGTTGGTTTCATTGAAATCCAGTACACCTAAAAAGTCAAGTAGTCGCTTTTTAAACTTTTTTTATAGCATAAATAAGGCTTTACTTGTTATATCTAGTTAGTATTAGTTGGTAGAGGCATTTTCATATTTGATGGCGAAAATAAAACACTTTTGAATATTACAAAACCAACGTGTACAGTGTCAATTTTCTCATAAACGTTGCAAGTGATAATAATGATTGTAACATGCAACGTGCCTGGAAAAATTGACACTGACAAGTTGGTTTTGTGACATTCAACAGTGTTTTATTTTCGCCATCAAATATGAAAATACCTCTACCTCGAGTAACTAGGTAACTATAAATACAAGTCCAAAATTGTAGTTGATTTCAGTGAAACCGAGTGTACATCGAAGAAAGGCAGATATCAGTTGCTTTTTATCCCCACGGTAGTTTATGTGTGGATGGTGGCTGTTAAGATAGTTTAAGAAGACATATAAAAAGTCTTTGGCATGCGCCCAAATGATAAAAATGTTGTCAAAGTATCGGAATCAGATCTTGGGTTTTAATTCCGAAGATTATAGAGCCAAGGTTTCAAAGGTTTCCATAAAGATATTAGCCTGTATGTGAATTTTCTTATTAAACCCCTTACGAAAGTGGGCTGCAAAATGTTCAGTTTTCTATCTCAACAATGATATGGTTCAATCCAGGACGTCATTCATTGTACAAGTTGCTAGATAGAACGAAGTAGAATTAAATACAAATAAGGGAAAGATAGGTGGAGGTCAGCGATCAATACTTGAACCACTACTGTTTTTCGGAAATAATAAACACTAAATAAACGTGACATTCTTTAAACCAACAAATTTCACATTCATGTGTTTTATACATATATTCCATTTTAAATTTGTGGATTGACTTACACCGTATTATGACGATCTATACTATTTCAGTATAGAATTTGTATAAGCACAATTGAAAACAAACAAAATGTTGATATACATAAATCGCGGTTTCATTTAATATAGTATTGGAATTAGCGTTCAGATGAGAGTAGTTTTCTGACTGACTTTTAAATTTTGTTTAATTTTTACTCCCTTTGTCTAAAAGACGACGAAAATATTGTAATCGCGAAAAAATCACCATCCTAGATTTCTTCAGATCTTCACATTTCGGCATCCCTAGATTACGAAAAACAAGTTTTCTCAATTTCTTCTGTCTGTCTGTCTGTTGACGGTATAACTCAAAAACTATTTGTTACAGGATGATGATATTTTGCATGCAGATTATATGTCTACCTGGAATAAAACCGAGAACATTTCAGACAAATATAGACAGGGTGAGCACTTTAAAAATTAAGTGTTGCTTATTTTTGCGTAAGTGGGAAATAGATTAAAGTAATAATTTGAACATAGATAAGGCTTTACACTTGACGAAAATAGGATACAACATATACAGGATAATGTCGCAAAAGACATCTACCAGTGGGGCTGCATGACCTACTGTAACATATCGATGCGGTTACAATGTCTTACGCAAGATTGAATACCACCGCCGGTAATAATTTTTAAATTGATGTAATTCGCATAAGTGTTTCGTTTACAATTTTTTTCTTTAATTTTCTTGTACTTATAGTTCCTTTATGAGTTTCACGTATAACCAATCAACGTAATATAATTATGAGAATTAAAATACATACAAATGATTTCCCAGCAGATTCCTGACTAAAACGTGGTAAACAGCATTCGTGCGGTTCAGTTGAACCTCAATAAACAACGATTCCATTCCAAGAAACGTCCCTTCCATGACGATTCTTCGGCTCGCTTTCCAATTTGTTTGATTTTCAAATTCATTTAGTTTAAATTACCGAGTGGTTCATTTTACTATTTCAGTATTACTAGAAACGTTAAGACATTTTTACCCTTAGTTGTCTTTGATTTTTCAAAATATTTAGTGTCACAACTTCCACTTCATTTATTTGCAAACGATAAAAGTAATAATTTGCGTATAGTTGAGGCTTTATCATTGGCGAAAGAGAGCAGTAAAAACTTTCGAATTTAAGGACGCCTGTGGCTCAGTTATCCTAGCGGCGGGCCAGAAACTCCTGTCAAATATTCGTCTGGGAGCGCGGAGTTCGAATTTCAGCGGACTACATTTTTTTTATTTGTAAATTGATCTAATTCGTGCGAGGGAAGTTTCGTGTAAATCCCTTTTACAGATTTTTAAAGTATATATTATGTTTCATATCAGTTACAATCACAAAAGATTAGCAAACGTTGAGGGTTGAATTGCGAGAAGTTGAGTATTATTTTATCGAGTAAAAATAGTAAGATAGCTTTATAAATAATAACTGTAGAATTATAATGATAGGTTCTTCCGTGTTATGCCATGGTCGTCGATTTAAATTTGACGTTTCGCTGCTTGTGCAGTTAACTTCTTTAGAATATGTCTAAAGACAGCACGAGCAGCGAAACGTCAAATTTAAATCAACTTCCACAACATAACCCGGAAGAACTTACAATTATATGGACAACGGCCGTGAAAGCCTGCATTCAATTGTAGAATGATTTGTATTTGGGAAGTATTAAACTATGGTCGAAATAAACATATTTGCCACATATTTTAAGTCGGTGTTACCTACAACCGATTTTGGGCGAAATCACTATAAGGGAAAATACCCCTCATTAAAATTTTCCCGGTCTTGCACACGTATTCGTTATAAAAGCCGCATTTCTATTCCGCCACCTCCGATAAAAAGTGTGTGGTATGAGCTGTCAGAATATGGAAGATGAAACACAAATCGAGCATGAGGCTTAGGAGCCCTCAATGGGATATTGAATTTACTCGTACATATGCGATATACGCCAGAAGCAGGGAATCGCCGCAGAACAAAATGCAATCATTTGCATTGATTCTCTTCAAATATTTGTGCGTCTTGAATGAATTATAGGTCGAATTTTATTCAAGCAACTTAAGAATTTATAAAAGTTCGCGACATGCATACGAAGACTTTAAAATAAAAATGGTATAATATAAATGACTATTTTGATTGTTATTAATACTCATGTTACAACATAATCAGATCCCAGATTCCACAAACGAGCAATTTGCAAATTTCAATTTGTTCTTTCAAATAGCTTTAAAACAGCACGAGCGCCGATCAATCAGTTAAAATTCTCTTTGGCAGCTTTTGAAGTTTGGCTGCGAAAGCCGCTTCGACAGCACTTAATGTGATCATTTCTGATGCATAAACTGCGACATTAATAACCGGGCTACAAACAGAAGAGGCAAATATAAGTGAGTATACAGCTTTTGTACTGGACTGAGAGTTACACAACAGAATACCTAATCCTGGTGTTTGTTCTCAGTTCAGAAACGTTTACTTACATTCCTGCTTCACTAAAGGGACTTTGCAATTTATTTAATATTAAGTGAAACTGCAACTCTAAGACGGTATTCTGTCGGAAATAATTTGATTTCGAAATCCATCTGCTTACACAGAATTATAGCGCAGTTGGAACTTTTATTAAGCAAATGAGAAGTAACAGTTTGTTTTAATGACCCCGTTCAGACTTCTATAGCTGTTATAAAGCTACATGTGCACGTATCTTGAATAAAATTGGCATACAGAGAAAATAACGGACAATAACAAACATTATCCTAACGGGTGTTGGTGTACTAAAAATATTGAAACTGCTTTTATTATACAGTCTACGGGAACGAAAGCAGAAGACGATTGTTGCCCTATAATAAGTATTTTTTTTAAAGTTTGGTTTTGTTTTATTTGTCATCGAAAAAGTCTAGCCATGTGTAGCAACAAGCCCTTTAGATGGTATTTTACTCTTTACAATGGCAGACACTTGTTATCCCGTTACTGTATTTTATTTTCAGTTTCTGTGATAATGAAGTTGCCCTTGGAACTGTTATTTTTTACCCCATTGTTTATATGCAAAATTGGTAACAATCTTGTGCAAAGCAGAAATACAACAATTTTTACATTTTAAAGTTAAAGTTGTGTGTGTTATACTGTGTATTTCTTAAAACGAGCGGTTGTCTTATTCAATAACCCGTCACTGGGTATTTTTACTTTCAGTTTAGCATTTTAAGCAAATTTGTGAAAAATATATATGTCAGTAGAAATATAATTAATACAATTATTTTCTAGTATACATTTCTAGACAAAATTAAGAGACCACCTATAACATTTTAAATAACTACGAAATCATAATATATAAAATGAAATTTACAAATGTAATCTTATTAATGTATTCGACGTTATTTAGTTAGTATGTCATGAAAAATATAGGTCAAATAATAGACGTTTTAAATGGAAACGAAGGTAACTAACACAGTAAATTTTTAAAATGTTACGACACTTGTAAGTAGCTTTCACTACAGCATTTTCAAACAATTAATGATTTTTTTAATATTATTTATTTAAAATATTATTTCTTGGCGAAGGATATTTTGAAGGAAAAGTGGCTAGGACTGTGACTCACACTATTTATGGCACATAGGATGCTGTGATGCATAGAGATACTAGCAGTTTCAAAAGAAGAGGAGAACATTAATTTGTTAATTTTATTAGAATAGGTTACATTTGTATAAAATTATTTAGAATTTTATGGTGGTTTCTTATTTTTTCATGCTGTTTATCGGGTATTGCGCCACCCTTAAAAATTAAAAATAGTAAGAATCGAACGTTGCGAACAATGATATGTCCTCCTTATCAACTTTTTCCCAGAATTGTATTTAAATAGTTTCAGGTTTAATAGATAGCGAGATTGAGTCAATTTTACTCATATATCTAATATATTCGTTTATCATCGTTTGCTGAATAATATAATAAACACGTAATTAATCAAAAAATCTCTGAACTACATAAGAAATTATATTTAACAGTTTCAAGTTGAAAGCTAAGTGTAATCTTTGGTTTTGAAATTTGGAAACTTCTTACAAAATAATGAAAATGTTGATGCACCGAATAAATAGTGAGGTATTAATATAATAAATTTAGTTTGTTCAGTTTGCAAAATAATTCTGTTAATTTTCAGCACTACAATTCAAACAAAATTACATAAGACATTAAGCATGACTGGTTTCCTATGTTTTGATTTCACTCGTTTAAAGGACGCGGGAGAGAATGATACACTTTCCTAGTCTAGTAATACAAATAGCTATTACATTACTCAAATGAATAAATACGACATATTTTTTTATTAGTGGTATTAATATAGACTAAATTATTAGTCTAACGGCCTCGTATTTTGAACAGCTGACTCGTATAAAGAATCACTTTCGTGATGTGTTATGTAATATTATATTATTTCGTGTCTTCTGACAGAACTATATATTGTTGTGTTTCTGTATGGTAATTAAATAATAGTGCATTGTGTATCTAGGACGAAAAGCGTAACATTCTCAGACGACTGTGAATATTGTTGGGCGAGGCGAATACCGAGCCCAAAAACACAGGAGTCTAGGAATGTTGCTTTTTGTCAAGATACACCTATTATTTTTCCGCCAATCGATACAAGTAATTAAAAAAATTAGGAAATAGTACTCGAATATTCCCTGCCTAGGCCGGGAATATTATTCCTGTACAGTTGTATTGTAAATTATCTAGCAACGGCTGATGTAATGGAATGTTTGAATTATTCCTGTACAGTTTTATTGTAAATTACCTAGCAACGGCTGATGTAATGGAACGTTTGAATTATTCCTGTACAGTTTTATTGTAAATTACCTAGCAACGGCTGGTGCAATGGAATGTTTGACTTCGCTCAACAAAATTTTGTCAATAATATATCAGTTTTAGCACGATTGGCGGAAAATACTTTAGATCATGATAGTTCTGTATTTGCATGCTGATGAATTTTTAAGAAATAATCAGAAACACATAATAGTAATGTTAAAACAATCTTGGTATCAAATATGGCAATTTCTAAACTGGCGATGTCCAAACTTGTTTTGTTTTTAATTAGTTTGTCAGAAATTTAAGTATACATATATCAGTTTATGTAAGTAATGCAGGTTAATTCTATCTAAATGCAAGCTGTTTCCTGATAACACTGATGGAAACGCAAAGTGTTCCGCAGAGCCCTTGCTCTCTTTAGAGATATCAATTTAGCTTATCATTAAGATGCTTTTTGCAATTTAATTCTGTTCTAACGCTCAGGTTAGCCTTGTTATAAGTGTGATAAGGAGAGCTCTGCTGTATTCTATGTGGAATGTCCTTTGAGTACTAAATAAATGCTCTTTAAAAAATCTGCAAAGGGTTTCACGCAGAGCTACCCTCACAAGTGGACTATGTGACACTAAATAATTTTATAACTTAATGGAAAACGAGAGTAAAAGTATCTTCACGTTCGTAATAATACTGAAACAATAAAAGGAAACACTTGGAATTAAATCAGTTTCAAATAAAAGAAAAAACGACGATGGGATTCGAACTATAGCGCCTGCGAAAGCGAATTTAAATCCGAGTGTCTCATCTACGGGCCCGTCGTGGACCTCTCCCGGTTTTGCGATGCGAGGCTGTATTTAACAGAACGAACTTATTGTTGAAACTTTTTGACTGTTTTACGGCATTACCCTGTATTTGTTGAGTCCCATTTTCGTCAAGTGTAAAGCCTGACCTAGGTGCAGTTAACATAGAAATAAACAAAATTTTATTTTTTAAGATGCTCACCGTGTATATATTTGCGTGTAATTTTCTCGGTGTTATGCCAGGTGACATATATTCTGCATAAAAATTTCCAACAAATAGTTTGTTCCAAATACGATTGAAAATAATATTTAGGATTAAACTATTTAACACAGAACCATAATTTTTGATTAAAATTTGATTTTTGAAATGATATATCTTAAAAATTTATTTTTCTACGATCGTGTCAAAATGATAACCTTTTGCAAGTTTATAGTGTCAAAAGTGACGTTTGTATCACTCTTAATATTATCTTTTTAGCACGTTGCCATGGGTGGCGTGTTTTAATATTATATTAAAACACGCTTTGCCGTAAATTTGAATGTCAACATAACCTAAAATATCTAACACAATGTAACGATCTGTTACGATCGTAGAAAAAATAACGTATGATACACTTGTATAAGTGCGATGCAGCAGGCACCAGCGACGTTAAAAGCGCTCCGCTTTGCGCCGTGTTCTTAAACTCGTAGCACGTGCTTTAAGGGCGTACTTATACACTAGCATCATAATAATACTATTTTATTAGTATCTAGAATAATATATAATTATATGGGTTTAATATGCAGTTATGCATAGTTATACAATGACAATTTCCGAATAGTTAGAGGGCTGTAATAGTAAATTACTGCTGTATTCTTTACCATGACAAAAATGACCAATCTTATCACATCGAATAGGAGAAGCAAAAAAATTGTTATAAAAATTTTTAATCTGAGTCACTCTGCCGAGAGCGCTCTTTTAAAGTCATTAAATGAAAATGACACACATTTTACTACATGATTTATATTTAAATAAGCTTTTGCATAATGAAGAATATCAAAATATTACTGCCAGAAGCATTGGATAGTCTCGCGTAAGTGTCACACTACCCTTAACATCCATAAATTGGAGGGCACCTTGATATACTGTACTGTTTGATTTGTGCTACATTAATTTTTTACATCGCAAAGATTAAAATATCATTGTCACAAGGTTTTGTTACGCTTAAAGGATGACATACTAATAAAAACTTGTTTCATTTAATGAATTTAAACGATCGTTCTCTGCAGGGCGAGCAGATGCAAATTTCTTAAGGCCATCTTCTTGTTCCCCGTGTTCGATGTAACAAGATTAATAATTTCTGGCACGGTAGATACAGCTATAATTTAGTATTGCAGTTCCCTAACTTTTTTTGAAATAATACTGCTATCATTTTTATGCGATTTTTATATTTTAAGTGACTGCATTTTAGAACTAGTAAGCCTAGCTCAACAAGTAAATATGGCAGAGAAATAAGTTTTTTTCTATAGCACATGTTAAAGTGTGCTTTTATCAACTCAAAACAAAAGGTCAAGTTTTACTTTAACAGCAAGGATAGATAAAGTAGCATTTTAACATCAAGGATAGATAAAGTAATTTAATTTTCTAACTTTTGTTCAAATTAAATATGACAACTTCGTATTATCGTAGCAACCCAATCTCGCTACTGACATTTTGAAATGTGATTGACTGTCATTATTTTCTTTTAAAATTGTTAAAGTTCTTGCTATAGAAAAAAATATTGTATTATACACGACGATAAAGTCATTTCTATCCACTCTTGAATCATTAACGTCTCGACTTCGTCTCGACGTTAAACGATTCACTCGTGGATAAAATTTAACTTTATCGTCTTGTATAATAAATTACTATTAGTTCATATATGAGAAGTTTAAGGCACTTTATTTACGTTTTGGAAATTTTATTACAGTTTAGTTATTGTATAAACATGCATTTTATTTATACACAAATAAACTTAATAAACGCAGATTGTCGCTATTGACATACCTTAAAAGAGCAAAATAATATTATTATGGGTTATTACTCCATAGATTTATTTAATTGTTTCAATTTTTGAATAGTCAGTATGGTTCTGAAAATAAACGATTTATAAAAATTATCCTTTTGTGTGAGTCAAAGTAGATTCTGGCCACCTATTAAATCAAATATGCTTATGTTTAAGAAGTTTACATAACTTTTACTAACAAAATGTATGTGAGCAGTTTATTGCAAGTGAATTATTAATAATACGTAGTTGAAAAAATAATACCTATTTATAAAAGGGCCAAACCATCTCAGAAAATCCAAGTAATTCTTTCATTACAAGAACAATTGCAACAAAACTTTAAAAAATTCAATTTAAATATTGAATTAACGATCAAAATAAAACAATAATTAACATAGCATATAAATGTGATTTTACAATGAATTGGGAATGGTAAAACCGTGTTTCAGTAATTACAGTTATAATATTATATTTTTTTCTATAGCACACGTTAAAGTGTGCTTTTATCAACTCAAAACAAAAGGTCAAGTTTTACTTTAACAGCAAGGGTAGATAAAGTAGCACTTTAACATCAAGAATAGATAAAGTAATTTAATTTTCTAACTTTTGTTTAAATTAAATATCACAGCTGCGCATTATCGTAGCAACCCAATCTAGCTACTGACATTTTGAAATGTGATTGACTGTCCTTATTTTCTTTTGAAATGGTTAAAGTTCTTGCTATAGAAAAAAATATTGTATTATACACTGGTAGATAAAATTTAACTTTATCGTCTTGTATAATAAATTACTATTATTAATTGTCTCGCAGTCTATATAGGCAAACACTTTACTCAGGAAAAGGGTTATACAATAAGTACACATGAGTTAAAAATGTTGAGAATCCATTCAAATTTTTTTATCTACGACAGTGTGTAAAATTGCCTTTTAGTTGTCAGCTTTAAGTTTGTAAAACGACTGTTTAATAACTTGTTTTCAATAGTTTATGTCGTCAGTAGTAACGTGTTTAAAAAATTTGATTAGGCACGTTGTGGGTAGCAACGTGTTTTCAAATTTTTAAAACACGCAAAATTACGATCGGTTGCTGGTAATCCTAATTTACATTATTTTTTTTTAATATTTACCGCGTTTTCTAGATTCTATCGTAGATAAAATATTGTAGGATAAACATGCGTAAAGCATCTTTAGTCACTCGCGGGGCTTAAAACGCTCGCTCTCACGCGTTTTAATTCGACCCCACTCGTGCCTAAAGACTAGCTTTACGCACTTTTATCGTAAATTACTATTTTATAATTTATAGGAGCATGATTAAATAATACAAGCCAAATTTAACTTTATACTGTATACTCATTACTCATTACATTTGCAAATATTGTTACAATTTGTAGTGTTATACTTTATCTATTACCGTACTCGCATTAGAGAATGTTTGAAATAATATAATAGCCTTTTAACTGCAGTAATATCAATGCAATAATTGAAATTAATCTACTATAGTAATACACACACGTGCTCTTTATAATTTTATTTTGCTTGATGCAAAGTGTAGAGTGATATAATAATAAAAAACCAAAAACAGCATTGAAAAATAAATGACATATTATGCTTTATCTCCTTCATGCTCTTTGATAAAATATGTTTTATGTAAAACATTATTCAACTAACTTCCTATCTCGTGGCCATTGCGGTTATAGGATCTCAATACAATGGTTTCTTGCTGTGAGACTACATTAAAGAAGAGGTTTTATTTTATGAGCATTACATAACTATAACAATCAATTTATTAGAAAATGTCCATAATATACTCGTAGATGGTGCTTCTTGAAGAATAAAAGAAAGCATATATTCAACATTCAAGTGCTGCACTTTTAATAGTAAATGAAATTATTATTATTAACTGGCTGTTGAGTAACCTTATAGTGTTCGAACAATTCCAATTACTACCAACTGCTTGGCTGCTTTTCGAAGAACCTTCAGCTTATTCGCGCAAATGTAGCCTCCCTTTGTTGGTCTATCTAGCAATTGATCGTTTATCTGAGCCCTCAGTTATTACGGCCAACGCCTTAATTTAAACTTGATCCCAAATAGAAAGCCATGGAACTGTAAAACGCATTTAACAGATCGCCATTCTGTAAAAATTGGATGGCAATATCTTCCTCCTGCACTTGGTCCCGAAATATCCCAAACAAATTCGATTCGAGCGCAACTATTTATAAGCGTTGTATCATTTTCATCTGATTGCGAGCGATTTATGGAAGCCGAGGTGCAATCTAACAAATTGTCGATAAGGGTAATTTAAATTCGAATTCCAATCGGAAACGGAAATTGATAAATGGCGCCTCTGGTGGCTATAAATCTAGGTAATCAATTAATCACACCGTCTTTGTAGCGACGTCCGCAGACCTTGCCGATAAACAGATTTGTGAAACAACTCCAATTATGATGACTTTGTTTATTGCAGGTAATTAAACTGAATTCGGATGGCCGAGTTAAGCCTTTTTAAACATTACAAGTCATATAAGCAACAATTATTCTCTAATAAAGCGCAATTGGAGAAGCACAAAAAATTAATTTTGCACTTGGGCTTACGCTGGAACTCCTCTGGGGAGTTGTTAAGGGGATTAAGCTATTTAAGCAGCACTCGAAACAATGTTATGCAACAAACAGTGTAGACATTAAAAATAGCAGCAAAACGTAATTTGAATGATTTGATTTGATAGTTAATTAGTTTCAGCTTTCTGCGACTTACTTTTCCAAGTCCTCTTCGGCAATGAGCGCTTGTCTTAGTCGGGCGAGTGTCTGCAGGATGTATTCCGGGTTCTGTCCTTCCAATGATAACGGGGAGTAGTACCCAGAACTGGAACAAAATGTCGAATTAATGAGAATATTTTTAATTAATCGCAGGCCGATTGTTTGATCGTGAAAATCACGCTTCCATTATGAAGTTTCCATTTTGCTCAATTCGATTTGTATTACTTTTTCTGCCTGCCTTTATTAAGTTTTTGTTTCTAAGCTTTGGATAACAACGAGAATGATACAGTAGCGTCTTGTAAAAATTGAGTAATTATTTTATACATGTTGAATATAACGGGTTGGTTAATTTAACGACCCAATTTTGAATAAAAAGTAGGTTGTCCCTTGAACTAATTCTTCTCACCTTTGCAAACACTCTCGGAAAAATATATAGAAAAGCGACTCGACAGTACCAAATTCGCTCAATTCAGTAGTAAAAGGTCAGATTTGAATCTAAATATAGCTGGTGTTTGACTGTATTTTTACTTCATTTATAAGTTGTCTAATTCTGGTCAGCTCTCAGTTTTATTCTCGTGTTATTTTAATCAAAAACTATGACTATTCAGAGTTTTAATAATCTATTAATAGAAACATTTATACAAACAAGAAATGTAATTACAGAACATACAATATGTAAGTTTATATATTATATGTAGTGCATTGTATAAATTAGAAACAAGTGCCATAATACCATGATTTTAGGCACTACGAGGGGCACTGCTAAAGTTTGCGGAAAATGTAAAACAAAACACAAATTACGTTATGTAAATCGCTTTATTGCTTCTCAAAATATTCCCCTTTAAAATCTATACACTTTTGCATCCGATGGAACCAATCTGCAAAACACTTTTTCCACTCTGAGCGAGGTACAGCTGATTGCAAATAAAACTGGGACAGCTAATATGTAATATTGTAATATGAAGTACAATAACATATTAAATACCCATAATTATGTTCATTTTCTTATACTTCTATCTTTAATAATATTTTATGTATTCACCTACGGAAATATAAGTTAGAGAAAGTTTCACACGTTATTAAAAACGCAAAAAGTAGTCTCAAGACTTGTCCCACTTTTATTTGCAATCAGCTGTACCTCCAAAACAAGTCATTTAAATGCTTCAACGGCATCTTCAGACGATGAAAAAAGTCATTGGGTGCTAAAACAGGCGACTATGGGCAATGAGTCATTAATTGGATGTTGTTACAGGTCACAAACTCGACACTTCGTCGTGCTGTGTGAGCGCTTGCATTGTCATGATGAACAATAATTCGCCGGTTTATGTTGTTTCTTCTGATTTCAGCGATAACTTCCGGCAAGTATATCAGTTAGCATTAACTGTCCCGAGATCCTCTAATGCAACAGTTGCAACATGACCCGTTTTTTCGAAGAAAGCAGCAATCATTCTTTTTGAAACGTTTCTTGAACGCACCACTTTTGTTGGTTTAGGTTCATTTTGAAACACCCATACAGTCGACTGCTGTTGAGTTTCAGGCTCATATGAATATATCGAAGATTCGTCACCTGTTACGATGTTATATACAGAATTTGAACGACCACCTTCGAATTTTTTAGCATTTCCTTGCACCACATGACACGTGCCTGTTTTTGTTCTTCTTTCAAATTCTGAGGAATCCAACGACTACAAAGCTTCCGTACATGCAAATGATCGTGCAAAATCGTATGTATTTGTTTCGCCGCAATGCCTAAGGATGTCTCTATCTCACTATATGTCACATGCCGATCTGATAATAGTAATTTTTGTATTATGTGCGCGAAATGAGTGTTTTTTTTATGGCGCGTGAGAATGTCAATTTTCGCCGAGACCGTTAGGTCGAGGCAGAAAAGTCATTCAAACGCGCCATAAACACACGAATTTTGCCACGAAATACAAACAACGTTTTTTCCACAGCCGTCAAAAAAAGAATAAAAGATTCTCGGCAACAAAATCATACGTATATAGCAACTAAGTAGAGTAATATTATTATGTACGTAACGTTTTATATGTGTTGTAACTAAGGAAATGGTGTTCCAAAACCGTAATTTAAAATCTAGTGCGCAAAATTTTTTATTTACGATCTAGTGTGTGAAACGCAATTTCACGCACACTTATTGAAACGTTAATGTCACTTTTATGTGTCAGTTGTAGAAAAAATCATTTCACGCACAGCATCGATATTTTCCCCGACAACAGAGGTGCATGGACGACCTTCGCGAAGATCGTCATCAAACGTTGGTCTTCCACGCTTGAATTCTGCGAACCATTTGTAAACCGTAGTTTTAGATGGTGCTTCATCCCCAAATAACGAACTAAGTTTTTCCACACATTGCTGCTGTGTTAAACCGTATCGAAAATCATAAAAGATCATCACTCTGTTAAATTCTGTTGAAACGAAACTGCTCGGTTTGAAATCGAACTGTCAACTGAGTTATAGATTTAAAATGTCAAATTTTACTAATATGACAATTATTGCAGAACGCTGGCAATGCAAGGAGTACTCGATTCCGCGAACTATAGCAGTGTACCTCGTATTATTACTTCTGATAAAAAAAGTCTTAATAAAACAAATCAAATGCAAACTTTTAAGATAATTTTAGAACTTACGAATAATGACATTAAAAATTGTTTACCTGAAAACGTCAAGAAAGACAAACTTTCAAGGCGAATTTGATTCTAGAAAGTTAACCATTACACGACTATAGTTCATTCAAATCCAAGATAGAGCAAAATCTGTAACCCAAGGTAGAAATATCAGCAGTCAGTTGATCACTAATTTGATTTTATTAAAATGTAGATCATAGAGTGTACGTAGTATAATATAAAGGTTATAGTTTTTGCCAAATTTGCAAAGCTTGAAATTGGAAAATTGTGCGATATCTACCTAAATAAAATCTGCTGAATATGATCTGAGAATAAATTTACCCTCTAAAAAATATTGCAAATGGCTTCCTAAGCAAAGATTCATATTAAAAACATGACACATTGATTTTGGCACTCATTAAGACAGCAACAAAGCCATATCTTTTTGATTTAAATTTTAATAAAATCATATTAGTAATCAACTTACTGCTGATATTTGTAACTTGGGTTGTAGATTTTGCTCTATCTTGATTCTGAATGAACTATAGTACAGTAATATTTTTACCTGACTGCTATTACTGTACTAGTTTGTGAAAATGTTGTGGTTTTAAATAGTATATTATGATATTAGTGTAATAAGTACGCCTTTAAAGTACGTGCGACGAGTTTAAGTGTACGACGCAAAGCGGAGTGCTTTTAACGTCGCTAGTGCTTTAATGGCATTTATAAACGTTTATGATACGCTATTTTTCTACGATCGTAACAGAAATATAAAAACTTAGTTCGGTGATACTTTTTCCGTCATATTGTGTTAGATATTCTAGGTTATGTTGACAGTCAAATTTGCGGCAGAGCCTGTTTTAATGTAGTATTAAAACACGCCACCAATGGCAGTGCAAAAAAGAAGTAATTCGGGCGCTAATATTAAGAGTGCTACAAACGTCACTTTTGACGCTAGAAATTGTGCAAAACGTTGTCATTTTGACACGATCGTAGAAAAAAATAATTCTATTTATAAGAAAAGTGACCATGGATGCACAAACCTAATGTTCTTTAACTGACCTGATCACTAGTTTTTTCAACGATTGCCAAAATGATGTTTTCAAAATATCAAGGCGATGAATCGGTTTTATGCTTTAGTTTGACTTTATTGGCGATTTCAGATAAAATTTTATACATACCGTTGTATGAAAGTTATTCTATTGGATAACTTTAAAATGGCAAGTCAAAGTTATGGAAGCAGATGACTAATGGGCATCAATGGAAGTGAAGGTGAAGAATAATTAGTAGAAGAGAGGTAATCTTAAAAGGTAATCCAAGTAATAAGTGACACATTTATACGAAATAAATAAGAAATTGCATATTTATGATGAACTGCCGGGGTCGGTAGCTCAGTGGTAAGCATCCTGACTACTGATCTAAGGGTCGCGAGTTCGATTCCCGGTCCCGGTGAGGTTTTCAAAAATAAAAAATGCAGATAAAAGCTTCTACAGAATACCATCATTCGGAAGTGATGTAAAGCCGTGGGTCCCATGTTACTACGATGTGTAGCATGTAAAAGATCCCTTGCTAGGGTAAGAACTCCTGAGTCTCGGCAAAATTCTAAGTAGGACTTTGACCATATGACCAAAGCAGTCGGTGTCTAAGATACCTGGTACTCTGCATGCCATTAACAAACAAACAAACAAACAAACGATGAACTGTGTCATGAACTGTCATAATTTATTTAGGTGGAAAGAAAGACAAACTTGATTTTAAGTTTGACCATGAAATAATATTTAAAGTAAATTCAACTAGATGTATTTGTATATCCCAAACTGAGGAAAAGGAGAATCATATTCTAATGATTAATGACTTAGGTAGATTATAGAAGATTCATTATTTACATTTATTATATTATAAAAAAGGTAAAAAAAGTATTTAGAATAAGTTCATATTTACATATTTTGAGTTAAGTCACAGTGACCTCGTACATGAGATTTTCAGCAATAGTATTTTATATAGATTTTGATAATACATAGTTGTATATTTTAATATACGTAATTATATTAAATTTATATATGGTATAGATAAATAAAACGATATTATTGCAATACATTATATATCAAGGAACAACATTGTGTCATTTAATCCTCAGAGTAAGGTTTATAATCACCGTTGCATTAAAATATATAGTAGTACCGAGAAATATGAACTATTTTTTGCATATTTGGTCATAGCTTCCAATATAAATCCGATTTTGCACTGTGTTGTCAACGAGGCAATCCAGTTTTTTAAAACGCCAGACTTAAAATAATAGTTTCTAATGGTGACAAAACTTGGTAGCTCAACAATTTATTGATTACCACGGTGAAAATAGTTTAATGTTACTTCTTTTCCTTTGGGAGTAAAAGTAACACTTCATTAACATGGCCTAAGTGTGCTTAAACTTGGTTCAACCTCCACCTAATCCAAATATTCAATTCAATAAAAAAGAAGTTTTCATAATAATTATAGCAACTTAATGAAAAATGTTGAGAGTATTATAAAAATATATTTTCAAGAAAACTTCATCACTCCAAAAAACTAACGATGAGCTGGAAGAAAGAGTTTTGGTGTTGATAAATGCTGATCAAACAACCAGCATAAGATGTATTGCTCGGGAGTGCAACGTATCGATACGGTCAGTGCATAAGGTTCTAAAGAAGCATGGTTATCATCCCCACAAGCCTCAGTGCGATCAAGAGATATTCTTTGTCCATGAAGAAATTATCCGCGTATTCTGTGAAGTCATGCAGGAACGCTCAAACGAAGATAGGTACTTTTTGCGGTCAATCTTTTTTTACAGATGAATGTACGTTGACACTTAACAATGAACCGAATAAGCAGAACACTCGATACTGGGTCCAAGAAAATCCTCCGATAGCTCTTGAAACAAGAACGCGGTTCCCCCAGATAATTAATATTTGGGTTGGTATTTTGAACAATAACATTATTGGACCGTTTGAAATATTTAGTTGGAAATTTAAATTCGGATTCTTATTTAGAACTATTAATCAATCAGATTGGTCCTGCATTAGGAGAAATTGTACGTGAAAATTTGGTTTCAGCATGATGGCTGCCTAGCGCATTATGGTTTGAATGTGAGGGAATATCTAAATGATAACTTTCGTAATTGCTGGATTGGTCGCGATAGCACTATCAAGTGGCCACCAAGATCTTCTGATTTGGCACCATGCGACTTTTTTTTGTGGGGTCATCTGAAAAACAAGATTTACAGGAAACGCCACTCAAATATTGACTCTTTGCGGGAAGCAATCGTTGCGGAGTGTAGGGTAATCACAGATAGACAGTTGGCTAATGTAAGGCAGGCACTTTATAACAGATTGAGTTATCGTTTACAGCAGAATGCAGAACTTTTTGAGTACTTGCTATAAATTTGCTTGTAGTTTATTTTTGTTTTCACAAACTTATGAATTGTTAATACAGATTGTTAAATTTAACCGAGAATAAATCACGAACTCTGCGTAAACTGACGCCATTGTAAAATGTTTTGATACTAAATACTCTCTCTTCATTAGAATATTCAACATTATTATTCATAGTAATTAGTTAAATAAGTGAATTGATAACTGACAGAAAATAACATTTATTTTGACATAAACAAATTTGATTATGGCTGGTCTGTTTTTTTGTGAATAACACGAAAAATATTTGCTACAGTCACATTAATGAAAGCGGCAAACAGGAATCTGCATATTATATACGATTTCTCATGCTATTTCCCTAAGTTCGCATCTTAAGTGAAACACTCGGTATGTTATTCAGCACTAGGTACTGAGTAAAATTTAGTCACTGCAGAAATTTAAAAATGACTTGCACAACGTGTCAGAAGAAATAGAGACCAGTTCAGTCAATGATATATTTGCTACTGTAATTACGTCTCAATTTAGAAAGAAAAACTATTTGATGTTTTGTGTCTGTTTCAAAGTTACAACAGTCGGTAAATATCACTTCTCATATGAGTACTTGTGTGAATTTAGGAAATTATGGTTGTCAAACGATCTTAAATACTAAAATACTGTTTTTCCAAAAATTATGAGTGATTAATAAGATCAAGTTCAGTTTTGACCATGTAAGTTACGTTAAGAGAACATTTATATAACTAGAAAATTACTAAACTATTTATATTAAACTCGTGTAATATTCTGCATTGACATTTTATTTTCCAAAAATATGTTTAACTAATGTAACAGTGGTAAAATAGAAAACAGTTAATAATAGCAGCAGCTACTTTGGCCTACGAACGAGTGTATATATTAATAAATTTGCAACGAGTTAAAATATGCAGCGACAGTTGCACAATCATTTTTCAAGCGCTGACACAGATTCGTATCAACACCGAAATATTTTACACAGGAAAAACTGCATCAAAATGGTAAGGTAAAACTGTATTTGTATAAAAACGGGAATTCATATAAAGATATACAATTATACTATTAATTTAGAATAACATGGAAGGGAGTCGCAAAATATTTATTAATATAAAGGAATATTATTGAACATCCTAACTTAAAAGTTATAGGATGATGGCATTTCTAATTGAAATATTTAAAACTAATGATTAAAAACATTCTTAAGAATTAGTGAACGAATAATAATATAAGGCTATTTTAAGATATTTACAATTGGTATAGATTTCTAACTTTTAACTGGGTTAGTTGGTAGTTGGTAGTGTAAATTATACATTTATGCGTAATGAGTATTTTCCATTTTCATTAGGTTTTCAAATACATTTTTGCGACGTGTTAAAAAATGCCCTGGGTGTTAAATCGTGTACATCATTTTTGATAAATACAATTTTAAGAGTAGAATGATATTTGATTGCCAGTTGCAATTATACAGACTGGAATATATGCATGTAATAAATAGAAATTGATATTCATCATACGTATAATTTCTTCCAAATGTTTCATCCTCCCAGTAGGGTGTTACATGATTTTTTCGTTGACCGCTTGTTAATTTCAATATTAATGAATTATTTTTCCTAAAAAATGATGGATTAATAGATGTCATTAATACACTGTTTTTGAGTAATGCACTCTTTTTCATTAATAAACTGTTTTTAAAAAAAGGATGGATTAATAGATGTCATTAATACACTGTTTTTGACAGTGGCGTAACTAAGATTTTGCTCTGGGCGGTGTTCTGGGAGAGTGATCAACCTTACAAGAAGAATTTTAAAAAAATTGAGCGTACCATAAAGTATAGTTGATTTCATTTCTACAGAACTTGCGGAAGGCCTTGATTTAATTTCTTGGCAGTATAGACCACGTAGTTACATTTAAGAATTTATTTTTTGCTTATTATTTGCTTATTAACCAAAAGAAGGCAGAAATAATTATTTGCTAAATAAAGAACAACTTAGCTTGCTTGTAAAACAAAATTGCAAGATAATGCCTGTCCTTGCACTAACTCCAACCCATGAACATGTTAAATGTCGTTTTGACTGTAAAAAATTAGTTAAATCACGGCCTACTGCAAGTGCTATAGAAATGAAAGCAACTGTACTGTTTATTTATAAACAATAAAATCATTAAAATTGTAATACAATTTATAGTAGTAATTCAAGTTTTGTTGGTTTTTTGCTAACTCTTTAAAAACCGAGTTTTTGGATTTTCTGTTCTTTCTATTTTTATGGTGTTAATGTTAAAGTTACAGCAAAACTAATAGAGCATTTTTATTGCAACTTTTCATGGACTTTAAGACTACGTTTTCAATTTTTTTATCCGACGTTTCGTCTTCGAGCAACCATCATCAACTTAATTTTTTTTAAATACAGCCGTTATTTTCTAATGTCGAATTTTAAAAGCTTTTTTAATGTCAATTCAACAATGTACCACATATTATGATTTAATTACACTTCGAGTCTTTTTTGATCATCAACACATTTTTTGGATACGGACCTGTGCCTTAAAACATGTTATACGTTGTTTCAGCTTCTCTAATATAAATAAAGAAGCAACACTGAATGTTTTTAATCCTCAATAATCGCGTATGGTTTTGGAATACAAATAATTTTAATAGTATTTAATTGATTTATTGATTATTTTTTACTGATAAACAATGATAAAAATAAAAAATAAAATATATCCAGTGTGGCTCATTACTTTTCTCTTCAAATTACATAGCTGAAATAACGTATGAAACGCTCTACGACACAGGTCCGTAGCCAAAAATTCCTTGATGATAGTCAAAAATACTTGAAAGGTAATTAAACCATAATGTGTGGGACATTGTTGAATGCAGAATAAAGCGCTTGCTTAAGCTTTACAATGTAAAGAAGAAAGTAATGAGCCACACTGGATGTTTTGTATTTCTAATTTTAATTATTGTTTATAAGTAAGACAAATAATCAATAGATTAATTATTTCCCATGGAATATTATTTGTATTCCAAGACCATACGCGATTATTAAGGACTAAAAACGTGCAGTACAGCTCATTATTTTTTTCTTTAATTTACTAAAGCTGAAACAACGTATGAAATGCTCTAGGTCTCTAGGACACAAGTTCATATCCAAAACTTTCATGACTATGGTAAAAAAAGACTCAAAGTGTAATTAAATCATAATGTGTGATACATTGCCGAATTCAGAATAAAAAGGGCTTCTATAATTCGACATCAGAAAATAAATACCGCATTTAAAAAAATGAAGTTGATGATGGTTGCTCTAAGATGAAACGTCGGATAAAAAAATTGATAAAGTAATCTTTAAATCAATTAAAACTTGCTATAAAAAAGTTTTGTCAGTTTTGCTCTAACTTTAATATTAACTCTAGAAAATAATGGAATTAAAAATTAAAAATCCGGTTATTTTAATATAACTCAAAAACGAAAAATCATATCACAAATTTGTAGGCCTTATTTTGTTAGCCCTTTAATTACGCAACTTTTTTCCATTTCACCTAATTTGTATCTTTTACTATTAAAGAGATCCTCATACGTGAAGCGGGTCAATTCGTGCCACCTGCATTTACTTATTTTACATCTTTTCATTATATGCTAATTAGCAATAAAGCCTGACAGTAAGTGTTCTTGTGTTTATTCACTTAGTCTAGCACTATAGAGTAATAATTGATGTATACGCTGTCAATCACTATAGAGTGTAACGCGCCGCGATTACGTGAAAAAATGCGTCGACAGTGCAGTCTAGTTCGGGGAATAACCGGTCGGTATGTGAATCAACGCTAGAGGCCTGCAAGAGGATACAACCTGCGAGCAGTGCGGGTTAATTGGATTCGCAAATAGCGAACCAAGTGAAATGGTAAGTTATAACTTCACGATTTAGTTGGAGCCCTCTGCATGGGGCCAACCAGGAAGAATAGCAGCTCCTTGAAGACGCTAACGACTGCCGAATCGACAGATTCAAAGGCCGTTTCGATAGCAGTCTTGCAACGTTTCCTGGGCTACGGGAGGAACAATAAAGAGAACCAGGTTAGTCCTATGTGAGAATTGCGCAATTGTTAGCGAATGTGTCGCTGACTGATAATGGTCAACTACCGGACGGCTTGACGTCATTTTGCTGCGTGTGCATTTGGAGGCGAAGATTCACAACGCGTCCACGAAAACAACAATAGACGACTGCAGGTACGAACCATTTTGGGTGCGTGAACTTAACTTTGCCGGCGCTATTAAACGCTCGTAATTTAATAAGGTACTCTCTTATGCGTAGTGTATAACTATTTTGTGTATTTGTTTCCATGTACCTTTTTCTGTGTGTGTTCCTGTTTATTTACAGATTATATGTATTCATTGTAAATTGTTGGGATTTTTATTGTCATCAAGGTCTGCATTGGTGAGTACAACATTTCAGGTGTCCACAAGCGTGGCCTTAAACAATATTAGCTTTCCTTAGCCACTCTGGGAATGAAAAAAGAGTTTCATAGCACACCGATTAATTAAGCTAGCGAACCCAGGGCATTTTAAAGTAATAATTCAGTAGGTGTAGGGCTCCGAGTAAGAGGCCGCGTTACATACTATCCCTTCTTATCGTGGACACACTGTACGTATATGTTTTAGGAGACATTGATTTATATCTATTAAAATAGTTGTCTAATAGTTCGTAGTGGATTTTACTGTATTGTTCCAGGTAATTTACGAATTCATCCCATATATCTTGTTTATTTATTGCAGTTGTCCTTACTGACTTTCTGCTTCTTGCATATCTCATAATCTGATTGATTATGGCTGATTTCGTATATTTCCCGAATTATGGCATTTTTGTTTATATTTCTCGTTTATTCATGTTTAAAGCCTGCGTTGGTTTCTCTTTTAATAACTCGAATATGACTTTACTTTTCCTTTTTACTTCCCTCGTCTGAAAGATGAAAGAAGTATTGTAATCACGAAAAAATCACCTTCCGAGATTTTTTCAGATCTTTACGTTTCAAGGTCCCTAGATGACGAAAAAGAGGTTTTCTCAATTCCGTCAGTCTGTCTGTCTGACTGTCTGTTGGCAGTATAGCTCAAAAACTATTTGTCGGAGGAAGACGCTATTTTGTATACATATTATATATCTACCTCGCATGAAACCAGTACAATTTCATACAAATATATATAGGATGAGCACATTAAAAAAATAAAATTTTGTTTATTTTTCTGTTAATTTTGAAATAAAAGGAAGTAATAACTTTCACATAGGTCAGGCTTTACATTTGCCGAAAATAAGACTCAACCGATAAAGGATAATGTCACAAAAGAGTAAAAATGTTTCAACCATAACGCCATGACGTTCAAAAGGCGCGCGCCGGACTTACTTGGAAGAGACGCGGTAGCGCGGTTGGAATTTCGCTGCAGTTAGATCCACTGCTGAGATGCGATTAGGATCGAGCGATCTGCAGAGCTGCAGATGCGGCGTGTTCAAACCCCAGCGGAATACATTTTTTTTTTGAAAATGTATTTAATTTATTAGAAACGTTAAGATATTTTTACTCCTAACTTAATTTGATTTTTAAATTTATTTAGTGTCACCATGTTGACGAGGGTTCTGAGGTAAAGCCTTTTACAGATTTTTCTATTTTATAATTACTGATAACTTCAGTTAATCGAAACTTTAGTTTATACTTTCAATTTATTTTGTTATGTAGGTATGTCTTAATATTAAAATTTAGTATTTTTTGTCATTAAGTTGTTTCCTATGTAAAATTTAAGAAGTGGAAATAAAATATTTCCATTTTCCTGATTTATCTTCGGCTACTGTGTAGAGGAATGGTTAATTTACTATTTCAGTCGTGTGCTCCTTGCGCAAATGTTTATAAAAGTTATTCAACGTTTAACTCTTAGTAACTTCCGTCACGTTTTTGAACTTCCTTTATTATCAAATGTTTAGTATTTGTAGTACATATTTCTCTAACTAATTTGTATTCTTTCTATACATGCGCATAATGTGTGCCAAAAGTTACGCATAGTATGGCAAAGTTTTTTGTTATTTAAATAAATTTTACTTTTATTCAATTTCATATATAATAGAATTTATTTTTATATTTAGATAATGGAGAGACCACGTGGACAGGATGGACGAGACAAGATTAGTAAATGGGTAAAGACACAAAAACCGAACACAAGAAGACCAGTTGGAAGGCCACCCAAGAGATGGAAGGAATGCTGAACTTCAGCATCCCAGGAAGGCTAAATGCAGCTGTCGATATTAACAGAACAAATGTCCTACAATAAAAAGAAGAAAATTTTTATAGACAGCATATAGCAGGCCAATAACATACTACAGCATATCACAGACGAAAAAATAACGTATCAGCATAGCTTATATAAAAACTTAATGAAAGTTATAATATTTTACAAAAAGATTAGGATATTGATGAAACTTTTAGTAAACACAGGAAATGTGCATGTAAGGAGATAACATGGGACATAAAAAACCATCAAAAATAATGAAAGAAGATGAAAGTTTACAATTATGAAAATTACCCCTTAGCACATTGTAGGAAAACGGAAAAAGATCTTCATATTTCGTGCAGAGAAAAATTGATTGAGGCAATGCTTACAAAAAAACAAAAAAATTATAATAATCAGACACAATTCTTTGATTTTTTATATCTGTCAAAGCAACAAATCGTGTAATTTTTTACTATTTCCTTCACACACTTTAAGCCAATCACATCTTTTAAATTTCTGCGATTCATCTAATCAGATCCCAATTATGCCTAGTTATCAAATAGTGATGCGCATGAATGGATTAACGATATCTCAACTGTCCATACCTACTATTTGGCGAACGGAACGAGCTTGGAAAAATTAGCGGGGAAAGAAGACCCTCTTAACTTGTTTGTTCAGAAAATAGTCTGCAAAATACCCTTCTTGCATACCAAATTGATTCTAATTTTGTCTCGTGCAAATGATCGACATTTTGGCATGCACTAGTGATATTATTATTGAAAATTGTCATTAATTCTAGCGTGATTTCTCTTCCTAGTTTCGGCATTTCACTGTTGCTTCCGTCTACTCTTGGAGTTCGATTTCTTCTAGCGTAATTTCGAAGATGTTCTCTGATCTTACGTTGGTAACAGATATCATCTACTTGTTTCGGTTTTGGTATTGTGGAAGAATAGATTTCTATGTAAAAGTCGTCGATTATATTAGATATTTGTTTTATTATCGACAATTTGGCATGCACTAGGGATATCCTTTATCTAATAGACTTGTCTGTCCGTCCGGGACGCTGTTTCAGCAGCCAAACCGTAAGAGATAGAGAAAAAAGTTATTAAAGTGATATGTTTGGAATGGTCATGTCAGGTCAGGAACCGAATTTCAGTCTCTAACACTAATTATTATCTTAATTATCCTAATTCTAACTTTTTAGGTTAGATTCTAGGCAAATTTTATCAAGGCGAATGCGACTGGTAGTTTGCTACCAACAATGACGTCATATACGTACGTGTGGTGAATACGCGTTCTATTTGCAAAACGGTCTTTTTTGTTTTATTAAATGAGACATTTGTCTCACTGGACTGCTAGTTACTAATGAATATTCGTAAGAGAAATATTGATTTTCCCCATTAACTCAGCTAAAAAAACATTAATAATTAATTTCTTTACGCGATATTAAACCTTCTAAGAGGTATTAGTGAAAAAGAATATCTATTCGTATAACAGAATATTTATCTCTGAGATTCAGTTAATTTAGTTATGTTTAATAATTTATCAAAATTTTTAGGAAATTACTGAAATAAATGAATTTTTCATTAAAACATTGGTAATTTCAATCCATTAAATTTCGTCATATTTAAATAAACTCAAGCATTTTCCTGAAATAGTTTGCAAAAAATACTGTTCTAGCAAAAATTCTATATTGCACAACTTAAAAAATGTGAAAAAGGTAACTTTCGAATTTTGCGACATTTTACAAGTAGGTTTAAATTCTGATTTTGAGCAACTTTTCCAATAACACTTTTTCTATTTCTTGGAATTTTTCAAGGAAATGTCATATTACTTGTACCAGTTGCGTGATTGCAGGGCCGTAACTAAGCAAAATGTTATTGTAGGCAAGCCAACATTTTTGCGCCCCTCAGTAAACTAACGATAGAGGTGACAAAAAATACTTATTTTAGTGACTTCTGCATTTATTTCAGTATGTATGATGTATATTGAAAACAAATAGGTAGATATTCCAAACTAAATTCAACAATTTTAATTTAAAACTTTTAAAAATAAACAACTAACTGTTCAAATAGTATATGCTAAGGCTAAAATATTTGGTAATTTGTAAAGGTGCATTATTTTTAAGTTTTGGTTACTATGCTTACCATTTCTGGAAAATTTTTAACCCTAAAATATAATGCAATCTTAACAAATAAAACCAAAGTGGAGGTGCAACTAATGTACCGCGTCGAAGCATGTGTGCTGGTCGGGGATAGAATTCCAATCGGGACAGAATATTTGGAGTTCATTCACTGGCGAGACGTATGTTTGTCAAAGCGCCCTATTTTTCGGAGTTGTTGGCGTATGCGATTATTCGAAGCAATAATTAATTGTAATATGATGAGTTGCAACAATGCGGTGCTATGCGTATTCTTAGCTAATGCGTCAGATGATAGCTGCTGTAGAATGCACGTGTTAGTTGCTTTCATCATGTTAGTAGCTTTTTTTGGAAACTACAGCAAACGATAGATTCCAGAGGTTCTTGCTCGTGATGGATGATTATATGATAATTAAGGAGAGAGAAGACATATTGTTCCCGCTAGGGATCCCGCAAACATATGTTGCTCCGCCTAGTGGTTCTGCAGCGGGTAGCAGCCGAGCGGATTTACCGATTTAAAGTAAGTGCTGTAATGTGAAAGATCAGTAGACATCGGATACTTACTAATTCTATACGGGTTGTAACAATAGTTGAAGTTGAAGGTGCTAGGGGGACGGCCACCCCCGGTCAGTACAATCATTTTAATATGACACAAAAACGCGTCTAACACAAAATAAAGTATAAATAAAATTAAATAAAAAGACAAAAATATAAAACAATAATTCTAATTACGGCATTACATATATTATGAATACAACAAAACATATATTATTTCCTTATATATAAACTACCTGTAGTCTGCGGCGCATGCCGAATTTAAAGTTTCGCGCGTTAGTGTGAGGTGCCCGCAGATCTTCCTGCCACGAATGCTACCTGAACTAGCATCATATGAACAAAACATAAATAATAATAATAATAATACTTAATAGCTATTTATGCAACAAGTGCTAAAAGTTGACGTTAATGCACGAGACATGAAAATTATGAAACAAAGCCGAAGGCTAAGTTTCAAAACATGTCTCGTGCATAAACGACTTTTAGCACGCGTTGCATACAATATTTTATCTACGACCTTAATTTTACTGTTATTAATCCATAAATATCGATTTAACAAAGGTTTGCATCTACGACACTTCTAATTTATGTCATAATAAACAGTAGACCTTGGCGCGCGAGCGAATGTTTGCGAAGCCAGTACTGGCAAGGTCAGTTACGAAAGGTAATTATTAATAATCCACATCTAACTGTATTCATTACATAATGCTTTATTTATTTCAAAAACCCTTTACCTGTAACGCAAGAAGTAACTAGACTAACTTTACAACTTCACTTCCAGTTCGAAGTTGTAGTTTTATAACCTCACTTCACTGTTAGCATATAGGCTAAAAGTAAACAGCTGATTTCTTTAACCACGCTAAACTATAAAACGTCACTTTTAGTGAAACAAGCTAGTGCTAAAAGGCCTACTTTTAGTAGTGGTCGTAGATAAAGGTACTTTTCGTACCTGTCACCTAACCTTAAAAGTGTAATTTATTGGTATTTATTTTAGCTACAAGTTTTTCTTCCTTTTTTGTTGCAATTTTTTAAATATATTGTTCAAATGAGATCATTTGTAAGGGGTCTCTCTATTTATATTAAGCCTGTGTGAGACACTCTGTCTTGACATATAACATATAATTGACTTTAGAAACTTCGTAATTTGTTATAATTTAGAAAATGATCGTTAGCATGGAATGTAATGTGTCGACCAGATTGGGAGCAATTCCCATGATTATAATTAGCCTTATTTAGGGTAAAATCCTTAATATTACAAATTAATTTGTCCGTAAAATTAACCGCTCCCTGATTTGTTTTTGTTTCATTAGTATGAAAGAATATTTTTTCTCACTGCCATTTTGGCGCCCCTGGTCGCTTGCGCCTGTAGGCAGGGGTCTACTCTGCCTATACCTAGTTACGGCCCTGCGTGATTGCACCTATACTTAATATTTTTCTGAGGTTTTTATAAGCATTAATCAATTTGTTGTTCTCTGAATGTAATTTTTTGGCAGTGGTCTATTATGATACGTTTTTCGGACTTTTTCCACCGCCGGCGGTGGCCTAGTTGTTAGAGTGGCAGACTAGCGATCAGCGGTCCCGGGTTGAAACCCCGGGGGAGGCACAAATTTACGTAGAAAAACGTATAATATCAGTCCTTCTCAGGACTAACCAGGAACACCTGAAGACGGAAGTAGATCAAAACTCCCGAAACGTTGTGTGATTTACACCCTAGACAGTGGAAAAAGTCCGAAAAACATATCATAATCAATTTGTATTTAAACCAATAGGTTTGCTCGCTCCTCACTAATACTTCTCCTTTTGTAAGAGTATGGTATGGAATGTTAGAGTGAATTAAACCGCTTTGCGTAACACACGAAACTTCGTCAAGTTACTCATGTTACGAATGCATAACATATCTCATATCGAGGGAACTACCTACAGCTTATGCTCAATAGGCAGTATGGAGCATGTGTTATAAACTTTGCAAATTAAATCTAATAGAAGAAGTGGGTTTGGAAAATGATTAGATGTTATACGACAAAAAATAATACAATTTACATTCTAAGAGTGCCAAGTATTTGTTGTTAATTTTTATTTCAGAATTTCTAAATGCCTTACGAAATATGTACCCTTAAACACATATGAAATTTTGGTTGACTACTGACCGAAATTGCTCGTCAATAAACTAGTTATGTGCTTAACCCCAACTGGACCACCACGTGAGGTGTTGTTCCCTGGGTCACTGCAATAATGCACTCCAGCAATAACTTAAAATTAATGTCTAGCCACTACAATAGCCTGGTGACCCGCAACTCCATATCTAGCAACTCACAGTTCGTGTTCCGCAAATTCGAACTAATTCTGAGCGACCTACAAACAACAAACAGCTTTATCGCTGACCGTATTTTCTGAGCAAGTTGCAGTCGCGAAGTTAAACTCATTAAACTCCTGCTTAGGAAGTTTGAATTGATCTGATGCGTTTGCCACTTGTATTCACCGCGTTACAGTTAATAATCACCTTTAAAGTTGTGGAAACTCGTGTGATTTCAAGTGTCATTGTGTCGAAGTGCCTGCAAATACGTTTGTTGGGAACCCTATAGAATAGAGTAAGTTGTGACTCTCTCCAAAATAATTTTTACCTTAATAATTGAAACAATATTAAAAAGTTCGTTTGAAGAGCCTCCAAATTGTGCAATAATAAATGCAATATAAATGGCACACACGAATATATCTGTGAATTTGTTAATAAAGTTAAACCATTTGCAAAGTTTCCATTGTTTACTTGGGAGCATTTACTATGTTTTAGAAAGAAGGGCATTTTAGAAGCAAAGCTGATGATTTAAACGGCGTACTTTATTTACCAGTTTTCATATTATTAAAGATATTAGATGTTGGGTGTTTAAGAAGCACCTAGCTAATCTTCAGAAAGATGGTCATAAATTAATAAATAGATGTGAATAAAAGTTCATATTCAACAACAAAATACGTTTTAAACAAGGTAATACACGGGAGAGGATGAGACTACTGTTAAAAAATAGGCAACTCAATATACTTATCATATGATGCTGCTATAACTAACAAGGTATCTATCATTTCCTTCTGCTTCTACAATAAGTTAGGTATTGCTAGTGTTTTGAGTTGCCTATTTTCTAAGCGCTGACTCCATGTATGTGTAATATGTTTTACATGGTAATCATATTTGTAACAAGATTGTTGATATTGCTCCATAAGAGCTCTTAATCTGATTGTTTGATCGGATACGAAATAATTATTTGAGTTATGTAAGCTATTCATGGTTATTTTGGATGTTGCTTAAACATGAAAATCTGACTTTTTTAAATATCTAAATTAGATATGTTCTTGTATAAATCCAACTGTTTAATAGAAGTTATAATATTTTGATTTTATTTTACTATGGTGGCAGTGATAAAACAAAATATGATCAAAAATTATTTTCATCTATTATGGCTATGGAATAGTTCCTAATTTATGAATGCAACTACGTTTATACTTAAATGTCAAACTTGACATTTGATTTTTAAGGGACTTATTGTTGCAATCATAAATTAGGAACTATTCCCTAGCCATACTAGATGAAAATAATTTTGGATCATACTATATAATCACTGAATAATATTATAAATAACAATTAGGTAACAAGGTCTTATTTAATTGATGTGACATTGTTAATTTCTTTGAATTTGAAACAACTGAAACAGTCCTATAAAAAATTAAGAAGTTAAATAGCTCAAACATTAACCAAAACAACTTATGGCCAACCTCTATCCAAAACAACTGTGAATAGCTTATATGTAATTTACCACGTTAAAGAGAAATTATGCGTGTGCACTTTTTCTTTATTATTGTGTTTTATTTTGTTGTAATTGAAAAACCACCACATGCAGCCTTCATAAATCACCTCGGGAAAGGAGTACAAAGGCAGCATTATATCCCAATAAAAATATACACGTTGGGTAAACGACTACGTAGCCTAAACAGCGGCTGTATAAATTAGAACGTTACGCCACGCTTAGCTAGGTGTCTAAGTCATAAACTGAGTGATCAGTGTCGATGAGTGACAAATTATATTCGCGACTTTCGCAAAATTACAGTATCTGTAAACTGCAGGGAATCCTAGACGTCACAGCAGGTAATATTCTTCTTCTAGTTCCTCTCCTATTGGAGGTTGGAAATAATCACAGCTATTTTTACTTTATTGGCAGCAGCTCTAAATAGCTCGTTTGATGTACAGACGTATCACTCTCTTAGATTGCGCAACCAGAAAATTCTTTTTCGACCTACGCGTCTCATTTTTCGAATCTTTCCTTTCTTATCTGCAGATTCATGGAGTGGAGGCGAGAAGTGGTCAATCTATATGAAAATAATGATTATAGACCGGCAAAACAACAACAGGCGCGGTTTAAACCACTTAGGCTGGTTTGAAGTTTTCGAAAAATTCCTATACCTAGGCTCCGCAATCACCAATAATGGCAATACTGAAATGAAAATCTGCGGAAGTCTGTGGATTTGGAACCAATATTGATCCGAATTATTGGAATGCTGTGTCTGTGAAATACGTGAATCTGCATTGCGCTTCACAACAAAAGGCAACCAGTAATTTAAAACTTCAAGCACCAGGTCCAAACGATACAAGGACAGAGGTATTAAACGCAATGGGCGAAGAAGTTGACAATCCTATATAAAATAACAGATAAAATATGTCACACAGGAATGATATGGCCGCAAGACTTGGCAAAATCTGTTCTAATAACTTTACACAAAGGGCTCTGATACGAACTGCTATAATCATGGAACAATATCTTGATATCCATTGCTAGTAGAGTTATGCATCATATCATCGATAAAAGGTTAAAAGCATATAAATCCTCACAGATTTCAGCGGAATAAGCTGTGTTGGTAAAGACAAAAGTAACCCTAGAATATATAATTAATATACGATAGATCATTGAGAAACTAAGGGAGTTCAATACCTCTATAAAAAAGCCTTCAATAAAGTTAAATGGAAAAAGCTTTGAAAAATCTTACTATAAATGGGAGTACCTTCACATTTGGAGTCATTAATCGGAAACTTATGCAACTACAGCCGCGGAACAGTGATAGATGAACATTTAATATAAGACAAATGTAGAATCAGGCAGGGTTGTATATTATGGCATTAACTATTCAATATATACAGCGAATATACTATAAGAAAAGTACTGGAAGACTTAGGTTACACAAAAGGGTTAAAATAAGAAAAGCAGCGTTACAAGCGAATCTATATAAAGTATGAAGAAAAGACGGATGAATGGAAGCAGTAATGGGTAATCTGAAAGACAAATTTATGTAGGACCAAAAGACGAAAACAAGACATAGGAAAGGATGGAAATATATTATAAAGTTAAGAAGCTAAACAGATATTCATGTACAGTGTATAATATCTAGGGTGTCCTAAGCTTATATCTCGATTACTGGAGGAGAAAAAATTATGGAGGAGAATGTAACTACTCATAACTGGTATCAATTTTACATTTTGAGTTCCAGTTTCAAAGGGATTGATATGCATATGTTACATATGACGCTCTTGTGGCATTTCCAGTTTTGCTGAGTTATTGTTGAAGTTATATTAATTACATTAAAGTTACAGTATATTAAGTACTAGCGTTCTGCACCCAAATTGCGCGCGAAATAATTCATTTAAGGCAATTTGTACGAGTACAAGAGTGATCCATTTTGTGTGTCGAGTTAATTTTGAGGTCTGCTATTCCACATAAAAAAGTCACTTATAAAAATTTGAAAACCCTACTACTGGCTTACTTGCGTCGCCCTGAGTCGATTGACACCAAAATCAGCCAATTCGGCCCACGAGTTCGCTCTCAAAGTGGCGTCAAGCAAGCAAGCAATGAAAATTATTATGTCGCATTAAAAACGGCGAGGAGGGTTACCTGGCCTAAGGCGATGGAAATGTAACTAACTTTACAGTTAGCGCTGCTTATAGCATTTTTTTGCACGATTGCAATAACTTAAATACTTATTTTTAGTATAATATATTATAATGTTGAATTGTCAGAAATGGCGTTTGTTGTTTGACAAGCCACGTGTATCTAATTTATTTACATTTGTGAAAGGTAAGTAATTACTTATCGTTTATTTTCGTAAATGCAACTTATTGTCATATAAACTAGTTATAGTTGGTATTTGATAATGAAATGCTCTAAATTATTAAAATAGAAACAGGTATGTATGTATACAGGGTGATTCAAATGAAGTGGGCACCGTTGCTATCTTTGTTATTATTAATTTTACAAAGTAGGTTAAATTAGCAAACTAGTAGTGTTTTTGGCGCTGATTAATATGCAATTGATAAAAAACAACGAGTTTGCGACAAAATTAAAAACTTTTAGTTTTTTTTAATGGAACACCCTGTATATATTTCAAAAACTTGAAATAAAAATTAATTTGTGATATAAAAATCTTAATACACTATTGTCTTAATATGAATATTAAAGAAGTTAGGGGAGATTTTAGTTTACCTATATCAACAATACACCGTACTTACGAAAAATTCATAGTAGGCTGCTACTAAAAACAAAAACAATAACGTAAACATCAAAACTGTCAAAATCAATTTTTCGTACGTTTGATTGTCGAAAGTAATTAGTGTTGTTTATTTATTTCAATTAAAAACTTAAAATAAGCCTGCAATGAATTTTTACAGTAGAATAATGTATGTATTTATCTATAAACTGAAACTTGCGATAACTTCTTTAGTATTCATTTTAAGACAATAGTGTATTAAGACTTTTATATCACAAATTCATTTTTATTTCAAGTTTTTGAAAAATATACAGGGTGTTTCATTAAAAAAAATTAAATTTTGTCGCCAACGAGTTATTCGTTTGTTTTTTTATTAATTGCATATTAATCAGCACCGAAAACACTACTAGTTTGCTAGATTAACCTATTTTGTAAAATTAATAATAACAAAGATAGCAATGGTGTGCAATTAATTTGAATCACCCTGTATAAATATGCATCACAGTTTATTTTGAAGTGAACATATGCTGGTTGTAAGATGTTCTTAGTATAATCTATTCCATCTTTAAAAAAACGATGGTTGGCCATGACAATCTGACAGATATCACTCTGTATATGAACTGACAAAACTGCGGTAAAGTTAGGTTAGGAATTTTGAAGGTTCAGAATGCCCGATGTTGCCATAATGTGCTACATTATTTTTAGTAATTATATAATAGATAACAGATCTTCTTACCTATAAATAAATAATGCACTTTTTAAGGAAATTCTTTTATGGGATAGGAATTCAGTGTACTCACTTTGAAAATGTTCATCAATCTACTAATAATTTGATCATTGCTTAGATCGGTTTTATCTCGTCTGAAATGTGTTTAGCACTTTAACACACTGCTTTCATCGCCGAAGACACTACATTGTGCATGCTGTTTATTAAATTTTTCACAATAATCACTTACACTCACTTTATTTTTCAGAGATTAGGAAAGTGTCATAATACCATTTATTGACATATTTTCTTGTCTTTTGGTTTGGTAGCATTGGCAACACGGCATTTCAAATTTAGTTAGAAAAAGTGTGCCACCACAAAGAAATGAAATATAACTGCTGCTTTCCTTAGTACTGCCAATTTAGGAAAAGAAAAGCATGGCAACCTATCGTTTTTTTAAAGATGGAATAGATTATAACTAGTTATTTTTCCCTGAAGACTGCATTAGGTATTTCAAATTTTCTACACATTTTAATGATTATGAAATTGAGTTATAGAAATAAGTATATAATCATTAAAATAACGCTCACTGCTTTAAAGTAATATCATTGATTAAAGAAGTATAGTTAATCAATGGTTATACCTTATGCGTCTGCAGATTACGTATATGCGTACGGGTTTGGGGATACAAAAGGTGAACATCTTATCCAATATGAATTGGAGTATTCAAGTAAATGACAGATAGATATCTGGTAAATTTGACAGAGAGCCGCTGAATGCAGATTAGTCATTAATCATTATCAGAAAGAGGTCTTAAAGACAACCAATAAGAAGTGTCATAATTCTAAGAAATAATTAAATAAGAATTATTTATTAGTAGCTTCAGCGTACTTATGCGAACGTTTTGTCCGTCCGTCCGTCCGTCTGTCTGTCTGTCTGTCTGTCTGTTTGTCTGGATCGCCTGTAACTTTCGAACGGCTACAGATATCGAAATTTTGAAAGGGGGCAAAGTTGTTGCTAAGGTCCCGAGCACCTTCATGCGCTATTTGGTTTTGGAGTAAGGTGGCGATTTTCCACTTTGCAAAATTTCCAACCATTTTAGCACAGTGGCGGCTTGTCCACTTGGCGCCATCTACAGAAGTTCGGTGGTCACGTTTTGAACTACACATTCTGGGTGCACTATAATACTTAATGTTTTCGCAGTGCTGAAGCTACTCTTTAGACCTGTACTTGAGCAGTTTATTGTGTATTTGACTTGGCCTGTGTCATGAAATCTCATAATTAATTTATACGAAAGAAACGAATTAACTAGACTGTGAATCGTGGCATAAAAGGGTATTGACATTAATTAAACTAAATGTATGTCCTAAACTAAGAGAGACATAATCATACTACTATAATTAATGACTGAGCTAGGTATAGGATTTAAATAAATACTTTATCTACGACAGTGTGTAAAATTGCCTTTTAGTTGGCAGTTTTCAGTTTGTAAAACGACTGTTTAATAACATGTTTTCATCAGTTTACGTCGTCAGTAGTAACGTATTTAAAAGATTTCATTAGGCACGTTGTGAGTAGCAACGTGTTTTAAAATTTTTAAAACACTCAAAATTACGACCGGTTGCTGGTAATCCTAATTTACATTTTTTTTTAAGATTTACCGTGTTTTCTAGATTCTATCGTAGATAAAATATTGTACGATACACATGCGTAACGCATCTTTAGTCACTCGCGGGGCTTAAAACGCTCGCTCACTCGCGTTTTAACTCTACCCCACTCGTGCCTAAATAGGAGCTTTACGCACTTGTATCGTAAATTACTATTATCTACGACAGTGTGTAAAATTGACTTTTAGTTGGCAGTTTTCAGTTTGTAAAACGATTGTTTAATAACATGTTTTCATTAGTTTACGTCGTTAGTAGCAACGTGTTTAAAAGGTTTCATTAGGCACGGAGTCAATAGCAACGTGTTTTAAAAATATTAGCCACTCAAAATTACAACCGGTTGCTGTAATCCTAAGTTACATTAAAAAATATTTTTTTATATTTACCATGTTTTGCAGATTCTATCGTAGATAAAATATTGTACGATACACATGCGTAAAGCATCTTTAGTCAGTCGCGGGGCTTAAAACGCTCGCTCACTCGCGTTTTAACTCTGCCCCACTCGTAACTAAAGACTAGATTTAAGCACTTGTATCGTAAATTACTATTTACTAATTTATTTGAATCAGATTGGTTGAATTGATTTAAAATTACAGAGAATTAATTTGAAATTTTATGTAGCACTATAGAGAGATATTATAATAATGCATATCTACGTAATTTATTATATTTATTTTAAATAAAGCTATACAGGGTGTTTGTGAATGGCTAGACAGTTCGTAACTTCCTTAGTAATAGAGATATCGTAAAAAACTTTTGATTATTTTAAATGCCAGTATACAACCTACAAATTGAGGTCAACCAATTTAAGTCAAGCCTTCCTATTTTTACGTAATGCTACATAACTTTGGTTTTTTAAATAGAACATCCTGTATATTGTTAGATATTGGAAATCAGTGCTAAAGATGCTTTATGGCAGTATGTTTGAAATATCATTTTGAAGCTCATTATTTTTTTAAGTTGAAAAAGCATAAAGCATTTTTAGCTCTGATTTTAAATATCTAAAAATATACGGGGTGTTCTATTTAAAAAGTCGAAGTTGTATATCACTACGTAAAAATAGGAGGCCATGAGTTAAATTGGTTTACGTCAAGTTGTGGGCTGTATACTAGAGATGGGCGCGTGAGTGAATTTTCCTTCACGTCACGCACGTTTCACGCTTGCTTTAAACAGTCACGTTCACGCACGTTCACGCTCACGTTTACTCACGTTCACGGCGTGACACGCCACTCACAACGTGACACGCAGCTTTTATTTGAAAATTTAAATTCAGATAGAACCGAATGTTCAAATTTAAAACCAATGAAAAAACCCTAAAGAGAACTAAAAATATGTTTTGCACCTGACATAATTTACGTGATATGTTGCAATCAGAATAGTTGACATAAAAAGAAAAAATGAAAATTGACTACAATAATTTCGACAAGGGATAAATACTAATTTCTTGCAAATATATTTCTTGCAGCTGTCTTCAAAGACATTACTTTTAATACCAAAAGCTGTCATTGGAATTGACGTTTCCCTTATTGGTATGAGTACAGAAGGTATATGTTGCTAGAAAACACCTTTAATTCGTAGGTTTGAAAGTACTTTTATTCGCAACCATATATGTAATGTTAACATTCCTGACCTCATTTGAGAGGGGGAAGTCGTACATTTCAGCCCGCTACTTCCCGCACTCACTTCCCGCTCAAGTACGGGAAGTGAGTGCGGGAAGTACATTTCCGACCGCTGAGTAGGTAGGGACACTGGGAATCTCGTTGATCCATTCATGCGCGTCACAACCTGACGTATCATAATATAATAATTTTTCCAATTATTGTTTAGAATAAAGTGGTTGCAAATAAAATAGTATACAAACCTCGACAGGAAGTTTCCTTAGTCTCGAGATAATAGCTGATTTCGACGCTTCGCGTCTCAATCAGCTAACTAATCTCTCGACAGTAATGAAACACTTCCCATCTCGGGCTGTAATATACTATTACGTACAAGACTCAATATTTTCAGCGTTAAGGCGAGTATACAAAGAAAAAACATTACTTTTAGTAGAATAATAAGTTCATCTACACAAGTACACAATAAATTGGTTTAAAAATAAAACGTAATCAACATTTTCAGTGTTAAGTCGAGTATACAAAACAAAACATTAGGTACTTTTCTAAAAATAGGTTCAGCTACACATCTACACAATACATTTTTGGTTTAATAATAAAACGTAATTAACATTTTCAGCGTTAGCCGAGTATAAAAAACAAACCATTACTTTTATTAGAATAATAAGTTCATCTACACATCTACACATTAAAATGTTGATTTAAAAATAATATGTAATCAACATTTTTAGCGTTAAGTCGAATTCTGCGCTCTTCTAAAATTCGCCCAGCTGTAGAAAATACTCTTTCGCTTGTAGCGGAACTTGTCGGGATGTTTAAAATTTCTCAAGTTTTTTTAACAGTGGCGTATTTACACTGTTTTTCCAAAATCCTAAAATGTCATCTACATTTCCGAATTTTAATTTAACATACTAGTAATTTAGTTCTGTTATGACATCATCCTAATTACAAATGTCATCGTCAGAGCTATCTCTAAGTGTAGAAAGATAAGAATCTGATGCTGCTGTACCAGTTTTGAGTCGTTTGCTATGTATTTCATCATTATCATCTATAGTTTTATTTGCATTATAATCTTCTCTTTTATGTGAAAGTATGAACTTTAAGGATTTATAATTAGGGTCCAAAAATAAAGCCACATAATGTAACTTGTTTGGCACAATTTGTGATTTAATGAATTTAAAAGTTGCTGAACCCGGCAGGTTTTTATTCGTTACTAAATATTTAACGTGAAATTAACGTGAAACGTGAATCACGCCTTGGAAATTTTCACTCACGTTCACTCACGTTCACGTCACGATTTTCAAATATTAGTCACGTTCACGACGTGACACGCCGTGACACGACTGTTTTCACGTCACGCGCCCATCCCTACTGTATACTAGCATTTAAATTAAACCAGAGCTTTTCGATATCTCTTATTAACGAAATTACGGACTATCTTGTGACCTACAAACACCCTGTATTATTGCAATATTATCGTTTTACCTTAACAACTGCTATGTTATGCACTTTTTCATATTGTTTGTTAACCCATTTACTTTGATTTATGGTTCCTCTATTTATAATCGTTGGATATGTTTAATCTACTTCGAAATCAAAGGCAATAATTGGATGAGTATTGACGGTGTCGCTTATTGGAACTGCTTACCGGTGACTAATATTCGAGATACGACTACTAAGTCGTCTAGACATGCGATATAAATAGATTTCAGCGAAACCTCTTAAATTAAACTAAAAAGATATGTATACATTATCGAGATATAATTTTAGATACAATAAATATTCAATTACTCTTAAATAAAAAAGTTTATATGGTTTATTAGTCAATTTAGAAAAAAAATGCATTTTCACATTCTTTGTATCATGGAATTAATAAATCAATTTCCACAGTAATTCCACAATTGCAATCGACTTTTCTGACAAGAAGGAAACGAAGAAGAAGAAGAAGAAGAATATTGCGTATTGTACCTTTACAAAAAACTTCTGCAAATTGTATTTGTATTTCTTGGGAATAAAGAATCTACTTAAATTTACTTCCTAGACGAGGTGATGCCTTGTTTAATTAATCGTGGGCAAAAGTTAGAAATGCGATTCACTCACTGTCCTAATTTAATAATGGGCCGGTATTGCAAGCCGACTACTAACAGCGGATTACTTGTGTGTTTAGGACGTTAAGAATGTGTTTACAAATTGGGCCGCAAGGGTATACCTACCTAATTCCAGTTTATTCAGGTTTGCTCTAATGAAAATTAGCTCCGTTTATAAGGAATTTTAAGCGTAGCAGTGCCAAGTCGCCATTGACATTGCTCACAAAAGCATTTTACCCCTCCTAATTAAAATCAACGCTAAGCAACCTCTTAAAGATAAAAGAGTAAACGGCCATTGCGGTAGTTTCCGTCTAGGTTTGCGATTTGTTCTGTTGCGGGCGCTAATTGCAAAGTGAAATAATTTGTTTACGAAGTCCGCGTACTAATTGTGGTGGTGAATCTGGGGGAGAGAATCCGCGAGAACTCGCAATTATAACTTGCTTGACTGTCGTCGGCTGCTTTGTTCGCTTTTAAAACTTCCTAGCTGCTTCCGAAAGAATGTTGAAATGTAGATACTCTTTTGGAATACAAATTTAAATTTCTTTGCAGGTAGGGAGTACGCTAATTCCTTGTAGCGATTATTGTAGTGTGGAAGTGTCTAACCTGTTGATCACTGATGCCCACATTAATTTTCCATCTATTTAGAAAAAAAGGTATGTACTTTCTAATTTTAAGTACACATGGTGGTCTTGAATTAAATGGTCAAAAATATGTTTATAGTACTATATCTGCGAACCGATTTTTTCCTGTTTGTTCCATACTTTTCTTAATCTCATGTCAATGAATTGCCCTTTTTGTGTTTTCTTCGATTCCCTTTTTGCCAAATCTCTATATGCAAATATCCTGTAAATAGGATGAATTAAAGTGGTAAATCAGTTTATATTGCAATGACTCAATGCTTGATATGCCTATTTTATTTAGTATTTGCCCTATTATTTCTTTTCAAATCAATTTTACTTTTAACTAAATATTAGAATCGAGACACTCAGGGGGGTTCGTCAATCTAGTTATCTATTAATTGAAATCAAATTTTTTTATTATACCTGCATCAGAATCGCCGTTTAAAGCACGCCTGAGCGTGCAAAAACAGGCGATTAAAGCTCGCCGAGCTTTAAAGGTTGTCAAGGAAACGACTGAACGCAACAACGGACGTGGACGCGACAAAAACGTAAATAATTCTCGTAACTATAGTAGCAATATTATTATGCCCTCTCGATTTATCACGACAAAAATTATTTCTAAGTTTTTAGTGCGTAATTTATTTCCAGTATTGAAGGTATAATAAAAAATAGCGTAAAGTATTCGTGGATAACTGGTCTCTAAAACACTTGCTCTATTTCGAGCACTCCGGCTACGCCGTCGTGCTCGAAAACTCGCGCGTGTTTTAAAGACCTTGTTATCCACTCATACTTTAATATACTATTATTATGCTTCCATGACTGCTAACCGACACCAACTGTCAGCTTGACTTTTAAATTCAATTAAACCAAGAATTGACAATTCTTTAGACACATTACTTGACAACACAACGAAGGTTTGAAAAGTCTAATACAGTGGAAGGTATCAGGGTTCGCGGAAGGTTCCGGAAAAGATGATTAGAATGCCACCAATAGTGCACTTCCCCAAACTGCAAGCAATACAAGAAATCGAGAAAGATAGTGAGAAATAATCCGTAAAATTGGAAAGCAAAATAACTAGGTGAGTCAAGATATCACGACTCTTCGGTAAAGAAGAAATAATAATCGTTACCATTGCCATATTCTTTTTGTCCATTTTCATCCAATATATGTAGTTGACGATATTAGATCATACACTTTTTTTGCAGTACCTATCCAATGTTTTCTTTGGCTTCCATGCTTCATTATTTTCCCAGTAGTCGATTTTTAATGATTTCAGACACTGTTTGTTTCGATTATTAAGTATTCATAACTCATCTGAAAATACGTTCAAGAATAGTATTCTACACTATCATCATCATCATCATCATCCAGTGGTCATCTGCATCCAATATTGAATATAAGTTTCTTCGTTTTGCTTCCATCTGTTAAGCTGGGTACTGACTTAAGCATTTTGCGGGCACGAACGGTTTGCGCGTAAAATTGCTCTAATCAGTACCAGCCCGAATTTGGGTGCGCGTACGCGGCAACACGCACGAACGCAATCCATCGCTTGTAGGTTTTAAAGCTGGGTACTGACTTGAGCATTTTTACGCGCACGAACGGTTTGCACGTAAAATTGCTCTAATCAGTAGGTACCGGCCAGAATTTGGGTGCGCGTACGCGGCAACACGCACGAACGCAATCCATCGCTTGTCAGTTTTAAAGCTGGGTACTGACTTGTGCATTTTTACACGCACAAACGGCTTACGCGCAAACACGCAAAAATGCTCAAGTCAGAACCCATCTTTACGATTGTTTACATCGTTTAACAATCCACTTTATGAGCGATTAACATTAAATGTATTAAAACAATTGAAAACTATGTTTTTTTAAATGGAACAATATGAATTTCATTAAACAGTTGAACACTACAATAAAAGAGCTTTCCAACGGTGTCCCATATTCCCCATTTCATTTAAAAGTAGTTAAAAAAAGTATAATAATAATAATTATTCCATTTAAACAACATAGTCTCCAATTGTTTTAGTACGTGTGGTGGGATAACTCGTCCATGAGGAACTTTTAGAGCCAACTAGATTTTCTTTTGCATTTCTTGTTCGATTGTTAGTGATTTTGGGTAAGTCACGGCCTACTTTAGATTAAAAAAAAGTTCCAAAATTGTATTTTAAGCATATTACCATAAATCATTTTTAGTACTGATTTAAAAAATATATACTGTGTTTCATTTGAAAAAACCAAAGTCGTGTATTAATACACAAAAATATAAGGCCATGATTTAAATTGGATTATCACAATTTGTAGGCTACACAGTGCCATTTAAAATAACAAGTTTCTTTTTATTAAGGAAGAAGTTACGCGCTGTCTAGCGATTTACAAACACCCTATATATTGATTACTTAATAGTTGCAAACGCGAGAGTACATAATGTGTTGTTGTTAAATCGAATACCCATGCTTCTAGATTTGCTTGTCCAGATATTGAAGATTTCTAGAAGATACGTGTTGAAATATGTGCCACTCAAGAACTCCGTATTTGAAAAAAATATTTTTCATGATGCAATTTTTGGTATCCTTGTAGTTACAGTTTAGATATACTCAACTGTATTGGTTAGATGGTGACTGATAGATTGTCCTTGCAGTACTTTTTACAATTTACTGAATCAGGCAGTGACATGATCTTTATGGACGTAAACCAAGGTTTGAATGAGTGTATTTTCTCGAGTTCTCTTTTATAACGATAACCTATGAGCATAAATTATCTGTATCCCTCTGCTCTACAACCATTTTTTTTCTTACCTTAGTTATTTCTTCTTCAATTTGATCTTCTGCGACTCTGCTATAGAGTCTTTCAATACAGCTTAAATTTTCTTTCTTAGAATGCGAGGAAATAAAAGTTTGTTTGAATTCTCTAGAGTTCCGCTCTTTATTTACATATGAAGTAACTAATTGTGCCAGTAGTTCATAAAGATATTTTGTTTCCGCTTCGACTTTGGAATACGACTTGGCCCAAGAGTTTTATCGTTTTTCAGAGCTTTTGCGTGTTTCTTCCCATCCCTTTACTCGCGTCTCTTGGATCCTTACATTAATTTCGTCATCGATTTTGAAACGGCAGGTAAACGTAAAAACTTAAATTTGACTTTCGTTTAGTATTCCAGTTTGAGGTTTTTAAATTTTGTTATAGAAGTTTGTATCTTTTTCAAATTCGAAATATCTGTACACGTTTTGTAAAGGGATATACCTTCATGCGTTGTATTGTAACGCTAGCTCCCGTTTGAATTTGATTAGTTCAATATTAAATAATATTTGCAAATTTAAACGTCGCCGACCTTTCGCGTTATCAAGAATCCGGTGTGTTTCAGCAAGATAAGATAGCGCAGACCGAAGTTCCGTCCGTGAAAACAGCGCGAACAAAGGCGAGACGCGCACCGTTCCTCCCCACCTAATAGTTTTACAAATCATATAAAAGGGCTTGCAGAACGCATTTCAAGAGAGATTTCCAAGAGATTCCTGATTCTCCTCCAGCATTCATTCCAGCAAACACCTAGTTCCCGATCCTTCATCCTGTTCTATCCAGAGAGTTCCTCCGTCGACTCTACCAGTACCTAGGGAACCGTTCCGAGGCTGAGTTCAAGTTAGTGGTTTCGCAGGAAACGCCTGACACGCCAGCAATATTTTCCCGAAACCTCCTAATAAGCTGAGTTCAAGTTAGTGGTTTCGCAGGAAACGCCTGACACGCCAGCAATATTTTCCTCTAACCCTCCTAATAAGCTGAGTTCAAGTTAGTGGTTTCGCAGGAAACGCCTGACACGCCATCAATATTTTCCCGAAACCTCCTAATAAGCTGAGTTCAAGTTAGTGGTTTCGCAGGGAACGCCTGACACGCCAGCAATATTTTCCTTGTAAGAATCCTACACCGAAAACAGTTTGTAATTCAGTAATAACTAACGTAATATTGAAATCCCAGCTCCCTTGCATTTTAAATTCACCGCCTTACTATTCAAGCAGAATTAGAAGCTTCAAGCTACCTAAGTAGAATTTACCTGAATTAATCCTTGAGAATTGCAGCGGCCGTCTTGCTTGGGAACTCTGCGGACCGCACTGATAGCTTCGCCAAAGATTTCACCTGTAGGTGCCGAGGATTGTTAACCTCAAAAAGCACGCCGATTCGGAGTTTCGTTCTCCGAGCGAAGCCCCGTCGTGCGGCGAATTCCTCGGAGTATTTCACCAACGAACTGTAGTTACACGTATAGGGTGAGAAGTCGCGTTAACAGTTTTAATTTGTAATTTGTTTACAGAAGCCAGAAACCGCAAACCGACAAATTTGACAGATTACACCGCGCCGCCAACAGCGCGCAGTTCAACGCCGATCGGGAAGCGCAGACAATTCTCGACGCTTTCGAAGCGGAGCTCCTAGGACGTCGGCAGACCCTGCCGGCACGGACGTGACGCGGGTTGCAGCAGCCGCAGGAACCGACAACGTTATTTCAAGTCAAGAATGTTAATTTTGAGCAATATACATCTCATTTAATTAATTACACAAATATTTACTTATGTACGATAGTTATATAGAATAAATTGTTGAACAGGATACTCCGGTGGTGTGTTTTGCTTATTTGAGGTATATCTGAGTGAACAGTTGAACCTATCTCCGATTTATGAGCTATTCCGTGGTAAATAAAATATTACAGCCCTTATAAGCAAGGGGGGAATATTACAGTATCCTGTTGTGTCGGTAGTTGCACATTTATCGTGACCTAATACCTTCTTCATTCTTTCTATATATCCCCATTGAGTAAAGCTATCTCAACTGATTTCAAGAAAATGGAATCACTTCACTCAGGGTGAAACCAATCACCCACTCGGATCTCCAGTGAGGGGAGGGTAAGTTTGAGAGAAGTTAAATCTTAGGCAAGCATTCAAATGATTTTACCACTCCCTATAGCATCAACTAATGGAATACGGTAAAAATGCATAGTTACCCATGTACCGTTGCGGCCAACTCAAAGTGCACGGCAGATTTTTAGCTTGTAATACGATATTCTAATCATAGACGTCGAGTTTTGACGTTTACGTTTGTCATCAACTGTCATAGAACTGAAAACTCGGAAAATTCCCAGACATTTGTCAGAAGCAGAGAAAATGCAAGGTATTACAAAACTGGAAGAGAATTGGTCGCTGAGTCGAGTCGCAACAGATTTGCATGTGGGCAAGAACTGCACTTTCAAAATTAAAAACCGTTGGCAGCAGAGACTTCTGCAAGAAAAGTTTTTTTAACACCAAGCGCTTTTAAAATGGTGCGCTTTTGTTCATTTTGGGTTTGGTATGACTGAACGGCAACTAAAATACCGGAGTTTATATATAATTTTATTAGAAATTTAGGCATTTTTTTAATTAGAAATTTATTTATTTTTTTATCAAGGTATATGTGGAAGATCAGGCACTGCAGTGCAGCGCCTGTACAAATACCTTGTGGTTCTTGTACAATGTATTTACTACCACATATATATATACTACTTGTTTGTAATAATAGTACAGGAATAAACAATTTATTATTATTATTATTATTATTATAGAACAAAGAATGAAGAGTACAATTTGTAACCGTCTATTTGAATGAGATCGGCGACTTTTGGAACATGACTGTTTTCTCAGGTGAAAAGGTATTTCAATCATTTACCAATTGACGATTAAGGGTGTGTAGACCACAAAATTCAAGATTTGAGGAGCAATATTATGTTCAACCCTTAAGGAGTAGTGGACGATTCTCTGTAAACGTATGGGGATCGATCAATGCTCACGGATCTGGGGCATGCTATAGAATTAATGGTCAACTGAATGCTGAAGATTATTGCAACATTTTGCAAAATGTGATGCTGCCATCTGTAAGAGAGGTCTTTCCTAATCAATTTACTTTTCAACAGGCAATATATTACCTAATTAATTAATTTTTTTATGTTAACGTAATTGATAACATTATTTTCACAGGATAACTCTTCTGTGCATACAGCAGGGGTTGTTCATGGATGGTTTGATGAGAATAATATCAATTTATTACCATGGCCTGCAAGAAGTCCGGACTTGAATCCCATCGAAAATGTTTGGGGCTATTTAACTAAAAAAATTTATACCAGGGATTTTGCACCAAACAAAACCGATTAATTATGGGAAAGAATAAGAAATGCTTGGAAGGAACTGAGAGAAGGATACAATATGGAAACATTAGTCAACTCTATGCGAAACAAACTGCAAACCGTAGTAGCAATTGAATACTGATACATATTTATTAAATACATATTATTATATAGTTTGTTTACTTGTGAAACTTTGCTAAAATACAAACATTAAAAAAGTAATACCTATTCTTATAACCACGAGCAACGCCACTGGAGAAACCCCCATTTAATAAGCCGAAAAATCGCAAAAATAACCATAGTAACAAAACACCGTGCACTTTGAGGTGTCCGTAACTGTACTAACTGTTGATGATGTACACTTCTGTGCAATAAAATTAAGCACACACGGGTTTGTTGAATTTATTAATAACGGTTTTTATTCGAAAGGTCTTAGTTTTGATCTTTTAATAAAGGTGTTATTTTCAAGTTATGGTATTTTATCATTTATTGAAACTGCTGGTAGGCAATTAAAATAGACCAAAATTATACAAACTAGAATATTGTGATGAATAGTCATAAGACGTGTGCTTAATTTTATTGCACAGAAGTGTACATAGCAACGGTGATAATCATATACATTTTTGACTATTAACTGATAGTCAAATACCTTCACAAACATCGCGTTATCTGCTGAAAGTACAATCGACATAACAATGTTACATGTGTCAAAAGTTAAGCGAAGTAAAAAATATGAAACTTAAATAATTATAATACATGTAAATGCACTTTGAAATTTATTTACATGTATCATAATTATTTAAGTTTCATGTTTTTTACTTCACTTAACTTTTGACACATGTAACATAACCTAACTTTAAATATTACTAATTTCTAGGTACACTCATCAATCCTTCATGCAGTTTTAATTAAATAGGGAAGTATTTCCGAACATTAGTTTATTATTAAAAGGTGTTGAATAACATGCCCTTTCTCAATTCTGAGAATTAGGAACAGTTATTCTGGGACATCCTGTAGATATCCTGCACAGAATATGCACAGAGTATGGACAACAAAAGAATGCGCTGATGACTGCACTAGTTCCATATTTACACCATTACAGGCTTCCGTGGAAAGTGTGAGAATTATATATTGATTGCCCTGACTGCTGATACCACTAATATTGTTCTGTATATTATTAACGAACGGTTGAAATAATATCTATCTTGGAAAACACCACCCAAAGAGGCAGATTTTGTAATGGACAGAAGCAATCTTGAATACATTCTCAAATTGAAATAGATTATTGAATGGAATTAACAAAATCCCATACATATTTTTCGTAGATTATAGCAAGGAATTTAACAGTATCATGTGGACTTATCTTTGGTCAGTACTTGATAAATTTTAAGTTCCAACAGATTTCATTCTCTGAATCAACACACTTTATGTTCACTTCAGGTCCTTGTCAGGTACAATAGTTTCTTTCCTGCTCTTCAACATATATATATATATAACGAGTATACCGTGGTAACAGTATTTGAGGGTTGGAACACAAATAGCCATAAAAGAGTTAAAAATAAACAACCTCCTTTCTACGGACGTCGCAGTGTTGTTCGCAGGAACTACTGGACAACAGGCCGAACTGTTTGCGAAGTTGGATGTGAAGAGCCGTATATATAGTCTAAAGTTTAACCAAAATAAAACAACGTCATGATTATAGATCCACTGAACAGCAACAGACCAGATATCTTAGAGATACAAGTGGTTGATCAATCCGTCTGTCTGGGAGCATTGATCAATGATGAGGGAAGCAGCTTGCCAGAAATTAAAAGAAGACATGGGCAGACGCGATATACTCTAAACACAAAAAAGTAAATACTCTAGTATTCTCAGCCGCACTACAAGCACCGGACAGAAAGAAGTGTGACTCCTTTGGAATATGTCGGAGGAGGTTATTAATGGTACATATTGCAAAAAATAACTTAAGTCTAAGGTGTGTCGCAAATCGTTTATTCTTGCATACTACAGTATTAATGTTACAGATCGAGAATAGGTCTAGAAGACCTTGAAATGCTCATTATTCAAGGACTGGTGGAAAGCACAAGACCTAATCAAAGAGGCAACCAATACGCCAGTCTACCAAGCATCAAGAAGTGCAAAGAGCTGAGAAAGGTAGAGAGATATAGTAAAAAGAGCTATAGCCCCGCATGAGTGAGCAACGATCACGAATTCTCTGTAAAGAGAAAAAATGGCACCGAAGAAGCAGAAGAAGACTAGAGTTTCACTCGAAGAAAGTGTTATGTTAACTTACAGCTTTGAACTTTTTACATCAAAAATGTGTATTTAATACACATTTCTGTCGAATTGAGACTGCAACGTGCACATTATCAAACTTTACCGTGAGTTATCAAAATACGAGTATTAACCATTCCCCTTTTGGGAACTAAAGAAATGTTCATTTAGCAAGATGTCTTTTCCAATATTCAAGCTTTCAAGGTAACTTGGTGACACTCAAAGCCTATTAGGCGCTCCAGGGATTTCTTCTACTCATATAAATTCAGTTCTTAGTCTCGAAGGTGCTCACTTTTCGATCAGGCTTACTACGCTGTGCTGAGTAACTTCTGCCTGTTTTATATCGGGGTGCGTTTGCGAAACCCCCGGGGCTGCTTCGTTCTCAACATGTTTAAAACGTTGTTAAAGTAAATCCTTTTAAGTACGCTGTTTAAATTAATTACTTCCTGCTCTTAAACTCTTACTGCCAATATTGCTGCCGGATCTGTACATGTGGGCTTTGCTCAGTAGCGGCAGTGGCGTTCAGTTTTTCTTAACAAAGTAGTATGCAAATGGCGCTTATAAATAAAGTGAAGCTTAATAAACTTGTAATTAAAGTTGGAAACTGCTGCAAGCAGAGTGCTTTAGTATGCAACGCGAGTCTAATCGCATCTTATTACTACTGTCATTATAAGAGCCGGATTAAGGATATGTGAGGCCCAGGGCTAAATTTTTTTAGAGGCCCCATTCCCATTTATGCAACGCGTACAAAGGGATCTAAATGATTAGAAACCGCACTAGATTATAACCTTAGAATCTTTTCGAGGCCCCCGAAATTCGTTGGCCCAGGGCTGAGCTCCCCTAGCCCTCCCCTTAATCCGGCTCTGGTCATTATAACGGTGTGAGAAGAAAATAAAAAAATTACAACACCGATAAGTAATTAATTAATTAATCTACAAGTCGTAATTTTAGTCGAATTTGAATTCATAGTAGGTAAAACCGCTCATGCTGGGAAATGCCAACAATTCAATTAGAATGTAAATATTTAAAAATTTTTGGTATGTCTAGATTCATTTCAGTTGCTAGTGTTTAAAATTAAATGTAAAGACCTGGAGAAAACTTCGGCATCTTCAAATAAGTCCTTATTTAGTACCGTATAATAATACTAAACACGTGTTTCGAATCAGAAAACAAGATTTCAGGAAAAGTCGATTCACTAATGATGCAATATTTGTGATAAAGCAGATAGCGGCGAATTCGTGCAGATGGCAGACGTGCTCAAAATGCGCAAAAGGGTGAACATAATTCAGACTTAACTAATAGATTGCAAAAGTTACAACGCCAGATAAGTGAAACCAGTTAGTTGCCATTTCGTTAAAACTGTTTCAATTGACTGTTAATTAAATCAGTTTTCAATAAACCGATAAGCATCTGTTTTAAGTAAGTTATATTTAATGCAGTAATAGAAAGCAAGATTGATCAAAACTTAAAACAATTTCATTTACCCCCTATGATAGAAATATGAATTTAATAAAATAAGGCCAATATGACATTTTATAAAAATCTAATTTTAAACCACAAATTGCAAGTATCCTATACAGCCGACGAGGCATATGTACTTACAACGACAACTGGTAATTCAATTAGTAGTAATTCCTGGTAAATGTTCTTTATTAATATATATAATATATAAGTAATTCTGTACATTCTAATGCCCTAAATAAGCCAATTGATATCATTATACCTGTAGTCAAAAGCTCTATGAAATCTTTTAATAAGCTAGATATGAAATCACTAACATCATTGATAAATAAACTTAACAATAAAGATAGCTGTTTAAATCCATTAAATTCGAAAGTTATTAAAAACTTCCACAAGTGCTATGGTCATGTTCTTTTGAATTTGATAAATTTATCACTTGAAACAGGTCAGTTTGCGGAGGACCTCAAAATAAGTACTATAACACCTGTGCCAAAAGTAGTAGGTTCTAAATCTGCTACTGACTATAGACCTATCAATTCTATGCCTTGCTTAGAAAAACTTCTTGAATCCGCTGTTTATGAGCAAATATCAAATTATTTCAATGTCAATAAGTTGTTTATGTCCAATCAATCTGGTTTCAGGGCGGGGCACTCTTGTGAAT